>CM032331.1:58845975-60045975 GCA_019022515.1 Quercus aquifolioides
TGTTGGGCCACTTCCCGAGGCTTGATAAGATGGCGATTTTACACAATGCCCTGCTTCTGGAGCCTAAAGTCTTATAGTTGGTCTACAATACCTAGCATGCCAATGAACTCCTAATGTTTCTTCTCACACTTAGGTAACAAATTTGATTAAACTAATCTTTGCAGCTTAGTTTAGTAGCAAGGACAGGAAGGGGGAAAAGGACAATATACAATCTGCTACTACTTGGGTTTGGAAAAGTTGTTATAAGAGTTCAAGTTTTGTTTCAATAACTTTTGTACCAGGCTTTGAGATGGAGCATTAATCTCAAAATACCTGTAATTGAGGAATGATGTTCCTCTGTCCTCCAAAAATTGCCTTGTACAAGGCAGTACTAATGTTGTATCTTGTGTATCTACATGTTTTCTTCTGTTAAGAGTTACCAAAAAAAAAAAAAAAACTGTTAGGTCCTCAAGAACTTTATAGATCAAAGCATGGGAACACTAAAATGAATCACACACTAATAACACTTGAAAATATGCTATTTTATTGTTGTCTACTTGGCCAAATTGCTATTCAAATTGAAAGCTCGAAAATGTGTTGAAAACACAAGAGCTGTTTAGACCTCCCAATTAAAATTACGGCTTGGTTGATTTTACACTAACTTAATACTAAGTGCGGAATCGTGTAAACACAAGCGTATAAGCAATAAGCTACTCTAATCCATAAACTAAGCAACACAGCAGTATAATGGAATATAAAAGAGTAGGGAAGAAGGATGCAAACACAGAAGACACCGAGACGTGTTCTCGAAGAGGAAACCGAAGAACTCGTCGAAAAACCTCTCCGCCGCCCTCCAAGCGGAAATCGATCCACTAGACAATCAGTTGGGATACATGAGTAAGCAAGAGACCCTCCAAGCCTAATCTACCCGATGTACCTAAGCCCTCCAAGCTCCTACTCCAACAAGGCTTCTCAGAACCGTGTCTTGTCTAGCTCTCCGGATCCCGCAACAAGCTCCATGTTGCATCTGCCATCCTTGGCTTCTTCCAATGCTTCCCAGCAGCACCAAAACGTTACTCAACACTCTCAAAAGGTGTGGTAAGTGTTTGGGCTATCAACCTCTCAATGTTGTGGAAATGGAGAGGGAAGGGTTGAGGAGATACCACAAGCAAGTGTATAGAGAAAGGTGGGGATGACAATCTCTAATTGCAAATGTGTTTAGCTAGGGTTTTCTCTCTGAAGCATTCCTCAACATTTGTGGGTAATGGGGGTTTATATAGGATAGGTGCAAAATATGTGAGTCAGTCAGTACAGGCTGGCAGAACAGCATGTCTCGCGGGTGTCTCACGGGAAGGCCTTACCCGCGAGATATTCGCGAGAGACAGCTGTCTCCATCTGTCCTGACTCTTCGCATTCCAGCATGTGCAGGTCACATGCCTCACTTCGCGGGAAGCTTAGTCGCGACATACCCGCGAGATTCTATCAGCTTTCAATTTGCTTGAGTCTTCACACACTCTCTATCACACAACCCATATATCAATTCCCACAATAAATACAGGGTATAAACGATTGATAAGAATTACAATCAAATTTGGCACGGAATAAAAGCCAACAAAACACATAGTTGTAAATCACAACTTTACAATCTCCCCCTTTGGCTATTCCGTGACAAAACCCTAAAACAGACTCTAGACTTAAACGTGAGTTTGGGAACACAGGAAAAACTCACTCACACTTAATTCTAGATTCTGATAAGCTCTTGAAACATATGAACAAGTAACTCCTGAAACACAACAACAAAATATTATCATTGTATGCAGAAAACTTGAAAAACATATGGAGCATTAAAAGCATGATCAAGCAAGATGAAATAGAAAACACTAGATCATGGCAAGATCAAACAAGTAATCACTATACAGAAGTGATTACTATGCTCATTCACACAAGGAATGAACATCCGGATATGCAAGATGATAAGCTCATATGAAGAGTACCATTTGCAAATCCAACACTCAACCAATGCAAAATACTCAAAGTATTTGCATCTAGGAACAATCCTACATGGGCACAAGAGTGTTCATCACTCAACCAATGCATAGAACGTATATGCATCTAGGAACAATCCTACTAGGGCACAAGAGTGTTGTAGTGAAGTAAATGTATGACATTAAACTTTAATAGCACAAGCATAAAGGCTGCATAAGCAAAGTATTGCAAATACATGGCACAAACCATAAAAGCCTACAAAACATGCAATGAAACAAAACAACCCTTAAAGCTTACAAAAGCAACATGGGTACATGCAAAGTATGCTACAAAGCATAGAGAATAACACAAAAGAAAACATCTGAAATAATACTTAAATAAAGCATAGTATTAAAGCTTTAAAGACAAAAAAAATAAACACAGGAACAGTTGACTTCTTCTCCCCCTATCTCCATACTCCCCCTATCAATGACATCATCTCCCCCTTTTTGTCAAGGAATAGCTAGTCATCCCCTTCTAGCTTCCGTTGAATTTCGTCCATCTGAGTTTGGAGAGATGTGAGCTGTGCATCAAGACGTCGGTGGTGAGTGTACATGATAGTCCCAAACCCGGACATCTTTGTACTCAACTCTTGAAGAGCAGTAAAGATATTGTTGATCTGTTCATCATTGATATGAGCTGCAGAACTCGAGGAACCCGATGGTGCATGAGTTTCTTGCTTGGTGTTCTTCTTGGCATGGCTCATACTAGCATGGAGAGACTGAATGTTGATTGGACTTGGCCTTGGATATGGACGTTCATCCTCCAAAGGACGGACACCTTTGAGCTTCAAAATCTTTGAAATAAGGCGAGAGAAAGGAAGACAATTCCTTGAAGCTGTCCGGGCAACTGTTTTTGCCAAAATGTGAAAGATATGAGAGCACACATCAATCTCGACATCCGTGATCAGATCGTTCAAAAACAAGGCTCGACCAAGGTTCATATATCCGGTGCTGGACAGGGGATAGAGATTGCTACACATGATCATTGAGAGAAGTCGTAGCTCGGAAGAAAGAGATGCCACATTGATTGACTTTCTAGTGGATGAGAATTCCAAATCAGCTCCTAAAGACTGTCGGAGATATTCTTCATCGGGGTTCAGCTCATCATATACCGGCGGTATGGGGAGTATTGGCCGGTTAATGTGTAGAATTTCCGCCAAGTACATTGGTGTGACAGAAAAGCTCTTTCCTCGAACCCAACATTTAATCTCATCGCCGACGACACTGGCATTGGCATAGAATTCCTTAACCATGTTCTCATATGTATCCTCGAAAGTTGACAGCAGATAGTTCCAATCTTTCGTGGCAAACCAAATAGGTATTTGTGTGTCTTTGAGTGATGGCTGGTCAACCCCCCTTTCAACTATCAAAGGAGCACCCTGAAAGTGGTTCTTGAAGGATTCAAAAGCAGCATGAGATTTGAACAAGTGAGGATCAAAAGTTCCTGTTGAGCCACGAGTTCGCTTCGGTCTAGGTGAATCAGCATCAACGTCAATGATCGGTTCTTTCCCTTTGTCGCGGCCTCCTTTCACAGCTGAAGTCTTGAATGGAGACATCTGTGCAACATAGCACACAAAACAAACAGGAGACAGGAGCACAACCCATAGACCACAGAACACAGAACTTGATTAGAGTCAAGTTAGGTCAAAGCAGAAGTAACACTGCTGAATGTATAGACACAATGCATGGAACTAAGCATATGTGCATGAGTATGTATGTGGGAACAAGTGCAAGATGCATGAGACACACTATCAATGACCAAATTGAGTGAAATAAGGTCAAACATGTGAAAGTCCATAGATTGAAATCACTTGATTTCAAAATAGCACAAAAATGTCACTCGGACATTTTGACAAACACATAGTGTGCACAACATCAAATAAGACATGAGCAATGCATGAACATGGGAAAATCTACCCTCAATACAAGATAAAATGCCACAAGGGGTCAACACAGAAGCAGAAACAACCAATGGGACACAGCCCAAGCAAAAAATTTGACAAAAATTCACCCAATTTTGAAAAAATATCCAAATTTTTGAAAAACCCCAAATTTTTGAAACCCTAACGAAAAATCTGCAAAAATAAGACAAAACTTGAAGGGAAATGGTTTAGAAGACATACCTTGAGGATGAAAATGCAGAAAGGATGCTTGAAAATGAAGGGTTTTGAAAAAAATGACCTTGGGTTGAAAAAGGTTCGACAAAGGTTGAGCGAGGGAAGTTTTTGTGTTTTTGAAACACTGTCACATCAGCTATATAAAAACTGAAAACACGCGTTTTTCGCGGGTTAGAGAGTGGCGACACAGTCGCGAAACAGTCGCGAGAAGGGCCACTGAAGCATAAAATTTTTCGCGAGAAGCATTAGGTCGCGAAACAGTCGCGAGACAGTCGCGGTAACTTCTGTCTGAAATTGGAAAAATCCAATTTTTAGCCAAACAGCATTTCGCGAGTAGCTTTTGGTCGCGAGACAGTCGCGATACAGTCGCGAAAGTTTCTGTGTGACATGTTAAAAGAAAAATTTCCCTCAACCCATTTTCGCGGGAAGCTCTAAGTCGCGAGATTCTCGCGAAAATACCCCTGAACCAGTTTTTGAAGACACACAAAAACATGCTTTTTAATGAAAAACAAATGACAAGACAGTATAAAATCACTTTCAAAAACAAATAAAACACTCAAAAATCTTTTTGGGTTTGATCAACAAAGATTGAGCATGTGAAAACACATTTAATCAAGTACAATCACACAAATGAATAAGGCATTCATTGAACATAGACTTGTGTGTTGTGTGTGGATATCAAAAATGAGATAGTCCTTAGTCCAATGTGAAGCTTCAATGATCAATTCAATCAAGGCATACACAACTAGCACTAGATTATGTGACCTATCTCAATTATAGAAACATGCATATATGACCTCCCACACGTACTTGATAACAATTCATTGAAGCTTTTCATTTGGCTCCATATTTAACATATCATTTGCAACTTTTGAGCAAAGAGAATCTCATTTAGAGAAAGATGCCTGAAATTTTTGATATTTCAATTTATGAGTTAGCCTTTGGCTTTTTGGGCATCATACATTTTATTTTGGTCGCTTTCCCTTTTTCCTAGTCGAATACTAGTTTGTGCGACAGGCTTCTGCAGCTCTATATCTCTTTTCATTTGGAGATTTACAATTAGAGAGCTCTTTTAAGCAAAAAAAAATAAAAGTGGGAAGATATATAGGCATGAGTCTATGCATGTCTCAAGATTAACAAAACCATTCACTAATCATTCATGACAAGGTTGAAGATCTATTTACAACAGTCACATAGATTTCAGAATTTCTTCCACAATGATATGAGTGCATGAGGGACAAGCTAAGCTCGTTAAATGCACAAAGCCATAAGTACAAAGGTACAAGGCAAAATATGTTTTGAGACAAAACTCAACAAAGCGATCAAACTTTTTGGATTTTCTATTTTTTATGTGTTTTTTTTTTAAAATTTTTGTACACACCCAAAACAGAGCAAGAAAAGAACGATCAACAAAAGTAGCAGATGCAAACCAAAACAGATAAAAGCAAACCAATTAGACATTAAACATGTGAAACCAAAACAATAGGTATGCAACATAGAGTAGTATAGGTTCACACAAGAGATAGAGTTCAGGGAATGATACCGACACCGATGGTCTTACACAAAGATTCAAACTTTGGGCCATCTAGAGGTTTAGTGAATATGTCTGCCTTCTGATTCTCAGTGTTGATGAACTCTAAGTACACGGTCCTTTCCTCCACCAAATCTCGAATGAAATGATACCGAATTTCGATATGTTTTGACTTCGAGTGTTGAACTGGATTCTTGGACAAGTTTATGGCACTTGTATTATCACAATATACACACATCGTGTCTTGAGTGATTCCATAATCATGAAGAAGCTTCTTCATCCATAGTAATTGAGCACAGCAACTTGCAGCAGCAATGTATTTAGCTTCGGCTGTTGATAGAGAGACTGAATTCTGCTTTTTGCTCATCCATGACACCAAGTTATTTCCAAGATAGAAGCATCCACCGGAAGTACTTTTTCTATCATCAATGCAACCAGCCCAATCAGCATCAGAATATCTGGCTAAGCATTCATTTAAATCTCTTGAGTACGAAATCCCATAGTCAGAGGTGCCATTTATGTAACGGATAATTCTTTTGACAGCTGTTAAATGTGACTCTTTGGGGGCTGCCTGAAATCGAGCACACACGCCTACACTGAAGGCTATGTCTGGTCTGCTAGCAGTGAGGTATAAGAGACTGCCTATCATGCTTCGATAAAGCGTTGGATCCACTTCTATACCTGCTGCATCCCGACTCAGCTTTGATGAGGAGCTCATTGGAGTGGAAGTATGTTTCTTAGAGTCTAGACCAAATCTTTTAACAAGATTTTTGGCATATTTCTCTTGAGATATGAATATCCCATCTTTCCGCTGTTTCACTTGAAGCCCAAGGAAATAGTTCAGCTCCCCCACCATACTCATCTCAAACTCCCTTTTCATTTCTTCGGAGAATTCATGAGCCAAATGGTCAATTGTGGAACCGAAAACAATATCATCCACATACACCTGAGCAACTAGGAGAGACTTCTCATCTCTCTTTACAAACAAGGTTCGATCAGCTTGACCTCTTTTGAATCCACGATCCAACAAGTATGTTGTGAGACGATCATACCATGCTCTTGGTGCTTGCTTCAAACCATACAGTGCTTTCTTCAGCCTTAGCACATGATCCGAAAAATGAGGATCTTGAAATCCTTTTGGTTGCTCAACAAATACTTCTTCATTTAGGAAACCATTCAGAAATGCACTTTTTACATCCATTTGGTACAATTTAAAATCCATAACACATGCAATAGACAGTAGAATTCGAATTGACTCTAACCTTGCTACTGGTGCAAACGAATCATCAAAGTCTATCCCTTCCACTTGAGTATATCCTTGAGCTACCAACCTAGACTTGTTTCGAACTACCTCACCATCTTCGTCAGTTTTGTTCTTGAAGATCCACTTGGTGCCAATGACATGGGTATCTTTGGGTCTTGGAACCAACTCCCATACATCATTTCTGACAAACTGATGTAGCTCCTGATGCATAGACTCGATCCAATTTTCATCTCTAAGGGCTTCCTCTACCTTCTTTGGTTCGAATTGAGCAAGATAACAATTGTACGTCACATGATTCGCACTGTATTTTGGTCCTTTTCTCAACCGAAGTCCCTCATTTACGTCACCAATGATATTACTTGGTGGATGATTGAGGGTTACCCTTGATGATGGTCTCTTGGAGGTGGAAGGTTCTTCATCTCAAGAGATTGGAGGTTGAACTTCCGGAGGGGTGAGAGGGCTAGAGGGCCCGTGCATCAATCTGGTCTCCCTTCTTGGTATAGGAGGTGTAGACTCTTTTTCTGGTGATTCTTTCTCGATCTCATCATCTTGAGACATGTTGTCCTCAACTTCCCCCTTCTTCAGGTTCGATCCTTCACCGTCATCCCTTTCCCTTTCAGATATGGTATCATCAATGACCACATTTATTGACTCCATTACCGTCTTGGTGCGTTTATTGAACACCCTATATGCTCGGCTATTTAATGAATAACCTAGAAATATCCCCTCATCACTTTTAGCATCAAATTTTTCGGGATTCTCTCTGTCGTTGAGAATATAACATTTGCTCCCAAATATTCAGAAATATTTCACCTTCGGCTTCTTTTCTCTCCAAATTTCATATGATGTCTTCTTCGTTCCTGCTCGGAAGTAAATCCTATTCCCAATGTGACAAGACGTGTTCACAGCTTCAGCCCAAAACTTCTGTGGAAGATTTTTGTTGAGTAACATTACTCGAGCCATTTCTTGAATCACCTGGTTCTTCCTTTCAACTGCTCCATTCTGTTGTGGAGTCTTTGGGGCTGAGAATTCCTTCTTGATACCGTGTTCATTGCAAAATGCTTCAAACTTTGCATTTTCAAACTCTTTCCCATGATCACTCCTGATTTTGATGATAGGTACTCCCTTTTCATTCATCAATCTCTTGCACAATTTCTCCATCTTATCACATGCTTCCGATTTCTCTCTAAGGAAGTCCACCCAAGAATACCTTGAGAAATCGTCAACTATCACCATGATGTACCGCTTACCACCCATGCTCTCTGTTCTTGTAGGACCCATCAAATCCACATGCAGTAATTCTAACAGACGAGAAGTTGCAACCACATTTACTTTAGGATGGCTTGACTTTGTTTGTTTTCCCAATTGACATGGACCACACAAATTCTTTTCAATCTTCCCAAACTTAGGTAAACCAACCACAGCCTCAAGCTTCGAGACTTTCGCCACTTGTTTGTAATTTGCATGACCAAGCCGTTGATGCCACAGCTCCAAGAGATTTACCCGAGCACTTCGACATGCTATGCTGGGTTTTGGAATGATCCCATAGCAGTTATCAGTGGTCCTTAGTCCCTTTAGAACTTGAACACCTTCTTCATTCAAGATTAGACATCCTTTCTTTGAAAATTGGACCAGAAAATCTTCATCACAAATCTGAGTGATACTTAACAAGTTCACTTTTAAACCCTTAATATATAGCACATCAGTCATCAAAGGCAGACCCGGAATATCCACTGTTCCCTTTCCAAGAACTTGTGAATGACTACCATCCCCAAATGTCACAAATCCATCTTCCTTCTCTTTAAGAGTTTTGAATAGAGATTTTTCTCCAGTCATATGCCTAGAACACCCGCTGTCAAGGTACCACAAACATGAGTTAAACACTTTCAATGCGGTATGAACAAAAAGGCATGCATGAGAGAGACATTCTTGATCATCAAAACAAGACTCATTTTTCTTTATTTCATTCAAGGATGAGTGAAGTTTCCCTTTTAAACGACCAATTTTATCACTTAATTGTCTATTTCTTCTCTCATATTCATAGTTCAAGGACTTTGACTCACATAGGCTGTTGTGTATATCATGGTTCCTATGAACTAATGATTTCAGCATATGACAAAAAATTCTAGCATGTTTCTTGGATTTAAATAACTCTAAGACAGCATTGCTAGAACAATCTTTAAATATGCTCATTGAGTCATTTTCACAAACACTATTCAAATCCTTCATGGTGGTTTAATCAAAAACACTTTTCAAAACACACCAAGGGGTCTAGGATCACACTAAGGTATTTAAACCAAGCAAGTGTACCCGCTCTGATACCAATTGAAAGCTCGAAAATGTGTTGAAAACACAAGAGCTGTTTAGACCCCCAATTAAAAATAAGGCTTGGTTGATTTTACACTAACTTAATACTAAGTGCGGAAACGTGTAAACACAAGCGTATATGCAATAAGCTACTCTAATCCATAAACTAAGCAACACAGCAGTATAATGGAATATAAAAGAGTAGGGAAGAGAGATGCAAACACAGAAAACACCAAGACGTGTTTTCGAAGAGGAAACCGAAGAACTCGGCGAAAAACCTCTCCGCCGCCCTCCAAGCGGAAATCGATCCACTAGACAATCAGTTGGGATACATGAGTAAGCAAAAGACCCTCCAAGCCTAATCTACCCGATGCACCTAAGCCCTCCAAGCTCCTACTCCAACAAGGCTTCTCGGAACCGTGTCTTGTCTAGTTCTCCGGATCCTGCAACAAGCTCCATGTTGCATCTGCCATCCTTGGCTTCTTCCAATGCTTCCCAGCAGCACCAAAACATCACTCAACACTCTCAAAAGGTGTGGTAAGTGTTTGGGCTATCAACCTCTCAATGGTGTGGAAATGGAGAGGGAAGGGTTGAGGAGATACCACAAGCAAGTGTATAGAGAAAGGTGAGGATGACAATCTCTAATTGCAAATGTGTTTGGCTAGGGTTTTCTCTCTGAAGCATTCCTCAACATTTGTGGGTAATGGGGGTTTATATAGGATAGGTGCAGAATGTGTGAGTTAGTCAGTACAGGCTGGCAGAACAGCATGTCTCGCGGGTGTCTCGCGGGAAGGCCTTACCCGCGAGATACTCGCGAGAGACAGCTGTCTCCACTTGGCCTGACTCTTCGCATTCCAGCATGTGCAGGGCACATGCCTCACTTCGCGGAAAGCTTAGTCGCGACATACCCGCGAGATTCCATCAGCTTCCACTTTGCTTGAGTCTTCACACACTCTCTATCACACACCCCTTACATCAATTCCCACAACAAATACAGGGTATAAACAATTGATAGTAATTACAATCAAATTTGGCACGGAATAAAAGCCAACAAAACACATAGTTGTAAATCACAACTTTACACAAATGGATAGGGTCCATGTGATAAAAATGTACTGTAATAAACTTTAAGCTAGTAATATTGAGAGGAGTGGAAGTTTGCTTTTCTATTCTTTTTTTCTTTTTTGGTTAAAAAAGTTTTCTTTTCTTTTCTTTTTTCTTTTTTGCTTAAAAAAGTATGCTTTTCTTTTCTTTTTTCTTTTTGGTTAAAAAGTATGTGTACGTTTTTAGACCCCTTAAACACAAACAGATTAACCTAGTTATTTAGCCAAGTGATTAACTTAGGTAAATTATGCAGATCTAGGTTAACATAGATTAATCATATCATTGAAACAGTGCAGAAAATAAATAACACAACGATATGATAACCCAGGAAAACCAAACTAGTAAAAAACCTGGGGAGAATTTAACCTAGCTATCCTCAAGGTAAAACAGATCCACTATGAAAGAATTGAAGTTTACACAATAGTGACTTAGACCACTAACATCCTATTGCTACCTCGAGTAGGAAACTTACTACCATGACCACGTGACAGCTCTGAGTCCACGGACTACTTCTTTCTTGGATTCACAGCAACCATAAGTACTCCCACTTGTGTTTTCTTTAAGCTCTTTATGCAGCAACTGAAGCGATCACCAAGCTTTCGACATCAATCTTGAGATTGGAAACCCTAAGTATGTATGAAGGCAAACACCTCTAGATCTCACAAGAGATTCATACACACAGCATAAACAACAACTACAAAACGTGGCTAGGGTTTTTCCTTTTATACTTAAGGCAAAACATAAAACCCTACACGTCATACGAGCTTGGGCTGAGTTGGAAAATTCTGCAGAAAAACAATTTGCACGAGTTTCGATCGATCGAGCCTTGCAGATTTACATAATAAATCCTACAGTACACTCGATTCCAACTTTACACATAAACACACTTTGAGCAGCCTAATTCTAGACTCTAAGTTTTGATCATGGTTTGCCAACATTACACATTGAAGTTCTAATACATTTAGATCCTAAATCCTTAGAACCTAACAAACTCCCCCTTTGGCAATCCGTGACAAAACACATAATAAAACAAAATGCTCAAAGTTACAAAAACAGCCCATTACAATAAAAATTTCCCAACAAAAATAATTCACCCTAACTACTATCTATCAGTTGCAAGTGTAGACAGCAGCACGACTGAATCAACCTGTATATTCCTGTAACACTTAACAAACACATAAACGCATGTGTGGAAAATACAAGTAAAACAAAATAAATTCTTGATTTCACATAATACAAAATAAAAGACATATATCATGAATAACCTCATAAATATAAATCAATAATCAATGTAGCACAATGTGAAACAAGAAATAGAAATAAAAACTAGATGTCTCCCCCTATCATATACAACTCATCAAAAATAAAGACATCAAAATAAATACATCATGAGCCAAAATAAGTACAAAGTGAAGCACCTAGATACAATCTAAAGCTCCAAAACTCCAAAACAAAAAAATCTCCCCCTATCTCCATCCATATGTACTCCCCCTTTTTGTGACGAATTGCCAACTCTAGAGGTGGTGGAGGTGGCCGTCTAAAACTCGCAAACTCTGCACGCAAAGCCTAAAGCTCCGTGATAACGTCCACCAAAAGCTGACCATGAGCCGCCTGAACGGTCATGATAGTGTCCAACATACGACGAATGTTGGAATCATCCGAAGTAGAAGGTGGAGGAGCAGCAGCAGCAGTCGGATCAACAAATGCATCAGCAGCCGGATCACCTGTAGAAGGAGGAGGAGGAGGTGCAACACCCGAAGAGGAATCAACTCTAGGGCGTTTAGAGCTAGCTCGCATCTGAGTAGCCCTCTGCCTAAGGAAGGTGGCACCTATGGGAGCTATGATATGTACGGGCTCAAAAGCAGGAAACTCATCTAAACCTAGATGCAACAAAATCCAATGAATAAAAACCGGGAAAAACAAAGCATGACCAGAAGAACTACTCTTATGAACCTTAACCAAAGGACGAATGAAAGGATGAGGAAAACTCATAGGAGCATCTATGACAAGGGCGTACAAAAATGCACATCTCTCGATAGGAATAGTATGCAAATGAAAAATGGGCCAGATAGAATGGCAAGAAATCCGAAAAAAGAGATAATGAATCTCGGTCAACTCGTGAGATGTGATCTGAGGATTAGAACCCCACTGGATAGAAGATCCAGTAAGATATGACATAATGTCATCAAGTGGAGGAGATTCATCATAAGGATAGACGAGATGCTAGACCTTAGGCACCCCAAGAGTAGAGGCCACTATTCTCACAAACTGAGTGTTGGAATCATTGGAGTGGACAGAGAGGTTCGAGTAGAACTCTTTGATCAAGGTAGCCAAAGGAGGATGGTCTACATCCAATAAAGGCAACCAGCCCCTACGCTCAAAGTTTCTCCTAATCTCCGGGTCAAGCTCATCTAAAACTACCTTTCTCTCAACCCACCCATTCCTAAGAATGTTCAGCTTCTGAAACCTCCCACTATCAAAAGAAGGAGCAAAAAAAGAGGTGGATGTCCTATGGGCTCTAGTCTTCCTAACCATGATGCTAAAGATCAGAAAGGATAGACAGAAAAGAGACAAAAAAAAAAAAAACCAAGGGCAGACTGCATCAGACATAGTTAAAGCAGAAACAAATAGAAAATAAAAATCTATATGATGCATGAACAGTATTAACACATGATGCATGCTCTAATGCAGTGAGAATAGTTCAATTTTACTTTAAAAACACAGAAATTGGCATGAACATAGAGTTTATATCAAAAACCCCAAATCTTGAAAACCCACTTTCAAAAATCCCAACAAATTGATTAATTTATCATTACACAAGTTAGATAACAGTATATAATGACAAAATGAATCAATATCCAAGCCAATTTCATCAATATATGCTTAATTGAACAAAATCCCCAATTCGAGTAGTTTCAAACCCTAGAAAATTCAATTTTTCCCAATTCACCAAATTGATCAAATTGAACCACAAAGATCATGTTAATATCATCCCACAACAAAAACCCATTGATCAATTTTGAAAGAAACCAATGAAAACACCAAAAACCCCAAAATCTCATAGGTTCGAAATTTTCCCTTAAATGCATGAAAAATGAAATTAAATAAAAAAAGAAAGGGTAAAAGGGTCATACCGGTGCTAGATGACAATAACCCTAGAGAGAAATTGAGGGAAAATGACAAAAAAAAATTTCTTTGAATCTGGATCAGTCGAAGAGAGAGAGAAAGAGCTTTTGAAAAATTTGAATAGTGAAGAACACGTGAAAAACTCATATTTTAAAAAACTCTCTAAACGATTTTTGATTGATCCAACATCGATCGAGCCAGGCAGATTCAAACCAAATTTTAATCGCAATTTCGATCGGTCGAGCAACAGGTTCGATCGATCGAAAATCTGGAAAAATCAAATTTTTAAAAAACAGAGCATTTTAATGTAGAAACACTTCAAAGCACAATGTTTTATGGATAAAATGCATGAGTATGAGATGAAAAGTTTTCCAAAAACCCTTGAATTTAACCTAGATCTTCCAAAAACAAGATTTTCAATCAATATATCCTTAAATCTCAAACTTTAAACACATTTTGCATCAAAATCAAGGAATTTATTAATCTTGGATGGCCACAACAAGATCACACTCAATAACATGTACTAAGTTTAGCAAAGAGTAACTTGTGTAGTGTGTGCAACTAGCAAAAGCTTGAGATACATGTGAGGTGATATTGAATAGTAATCAATCACAATTTCTACAAAATTCATCACATAAGTTTGAAAGAGACTATCACCTAAAGAGTTACATTATATAACTCTCACATCTCCTAGAATAAAAGCTTGCAATCATGTAAGTTTCTTGATCTGCCTCATAATGTACACACCAATTTTATTTGATTTGAAACTTATTAAAATAGCCAAGATAATGTACACACCAATTTTAGCATTTAATCCGAGGCTACACCTTATGTTCTTTTTGTGCATGTGCTACACTTTCTCGAGCACAAAATCTTATGATATGCACTAAGGTGTTCATGATTGGCTAGTAAACAGTGGTGAGATGGTTATTTATGCCTTTCTCATTAAGTTCAAGTCCAACAATCAAAGGCATGTGACTTCAAGATCAAGATCATGTGATCAAAAACTATAAACAACTCCCACATAACATGCACTACAAAGCTCAAACTAGTAAAGTGCAATAAAATAAGCTCATCCAAGCTAAACAAGGTACATAAACATGTTATGTAAAGATAATATGGCCAACCTTGATTTCAAATCCAAGAAAAATAATGCAAAACACATTTTTCTTCCCTTTTCTCCTTTTATTATTATTATTTTTTTTTTTTTTTGAAAAGAAAAACAAAAACAACCTAGTATGAAATGCATGAATGTTATGCAATGCAAATCCTAGAAAAACAAAGAAAACAAAAACAACAAAGAGGAATGGTCACAAAGAATAGAGAGATGAAGCACAAGGACCATGAAAGCCAAAGATGATTAAGGGCACAGAATCACACCAATTACTTGACGAAGTGTCTCAAACTTACTTCTATCAACAGGTTTGGTGAAGATGTTAGCATTTTGACGTTCAGTAGGGATATACTCAAGAGCCATAATCTTTCTTTCAACAAGATCCCTAATAAAGTGATATCTAATCTCTATGTGTTTAGTCTTAGAGTGTTGAACAAGGTTCTTAGAGATATCGATAGCACTAGAATTAAACAACCATGGTGTTTTGAGTTATCCCATAATCACTCAAAAGCTTTTTCATCCAAAGAAGCTATGAATAACAACATCCAACAGTAATATACTCTGCTTCTGCAATAGACAAAGAGATAGAATTTTGCTTTTTACTCATCCAAGCAACAAGATTGGCTCCTACATAAAAACACCCACCAGTGGGCTTGGGCTGAGTTGAAAAATTCTGCAGAAAAACAATTTGCATGAGCTTTGATCGATCGAGTCTAATTTTCGATCGATCGAGCCTTACAGATTTACATAATAAATCTTGCAGTACACTCGATTCCAACTTTACATATAAACACACTTTGAGTAGCCTAATTCTAGACTCTAAGTTTTGATCATGGTTTGCCAACATTACACATTGAAGTTCTAATACATTTAGATTATAAATCCTTAGAACCTAACAGTATGCTTTTCACTATTGCTGTGAGTGGCATATATCCTTTCTATTTGTTTTCTTGAAATGACGTGACATTATATACATTTTTATTTGTGAAAAACTAAGTAATAGGTCCTATGCAGAGTGCTTTTAATGACAATCAATCTCAATGTTAAAACTTTTCATTTTTATCTGATATCATAATGATAAAAAGTAAAGGCAAATTTACCATCCTTTCTCTATGATATTGTGTTACAATATGTCAATATCTACATTGAATGATTTATTTGATAACGACATACCATGATATCAAAGGCTAATTACTGAAATCATATAATTGCTGGCCCCATATTTGTACTAAAGAAAGAGGCAGTAGGGCACTTGGATGTGAGAGTCTATTTTGTCATGACTCTATGACCACTTTACAACTCAATACAGTTCTTTCTTCAAACTTATCTCATTCCTTATTTATTTCATCTTAAATTTTCTATCCCTCTGTACACCTAATCTTGGTCTGCAAGTCTAAATGCCCTAAAATCATGGATACATATTAGGGAGAGTGGGGTCATTGTGATAATAGATATTGTTTAAGTCTCTTGTCCTTTCATTGTTGTTATTGGGAGCCCTCATGGCCTGGCCTACCCAATTATTTCCTTTGTATATTGGGTGCTTTAATTTCCTTTTCTCACTCTTTGATTCTCAACCAACAATTAATCTTTTTTCAAAGCTGGAGCTTGGTCCTTGGAATCAATCTGTTGAGCAGCCAATCATGTACAAATAATATGAGTGATATGTACTCAGTAACTGTATGTCACAAAACAAACTTCAAATGGCTATGTAATCAATCTTTAATCATTTCTTCTTCATTTGTTTTTCAACATGCAAGAAGTAATATGTTTTTACCATTTCTTTGTTTTTTTAATGAATAAATTTCTTTTGAATAAATAGTTGAGCAATGCAAATGGCTCATACTTCTTCCTCATCCAAAATATATATCAAGTCTCATCAAAGAGAGGTAGGCTTCCACCCAGAAGACACAGAGGCTGAATGAAGGATGGTGCTAACATGTATGTTTAAAAAAAAACTACATATAATATAAACATATTTAAGTATAAGGATATTCTTGTATAAATTCATATGACTGTATATAAATGATTCAAAGATTGTATCTGATGCCCTCATGGGTTTATCCATTTCAAACATCTTAGAAGGGGTGGGGCAGAAACTCCAAACCTTTCAGTAAGCCAGAGTCTCTCATGTGTAACGACAAGAGAATAGACTAGCACATATCTTAGTAAAATATGCCAAAAAAGTAGAAAATTCTGATAGTTTTGTAACCTAGATAGAGGAAAATCTACCGCTGATTAAGTTGGCTTTTAACTCATCATGTACTAAATTTATCTTCTTCTAAATAAAGTTACAATCTTCTCTTAAAAAAAAAAAAAAAGCAAATTTTAATGAAAGAAATAGCCAGTGGATTCTCTACAAATGGCTATTTCTTTCAAGTGTATTTTTTTTTTTAAAAGTTGTTTTAGAAAAACATGTTAAGGTATAAATGTGAATGTACAAGTAAAATATAATAAACTATACAAAGAAATTAGTCATTTGATTTGCTGCTAAATTCAATTTATTTTAATTGTAAAAAATTTAAAAAATTGTTTTAACAAATAAAAGTGTGAAGTTTTAAAGGTTAGTGGACGAGTATGTGCAACTGATAAACTAAACAATTTGATTTCGACTTGGGATTAGTCATGTGGTTACTCTAGGCTAGGCCTGTTCAGGCACCGACCGGCACCGATGAAACCGGCCTGCAAGGAATTTGTACTCCGACGAGGAACCGCACTGCATCGGTATATAAATAAATACACACACTATAATTCAACATATATGTATCAATGTTTACAGTTTTTTATTTTTATGTTTCAGTAGATTGAAGAAAACCCAGAGAAGCCATGAAAGCAAATGCAAGGAACAGGAAGAAGAAGAAAACGGCGCTGGACTCGAGGATAAGTTTTTTTTTTTTTTTTGATATATACAATCTGGCACTAAAACTATGTCGTTTTAGGACCTGATATTAAATTTTAATATCAGCTCCAAAACGACGTAGTTTTATCATAGATTAAAAAAAAAAAAAAACGTTTTTTGGCCTTTACATTTAAAACCCTAAGAGCATCTCCAGCAGCCTCTCCAAATTTTCTTCAAATTTTTCTCAATTTGGAGAATGAACAGTACATTTTACCTTTTACCTACCCACTTTTTCAATTACACTTTCCAACAGACTCTCTATCCCTTTCTCTATCTCATTTAAATATTATTTCTTCATTTATTATTTAATATTTTTTTAATCATCATATATTCTTTTTTTTAACAACTATATTTTTCAATAAGAAGTGCTATGTTCACAATATTTTACGCAATACTTTCACAATAAAATTTATGTGAAAAATTATTACTAGTTCTAATTTGAACCCACTACTGAAATCATTTTTTTACTTGTCAATATTAACTAATAACAGTCTGTTATTTAAAATTTATTGTGAAAATATTGTGAAAATATTATAGTAATATTTTTCAATTAAGATTTTTTATTTTTTCCTTATCTTTTTTTTTTCACCCAATCGTTTGTTTTCTTTTCTTTTCTTTTCTTTTTTCCCCTCTTTTTTCTCCACCACACCTTTCCCTTTATCCCTATCTCCTGGCACTTTCTGGAGCATTCTTCCTTTTTCCTTTGCTTTTTCCTTTTCTTCTCTTCGGCTGGATGGAGCTCTGGGAGCTTTTTCTTTTTTCCTTTTCTTTTCTTCGGCTGGAGCAGCACTTCGGCTGGAGCTTTCTCTCACAGATGAAGATTGTCCATTTGTCCTTCTCCCACCACCGCATATCCTCCTCCCCACCGAGGCTCAGATGGGTCAGTTTTTTTTTTTTTTCTTTTCCTAGTTTGATTAGTTTTAAAATTGTGATTTGAGTTTGTATTTTGATTGAGACTGAGTTTAGAGATGTTTGAGAGAAAAGATCAAGAATAGTTTTGTTGTTACCGTTTTGATTATTGAGTGAAAATTAAAAATTTTATTCGGTTGTGATTATTGAGATTGAATTAATTCTTTTGCTCATGTCTCTCTATTTTCTTTTTCTTTTTTCTGATTTCATTTGGTTTATGAGAAAAATTGTTTTTTATGTTTGGATTGTATTCTGCTTTTTGTAGCCGTTGAGATAAAGAAGAGAGACGGAGTGAAGAAGAAAGAGAAACGAAGGAAAGAAAAAAAAATATTTTTTTAATCCAACCGGGTATTAGTTTAATGAGAAATAAGTTTTGCATAAGCTACAGTGAATGCTACAGTCTCTCCATTCCTGGAGAGCTACTGTAGCATATCTAAAAAAAAAATAGAGATAGAGAGGCTGATAGAGAGGCTGTTGGACTTCATTTTTTGTGTGAATAGTGCATTTACTCTCCAAAATTTAGAGTTGGCTAGTCCTATTGGAGATGCTCTAAGTTTATTTACCCATACTCTCTATGTCATCAGCAACAAAAAGTCTTCATCTCAAAAAAAAAAAAAAGTCTTCATCTCTCCTCTCTCGCTCTCTCTCTCCCCTCAACCTCCGCCGCTTGCTGCCACCGCAATCTAGTGCTTGACGCCGCGTTTTTTGGAGTTTCACGCTCTCCTCTCTCCTCTTTGTCACAATATTCTCTAGAGTTTCTAGTGATGATTCTTACTTCAGATGCCCTTCCTTGCAAATGTAATGCTTTTCTAACAGGTTTGTTTATGTAATTTATTTTCAGTGGTTTTGTTTGATCTTTTATAGGCTTGGTTTAGTGTTTTTTATTTGGGTTTTTGTGAATTGAAATGGGTATGTTTGAGAGAAAGATTGTGAATTTGTTTTCTTTTGATTTTTTGTTTTTGGAATATTTGGGGTTTTTTTTTTTTTTCCATGAGTATGACGTGGTTAGGCCGAGCTTGACTGCATTTGCTTCATTGCAATTTTATTTTTTGATAAGTAGTGAAATTTATTATTAAGATATATTAATTCATGCCCAATTTTTTTGCTTCTCTCAAGACTGTACCATAAGAAGCACGTGAAGTAAACACTAGTTTTGTGATTGGAGCAGGCCACCTGATCTTTGGGTAAACCTTAATTTTGCCTGACTGGAAATATGTTGTGCAATAAAGAGCCCAAAACCTGTCAGAATGGGCCCCAAAATAGCCTCACAAAAATTGCCAAACTGAAAGAAATCTAAATCTCCCATGTTAAATTTCATTAGGGTTTAATTAGATCTGAATCATATCTTACTATTCCATAGGAGCTTGTAGCTTTTACAAGTTTTGATCTCTTTATGTTATTAGAACTTGACACTATGGTTGATATTAACACTTCCCCTCTTTGTTCAAAATTATTCATGATCAAAATGCCTTTTTTTAAATAAATAAAAAAATTGCATCTGTTTCTTTGATGATTGCGATTTAGTTTGAAAAACTTGGAGTACTCTATAAAAGTTTTTATTTCTCTTTTGTTGAATACTTTTATGATATAAGGGTTTTATTCTTTAGGTGGAGAAATGTATATCAAATCTGAATTAATGGATAATTTTTTTGTCATGATGTGAAATTTGACTTGTTTATCTATGAAGTTGCAGTTTGAGAAATGGGTTTTTATCCTATTGGATTAGTCTTAAGGAACATTGGAAAAGATTTGAGAAAGACCCAAGTTGAATATGTGACTAAAAATTTTTTCAGTAATATGCAAAGATTCTGGAGCTTAAAACGAGGCACAAAGATTGTAAATTTTGAAAATGAGATATAGATTGAAGATTGTAATCTTTTCTAGTGCTCATTTCTGTCAAAAAATGGGTTAGGTAGAACAGGTTATCTAAATAAGTCATTTTTTACTGCCAACCTAGGTGGTTGGGTTATCAGAAGCTTGGATGCATTGAGAAACTTACTTGATTTTAAGATATAAGAAAGCATTTTTAGGGTATGAACATAGGTTATTTGATCTCTCTCGCTCTCTCCCTCTCTCATATCATGACTAACATTTATTCCGTCAAAAAAAAAAAGACTAACATTTATTAGATTGCTTTTTTCTTATTCTTGGTCATTTAAATTCTGTTAGCCTTTATGGTTTACTTCTTTGACCTTTTTATCATCCTCTGGTCCTTCCACTTTAACCTCTAGTCTGGGTTTAACTACTTTACGTATAAGGTAGAATTTTGTACTTCGATTAAATGATATAAGTATATGGAGTTGGAGTCTGATATGGCCAGAGTGGCAGGAGGTTTTGAGAGTTCATTAACCATGGAGACCATGATTCAATAGTCAAATATGAGCAGTTAGGTTCAGTGGGTTAATTCTGATCCACCTTCTGCAATGTTGGGAACTTGAGGTAACCCTTCTTTCTAAACTTTCCTTCCAAGTGGAAAGTTGATGGTCTTCTCAAGAAGATAGTGAGAGCTTCTTTAAAGCATGATCATGTGATGTAGCTTAGCTTGGTTACCAAAAGAGAATAAAATTTGAAGTTGATTTGGAATAAATGCGAATATCGCGATCATCTTGTAATTCTTTTGCGATAAGCTTGTTGTGAGCAGTCCTCTTACCAAGCGCAGGATTAGGCGCAATGCAGCGGTTTGTCCTCATGTTCATGTAATACTTTTTATTTTTAACTTTTTAAGTAATAATTGCCCCAAAAAATCTAGGATTTGTCTTTGCTTATTTTTAATGATTAAATGTGATTATTGAAGAAAAAAGAATGGTAGGGACAAGGTTGGATTTAGGAGTTTCCTTACCATGTAGAGTGGGAACATAGCTGGATTTATATTAGATGATTTGCTCCTTTTAAATTTCTTTATGGTTTAAATCTACTGGGCAGGAGTAACCTGGCTTTGGCAGACAACTTTGCAAATGAAAATCTAAAGTGGCATGGAACTTGTTTTATTTGTAAATCTAGAGATTGGTGAAAGGTACTCGCTGGTTGTTAGCATTGGCTTAGTACTACTGGTATTAGTCTTTCCATTTAAGGAGGCCTTTTTAAATGTGGTACAAAGAGGGTGCTGGTAATTTTGTTCTTCACAGGTAGCACAGCTGTATCGAATTTTTTGCTCAGGAAAGAGCGTCTGGTTGGACTCAACTATTATAAGTTTATAACGTTCATTGGAGGCATCAGCAGCAGGTTGATAAGTTTTTGCATCAAACAGGAGGATAGGAGGTTCTCTCAAGCAGCAGTCACTCAAAGATGAAAGTTTGACTGCTTTTTTTTTTTTTTTCCCTGATTTCGGTTGGATTGATGTACCTGAATTTTTCCATGTAATTTTTGATAGTACTCACAGAACAGTAGATTTACTTTTTCGGAGTTTGGTTGGCTCTAAATATGTTTATGGAGTTTATGTGAGTCGCAGTTGCTTGTTCTGAGTAGTCGACTAATCAAGTAAAGGCTTTGCCCGAAGCTAGCTTAATCTTGATATATATGTTGCAGTTCTTATAATAGTTGATTGAATTTGAAGTAATGACTCAACCTATGAGACAATACTATTTGATTGGCGAGAACCCTCAAGCTTTTTGTAATAATGAACTGATAATAGAAGACTTTGCAATGATCGCCTAGATGCTGTATTAGACAGAGATAGATTACAAAGAAATGGATCATCCAGGCCCATCTAACACTTTTCAATTTTAGGCCCACGACATCTCCTATTTTAGGCCTAAAACACGATTTCAAGTGTTAGGCCCACAAACAATTCATTTTTATGGCCCAAAACACGTTAACAGGTCATCTAGAAGCAGATTATTATTTTGTGGCAATGCACACTTTTCTGGATCAAAGTAAACGAAGAAATATCTTCCTACTTTCTTTAGGGGATGAATTACCACGGAGTCAAAGGGTCTCTTTCTTATTTAAGAGGAAAGTAGACTACTCAGCTTTCGTGTTTGGGCCACCAACTATGAAATTGATTTCTCTAAGAAAGTTAATCAGACTACAAATAGTATTTTCATAGTAGACTATCATATAGTCTTCTTGGCCTCAAAACAACAACTAACATTCAATTTCTTCACTCTGCCATTCCCATTCTCTCTCAAAAATCCATTCAGAAAATCCTCTTATTTTAATTTTCATTCACTTTCCTTTGCCTAATTTCATCAAGCTTTCTTTCTCCACTTTCTTTTAGATCTTCTCAAACGTACCATTTCACTATGGCTTTTCTGACAAACAAACAAGCCTCCTTTTCTTCCATCACCCACCAATACAAATATGATGTGTTCTTGAGTTTTCAAGGGGATGATACTCACATGGATTTTACTAGCCATTTGAATGGCTTTTTGAAGCTGAAGGGTATTCATACCTTCATCGATGATGAACTCCCAAGGGGAGAAGAAATTTCCATTGAACTTCTCGAAGCTATTAAAAGTTCAAGGAGTTCCATAATTGTATTCTCTGAGAACTATGTATCTTCTACCTGGTGTTTAAATGAACTTGTTGAAATTCTTGAGTGTAAGAAGAATGGACAAATGGTGTTACCGGTTTTTTTTAAGGTGGATCCCTCAGAAGTACGTAACCAAAAGGGAAAATTTGGAGAAGTTTTAGCAAAACATGAAGTAAATAATATAAAGAAGGTGCAAAAATGGAGGGAAGCTCTAAACAAAGTTGGTAGCATATCTGGTTTGACCTACAATGACGGGTATTTAATTACTACCCTTTCACTTTTTATTTTAATTTTTATTTTCAATGATTTTCAATTGTGTGTCTAGTCACTAAATTTTAAGTAAATTAACATCAGTTACCACTAATTTTTTTCATTGATGGCTTTAATTTTTTTGGGTCAAATTATGAAAGTATTAATTTTTAATCGCTGATCTAGTTGCTACAAAGATCAATGACAGAAACATAAGAATATACAATCAAGATAATCTTACCAATTAATTAGGACTTTCTTCCGCAATAGTTAGAAAGTTTTTGAAAAAGTACCTAATAATTTTGTAAAAACATCAAAAGTAGGTCCCTAATAACTTCTTTCCTCACATCTATAAAATTTATGTAATTTACTTTTATTAACAACTAGTGTTATGCATGTGTGATGCAAGGTATAATAAAAAATCATATTTAAACTAAAGAATATACTTCAATAATATTGTTAAAAGTGAATTATAAATTAGATAATAAAAATTTACTTAAGTTACATGGTGAATACACACCATGTAAAAGTAAAAGTAAACCAAGTTTAACATAGATTATAAAATCATTTAAAATAAATAATGAAACGCGTTCTAAATTTCTTGAAATTTATAATTGACTTTTTATCAAAATATTATTTTATATTTTAAAATATTTTGTAATATGATTTTACTTAAAAAGTAAACTATATTAATAATGATAGGCCAAAAATGTATTGACCCTTTTGGTAAATTAACCAATTAATTAGTCGAGTGAATTAATTAGGTTCAATTACATGCAATAAACGTTGTAGCATAAACAAATCACCAAGTAACTAAATGCAGCGGAATTTAAATTTGACACGGGTGATTTGTTTACGAATGGGGAAAACCACCGAGGCAAAATTCTACTGAGTGAATTTAAGGTCACTACTCCCGAAAATTCACTATTATCAAAACAAGCGGTTACAAGTAAAATGAATCCCAGTACCTAATACTAACCTACAGTTGAACCCTTACCCAATACACAATTGGACTTGTAATGTAGTGACAATCTCTCCTTTCAATGCACGGCTCCAAGTACGTGACTAACCAATCGATGCACGGATCTAAGTACGTGACTAGTACACCAACTTGAGAAAGATGTTGGCTACAAAGTTCTTCAGTTTATCCAGAGATTCCAGACAATGAAGTTCAAGAAGCTCCTTGGTTACAAAACCCTTGGCGCAAAGACGCAACAGCTTCTACAAGGAAGATGATGAACTAGGGCAATTTTGTCTATGCGTGCAACAAAAATTGCAACAACCTTTTCATCAAGTGAGACAACCCTTAAAATAATCCTTATAAATATCTAGGGTTGTGAGAAAAGAAACCCTACACAAATAACTTGGATATGCGTGAAAAACATATCTGAAAATCTGAATTTTGTAATTCTCGATAGATATTGTTTCTGTCGAGCAGCTGTCGAGATTTCTCATTAAAACTTGATAGATATTATCTGTCAAGGTTTAATGAACAACACTTATTCACTTGTTTCTTGGATAGATTTACATGGCTTCAATACTAAACTTGAACTCTTGTTCCTTGACGTATTAAACACATCCTAGATCTACCCAATTACAAGTAAAGTGCGTTTTGTCAAATGATTAACCAATTTACAATAACATGTGTTCTAACAAGTTTCACATATGTCCTAACAAATAATTTTAATTTATTTATAATAAGCGAAAAGGGTGGAATTATATCATACAAATTTCAATACTTATATTATGCTTCATAGTGCAAACATGACTTGTATAATTAGACTTTTATTATTAAACCAAAAATTTGTGGTAGGTCATTAACATAATATCAAATAAATAATGAAATTTCTCTCAAAATTTGAAAAACTCTTTGGCGTATAATTTTAATTGAGTAACTTTTATTTAAAATTTTTTGAAAAATTGATGATAGAGTTCAACTTAGAGCAACTATGAAATTGTTATAATTTACTTATAGTACACCAAATGACCTAAAGAGAAAAAAGAAAAGAAAAATATAAACCAAATAAATAAAGAGGAGGGCATCCACTTAGCATGACTACAGTGTAGGATACAACTTTTATTATATAGTATATGGTATGAAATAATTTGGACATGAGTTCATATAAAATTAACTTTATTGCAAATTTTTTGGTGACAATAATTACTTGATTGATTATTTTATCATTTTAAAAATTTTATATAGTGTACCAAAGGTTTTATAATTTCACTAACAACATAAATTATACAATTTAATATTTAATTTATAATTAACCAATTTTCTTTTTATGGAAATTAACCAAAACTTTTAAAGGCATAGGAACTTGGCTTGAAGAGAGTATGTCACATGTTGTAACCACAACTTTTAGGGTCCAACTTTTGTTATATACAAGTCGTTGATTTGCATAATGCGTATTTATAAAAGGGCAATACAAATATACCTATTGTGGGGCCCGTGGGCCTGGAAGTCTCGGCCCACCTCTAAGCTGGCCCAAGGCCCACGCCGAGGATCGATGGCTGTCCCAGGCAGTTATCTAGGTGCTTCTAGCCCTCTGGGCCACGCCGAGGACGACCCTTCCCTCGGCGTGCCTATCCTAATCCCAGGTGGGGGACAAGCCCAGTACAGGCGGTCACATCCACACTTAATGCGTCTACCTAACCCCCCTGGCAATATTAACGCTGAGAGGACTCCTGAACGGCGGAATCTGGGGTGCTGCGACCCACAGAAGGTGGGGAACGTGGCTGATGGGACAGGTCCCTAAGCAGCGGTCTAGATGATTGACAGTTGGAAGGCTAGGATTAACCAAAGAAGGTATATAATGCAAGGTGCCCTTCAGAATGAGGGGCTCCTCGGCCGTCCGAGGAGCAACCCCCAAGCCAAAAAAAAAAAAAGCGGGGCTAAGTCCCCTCAAAGAAGGAAGTCTCCGGCGAGCCGGTGGCAAGCCTGTTAGCGCCAAACCCTACGTCCCACTCTCTAAACAAATGTATTGTTGGGGGATCTGCGACAAAACGAGCCCCTACACCTATTATAATTAGTAAAAATTTCTCTATTATCAAATGAAAAAAAAAAAAAAATTTAATTGAGAACTTAAAAGGTAAAGCATAAAAATAACCGTTCCCATATAATATTTACAATAAAGTTAGCTATGTTAGAAATTTGACAAATTTTCTCAATATCCAAACTATATCTCCCAAATATCAAATCCACTGAAAATGTATCTAAAGGATTTATAAGTTAAAAAAAAATATTAAAAAAATGAAACAACTACTTTCAGGACCTAAAATACATCAAAACCTTGATTAAGGGGAAAAAAAGTCACCTCTAATACCTAAAACGTAGAAAACTTATCTCAAAATTTTATAAATAAAATAATGTAAATAGTATAAAAAAATTTCTAAAATCAAACCCTTACAAAAACATGATTCAAAACCTAAAAGGAACAATATATATATATATATATATATATATATTTATATTTATATTGTTTCTGCCTCCTGTCAAACCAAAAAAAAAGTGTATATATACAAACACTTTCAGGATTTAAAGTCAAAAAAAAAAAAAAATCACATCAACAATCAAATTTCTCTCCCTAATATCCAAAACACAAAAAAACATATCTCAAAATTTTATAATCGAAGAGGAAAAAAAAATAAAGAAAGAAAGACTTCCAGGACCCAAAACCCAACAAAATCATAACTTTTAATTTGTAATATCCAAAAAGAAAAATGCATCTAATTTTTTTTTTTTTTTTTTAAATTCAAGACATACCTCCGGCAATATCAAAGTTTGATAGGCTGCAATAGTGGATTATGATTGATCTTGCTAATTCCTAAATATTATAACATGGCTCTACTTAATGAATAAACTTTAAAACACGCATGAAAAATGTTAAGTTACTAATTATTCAAGTAAACTAGTATGCACTTAGTAACAAAAAAAAGAGTACGTTGATGCTGTTATGTAGAAACAATCCAAAAATAAAAGTGTGGCATTAATTGCACAAAAAAAAATTATCAGCCTATCAAATAAGTACATAACACATCAAACAACTCAAAACTGTACTTTCTTGCCAAACTATTATCTAGAAAATGGCATTAATACATCATATATATATATATATAGACACACACACATAGAGCTAAAATTTAGAGAAAATTCAATTAGATTTTAATTGAATTTTAAATTTTGCGCTACGTGTTCCATTTAATTTTTAATTTTGTGCCAAGTAAATTATTGAGTATAAAAATTAATGAGTCTAAATCTAATTAAATTCAAAATTGGATTTCAATTGGAATTCAATTTTCTGCTACATGTCCATCTAAGTTTTTAATTTTTGTGGCAAGTAAATTATTAGATATAAAAACCGAAGAGTCTAAAACAAATTAAATTCTAAATCATCTATATATATATATATATATATATATATATATATATATGTAATTGTAGGGATATTGGGTTCAGGAGTTTATTATCTATTAGTGCGTTGGGCTTGGAGTCCAAGCCGATGACAAAGAATTGTCTGAGTAGGAGAAAACATGGACAGAAGAGACTACGTTGGTAAGAAAAGAGGTTTGTTCTAGACATAATAGCTCAGGAAGGTGAGTTGAGGTTCGAGAAGGTAGTCCGTCTTCCAGGGTAACGTTCCAGGAAGTTTTATTGGAATGGATAAGCTTTACAGAGACGTCAGACAATGAGAAGTCCTAGAATATCTTAGGAGAAAGCTGTTACCACTGCATTAAATGCTCAGCAGCTAATTTCTTGGCTGCATTAATGTAGAGAAGACCCTTGAACAGTGCAGCGTTGGCCGCCCCAATACGCAGAAGGCCTGAGAGGGTGTCCGATGGGACAAATACTCAAGTAGTAATTAGAATGATGAACAAGTGGAGGGCGAAGATTGTCTAGAGAGTGCTATATAATGGAAGAAACACTCCACGGTGAGGGAGATCGAAAAACGAAGAAAGAAATACTATAGCAATCCTGAATCAGACTTGTAACAATATTTAAGAACATTTTATAAGAATCATCCTCTTCGGACATTGCCGAGAACCTTTTTTCTTCAGTCTAAACTTGCTTATTTTCATTCTTTCGTCATCAAGCCTACCTAACTTGTTGTCTAATCAACTGAAGTCCAGTTTTCTAACTCATTCTCTACAAATTTATTGTTTAGGGTTTTTTGGGCCTAAGTCCATTCATATTTTGGGCTAGGAGTTCAAATCTAGTCCTTACAATTGGCGCCGTCTGTGGGAATTACTGGTGTTATAGTGAGTCCAGCTTTCAACAATGGTAGGTTCAGGTCCACACCAGGCAGAATTTATGGGGTCTCAACGTCAAGATCACTTCCGTGATCTTGAGCGAAAAAAGGACCAGGAGGGAAGTGTACATACTACCCATACCAGTAAGAGCCAATCCAAGGGTAAGAGCCACGTCTCTCATGAGGAGAACACCAAAAACATGCAGTTGGAGATTGATCAACTGAAGAGAAGCCTACGACACGAACGCAGAAGGCGAGCTCCTTCCAACTCCAATTACTCTTCCGATGATGAGAAGGATGCTGACTATAGACAGAGGTCAAGGACTCCCCCTAGTGATCTTTCTCGCATGATGAAGACTACCACCATGAACGCAGAAATAGAAATTCATCTTCGGAATGCATGGGAAATGACGTTATAAGTAAAGCACTCAACCAAATTTCCAAGTCACCTTTCACTCGCTGGATCGAGGGAGGGAGACTTCCTCGGCAGTTCGCTCATTCACATTGTATAATGGCAGGACAGACCCAATGGAGCATGTTAGCTACTTCAATTAAAGGATGGTTGTACACTCCAAGAATGAGGCCTTGATGTGCAAGGTCTTCCCCTCTAGCTTGGGGCCTGTGGCGATGAGGTGATTTGATGGTCTAAAGGCAGGTTCCATTGATTCCTTCAAGGAACTCACTCAGGCGTTTGGGTCATGCTTCATTATATGTAGCAGGGTTCCTCAGCCCATAGCCTCCCTGTTGTCTCTGTCCATGAGGGAAGGAGAAACCCTGAAAACATATTTGGATAGATATTGGGAGATGTTCAATGAGATAGACGGTGATTTTGACGACGTGGCCATCAGCACTTTCAAGCTCAGCCTACCTGCTGAGCATGGCTTGAGGAAGTCTTTGACTAGGAAAGCTGTTACCAGTATACGCCAGCTCATGGATCGGATTGATAAGTATAAGAGAGTTGAAGAAGACCAGCACCAGAGCAAGGAAAAGGGCAAGGTTATCCCTCAGGAGAGGAGGGATTTCAGGTCAGATCGCTACAACAATAACAGACCCCGGAGAGAATTTGCTGGGTAGTCTGAGTCTGCAGCTCCTCAACTGGTCAACACTGTGTTCCGAGAACCGGTGCACCAAGTTTTGGAGAAGATCAAGAACGAGTCATACTTCAAGTGGCTGAACAAAATGAGTGGAGACCTTATGAGGCGCAACCAGAGCCTTCATTGCCAGTACCACCAAAAGCGGGGACATACCACCGAAGACTGCAGGACGTTGTGGAACCATCTGGAGCAGCTGGTCAAGGAGGGAAGATTGCAACAATTTCTGTACCGGCCCAATGGACAGGGAGACCAGTCAAGGTCAGGGGCTCAGGGGAATGCTCCTTCAAGGCCCTCGTTAGGTACAATCAATGTCATTTTTACTGTACCTGGGAGAACTAGCTCTCGCCCTTCCAGGGTGATGTCAGTAGCTAGGTTACCTGCTGAGGACACTAACCTCGAGCCAAAGAGAGCTAGAATGGAGGTCCGACCGTCGTTAAGTTTTTCGGACGAAGACAAGATTGGAACCATCCAACCGCATGATAATGCTTTGGTAGTCACCCTCAAAATATGAGGGTATGATGTGAAGAAAGTAATGGTAGACCAGGGCAGTTGTGTAGAAATCATACACCCTGACTTATATAAAGGCTAAACTTAAAGCCTGAAGATCTGACAGCTTATGATTCACCTTTATTAAGTTTTGATGGAAAAGTAGTTATCCCAAAGGGTCAGATTAGCTTGCTCGTTCAGGCAGGTTCAGAAGTGGTGGAAGTGGACTTCATTGTGGTGGATGCATACTCCCTCTACACGGCCATTATGTCCAGACCATGGCTCCATACCCTAGGGGCTGTTTCTTCAACTCTGCATCAGAATGTGAAGTATCCATCAGGAGATCGGATTGAAGAGCTGGTAGGGGATTAATCCATGGCTAGGCAGTGCCTTGTGTCTGCAATTTTGCATTAGCCAGCAGTTGAGTCCTTAGCCTCTGTTGAGGGAGGCTTATAGCAGTCAAAGTCTCTGATATTACTTGTAAAGGGGCCAGCCGAGGAGGCCAAATATGAAGACTTAGAGAAATTCGTTGTAGGTTATGATCCGGAGAAGTTTTTTCAGGTCGGAGTTCAGCTACCACCTCAAGAGAAAGAAGAGTTGGTGGAATTTCTCAGAAGGAACGTTGATGTGTTCGCTTGGAATGCTTACGAAGTTCCGGGGGTGGATCTGAGCTTCATCTGCCATCATTTGAATGTCAACCCATCTGTCATTCCCAAAAAGCAACCACCTCGGCGCTTTTCTAAGGATCATTCTGACTCTGTCAGAGACGAGGTGATGAAGCTTAAGCAAGCTGGGGCTATTAAGGAAGTGTTTTACCCTGAATGGTTGGCCAACACTGTGGTTGTGAAAAAGAAAAACGGAAAGTGGCGGGTATGTGTGGACTTCACAAATTTGAACAAAGCATGTCCAAAAGACCCTTTCCCCATACCTCGAATCGACCAGCTAGTGGATGCCACTGTAGGTCATCCTCAGATGAGCTTTTTGGACGCTTTTCAAGGCTACCACCAGATACCTCATCAGGAAATATCATTACAAAGTGATGCCCTTCGGTTTGAAGAATGCAGGTGCTACCTACCAGAGGATGATGACCAGGATGTTTGAGCCACAATTAGGGAAAAACATTGAGATTTATATCGATGATATGGTGGTAAAGAGCAAGGCAGAGTCCGAGGTGGATGCAGGCCTTTCTTTCTGTTATTGAACAAATGGAAGAGATTTGAATGGACCGAGGAGTGTGTCCTAGCTTTCCAGCAGTTGAAAGAATATCTGTCTCGACCACCCATCATGTCCAGACCCGAGGTAGATGAGGTTTTGTATGCCTACGTCGTAGTAGCCTTCAACGCGGTGAGTTTGGTGCTAATACAGGATGATAGTGGTGTATAGAGGCCGGTTTATTATGTGAGCAAGTCACTACATGAATCTGAAGTCTGTTACTTACCACTGGAAAGGGCCATTTTGGTAGTGTGCATGCTACGCGTAAGCTGGCCCACTGTTTCCAGTCACATACAGTTGTCGTCCTGACTCAGCTCCCATTCAGATCTCTACTTCAGAGTGCTGATTACACAGAGAGAATTGCAAAGTGGCGCACGATTCTAGAGGCTTTTGATATCAAATACATGCCTCGCACCTTGTCAAAGGTCAGGTCTTTGCTGACCTGGTAGCTGAGTTTACTGAAGCCCCGGTAGAAGAGAGGGTAGAGGAGCAGAACATGAATGGAAAATCAGTTGGAATAATCTTCATACAAGGGCCTTTGCCCTGAAAGGTCTACATTGATAGTGTAGTGAACCATAGAGGATCTGGAGTGGGGCTAATTCTGATATCTCTAGAGAAGATCATGATCGAGAAATCCTTAAGATTGGACTTTTTGGCTACAAACAATGAAGCTGAATATGAAACTCTGCTGGTAGGGATGATCATGGTTCAGAAAATGGATGGAAAATTAGTGGAGGTATTCTCTGATTCAAGGCTGGTGGTGGGCCAAGTCCAAGGAAAGTTGGAAGCCAGCGATCCCAGAATGCAGGAATACTTGAGCCAGGTTAGGCATTTACAGTATGGGTTTGAGTCTTTTACTTTATCACAAGTTCCTAGAAATAGAAATACCCAGGCGGACTCTCTTGCCACACTGGTAATGTCCTCAGCACAAAGCTTACCTCAGGTGATCCTTGTTGAAGATTTATGTAATCCTACTAACGTAAAAAGAAATGTGGTTCATGTTCATCAAATAAGGGTGGGTCCTAGCTATATGGACCCTATTGTACAATTTCTCAAGGAGGATGTCCTGCCAGAGGATAAGTTCGAGGCTGATAAGGTGCGGAGGAAAGCTCCTCGATTCTGGTTGTCTGAGGACCAAAAGTTGTATAAGAGATCCTTTTCCGGCCCATATTTGTTATACATACATCCCAAAGCAGTGGAGTTACTCTTGGAAGAATTACATAAAGGAATTTGTAGAAGCCATACGGGGGGCAGATCCTTGTCTCACAGGGCCCTCATACAAGGCTATTGGTGGCCAAATACGTAGAAAGAAGCACAAGACTATGTGAAGAAATGTGACCAGTGCCAGAGGTTTGCCCTAAACATTCACCAACCTGGGGGGGGTCCTTAATCCCTTGTCCAGTCCTTGGCCTTTCGCTTAATGGGGCTTGGATATTGTAGGACATTTCCTTAAGGCAGTAGGGAATAAGATGTATTTATTGGTCGGCATGGATTACTTCACCAAATGGGTTGAAGCTGAACCATTGGCAAACATCAGGGATGTGGATGCCAAAAAATTTGTTTGGAAGAATATTGTCACTCGGTTTGGAATCCCTCATACCCTCATCTCGGATAATGGACTTCAGTTTGATAGTAAAGCTTTTAGGAGGTACTGCTGCGATTTGGGAATAAAAAATAGGTATTCCACTCCTGCCTATCCACAAGGAAATGGGCAAGCCGAGGCTGTCAACAAGGTTATAGTGGGTGGACTCAAAAGGAGACTAGACAACACGAAGGGGAAGTGGATGGAAGAACTGCCACACGTCCTTTAGACTTACCGGAATACACCTCGTAGATCTACTGGGAAGACACCTTTCTCAATGACCTATGGAGCTGAGGATGTCATTCCTTTGGAAATTGGGTTCCCCACGCCGAGAACAAGTTCTTTTACTCCGAGCAGCAATGATGGGTTGTTGGAAAAGAGCCTAGATTTAATTGAAGAACAGAGAGAAAAAGCCATGGTCCAATTGGCCTACTATCAACACAAGCTCAAACAAGGATATGACACCAACGTGAAGCTAAGGCTACTGGCACTTGGAGACTTGGTTCTAAAAAAGTTATGGAAACTGCCAAGAACCTAGCATGGGGGAAGTTGGGACCCAATTGGGAGGGGCCCTATCGTATCACATCAGTGGTCGAAATAGGTGCATATTATCTTGAAGATCCAGAGGAAAAGGCTGTACCATGCCCCTGGAATGTACATAACCTTAGAAGATATTATTATTAATGGAAGTTTTCTTCACCCTATTTGGGTTTGTTATATTGTGCATCATGTGTTCTTGCTATCTAACTAAGTATCAAACAGAAACTTGGTCATACTTGGCTCCTCAGACCACATGCCTTGGGAAAATTGATAACTTTCAATCATCATTAAGTATTAAATAGAACCTTAGCTATGCCTGGCTCCTCGGACCACATACTTTGGGTAAATTAATACTCCCTGACATCTATCTAAGTATCAAACATAACCTTGGTCATGCCTGGCTCCTCGGACCACATACCTTGGGTAAATTGATATCTTTTAATCACTGTTTTAAGTGTTAAACAGAACCTTAGCTATGCCTGGCTCCTCGGACCATATGCTTTGGAGAAATTAATACTCCTTGACATCTATCAAAGTATCAAACAGAACCTTGGTCATGCCTGGCTCCTCGGACCACATACCTTGGGTAAATTGATATCTTTTAATCACTGTTCTAAGTATTAAACAGAACCTTAGCTATGCCTGGCTCCTCGGACCACATGCTTTGGGAAAATTAATACTCCTTGACATCTATCTAAGTATCAAACAGAACCTTGGTCATGCCTGGCTCCTCGGACCACATACCTTGGGAAAATTGATAACTTTTAATCATTGTTCTAAGTATTGAACTGGACCTTAGCTATGCTTGGATCCTTGGACCACATACTTTGGGTAAATTAATATTTTCTATCAAATTGCTAAGTGTCAGGGCAAAGCCTTAGTTATTGCAGGCTTTTTGGATTACACATTTAAGGTAAGTTAGTATTCCTTATTGATGACTTCAATGTCAGGTAAAACCACTTCAAACGGCAATGATTTTCACTACAACAAGAGTCTCAATTAGATGCTCATGAGCATCACTTAAAGCATTTATAGGCTTACTTATGTTTGTTCAAGAGGTGATTATCCCTTTGCTCCTTTAAACTTACCAATAAGTAAGGAACAAAGCAAATTTGAACCTGTATGCAAGTTATATAACTGTGTATGATCTTAAAATTGAAATTATGCTTTGCCGAGATGATGAACTTAGTATATTTCACTTGTGTTAATATTGATCATGTAAGATGGGATAATTTTTCTGTCACCCATGCAGATTGATGATAAAGGGTTTCACCCCATTATTATGTTTAGTAGGTGCTAGGTAAGATAGAAATTATATCAGTACTTGAATAAGGATCATAGAAATAAGTAAATTTCTCATAACTTTCATTAACAAAAGCCTTGAAGCAAGGCAGGTTAAATACAAAATGGCAACTGGGTTACAAATCAGGGAAACCAAAACAAAAGTTGCCAAATAAAAATAAGTAAAAAATGGGAAAAGAAGAAAGCTGTCCTAAATCTATTTCTATTTTATTACTATTTTTCCTTGAGGAGGGGCCTTGTTTTGCTGAGCTGCAGCCTCTGAGGATCCCTAATCTGCTCCCTTGGAGTCATCTTTGGCTGGAATTGGAAGGCTTGCCAAAACAATCTCCATCTTGGTGTCCTCTTTTTCCTTGGAAGGGTCCTGGTTAGCAGCCGAGGGTACACTAAGATTTTAACTACTTTTTCATTCGCCCCAGGTTCCTCAGCTATTTTTGGAGGACTGCCAGGAGGGGGGGGGGGGGGGGGGGGGGGGAACCTTGCTGGGGTTGTTCTTTTCAGAACTTGCTGCCTCGGGAGGGGCGACTATTATGGAGATGCTTGTAGAAGAAGCACGGATGGCTAGTGGGTAGTAGATATTTTCTACCTTCCTAAGCATAGAAGAAGCCTCAACCCCAGCCTGGTTGAGGGCTTCATCCCATACTTGGGCATAGTAAATTCTACACACCCCTAGGACCTCGGCCCTGAAGGCATCCTCGGTCTCAGCCACTCCAATTTCATATCCTTCTTGTTGTGCTGCTTCTCGAGCCTTCTTAGCCTCCTCTTTAGCCTTTTCAACTTGATCTTTGGCCTTTCCGACCTCTTCCAATTTTTTCTTTAGGGAAACTATCTGCTCATTGGAGGCAACCAGTTGATCCTCGGCATTTCGAAGAAGAATCCCCTAGCTCTCGGCCTACTTCTCAGCGCTTTCTAATGCGGCCACGACACTTTTTCTTTCTCTTTCTTCCTCGGTCAGTTTAGACTTAGATCTTTATTTCTTTTTTCGGCCACATGGAAGGCCTCCATGGTAGTAATTCGCCTCCCCTCCTCTTCCTTGAACAATAAGTGAGAGCTATTCACCATTTCCTCGGCCCTAAAAACTGCTTGAACGGCCTGGGAAGGAGAAGAAGTTAAAGTAATAATAATAGTAATAATAATAAAAATAAGATAAAATAAATAGGTAAGTAAGAGAAGGCATACCATGGCTAAATCTCTCTTAAGACCGAGGAAGACCTCATGTTTCCTCATGGATTTGAGGTCAGCCATATCCTTTGGCAGCAGTAGAGTTTGTTCCACAGCGTGGGCTACGTACCCAGCCGTCCCCCCTTGGAAGTCCCGGATGGAGGCATCAATTGATAGAGGAGCCCCATCCAGCTCCAAGGGTGGGGCCCAGGATGGGGTTGCAATTTGGTGCTCACCCCTCTTGTCTGCTTCGTGGGTCGATCTCATCTGCATGCCCCGGGGGTGCTTAGAGCCCCTCTGAAGATCAACTTCTTGAGAGGAATGGGTCCTCCCAGTCTCCATGACTACTTTACCCTTATCTTCCCTTTTCCTTTTATGGTCCTCAGGGTCGGCACGGGTTTGTTGGGTAGGTGGAGGAGTAGGAAGACGGGTCTGAGCCGGAGGAGTAGGAAGCCGGGTTTGGGCAACCTTCCTGGGTGCTTTTCCCCCAGGCGAGGACTCCAACAGCTCTTGGAGGGTCGACCTCTACTTTCTTTGAATCCCCATCTCGTCTGATAAGGTAATGGCTCCTTCAATATAACTGGATGGAAGTTGGGAAAGTTGGCCAAGGTCACCAGTTGATGTCACAGGAGATGAGGGCTGGTTGAAAATCTTGTAAAGGTCGTCTGAATCAAAGATGTCTACTACCTCCTTTTCTTTTTCTTCTTCTCCCTCGTCTTCTTCTTTGTCGGTAGGTTGGAAGGAAGTAGGTTCACCAGTTGCGATTTGGGATGGAAAAGCTACTTTAGGAATGCCTTCCGGGATTGGTTGAGAGACAAGACCACCTCCTAGGATGGGTTGAGTGGAGAGGGTACCTTCTGGAATAGGTGCGCCTTCAGGAAGGAGAAAACCAGGGACAGCTACACTTATGCGGTGTAGACGGTCTTTGGCTTTGATCACGCATTTTGGAGCCTGAAAGCCGGACTAGATCGGCTTGTACCTTAAGATTTGGTGAGCCGCTCGCAATTGGCCGTCGTCGTGTAGGAAGACCTTGGCTCGGAGTATGTTGTCCAAACTCTCCTCGTTGACTAGGCTGAAGTTAGGTTCAGCGGCGTGTCTATCTGCAAAATCATCAGGAACACAAAAAATCTTTTATCAGATGTAAAAAAAATTGGAACAAACCCAAAAGAACAGAAAGATTTTGTAAATATGCACCCTAGACCTAAGACCCCACCTAGCTGTTCCTCTCTCGTCAGGTAGGGGAGGCTATCGTGCCACTCCCCTGACATGATCCAAAAATCCTTGTTAAGGCCTTTGTTGGATTCAGGAAGGCACTGAATAAGCCTAACTTCAGGATACCTAGACTTTAAGTAGTACCCCTACCCCTTCAGGTGATGGAGGTTATAGACCCAGTTGACATCATGATGGGTAGGCCCTAAACCCATCTTATCATTGAGGGCATCTACACACCCTAGTATTCTGAACATATTTGAGGCGCACTAGGTAGGGGCTAACCTATGGGCTCTAAGGTAATCTCTAGTAACGCACCCACAGGGATTCTCATCCTTCCTTCAATGAAGGCAATCATTGGGATTACTACTTCTCCCTCTTGCCTATCTGTATGCCACTGTCCCTCTGCGCAATACCTAATGCCCACTCCTAGAAGGATCCTATATTGAGCCCTAAAATTCTCTATCCCCTCCTCGGAGTTTACCAAACTCTTAAATCTTCCCATTTCTAGAAGGGTTTGGAGAGACCTAAAGTGATCGAGAGGAAAGAATAGAGCCGAGGAGAGGAAAATTGCGAAGAATAGAAAGATGTATGGAAAAGTAAAGTGCAAAGAGTTATAAAGACTTACAGAAATAAGAAATGTTTCCTCGGACAGGCTTTTAGTAGTTGTAGAAGCACGAGTAAGGTTAAGAGAATTGGCAAGTTCAGTGTACGTGCGCTAATAGCTAAGTGAATGCTAAAGTAAAGAAACTATTTAATTTGAGTGATATTTATATCAAAAAGAGAGCTACAGAGCAGGAAAGTTCCTGCCCAAGTCCCAGCAGGGTTCTCAGTCGTTGGATTTGTATCGCATCGTAGAACGTGGGGAACATAAGGCCGTAAAAATTTAATGAGAAGCGCGTCTCATAAGTCGAAGCGTCAGGAGCGTGTCTTGGGTAGTTAAAAAATCATCTTTGTGAGCAGAGGTAGGGCGAAATGAGCACAAGAGTAAATATAGTGACATTGAAATCCTCATTTCTTCTTGAGGAGCCAGAAAGAAGAATCTCGAGGGGCTATTGTAAGGATATTGGGCCGAGAAGTTCATTATCTATTTGTATATTGGGCTTGGGGCCCAAGCCGAGGACAAAAGATTGTCCAAGTAAGGGAAAAACATGGACTAAAGAGACTAAGTCGATGAGAAAAGGGGTTTGTCCTGGACATAATCGCTTAGGAAAGTGAGCCGAGGATGAATGCATTCTCGGCTAGCCAAAGCCGAGGTCCGAGAAGGTAGTCTGTCTTTCAGGGTAACGTTCCAGGAAGTTTTGTAGGATTGGAGAAACTTCACAGAGACACCAGATTGGGGAAAGTCCTAAAATATCTTCGGAGAAAGCTGATGCTACCGCATTAAATGCTCAGCAACTAATTTCCTAGCTGCATTAATGTGGAGAAGACCCCTGAATAGTGCAGTGTTGGCTGCCCTAATGCGCAAAAGGCCTGAGAGGGTGTCCGATGGGACAAGCACTCAAGTGATAACTAGGATGGTCAACAAGTGGAGGGCGAAGATTGTCTAGAGAGTGCTATATAATGGAAGAAATACTCCACGATGAGGGGGGTCGAAAAATGAAGAAAAAATACTGTAGCAATCCTGAATCAGACTTGTAACAATATTTAAGAACATTTTATAAGAATCATCCTCCTCGGACATCGCCGATAACCTTTTTTCTTCAGTCTAAACTTGCTTATTTTCACTCTTTCGTTATCAAGCCTACCTAACTTGTTGTCTGATCAACCAAAGCCCAGTTTTCTAACTCATTCTCTACAAATTCATTGTTTTGGGCTTTTTGGGCCTAAGTCCATTCATATCTTGGGCTAGGAGTTCAAATCTGGTCCTTACAATAATAATAGGTAAAGCTGAGAGAAAATCCAATTAGATTTACAATTGTAATTAAATTAGAGTTTAATTTTACTCCATGTGTCCAATCTAATCTAATTTTTTTAATTTTTGTATCAATGAGTTAATTTAGTGTAAAAAACGAGGAGTCCAATATAAGTAAATTATAAAAAAATATAATTTTCGAATGATTTTATATTTTTGAGCCTTTTTTTTTTATAACTAAAAACAATTCAAGTTTATGAGTCATATATATAGCCAAAATTAAGAGAAAATCCATTTAAATTCTAAACTATAGTCTAATTTTGCACCATGTGTCTCATTTAATTTTTAAATTTGCGTATCAAGTGAATTATTAGGTGCAAAGATGAAAGAGTCTAAATTCAATTAGATTCTAAATTGAATTTCAATTGGAGTTCAATTTTGCGCATGTGTTCCATTTAATTTTTTAATTTTTGTGACAAGTAAATTATTGAATGCAAAAACAGAAGAGTCTAGATCTAATTAGATTCTAAATTATATAAATGTAATTGTGACTATTTTTAAATGTATCAGTGCATATGCACTGGGTTACACACTAGTATATATAAAGGTAATACCATGTAATCTCTTCTAAAAACAGTGCATAATCTGAATCATATAATTGTGATTTTTTAAAATTATACCCATGCAAATGCACAAGCCACACACTAGTTAATAATTAAAGCTAACAAAGGCTAAAGTAATTGAGGCCATTTTGAGTGTGTATGTATTGTAATTTGTAAGTATTTAAAGAATTTTATTCTCTCTACTTTTAGTTACCACCTTTGTCTCTTGTTTTAATTTTACCAAAACCAAATCTGGATAAAATAATATTAGTAGTAAATAAACATAAATTAATTTGAATATGATAGCTGGGTAACAGTATATCGCTAACGCTTAACTTGGAAACTTTTTGGCCATAAGCATAAAATTGCTAACATAAATGAGATGTGACAATCAAATCAACAATAACAAAGAATTTGTAAGCAAAACATAGAATGAATAGAGGGGAGAGATACAAAAGGGGCAATAAGAAATTTAAATGAAAATTTAAAACAGTAGAGGAATCGTTGTAGGAAGAATAAGGTTAGAGTGGGATATAATGGAGGGAGAAGCGGAGTTTACAATGAGAAGAGGAAAGGTTAAAAAAATAATGTAATGCTAGAATTTAAGAGATCATGCAGGTAAAAATTGATTAAAAATTATAGAGATATAAGTTTTTTTTTTTTTTTTTTTTTTTTTTTTGAGGGAATATAGAGATATAAGTTGAGAAGTCATATATTGCCAGAGAAGTCATATATTGCCAAAAGATATATGGTTTTATTATGACTGATAAGTTACAATGAGGTTAGAGAATGGATAAAATCATGGTGTACTATTGAATAATTAATATTGTAAAATATATATATATATATATATATATATATATATATATATATATATATATATAAAATAGTGGTGTGGCTGAATGTGACTTAACATGAGTGTAAAAAATTAAATTCTACGCTTTGACTTTTATATATTATTATTGATATAGATATAGATTATATGATATTTTAGTTGTAGTGCACAGACGAAACATCTTGAATTTATTTCATGTTCATGAATTTCTATTTTCTATTCTAACTTATTACATACTTTTTTTGTTGTGTAAATGACAGTTGCAGCTGCTGTCAATTTGAATTTATTGAAGAAATTTTTAAAGAGATCTCAAGTGCTCAATTAAATCATATGAAATTATCTGTTGCAAAATATCTTGTTGGAATAGACACTCGTGTAAATGACATCATAAATCGGTGTTTAGATATTAAATCAAATGATGTCCGCATTGTAGGGATCTTTGGCCTTCCCGGAGTGGGTAAGACAACAATTGCAAAAGTTATTTTTAACAAAATTCATTATTGTTTTGATGGAAGCAGCTTTCTAGATAATGTTAGTGAAAAATCAAGGACAAATGATGGCGTAATTCAATTACAAGAGACACTTTGTTATGAGATCTTAGGGTATCAAAATTTGAAGGTAGGGAGTCTATCTAAAGGAATCAATGTGACAATTGAAAGGCTTCATTGTAAAAGGATTCTTATGGTTCTTGATAATGTTGAAAAATTGGATGAGATAGAATTTTTTCTTGAAAATTATGATAGGTTTACTTTTGGAAGTAGAATCATTATAACCACAAGAGACAAACACTTGCTTGATACTCTTACAAAAAATATTCATGTAATGTACTACGAGGTGAAGGAGTTAAATAAACATGAAGCTCATAAACTCTTTTGTCACGAGGCCTTTGGAAGAAACAATTTCAAGGAAGATTATTCAGAACTGGTCCACCAATTTATAGATTATGCCAAAGGTCTTCCATTAGTTCTAAAAATAATTGGTGCAGATTTGTTTGGAAGAACTAAACATGAATGGAAAAGTGCGTTAGACAAATACAAAAGAATTCCCAAGGGAGACATTCAAAAAATACTCAAAATAAGTTATGATGGATTGGACCAAACTCAACAAGAAATTTTTCTTGATATTGTTTATTTTCTTAAAGGATTCTGCAAAGATAAAGTTGTAGATATACTAAGAAGCATCAATAACCATGATCCATATTATGATATTGAAAGACTTATTGATAAGTGTCTTATAATTGTTACTGAAGATAACAAATTATCGATGCATGACTTGATTCAACAAATGGGTTGGGAAATTGTTCGACAAGAATCACCAGAAGTGATCGAGAAACGTAATAGGCTATTGTGTTATGAGGATGCTCCTGAAATACTAATTGAAATACGGTATGAGTTGTTTTGATTTACTTTTTTCTATTTTTTCACAAGGGGATTTAGTCATTTTTATTCCTTTTATTTTTTTAATGTTTAAGAAAATATAATTTTATTAGTGTGGCTTTTGTTTAAAGTTTAACAATCTATTTTTTTTTTTTCGTGAATTATTTTCTACATTGTGGTTTACGTAATGTTTTGTTCAATTAGGGGTCAAATGAAATTCGAGGCATAAATCTCAAATACTTGATAGTTTGCAATGTAATTTGTGAAGACCTTAAATCTCTTCCCAATGGGTTGAGGTTACTTGAATGGAATGAATTTCCTTTATCTTCCTTACCATCCTCCTTTGAACCTAAAAACCTCGTTATACTCAAGATGCGACAAAGCCACATAAATTGGACGAGCATTTCGAGGTATGATCATTAGCATTTATAAATTCTTATTAGGCTTCTGTTAATGAGTGCTCTTAGAGAATAAGTTAAGGTGCTTCTTTTTTTCTTTTTCTTTTTTTTGTGGTTAAAACTAAACCATGCATTTAATACTAAATTAAATAATATTTCTATACATTTCCAATGAACAAAATCAATTTGTGCACTTAAAAAAAGAGTAATGTTACATGCACTACGAGTTTTACTAGATTGAGTGTACAAATTGATTAAATTGATGTGTTACCAATCATAAAGAGACAATTCAAATATTTATTTTTATGAGTTAGTTGAAGCCCAACATTTACATTCATTATCACATTAATTTGTAAATTTTATATTGTAATACTTGTAGTATCTTTAGCATTTTAAAAAAAAAATGTTTACAATAATTCATAATTGAACATGTAGTTTTTCTTAATCTATCCTCTTAGCCTGTCATATTAATTTTTTTTTTCTTTTTACTAATAACTTTTAAAAAATATTTCTTCTTTCTACAGAGGTGTCGATTCGAAACATTGATATATATGGATTTGTCATATTGTAAAAACATTACAAAGGTACCCAACCTATCTCTGATTGCCCCAAACATAAAGGAATTGAACCTTCGTGCATGCATAAATTTAGTTGAGGTTCATCAGTCCGTTGGACTTCTTGAAGAGCTTAAATTCTGGAGTCTCTCCGGATGCGTAAATCTTAGAAATATACCAAGAAACCTCAAGTTGAAATCTCTAAAAAAGCTTCATTTCTATGGCTGTGAAAGTCTTGAGCAAGGAACGGAAGTGTTGTTTTCATCAATAGGATATCTCATTGCCCTTCAAGAGTTAAGTATAAGTTTAAAAAAAGTGAAAGAGGTTCCAAGTAGCATCTCTAATTTAAAAAATCTTAGGGGGACAATAACTTCTTTATTTGAGGAAAATATATGCATATTTTAAATAAGGTATGTCTAAGAATATATTTTATAAGGAAAGTAAAAATTCTCTAATAAAGACCAATAATTTTTCTGTTGTATTATTGATTTTATGTTAATACTATCAAAACCTGTAACTTTTGAATGAAATTAAGTATTTGTGATATCTGCAAAAGCTGAGGGGACCATTGTATTAAATTATAAGAATTGGGGTGTACAACACAAAGGATTATCTATATACATATAAGAAATGTAAAAAACTTTAATTCCATGAGAGGCAACAACCACCTTGGCCTTCCTTTGCTTAACTTGTATTGCCCCTACTGCCTCAGATAAGGTGTTCAGGATGGAACACATGTAATTTCAGTTTTTTTTAATATTGTACTTAGGAAGAAATAAATCTTCTTCTACCTTTTGGGGTATTTTTGATTCTCTTGCCAGAGTTACCATTCACCTAGATGTAATATGACCTGAGCATTGTTGCAAAACCTTGGGAACTAAGTACTCTGATAATTTCTTCTTGTTATAGTCTAGTTTATTGACAATCAATCATCTTTCTATACCAATTATGCAACTGATGCAAAGATGGCAGACAATTTCCTACGCAATAAAATAATGTGTTTCTCGTAACTTTTGCATTTAACTGTTTAGTGTGTGTTTTCCCTAAATTTGGTAATTGTTGGTATGGTAATTTGGTTTCAATGTGGGAGTAATCATGAGATTCACTTTGCTCCTAGTTTGGTTTGCATTTTCTTCATTGTGATTTTAGTTAGTATGATTTAAGGCTCTCTATATTGCTGATTTGTTAAATATGACAACATATAAGTAAGATCAAATGTGGACTAATATTATGGTTAGTCAAGTTCAAGTTGTCTGATTTATTAAAGTTTGAGTTTTGTAATGAGCTTCTCAAACTAATGATGTTCATTACTTCTTGTCTAGTTGAATCTATGAATTTTATACTCGATCGTGTTTGTCTTTTATTTCTCCAACTGTATGCCTAAGAAAGTTCAAGGAAGAATGACTTTAGCTTTGAACCTTAGTAGGAGTTTTTGATACTTGGTAAAACTAATAATTACTTTGGAGTAGGTATTTAATTTGTCATAGGGTTATGAATTGGGCGGGGTATAGCTTTTCTTTCTACACTCATGTCATGTTAAAGGCTAGCTAGAATCAGTTTCCTGAATTCATATCCCTTAGTCTCAGGAGCTCCCTTGTAGTAGGTGTGAATAGCCTTCTCACTCTTCCTCTTCACCAAAACTCCAATTCCCTTTTTCTCTGAATTCTATAACTTAAAGTCTTCAACATGGATTATAGATTTCATTGATATTCATATCAAAAACAGCAAGGGCTCCCAGAAATCTTCACAAGCGATTGAGAATCTATATTTTAAATTTTACTTGGCTTCCCTCATTGCTTATTTAAAGGCAAAATCCTGTTACCTTGGTCTCATTTAATGTAAGGGTGCCTGTTTTGTCAATGCAGATTGTTATGTTTGACCCAGATTGTGACTAGCCAACACATAATCAGCATGCACTTCATAGAATAAGCCAATGTAGAGTAACAGCCAGTGACAATACCAACAAGTGCATTAAAATATGTTGGTGCCGCCCATCCCTCAGTACGTCCACCCTGATGTCTCTACCCGTTGAGATTCTCAAATTGCCTGGATTGCTTGAAGTTACAGACAACAGAAACAACAACCAAAATGACAGCAATGATAATACTCCCACTATGATACTACCCATCTTTCCAGCCATGCTATTTGATACCTAAGGCAGAGAGAGTATAGCGCAGGTTGAAAGTAAAATAACAATGGTGTCCTCGAACGCTTCAAAGACATAACTGAGGAGCTTTTTGCAGGTGCCTTTTTGGTACTTACTAGCAACATAAACATTCTTTCTATGAGTAAAATCAGCTATTATCACTAACATCTCCCTTTATGTTTGTTTCAAGAATCACAGCCAGTGCTTTTACGCTGCCAGAGTGACTCAAAGCCTGAGAGTTCTCATTCCTCACAATGTCACAGAACCTTTTCAGATCAACAATGAGAGAGGAAATAGGTTTGTCATGCAAGGGCTTCTTCTTTGCCTCTCATAAACAAGGGATGGATGCTGAAGTCGTGGGTTTTATTTGAAGTGTAAACAATTAGTATTTACCAATCAAAATAGCAATTGACCACTAAATTCTGTTTATGAAGCGAGGGCTAGGGAAACTAAAATAGGGATCTTTGTTTTATGATGGCTACTTCTTATGATCTTTAGCCCTGGAGTGACACAGTTCTGGACAAGTTAACAAAATGTTTAGTGTGGGCCTCTCTTTATATATTCTTTCATTTTTGGCCATATGTAAACCTTTATTTGATATTCTATTTTGGAAGAATTTAAACTGCAGATTGTGTTACTGTGCCTTTGGTTATTTCCAGGTCGTCTGGATACTTTTTTACCATATTAATGGTATTCTTATCTAATCCTTGATTTTGTTTGAAAATAGGCTATAAAGGAATGTTACTAACCATTTATTTGTAAAATTTGAAGAAAAAGAGAAAGTGACCCCATATGGCTTGAGTCAATGAACTCTTAGTCATACCTTTTTTAAATATCAAATTAATTGTGTACTATTAAAAACTTGATCCTAAATAAAAATGGCTTCTAAACTTGATCTTCATGGATTGTAGCATTCCTTCTACAGCTTGTTGCATTGTTGGTCTATTGATACCTACAGTGTTAGAGGTTGCTCAATGTGTAGATTCACCTATTTTGCTGTCTTGTGGGTTTATTCGGAAGAATCATAATCATCAGATTGTGCTCCGAATTGGTTGTTTGTTTGACTATGTGGTTGGGGGAAGATTTAATAATTTTTTTAGGCATGTATTAGAATAAATACTAGGTTATGTGTACAGGTTTGTTACTCCAAATGTGGCTCAGATTAATGCACCATGGTTTGGATTAATATTCAAGGAAGGCTAAAGCAAGTTGTTTGACTCGTCTTGTTCCAGACTTCTATGATAATTGGGTTGTGCTTCTCCTCAGTCCTTGGGAAATCAAGACCATTGGTCGTAAATTTTTACTAGGCAAGCAGATTTTCCTTTGGATTATGCAAAATGATAATCAAATGTAGTTTGGTATAGTTTTCTTTGTAGCCTTGCTATACATATGTGGAATATGAAATATTGCACATGACTTAATTACATTTTCTTTTCTTTCATTTCCATAATATCAAAATTTTTTAATTTTCCTTTGCTATGATCCTTTATGATGATTGGCTTATGACATCTCTATAAAGATTCCTAGCAGTCTATTTGGAGCAGATGTGGTTTAAAATTACTTCATTTTCATCTACTTTCATTTTTTGGGCTCTTCTTGCATTGAACAAAATTCTTAGCCCACTTTTGGGCCATTTGATTTTATTATACAGGTGATAATGACTCAGAGGAAATTATTCCATTTTAAGTGATTATTTTTCCAATAAAATCTGTCTCTATAGAATATGCAAGCTCTAGATTTTGAGCACTCCTCTTCTTTAACAAAATTCATTATTTACTTTTAAAAAAATGTGTTTTATTGTTCACTTCCTTCGACTACTTCCCTGGTAAAACAGTTGAGATGAACAAAGAGTATTGTCTTAGATAGGAGTGGCTCCCTATTAATTTGAGAAAATGATTGACATAGCAGACTTTCGAAGTTTTATTGATTTGAGTCTTTTTAAGTTCCTGAAATTGGGTTGATTTTGCGTGGCTTAGTTTAATAAAAGTATGTGGAAGATAGATAGCTATTGAGTTAACCTGTGTGGTGCAACTTTGAGCTTTGTTTGGTTAACTTGTCAGGAGAGCTAGGCCCTTGTTAGAAAGAATCTAATGGAGGATTGCTAGGCTTGACTCTCGCCACATGGGGGGTCACGGACTTTGGACTCTAGCTTTGTTGGGCCAAGCCCACAAGGTTAGCCTCATAATTTCCTTCTCCAGAAGGCCATTAATTCATTTTTATTATTAGAGATTCTTCTTCAACGTGCAAGGAAGTAATAACTTTTTATCATTTCTTTTCATATTCTTAGAATTTCTGTACAGTATAGACTTCTAAATTTTTGTACCTTGTAACATTTCATTCTTTGTTTTCCCTTACAAAGTTATTGGTTTAAATGAGGTGAGAGAAATCTCAAATCCTGGGAGTCACCTTGTCTCTCCATGGTTAGCCCTGTTGTTAATAACACTAACACTTGCAAAGATGCTATTCTCATTGTTGTCTACTTTGCCTAATTACTATGAACTGCATCACTTTACAAATTACTCTTTTTCTGCATGAAGATCCCTGGCTCTTGGCAGAACCTTACTCTTTCTTTCCATTAGCACTATCTGAAGCTTTCTTTTCATTGTTTACTATTATACATCATGTCCCATCTAGGTGACTAGAGCATTAGATGGAAGCAAACTTTGTCTATATTGAATCATTAGTAGAGATTCTCGAATGTACTGGGCTCACATATTTGTAGATCCATTTTCTGAGTATAAATATTTTGTATGAGATAATTTCCTTTGTATTGAATGGATTAAGGACAAATTTTGTGTATTTAAAATTAATTAATAATATTTTATCAAATTAAGCAATCAAGTAGACGAGGTGGAAGTAGTATCTACTGCCTGAGCCTTGGAGTTTTCCCTGGAAGTTGGTATTAACCAAGGTATTTTGCAAGGTGATTCCAAGGTGGTCATGAAATCTCTTGCAGATGAGGCGCAACCATTGGCTTCCTTTGTACTGTTATTAATGCATATTTGGATTGAGGGGAGTGTATATATATATATCGGCCAATACGTCACATGGTTGAATTTGATTGTCATTGGAAAAGATAAAATTGTTTGTACTACATTGAAATCTTCAATGCAACATGTAATTGATTTTTTTTTTTTTGGTGAGATAAAGATAGAAACAACATGTAGTTGAACTTAAGGTACAACACCTAAGTAATTGTATTTGTACCTAAATTTTGCCCATTATAAAACAATGATATTCCCCATCAAAGGAAAAAGATCATTTAGTAATCCGAAAAGCTAATTGTACCATACCTATTTTTCATAAGATTTGACTAGCTTCTCAACTTTGGAGAACTCCAAATTGATATTCTTAGAATTTTGGGATAGTACAGACCACAATTTTTTTTTTTCAACTTTTGTTCCTTATAACCTTCCCAGGGCCTGATATGATTGCAATTTTACACCATGCCCTGCTTCTGGAGCCTAAAGTCTTATAGTTGGGCTACAATACCTAGCATGTGAATGAACTCCTAATGTTTCTTCTCACACTGAGGTAAAAAATTTGATTAAACTAATCTTTGTAGCTTAGTTTAGTAGCAAGGACAGGAAGGGGGGAAATGGACAATATACAATCTGCTACTACTTGGGTTTGGAAAAGTTGTTATAAGAGTTCAAGTTTTGTTTCAATAACTTTTGTACTAGGCTTTGAGATGGAGCATACATTTCAAAATACCTGTAAATGAGGGATGATGTTCCTCTGTCCTCCAAAAAATGCCTTGTACAAGGCAGTACTAATGTTGTATTTTGTGTATCTACATGTTTTCTTCTGTTAAGAGTAACTGTTAGGTCCTCAAGAACTTTATAGATCAAAGCATGGGGACACTAAAATGAATCACACAGTAATAACACTTGAAAATATGCTATTTTTATTGTTGTCTACTTTGCCAAATTGCTATTCAAATGGATAACTTGACAAATAACTACCTGTGGAGACTTCTTCATTAAGTTTCCTGCACTAGCAGAACCCTACTCTTTCTATCAGCACTAGCAGAAAGGATTCTTTTCACTGCTTACTATTATAACATGGACTGGGACCATATTTGGAAATTATTTCATCCTTACAATTATTTGTTTTCTCACTATTTTATCGATTTTATCTCATGTATCGGGTTAAGAGTTGAGTGAGACTGGTGATACTCTTTGGTTTTTAGTGAGTACAATTTTTCTTCTGGATAAAAAATTGTAGATTCTATGCTGATGTGCCAAAATTGTGATCAATTTAGTAGTTATATTTATAAGAAAAGAGAACATCTGTATTTAGATTCTGTCCATGTGATAATTTTTTTTTGGATAGGGTCCATGTGATAAAAATATACTGTTATAAACTTTAAGCTAGTAATATTGAGAGGAGTGGAAGTATGCTTTTCTTTTCTTTTTTCTTTTTGGTTAAAAAGTATGCTTTTCACCATTGCTGTGAATGGCATATATCCTTTCTATTTGTTTTCTTGAAATGACGTGACATTATATACATTTTTATTTGTGAAAAACTAAGTAATAGGTCCTATGCAGAATGCTTTTAATGACAATCAATCTCAATGTTAAAAATTTTCTTTTTTCTCTGTATTTGATAACGACACACCATGATATCAAAGATTAATGCTGAAATCATAATATTGCTGGCCCCATCTTTGTACTAAAGAAAGAGGCAGTAGGGCACTTGGATGTGAGAGTCTATTTTGTCATGACTCTGTGACCACTTTACAACTAAATACAGTTCTTTCTTCAAACTTATCTCATTCCTTATTTATTTCATCTTAAATGCTCTTTCCCTTTGTACACCTAATTTTGGTCTGCAAGTCTAAATGCCCTAAAATCATAGATACTATCACGGAGAGTAGGGTCATTGTGATAATAGATATTGTTTAAGTCTCTTGTCCTTTCATAATTGTTATTGGGACCTCTCATAGTCTGGCCTACCCATTTATTTCCTTTGTATATTGGGTGCTTTAATTTCCTTTACTCACTCTTTGATTCTCAACCAAAAATTAATCTCTTTTCAAAGCTGGAGCTTGGTCCTTGGAATCAATCTGTTGAGCAGCCAATCATGTACAAATAATATGAGTGATATGTACTCAGTAACTGTATGTCACAAAACAAACTTTATTATGTAATGATAACTTTATTATTTGTATGTTTCAGTTAAATGCTATGCTGACTATTAACTTTTCTTTTATGTAATAGACCAACTTTCATTGTCTTCCACCCGTGCAACAAAGGTTTACATCAACTTGGATAATCGGCCAGATTACATCCACTGGGATTCTAAAGAAGTGGTAAAAAATAAGAGGACAATACACGAAATTATAAAATTTCTTGAGCAATCAAAATCCCAGGTAAGTTAAAAATCTAAATAAGTATTTGATTAATGACAAAGTTTCATGTATTATATACTAATAAAAAAAATTACTGTAGGAAGCGATTTTCTATTGTATGGCTGTCGTGAAAAAGGTAAATGCTGAAAATGGATGACATTATATTTCATGCACTGATTGTCATAAAAAGGCTAAAACAATTGGATCTACATTTTGGTGTGAAAGTTGCAAGAAAGAATTTTCTTTTCCAACAATATTAGTTCTAGTTTATGAAAAAGATTAAAATATATTACATATAAAATATATATTGTAGAAACTTACACATTTGCCAAAAACTTCAGGTACAGATTAGAATTACAGGTCAAGGATGAAAGTGGCAGCACAATATTTGTGGTGTTTGACAAGGAAGTAGAGAAAATTGTTCGTATTCCTGCTACACAAGTCTGTACTATAGAAATAAAGGTATAATATTTATAGCTTCATGAAGTTAATGAGCTTATCATGATTTTAAAGATTTCCATACATCTTTTGAATATTTGGTATTACGAATGAATCTTTTGATTATTTTTATGTTGGACTTGGCTTTGAGGCCAATGATGTTTTGTTTCTAGTTTTTATATTAGATTTTATATTGGCTTTTCATAATATGGATATGAAGTTAGTTTGCCTTCCTTTCTGGTTTGGTTGCATATATAATTATTTTTTCTTGAGGTCTTTTTTTGGCGATGATATGGATCCTAGTTCAGTAATATTTGCTTAGATCCATAATTAGTTTGGATTCAGATCCTAGTTTTTTTTAATGCTCAAACCTTTGAATACCGGAAGATCTTATGTACAGTGGTTTGATCAGTACTGTTCTTTCTTTTACCTCAGATAGTATTAATGGTTAGTTGTCTGTCTATTACCTCAGGAAATTGCCTTTATTGTAAGAAAAGTTATTGGGCTCTTGTGTTTGCAGTTTGCACAATTACTGGGTAACATGTTATTATTGATCAGTCATAATTTATAAGTTGCTTTTTAATTTTTTGGATAGAATTCAAATTAGGGTCTTAGATCCATTGTTAGAATTTTTCTCATTGGGTGAGCATAGGGATACTGTTAAGAGTTTTGATATGAAGTTGGAAGATTTACTAGCATCAGTGTTACGTTAAGGCTCACGGGTTTGGAAGATTCAGATGTTTGTGTAAAATGCTGCCTGTGAGGAGAATACCAGGAGACCAATGCTTGTGTTGCTGAAAAAGACTTGGAGCAGTTAACTGTATGCTCCTTTTGAACCTTAAAGTGAGAGGTGTATCAAAACAGTGAGGAAAAGGGATGCTTATAATGCTGAACTAGTTAGGATTAAGCTGAAAAGGGTGAAGAAGAGTTTGGACGAATGTTCCATGATGATTAATCATGTGTCAAGGGAAAAAATCAACCAAGAAAGCTTTACAACTAGCTTCAGCCTGTTTAAAACATAAATCAATCTAGCTAGAACAAAATATTAAGCTTGGTGTGACGTTTTGTTTGGGATAAGATCCCTCTTCCATTGATTCCTCTAATAATTCTTCAATTTTGATTTAGATGCAAGACAATGATAGGGAATTGGAGGGGTTCCTCGATAATCTGAGTAGATGTTTGAAAGCAATCACTGGATGCGTTGCTTTAGGTGCTGCACTTTAAGGTGCTGCACTTTAAAGCTCTAATTTGTACACTTAAAAAAAATGCAATGAGCGTGAAGGACAGCAGCCAACACTTACGTTGCTTATAATACAATGAAATCAATATGAGAAGGGAAAAACTTGCTTATAATTTCTTAAGTTAACAATAATTATACAACATAATCAAAATTGCGCCTTTGATTCCAATTCCAAGGCTTCAATTCACTTCAATTCCAAGAAAATTATGTATACCTAAACACCACCTAAATAATGATAGCATGTAATACAAGATTCAGAAGTCAGCTTCATCTTCCCCTCTTCCTGCCTTTTCCTAATTGTCCAGATTTTATACCATGTTCTTGTTCTTGAAGGAAAGCTAATGCCTTCTCATACTTCTCTGCTCTTTCTTTTTCCCATAGTGCTCTTTCTTTTTCCTTAACCTCAAGTAAGAAAAATGCGTCTTTTTACAACTCACGAGCTGCCCCCTTAGCTTCATGTTTTACATGTTTCTGCAACTTTCTCTTCTCAACCCGTTCATGATCTGGATCATAATCTCTACCCTTAACAAAGCTGCAAGATGACATGACAAATTCTCAGTTCCAACCAGTTATTGTAAGTAACATTATCTATTGCAACAAAGTTTTAACATGTGGTTAAGAGCAAGGGAAAGAAAATTACTTCTCCTCAAATTTCGGATTCAGCATTTTGATAGGCACTGGCTTTTGCTTCTACATTAGAAATTGCTGCCCATTTGAAATTGCTGTCCATTAGAACAAAAAAATTCTCATTGTTTTGCTTTCCCAACCAGCATCAGCATGAAAAAATAGCCCCTAGTCAATACGAATGTCACAATCAATACAAAGACAATCAAATGATGTCATGCAGCTACATATGTAATAAAAATAGACTTCAAAGTTGACTGAAAATACAGATATATAAGATAGTATAATTCAGCCCCTATTCTCTCAGTGATCCATCAAACATAATGGGATCCCAAATCAATACGTAGAAAAAACAGTATCAAAGTGCTACAAAACCCAAAAAAATTAAAATAAAGAGAAACAAACTCTACCATAAACACACTCAAAGTTCCAATAGCAAAGTAAATGAGTTTAAATCACACACACATAGAGAGTTCTAGCAACAAATCCATCACCCAAAAAATTTAACAAAAACCCCAAACATTCTGTGCATCCAGCAACAAAATCCCAAACAAAAAAAAAATTGAACAAAAACCTCAACAAACCCAAACAACAAAAGCCCCAGCAAACCCAATAAAAAACCCAAAATTCCAATCCAGCAATGGCAAGAAAAATCCAAAAAGAGAGAGAGAAAGAGAGCCATAGAGAAGAGAAATACCCTAACTGTTGGCTTGGCCGTACCCGTCGCCACCGCTATTGCCGCCTTGGAGCTGACCTGGAGCCTTCGATGAACTTACTCACGTCTGGGTTCATAAGGGTTAGGAAGGCAAGGGTTGGGTTCGTGGGTTAGGGAGCTAAGGGCTGGGATCGTGGGTTTAGTTTTAGGAAATTGAGATTTTCTGTATGGTAGGGAAACGGTGTCCTAGCAGATTTTGTTTGATTTCAAACGGGATTTTTTAGAAAATAACTACAAAATTCAAACAATATTATTAGTTAGGCAACGTTTCAAACATATTGCATTTCTAACAATTCGACTTCAGAGGAGTCGATTTTACTGTTCATATCGCCTATTTTTTGCGCCACGTAGATAAATAAATCAACTTTAGTGAAGTCTATTTGTTTGTGTAGAAATCGACTCCACTGGAGTCGTTTTCTATACATAGAAACCGACTCCACTGAAGTTGGTTTCTATGTATAGAAAACGACTCCAGAGAAGTCGATTTCTTTGTATAGAAATTCAAACTAAATTCCTACTAAATCATGCTTTTCGTGTTCTTCCCTTTCCTTTTTTTTCCCCAAAATGCTACCTGGGTTTCTCCACTTCCAAGCCCCAAAAACCCATGAAAAAATCAAATCCAAAACAAATCAAACCCGAGCGTGTCTTCTCCTCCACCGATCCGATTTTTTCGTGTAGCCTTTTCTTCGTTTGCTGGGTTGCGCCTGGGTTCTTCGTTTGCTCGTCGGTGTTGGGGTTCGTCGGGGTTTGGTCAGAATCGGCGCCTGGGTTCGTCGTTTGCTCGTCGGTGTTGGGGTTCGTCGGGGTTTGGTCAGAATCGGCGCCTGGGTTCGTCGGCGCCTGGGTTCTTCGTTTGCTGGGTGTGGTTTCAACCTCTAGCAAGAAAAATCAGCAACACATGGTGCCGCAAATGTTTGTGTGGAGCATTTGAATTTCTATACAAAGAAATCGACTCCAGTGGAGTTGTTTTCAATACATAGAAACCGACTTCAGTGGAGTCGGTTTCTATGTATAGAAAATGACTCCAATGGAGTCGGTTTCTATGTATAGAAAACGACTCCAGTGGAGTCGATTTCTACACAAACAAATAGACTTCACTGAAGTCGATTTATTTATCTACGTGGCGCAAAAAATAGGCGATATGAACAGTAAAATCGACTCCTCTGAAGTCGAATTGTTAGAAATGCAATATGTTTGAAACGTTGCCTAACTAATAATATTGTTTGGGTTTTGTAGTTGTTTTCTAAAAAATCCCTCTCTTTGGGCAAAACGGTGCCGTTTAGATTGGGCCAAGTCATCACTTCATTTCCATTGCAACTGTGTCGTTTTGAGCTTATTTGGCCCAAAAAAAAAAAACACACCCTAGCAAGATGACATGGCAGTTAATAGCAGAAACTAACCGGGGGGTTGATTTGCTAATGGGACCAAACGTTGGGTGTAAAATCCAATCACCCTCAAACGTTAGCGGTGTACTTTGCAATTTATCTTTTTTTTCTTTTTTTTCTTTTTTGAGGGAGAAAAGTACGAACTTTATTAAATATACTACTTGATTCTAGGAAATGAACATTAGTTGTGAGAAAATTATTGTGTAGTCCCAGCCAATAGCATGCCACCAAATCTTAAGTGGCTTACATCATCTTATCTCAGCATAATAATTGTTGCTCGAACAAAGTTTATTTCCAAACTAGTTTAAAGAGAAATTCTACGAACTCTTCGTATATCTCTATATTGAGTATCAATTTTGAAAATCTAATTGATAGGTTGTATGTTCTTATTATATTCTTCATGCAAGTAAAATTTCAAGAAGATCAAAGATCAATTGCTATCTCATCAAACAAATGTTAAAATTTCAAATTTTTATGATCTAAAATTGTGTATAAAAAATAAGTTTATTGATCGAATAGTAAATAATATCCAATTTGAATGAAATTTGATATGCATGTTAAGAACATAAGAAACATGAAATTCAACGGTTAGATTTTCAAAATTCACACCAAAAAAAAGAAATATATGTGAGAAGTTTGAAAAGTTTCCCTCCAAACTAATTTGGAGAGAAACTTTGTTCTTGTTGCTCTCCTTACGTTTGCTAACATCTAAAGGTCTGTGCACATTTGAAATTTGAAATTAAATTTATTTAAACAAATTTTTAAGGTTTGTTCCTTCACCTCTGCACTTCACCCACAAGTTTAGACGTCCACAAAGAAAAGAAGCTCCATCTCCTAACCCACGAGTTCCTCTATAGTCTATCCCTCTCTCATGAACGGTGGCTCAAGCACTCTGTTCCTCTCTCCCTCGCTCATCTCCGTTAACATTGTGGCCGATCACTGTGCAGCCACCTTGCTATTACCACCTTTGGTTTGGCTTGTTCTCTGATGCCGTTTTGGTTACGATTTAAAATGAAAACCGATCTAGCCCAGGCCATGTGGTCCGGCTTCTTTTCCGAGTCCTGAGTCTCAACAACAACATCTCGCTCTGTGGTCCAACTCGAGACCTCTCCATACTCTTTCTCTATGCATTTTTCTCTCATCTAATCCATAGCTACAGGCCCCATTGGTGAGTTCAATTTTTTTTATTTTTTTATTTGTAGAATTTTCATATATACATTACGAGAAAATCAACAAGCCCCATTGGTGAGTTCAATTTTTTTTATTTTTTTATTTGTAGAATTTTCATATATACATTACGAGAAAATCATTATTAATTATTTGAATTGCATATTTTTGTGTTTGAATATTCTGTTTGGGGTTTAGGTTGCAATGTGATTTTGATTTGCAATTTTTTTCCTTATTGGGTCTTGCGGTTACTGTTTTGTTTTGATACCACAATTTAGATAGATCTCATTACCCGCACCCTTGTCGTACAGACCTTGTCCAACTTTTTGAGACAGACCAATAAACACATACATTGGTTGGATTGTAAAATTTTTTGTTTCTTTGAGTGAACTAGTGAAGTATTTGTTGGTTTTCAGTGAATCTATTATTGCTTTAGTAGCTTCTTTTTATTTAAAGCATTTCTGTACTTGTGAGATTATTACTGGAATTAGCAAGTTGATATTCCACACACGTAAAATATCAAAAGGAGTTGTCATGTTAGGATGATCTTAATCAAAAACAAATTATAGGAATCCTTATTTTGTTTTTGGCTGAATAAAAAATGAAGTAATTCTTGAAGAGCCCGGCAGGTAGGTATACAAGCTGTAATTTAGTCTAAACTTTTTGTGGCTTTTGTATTCATGTTAATGTGATGCTGAAATAAGTTGATGGAATGTATTATTCTATATTGTGTCAATTAAACATTATTTTTCACTTTTCTTTTTGTCATTTCTGTTTGGATTTTGTTTTATGCTATCAATCTTCCTAGAGACTAGTCTATACTCTCTAATGCTATTGCAACCACCCCCCCCCCCCCCCCCCCCTTTTTTTTTTGATAATCGCTAGTGCAACCCATTTGATATCATAAGGCCTCTTTGGTTATATAATTTTGTGAAGTGCAGCTTATCTTTGTTTTGAGATTTTGATAGCACTCTATGGATGATTCATACCTGACCAATTATGTGCACTAAGCGGTTGGCTTCTATTATGATTTATGATTCAAACAAGTGGTTGTATGCAGCAACAGGGGTACTCCATTCTAGCTAAGAATGACGATGAGGATAAATAACATCAATTTTGAGGATGGCGCTTGCAGCAAAAGATGTAGATGACTAGCAACGTGGATAAGCATAAAAAGTTATTGTTGGAGTGGTTCCTTTATCCAAGGGAGGTGTTGGATTAATATAAGAGTTCAGCCAATAAATTCCTAGTTTTTAGGAAGAGTTACTAGATTAAGTTATTAAGATTATTATATGTCTAGTTATTTTATTTTATTTTATTTTTGTCATTTTAATTATGTTGATAATTAGCTTGTAACATTGTTTTTTAACAATGAGATTTGAATTCTTGTAATTTCAAAATACATATGTAATGTGAATTTGTGTTTTTATTGCCCACTATTATTGAATTCATTGGATGTGGTTGTCAATTTAAATAACACAGTAATTCCCTTGTTCATGACTATGAAACAAGATCATTAACCATAATAAAAAGCTAAGGTAGGTTAATTTTAAGCTTCATTGTTACAATGCAATTCTCACCTTTGCTTTCTATACCATTATTAAAAAAAATGCTGTATATACCATTATTGAAAAGAAAAAAGATCACTGAATTCAACAAATCTTTTAAATGTATTTGAAGGTTATCATACTAAAATTAAACCATTTCACACCGAGTGTTAATATGCATTTCCACTAAATACTTTCAAATTCAAAGAAACTAAATTAAGATAGGGCATCTTTCTTTTAGTTCAAAAAACCTATACATTACAAGATCATTAAAGCTTTTCTTTGGAATGTAAGCATAAAAAATTAGACTAATTAGTACATAACTTTCAATGGGCTCCAAGTCAAAATGATTACAAAGAGAATAAATATAATAGAAAGTATCATGACAGTTTTTTGTTGACACCATAACTTTCCATGGGCTCCAAGTAAAATTTGAATAAGTCTGTTAGTACAAAGAGTAGTTTCTTTCAAACTAAAGCTGTCTAAAAACAAATTCACTTTGGAAGATGAAAACCAAAAAGTAAAACAAAGAACTCCTAAAAGAAAGCTAGGCAGCAAGGCTTCAATGTATAAAGTATAATTGTTTCCACAAATGAAAGCATCATCAGACATATTTTTCAGCTATCCATTGAAATTTCCTTCTGGATTTTTGTAGTTTTGAGACCTTTCTCTCCACCTCTGCTCATTTTGCTCCTCTAAAGTCTAAACTTTTTCTGCATGATGATAGAATATCAATACTAAATAATGTATGAATATATGTATATATATCACACGATTAATACAAAATAGCATAATTGAAATTTACAGTTATTAATAAACATCACAAGTGAACTCCAAAATGTCCAAGAACTATCAACAACACGTCCAAGAATGAGTCTTGATGATTATATTAAGCTTTTCTCACGGTAATAAGCAAGTTTCATGAAAGGTCTATACCAAAATTCTTTAAAAATGACATTATCTTTACATTGGGGAATTTTATCAAACAATTGGAGCACAGAATGAACCAGAGTTGTAAAATCAATTGGCCATGAATTCCAAAATAGCCAGTACAAAAATAATTCATGACACATCATTCTATCAAATACTAACCATAATCATCAAAGAGATCAACATGAGTATCAAAGGAAAAAAAAAATCTAGAACACCTATAGCAGAAAATTTTATGGGAGAAGAAAACCTGGGAATTTCATCTGAACAATAGAAAGGGAAAGTGCACTCACGCATTCATTGCTTGAATCTTGGAGCAAGCAATATCATCCTTGTTGGAGGAACAATATACCTCTCAGATCCAGAACATTTGGATAATTGGATTTCTCATCAAAGCAATGAGCGGGGCAGTGGTGAAGTCTCCAACGCTGCTGAGTGGGAAGTTGGAGAATGGAAACAGTTTCTTTGTCATTTTGAATCTTTGATATTGTGATTACTTCATAAAACAAAGTTTGGAAAGGTTTCAGGTGCGAAAATTTCAATTCTCGCCCATTCACATCTGAAATTTGAACTTTCTCTCGAAAAGGAAAATTTTGAATCCTGATCTCAAAAGTCAGAACCGATGGGATTAAAGGGACGTTAGAGTAGTAGGCTGTGGTGGGGTGACATGGCAATAAACTTATGTCATCAATTTTTTAATGAACTGTCTTCTTCTTATTAGGCCGGAGCACAGCTGTATCGAATTTTTTGCTCAGGAAAGAGCGTATTGGTTGGAATCGACTATTATAACGTTCATTGGAAGCATCAGCGGCAGGTTGAGAAGTTTTTGCATCAAACAGGAAGATAGGAGGTTGTCTTTCGAGCAACAGTCACACAAAGATGAAAGCTTGACTGCTTTTTCTTTTTTCTTTTTTTTTTTCCCCCTGGTTTTGGTTGGATTGATGTACCTTGATTTTTCCACGTAATTTTTGATAGTACTAACAGTAGATTTACTTTTTTGGAGTTTAGTTAGCTCTAAGGGTCCGTTTGGATATAACTTATTTTGTTGAAATTGAAAATTGAAAATTAAAAACACTGTAGTCAGGGACGGACGCAGGATTTCAAGCTGGGGGGTCGAAGATAAGCGAAAAAAAAAAAAAAAAAAAAATTCAAACACACATCCATATAGTCACTGGCAAAGCCAGAAAATTTTCTTAGGAGGAGCAAGTTAGTTATGCCTACATTGTGTTAATAGGTTAAGCCTACGTTGGCTCAAAATGCAAAAAACTCAAGTTAATTTGGCCCAAATTGTGGCCAAAATTAAATTACTTTATTTCACAAACTAACTTTAAGTAAACTTGGGCCTACATTTTGTTCATTGTACTAAATTATTTGTACTTAGGTTAATAGGTTTGAACTTACCTTTTTACATTTTAGAGCTTTTCTAAGGAGTTACATCAAATGTTTCAGCATTTAGGATAAAAAATTGATTAATAGGTATGAAATTTTGAAGATTTATACAATAATTTTTGTTAAAAAAAGGTGTGAACAATGAAGTGCAAATTACTATTTAAGTGCAATTAGATCAAATCAAACAATTAAACAATTATTTGTCCTCCTACTATTATCAGATATAAATAGATAATCTAATATTCTAATATAAACCACATTATTATATATTATATTATTATTATTATTATTATAAATAGATTTATACAATTTTTTTTTAAAGGTTTTCATGGGCTTTTGAAAACTCCTGGGCTGGCTGGCTGGGGGCCTGAGCTAAAAACCAAGGGGGGGCCCAAGCTAAAAACCAAGGGGTCCAAACCTTTTTCTTGAAAATTTTACATACAAAAAAATTTTTTTTTTTGGACCCAGGGGGGGCCCGGGCCCCCTTTGCCTCCCACCTGGGTCCGTCCCTGACTGTAGCAAAATAATTTTTAAATATGTGAATAGTGCCGTGAGACCCATTTTTAATGAAAAAATTGCTGAAAAGTGAGATTTGTGGCTCCGTGAACAGTGCACAATGCACTGTTTACAGCTGAAAAGTCTGCCTTTGCGGTTACTGTTCATAAACAGTAGCCGCATTACTCTGAAACGCTTGAAAACTATAAAAAAAAAAAAAAAAAAAAAAAGATGAAAACGCAAAAGCTGAACGCAGACGCGCAAAACGCGCAATACAAACACATACTAAATATGTTTATAGAGTTTATGTGAGATACAGTTACTTATTCTGAGTAGTCATCTAATCAAGTAGAGGCTTTGCCTACCCAAAAAAAATCCAAGCTAGCTTAATCTTGTTATACATGTTGCAGTTCTTATAATAGTTGATGATTCAATTTGAAGTAATGACTCAACCCATGAGAACATAGTGCTATTTGATTGGCGAGAACCCTCTGGCTTTTTGTAATAATGAACTGATAATAGAAGACGTTGCAATGATCGCCTGGAAGCTGTATTAGACCGAGATAGATTACAATGAAATGGATCATCAGGCCCATCTAACACTTTTCAATTTTAGGCCCACGACATCTCCTATTTTAGGCCTAAAACATACGTTAAGAGTTCATCTAGAAGCAGATTATTAATTTATTATTTTGTAGGCAATGCACACTTTCCTGAATCAGAGGTAAACGAAGAAATTTCTTCCTACTCCTAAAGGAATAATTTACCACGGAGTCAAAGATTCTCTTTCTTATGTAATAGGAAGGAAATTGTTTTTCCTTTGCTTTATTCAAAGTTTGAAAATGAGTCAGAACGCATAAGCTTTAGCTAGCTACACTCCAAAAATAAGCGTGTAACTAAGAAATTTCTTCCTACTTTCCATATAGTACTTTCACGATGGACGACCAGTTTGGGCCACCAACTAAAAAATTGTATTCTCTAAAAAAGTTAATCAGACTACAAATAGTATTTTCACAGTAGACTATTATATAGGGTCCGTTTGGATATAATTTATTGTTGCTAAAAACTTATTGTTGTTGAAAACATTGTAGCAAAATAATTTTTAAATGTATGAATAGTTCCGTGGAACCCATTTTTAATATTTTTTAATGCGTGAACAGTGTATGCACAGTGTGTAAACAGTGCATACACTGTTCATGAACAGTAAATATTGTCTATCAAAGTCAACAAATGCGGACAAAAAAAAAAAAAAAAAGGAGAAAACGCGTTGCGTAAAACGTATACGCCGGATTAATTGTTATCCAAACCCACACATAGTCTTCTTGGCCTCAAAACAACAACTAACATTCAATTTCTTCTCTCTGCCATTCCCTTTCTCTCTCAAAAATCCATTCAGAAAAACCTCTTATTTTAATTTTCATTCACTTTCCTTTGCCTAATTTCATCAAGCTTTCTTTCTCCTCTTCCTTTTAGATCATCTTCTCAAACGTACCATTTCACTATGGCTTTTTTGACTAACAAACGAGCCTCCTTTTCCTCCATCACTCACCAATACAAATATGATGTGTTCTTGAGTTTCAGGGGAGAAGATACCCGCATGGATTTTACGAGCCATTTGAATGGCTTTTTGAAGTTGAAGGGTATTCACACCTTTATCGATAATGAACTCCCAAGGGGAGAAGAAATTTCTAGTGAACTTCTCGAAGCCATTAAAAGTTCAAGAAGTTCCATAATTGTATTCTCTGAGAATTATGCATCTTCTACCTGGTGCTTGGATGAACTTGTTGAAATTCTTGAGTGTAAGAAGAATGGACAAATGGTGCTACCGGTGTTTTATAAGGTGGATCCCTCAGAAGTACGTAACCAAAAGGGAAAATTTGGAGAAGTTTTAGCAAAACATGAAGTAAATAATATAAAGAAGGTGCAAAGATGGAGGGAAGCTCTAAACAAAGCTGGTAGCATATCTGGTTTCACCTACAAGGACAGGTATTTAATTATTACCCTTTCACTTTTTTTTTTTTATATTTAAATTTTCAATTGTGTATCTAGTCACCAAATTTTAAGTAAATTAACACTAGTTACCACTAATTTTTTTCACTGATGGCTTTAATTTTTTGGGGTCAAATTATGAAAGTATTAATTTTTAATTGCTAATCTAGTTGCTACAAAGATCATTGGCAGAAACATAAGAATATACAATCAAGATAATCTTACCAATTAATTAGGACTTTCTTGCACAATATTTAGAAAGTTTTCGAAAAAGTACTTAATAACTTTGTAAAAACATCAAAAGTAGGTCTCTAATAACTTGTTTCCTCACATCTATAAAATTTATGTAATTTATTTTTATTAACAACTAGTGTGATGCATGTGTGATGCAAGGTATAATAAAAAAATCATATTTAAACTAAAGAATATACTTCAATAATATTGTTAAAAGCGAATTATAAACTAGATAATAAGAATTTACTTAAGTTACATGGTGAATACACACCATGTAAAACCAAGTTTAACATAGATTATAAAATCATTTAAAATAAATAATGAAACACGTTCTAAATTTCTTGAAATTTAAAATTGATTTTTTATCAAAATATTATTTTATATTTTTAAATATTTTGTAATACAGTTTTACTTAAAAGTAAACTATGTTAATAATTTTAATTTATTTATAATAAGCGAAAGGGTGGAATTATATCATACAAATTCAATACTTATATTACGCTACATGGTGCAAACATGACTTGTATAATTAAACTTTTATTATTAAACCAAAAATTTGTGGTAGGCCATTAACATAATATAAAATAAATAATGAAATTTCTCTCAAAATTTGAAAAACTCTTTGGAGTAGAATTTTAATTGAGTAACTTTTATTTAAATTTTTTTGAAACATTGACAATAGAGTTCAACTTAGAGCAACTATGAAATTGTTATAATTTACTTATAGTACACCAAATGACCTAAAGAGAAAAAAAATGAAAAATATAAACCAAATAAATAAAGAGGAGGGCATCCACTTAGCACAACTACAATGTAGGATACAACTTTTATTATATAGTATATGGTATGATATAATTTGGACGTGAGTTCATATAAAATTAAGGCTAAAATGCAAAGCTGACCCTCTAACTTTTTTTAGATTTCATTTCAGTACTCTAACTTTGCTTTTGTTCATTTCAGTCCTCTAAATTTTAAATTTATTCAATTAAGGTCTTTCCGTTAACTTTTGTTAAAATTTTTTGAAAAAAAAAATTGGAAAATATTTTTCAATCATTAATTGAATTTATATAATTTAAAAAATTTGAAGAAAATTTTATAAAATTGAAAAATTAACCACAACATATAATAAAAGTTAATGGAAAAGTCTTAATTGAATAAACTAGAAAGTTAGAGGACTGAAATGAACAAAAGCAAAGTTAGAGGACTGAAATAAAATCTGAAGAAACTTAGAGGGTCAGTTTTACATTTTACCCTAAAATTAACCTTATTGCAAATTTTTTGGTGACAATAATTACTTTATTGATTATTTTATCATTTTAAAAAATTTATAGTGTACCAAAGGTTTTATAATTTCACTAACAACATAAATTATACTATTTAATATTTAATTTATAATTAACCAATTAACCAAAACTTTTAAAGGCATAGGAACTTGGCTCAAAGAGAGTATGTCACATGTTGTAACCACAACTTTTAGGGTCCAACTTTTGTTATATACGAGTCGTTGATTTGCATAATGCATTTTTATAAAAAGGTAATACGAATATACCTATTATAATCAGTAAAAATTTCTCTATTATCAAATGAAAAAAAAAATTAATCGAGAACTTAAAAGGAAAAGCATAAAAATAACCATTCCCATATAATATTTACAACAAAGTTAGCTATGTTAGAAACAAATTTTCTCAATATCCAAACTTTATGTCCCTAATATCAAATCCACAAAAAATGTATCTAAAAGATTTATAAGTTAAAAAAAAAATAAAAATAAAAATGAAACAACTACTTTCAGGACCTAAAATAAATCAAAACCTTGATTAAGGGGAAAAAATGTCACCTCTAATACCTAAAATGTAGAAAACTTATCTCAAAATTTTATAAATAAAATAATGTAAATAGCATAAAAAAATTTCCAAAACCAAACCCTTACAAAAACATGATTCAAAACCTAAAAGGAACTATATATATATATATATATATATATATATTGTGGGGACTTGAGGTCCGAGGAAGGATACAATGAGCTGTGGTTGTCACTATAAAGGCATTGAGAACCCGAGGAGGGGATCTACCCGAGGATAGGAGGAAAAAAGACAAAGGACTTCTAGGAAGTCTGAATGAGGAGGATGGGGTTTAGAGAGAGAATCATGGAAGGTGAAGGAAGTTTCTCATGAGAGTTCACCTACTGCCTCCGCATTAAATGATTGGCAACAGCTTTATCAGCTGCATTGATGAGGAAGTGACCTAAACAGTGGAATTCACAGCTAAGTAACTCCTTCTACCACCTTCAACAAAAATCTAAGGGGACAAGTGTCATAGGGAGAGTCTGGGTAAGTGGAGATAAAGTGCCAGGATGCGATGTGCTAAGAAGTATATAAAGAAAGGGAACTTCCAAATGAAGGGAATCTAGAGAAAAATAGTCTAAGGACAAAAACTTAGAACAAGAACATTAAGAGAAAGATAGTGAATAGTGTATTATCTAGTGTAAGAGCTTTGTCCTCGAACAAACTTGTAAAGAGCATCTCATATACATAAACTTGAACCTTTGGTCATTTCCTCTTTGATTTTATCCTCAGACTAAGCCCCCCACACCACCCCCCCCCCCCCCCCCCCCCCCATGTTTTACCCCACTCTCTTACAAATATCTATTGATTTAGGCCTTGCTGGGTTGCACAAATTCCACCATTCTAAGTGGGCCTCGGCTGTTCAATTCTTGGGTCCTTACATATATATATATACATACATACATACATATATATATATTGTTTCTACCTCCTGTAAAAAATAAAAATAAAAGTGTATATATACAAACACTTTCAAGATCTAAAGTCCAAAAAAAACCAAAAAAAAAAAAAAAAAATCACATCAACAACCAAATTTCTCTCCCTAATACCCAAAACACAAAAAACATATATCTCAAAATTTTATAAATTGAAGAGGAAAAAAAAATAAAGAAAAAAAACCCAATAAAAGTGGATTATGATAATAATAATAATAATAAAATTATTAAAAAAAAAAAAAAAAAAAAAAAAAAACCCACAACAAAGTCATAACTTTTAATTTGTAATATCCAAAAAGAAAAATGCATCTAAATTTTTTTTTTTTAAAAAAATATTCAAGACATACCTCAGGTAACATCAAAGTTTGATAGGCTGCAAAAGTGGATTATGATTGATCTTGCTAATTCCTAAATATTATAAAATGGCTCTACTTAATGAATAAACTTTAAAACACGCATGAAAAATATCAAGTTACTAATTATTCAAGTAAACCAGTATGCACTTTGTAACCAAAAAAGAGTACGTTGATGCTGTTATGTAGAAACAATCCAAAAATAAAAGTGTAGCATTAATTGCATAAATATATAATAGCATTTCGTCGGAATACATCCTGTCTTTGTCACCTTAGTAGTCCTATGCATAGTCAGTACTATAGCCCCAATCATGGCTACTATATATATATATAGAGAGAGAGAGCAAAAATTTAGAGAAAATTCAATTAGATTTTAATTGAATTTTAAATTTTGCGCTACGTGTTCCATTTAATTTTTAATTTTGTGCCAAGTAAATTATTTAGTGTAAAAATCGAAGAGTCTAAATCCAATTAAATTCTAAATTGGATTTCAATTGGAATTCAATTTTCCGTTACTTGTCCATCTAAGTTTTTAATTTTTGTGGCAAGTAAATTATTAGATACAAAAACCGAAGAGTCTAAAACTAATTAAATTCTAAATCATATATATAAAGGTAATACCATGTAATCTCTTCTAAAAATAGTGTACAATCTGAATCATATAATTGCGATTTTTTAAAATTATACTCATGCATATGCACAAGCTACACACTAGTTAATAATTAAAGCTAACAAAGGCTATAGTAATTGAGGCCATTTTGAGTGTGTATGTCTTGTAATTTGTAAGTATTTAAAGAATTTTATTCTCTCTACTTTTAGTTACCACCTTAGTCTCTTGTTTTAATTTTACCAAAACCAAATATGGATCAAATAATATTAGTAGTAAATAAACATAAATTAATTTGAATATGATAGCTGGGTAACATTATATCGCTAACGCTTAACTTGGAAACTTTTTGGCCATAAGCATAAAATTGCTAACATAAATGAGATGTGACAATCAAATCAACAATAACAAAGAATTTGTAAGCAAAACATAGAATGAATAGAGGGGAGAGATACAAAAGGGGCAATAAGAAATTTAAATGAAAATTTAAAACAATAGAGGAATGGTTGTAGGAAGAATAAGGTTAAAGTGGGATATAATGGAGGGAGAAGTAGAGTTTACAATGAAAAGAGAAAAGGTTAAAAGGCAATGTAATGCTAGAATTTAAGAGATCATGAAGGTAAAAATTGATTAAAAAATTATAGAGATATAAGTTTTTTTTTTTTTTTTTTTTTTTTTGGAGGGAATATAGATGATAGGCCACAATCTGAATGACCCCTTGTGATAAACCCTAATTAATTAATTAGCCAAGTTATTAATTAATCAATTTAACATGCAAATACGTGGAAGCACAAACAAATCACCAAAAACTAAATATGCAGCGGAAATTAAATAACACGGTGATTTGTTTACGAATGGGGAAAACCCTAACGGCAAAATCCCACGGGGTGATTTTCAGGTCACCATTCCCGAAACTCTACTATTATCAAATCAAGCAGTTACAAGTAAAGGAATCCCAAGTACCTTACCAACCTACAGTTGAACCCTTACCCCAATACCCAATTGGACTTGATCTGTAGTGACAATTTCCACCTTTAATGCACGGCTCCCAAGTACGTGACTAACCAATGCGCGGATCCCAGTACGCGACTTTAAACACCAACTTTAGAAGGAGAGGTTGGCTGCAAAGTTCTTCAGTTCATCATACACGATGAAGATCAGGAAGATGCTTGGTTACAAAACCCTATGGTGCAAATACACAGCAACTTCTTCAGAGAAGATGAACTAGGTTAAGAACTTCGTCTTTTGATCGCAATTTGCTTGAACAAGAATTGCTCAATGCTTTTGCAACTTGTGTCTTATTTGACGGCTCTTAAAACAATCCTTTTATATGTTTAGGGTTAGAAGAAAAGAAGGCCTAAAACCATATTCACGGATCCCAAGAAATCAGATCAAAAATCTGATTTTCGTAATTCTCGACAGATAGCAGGTGTCGAGGTAGCTATCGAGCAGGTGTCGAGAGTTAATGAATTTGCACTTCAGCTTGCTTTTTCTTGGACAGACTTGATGACTTCAACACTTGATCTTGAAACAATGTTTCTTGAAGTATTAAAAACACCTAGAACTACCCAATTACAAGTAGAGTGCGTTTTGTCATAAGGATTAGCCAATTTACATAAAAAGTGACATATGTTCTTAACAAGTGAACACACATATGTCCTAACAATAGAGATATAAGTTGAGAAGTCATATATTGCCAAAAGATATATGGTTTTATTATGATTGATAAGTTACAATGAGGTTAGAGAATGGGTAAAATCATGGTGTACTATTGAATAATTAATATTGTAAAAACAAAATATAAAAAATAGTGGTGTGGCTGATAATGTGGCTTAACATGAGCGTAACAAAATTAAATTCTATGCTTTAACTTTTATATATTACTAGCCGTAGACCCACGCGATGCGTGGGAATATAAATATTATGTAATTAGGTGTAATATATAAAAAGTAACCATTACTTTAAGTAATGTCTATTCTTTAAAAAAAAAAAAATCTACAAGTATTTTTTTTCTTTTTATCTCTACAAATATATCATTTTATTATTATTATTTTTTTATGTTTGATTAATATTTTTTTTTTAAGGTGAACCATATTCTTCTAACTTCTATTGTAGTGTATTATATTTGCTTAATATCCAACTAAACTTTATAAATTTTAAATTTATTATTCAAATTTCTCATCTCTTAAGGAATAAGGAAATTATCATAATAATCAAAATTCATTATAAAATTACAATGTTATCTTAACTAAAATTAAAATGAAACTAAAGGAATAAATAATAGGCTTTATAATAATTTATTACTCAAACAATTGGTAGGCATATTCAAATTCATGTTTCCAAAAAAACTAAGTATTAACCCAAACTAAAATTCAACCAAAACAATAAAAGGGAAGGAGAAGACTTTCTGATGGGATATTAAAAAAAAAAAAAAAAAAAAAAACACACACACAAAATACCAAGACATATATTAAAAAAAAAAAACCATCAACCTTAATTAGAGTTATAAGAAAGAATAAAAATTCACCGAAAGAAAGTAGAGAGAGAGTACTGACAATTTTGTATGGAAAAAAATATAGATTGAATGGGAAAAGGATAACAAATTTATACAAAATAAAATGGGTAGAAGAAGAGTCAAAATATAAAAAAGAGGAAGGAAGTATAACGGTAAAGTAGTGGGGAGATAGAGGCAAAAAAGAAAGGGAAATGTTGGAAGAAGAGTAATAGTAGGTGTGTAAACTAATAGGGAGAAGAAGAGTTTTTTTTTTTTTTTTGAAAATAGAGGGAAGAAAAGTTTAAATAGAGAAAATAAAAAATAAATGAATGAAATATTAAATGGGAAAACGATATCAAATTTATACAAAATAAAATGGGTAAAGAGTCAAAATATAAAAAAGAGGAAAGAAGTATAACAATAAAGTAGTGGGCAAATAAAGAGGCAAAAAAGAAAGGGAAATGTTGGAAGAAGTGTAATAGTAGGTGTGTAAACTAATAGGGAGAAAAAAAGTTTTTTTTTTTTTTTTTTTTTGGAAAATAGGGAGAAGAAAAGTTTAAATAGAGAAAAGAAAATATAAAAAAATAAATGAATGACGTATTAAATGGGAAAATGATATCAAATTTATACAAAATAAAATGGGTAAAAAGTCAAAATGTAAAAAAGAGGAAGGAAGTATAATGGTAAAGTAGTGGGAAGATAAAGAGGCAAAAAGGAAAGGGAAAGATTGAAAGAAGTGTAACAGTAAGTGTGTAAACTAATAGGGAGAAGAAGAGTTTTTTTTTTTTTTTTGAAAATAGGGGGAAGAAAAGTTTAAATAGAGAAAAGAAAAAAAAATAAATGAATGGCATGGCTGCTAATGTGGCTCAACAGGAGTATAGCAACAATAAACGCTATTCTTCAGTTTTTAGTAATAATATAGATTATTGATATAGATATCGATTATATGATGTTTTAGTTGTAGTGCACAAACAAAACATCTTGAATTTAGTTCGTGTTCATGTATTTCTATTTTCTATTCTAACTTATTACATACTTTTTATGTTATCTAAATGACAGTTGCAGCTGCTCTCAATTTGAATTTATTGAAGAAATTTTTAAAGAGATCTCAAGTGCGCAATTAAATCACATGAAATTATCTGTTGTAAAATATCCTGTTGGAATAGATAGTCGTGTAAATGACGTCATAAATCGGTGTTTAGATATTAAATCAAATGATGTCCGCATTGTAGGGATCTTTGGCCTTCCCGGAGTGGGTAAGACAACAATTGCAAAAGTTATTTTTAACACAATTCATTATTGTTTTGATGGAAGCTGCTTTCTAGATAATGTTAGTGAAAAATCAAGGACAAATGATGGCGTAATTCAATTACAAGAGACACTTTGTTATGAGATCTTAGGGTATCAAAATTTGAAGGTGGGGAGTATATCTAAAGGAATCAATGTGACAATTGAAAGGCTTCATCGTAAAAGGATTCTTATAGTTCTTGATAATGTTGAAAAATTGGATGAGATAGAATTTTTTCTTGAAAATTATGATAGGTTTACTTCTGGAAGTAGAATCATTATAACCACAAGAGACAAACACTTGCTTGATACTCTCACAAAAAATATTCATGTAATGTACTACGAGGTGAAGGAGTTAAATGAACATGAAGCTCATAAACTCTTTTGTCAAGAGGCCTTTGGTAGAAACAATTTTGAGGAAGATTATTCAGAACTGGTCAACCAATTTATAGATTATGCCAAAGGTCTTCCATTAGTTCTAAAAATAATTGGCGCAGATTTGTTTGGAAGAACTAAACAAGAATGGAAAAGTGCGTTAGACAAATACAAAAGAATTCCCAAGGGAGACATTCAAAAAATACTCAAAATAAGCTATGATGGATTGGACGAAACTCAACAGGAAATTTTTCTTGATATTGCTTATTTTCTTAAAGGATTCTGTAAAGATAAAGTTGTAGATATACTAAGAAGCATCAATAGCCATGATCCATATTATGATATTGAAAGACTTATTGATAAGTGTCTTATAATTGTTACTGAAGATAACAAATTATCGATGCATGACTTGATTCAACAAATGGGTTGGGAAATTGTTCGACGAGAATCACCAGAAGTGATTGAGAAGCGTAGTAGGATATTGTGTTATGAGGATGCTCCTGAAATACTAATTGAAAATACGGTATGAGTTGTTTTGATTTACTTTTTTCTATTTTTTCACAAGGGGATTTAGTCATTTTTATTCCTTTTATTTTTTTTAATGTTCAAGAAAATATAATTTTATTAGTGTGGCTTTTGTTTAAAGTTTAACAATCTATTATTTTTTGGTGAATTATTTTTACATTGTGGTTTACTTAATGTTTTGTTCAATTAGGGGTCAAATGAAATTCGAAGCATAACAGTGTGTTTGCCTAATCCAAAAAACCTGAAGTTGAATCTTGAAAAGATGAGGAACCTCAAATATTTGAAAGTTCGCAATGTAATTTGTGAAGACCTTGAATCTCTTCCCAATGGGTTGAGGTTACTTGATTGGAGTGAATTTCCTTTATCTTCCTTACCATCAAACTTTGAGCCTAAAAACCTCGTTGTGCTCAATATGCAACAAAGCCACATAAAATTGGACGAGCATTTCAAGGTATGATCATTAGCATTTATAAATTCTTATTAGGCTTTTGTTAATGAGTGCTCTTAGGGAACAAGTTAAGGTGCATTTTTTTTTTTGTGGTTAAAACTAAACCATGCATTTAATACTAAATTAAATAATATTTTTATACATTTTCAATGAACAAAATCAATTTGTGCACTTAAAAAAAGAGTAATGTTACATGTACTACAAGGTTTACTATATTGAGTGTACAAATTGATCAAATTGATGTGTTACCAATTATAAAGAGACAATTCAAATATTTATTTATGAGTTAGTTGAAGCTCAACATTTACATTCATTATTTCATTAATTTATAAATTTTATATTGTAATACTTGTAGTATCTTTAGCAATTTTTTTTTTAAAAAAATGTTTACAATAATTCGTAATTGAACATATAGTATTTCTTAACCTATCCTCTTAGCCTATCATATTAATTTTTTTTTTCTTTTTACTAATAAATTTCAAAAAAAAAAATTTCTTCTTTCTACAGAGGTGTCGATTCGGAACATTGATATATATGGATTTGTCATATGGTAAAAATATTACAAAGGTACCCGACTTATCACTAATTGCCCCAAACATAAAGGAATTGAACCTTGAAGCATGCATAAATTTAGTTGAGGTTCATCAGTCCGTTGGACTTCTCGAAGAGCTTAAATACTGGAATCTCTGGGGATGCCAAAATCTTAGAATTATGCCAAGAAATCTCAAGTTGAAATCTCTAAAAGATTTTTATTTCTCGGGCTGTGAAAGTCTTGAGCAAGGAACGGAAGCGTTGTTTTCATCAATAGAATATCTCACTGGCCTTCATGAGTTACATATAAGTTTAAAAAACGTGAAAGAGGTTCCAAGTAGCATCTCTAATTTAAAAAATCTTCGCTCTCTCTGTATGGATTATTGTGACAATTTTCCAAAAGCCATGGATACTACTAATTGTTTCCCCAAATTAAAAACTTTAGGTATCCGTTATAGCAACATTACTACCCTCCCTGAAATCAATATTAGATTTCAAAAATTAAAAAGGCTTTACTTGCAACACTGCTGGAACCTTCGGGAAATTCCAAGACCTCCACCACATCTAGAAGGTTTATACATAGAAGGGTGCGCTTCCTTGGATTCACAATCAAGAAGAAGATTATTAAGCCAGGTCTCTCCCTTTCTCATAGAAAGAAACAATTTTGTTTAACTTTCCAAAATATAATGTATGAATAAATTTGCTAAACTGAAGTTTCTTAAATTTGCATCAGTTTGGAGAAATGGTTGGGCTTCCACAAAATATGGTATGTTCAAGGGGATCATTGCATCAGGACTCAGTTTCTGAAAAGTGCTGCGATACATCTAAAATGTGTTCTACAGCTAACCTTGCAGATGATGGATTTCAGTTTAACCTTATCCTTCCGGGAACTAAGATTCCAAAGTGGTTCAACCATCAAAGTGTTGGAAGCTCCATATCATTCTGGGTCAATTCGAAATCTCTAGTATTTGCTTTCTGTGTTGCTTTAAAAGTAGAACAGAAGGATATTGGGGCAAATCAATATAAAACTTTTATTTGTTCTATCCACATTTTCCTCAATGGTTATAAAAAAATGATCTATTCATTTGAATATCTTTTAGAGTCATCATCTTTTATGTGTTTTCACTATAGAAGCAATAGCTCATTTGATGGCATAGTTTTAGAGGATTGCAACAACGTTGAGCTTCTATGTGAAGTTTCAGATTATGATCCAAAAATGGCAAAAATTAAAATAGAAAGGTGTGGGGCCCATGTAGCTTGCATCTGTCCTTCTCGGAATCCTGTTGTAGATAAGATGGCCTGCATAAGAATTCATGAAAGTTTAAGAGTGTCCTTTGATGAAAGCTTAAAAATGTTTTTACGTAGAGTCGCTACTCAAAACCTCATCAGATTCTCAGAAACCCATTGCCCTCTCTGTGAAATAGCAAAAGATTCCCTTTTACATCTATTTCAATATTGTCCCTATGCCAAAGGAGTGTGGTATGGTGGTAGATGGGGTTTTCGAGTTGAAATGATCCGTGCTCAAACTGTAATGGAATTTGTTGAACATATAATTGACCCCCCAAGTGAGTTACTTGCAGAAAGAATCACCAAAGATGAGTTCACGCTATATGCAGCAGTGGCAATGAAAATCCTTTGGATGGCACGAGAGGAAGCTTTGGTTTCAAGCACTAAACCCACCATAAACCAATTAGTCTATCGTCTGAACAAACAGTATGACTTTTACTTAAGACCACTCACCAAAGGGCAAAACAGGGGAAGTGCTTGGACCAAACCACTTGATCAATTGGTAAAGCTTAATTTCGATGCATCATGTGATCAAAACAATGTAGGCTTGGCTGTGGTTCTCAAAGATCAAGACAGGAATGGAAGAGCTATCGGACGTGGCATAAACATCAACAGCAAGATAGGAATGCCATTGACCAAAGAGGAGCGCAAATTGTGGTAGAGGGTACGAAGGTAAGCATTCCATGTATTTGATAAAATGTTTCTATGGGCTGAATGAATGAACTCACCTCTTTCTTTTCTAGAGAGGAGTTTCAGTGTATATATATAATGGTAAAATATGGTAAAGATTAAACAATTGGATTGCCATTTCTCTTTCTTTTTGTAGTCGGATGAATCTCCTCTAGAGATACTCTTTATTTTGTTAGCTTGTTGTTGAGTATTTATCTTTTAGATTGTTCTATTTGAATTGCAGAAAACTTCATTGTAAATCCAGCTTACAAGCCAAATTCTGTTTTGGCTTTGGTTTCATCTTCATTTGGAAATCTAGTTAGATCAAGAACATTTCATGCTTTTTCTTTGGAAGTACATTCTCTCATTGCCTCTTTTCCAAGCTAAATTATGTTAGCTTCATCTCATGTGCTGTCAGGTGCTGATTTTTATGTGGCTGAGTCCATTGTGTCACGAGCAGAAGATTCATGAACCATGGTGTGATCAACCATCAAGCACTTTGTAGAATATGCCAAATGTCAGATTAACAGCTAGAGGCAGACCTTCTGGAATTGCCACTACTGATTGTGATTGCTTCAGTGACATGCATGATCAGCCATTCTGCACTTCATCTCTAATACTTTAAGTTTAAAATATGTCTAGAGTAAGAAGATTTAGAGTATTAGAGCAACAAATGTTCTCTCATTTCATCTATTAAAAATTGCATAATGTGGTTTTTTCAGTTTAATTTTCAGTTTACTTCTTTTTACATAACGTCTATGATTTCAACCAACATCAATGGATAATGGTTAGCTTAAAAGAAATATTGTTGCTTTAGTCATACTTAGTATAACCAAGCTTCTTGTCTAGTGATGTTACTCTCAAAGTAAGGGGTTGCACCTTGTTGGTGGTAGAGGAGACGTGATTGGTCAAATTTATAATTCTCATGATGATGTTTCAATCTTCAATTCTTTTTCATTGTAAATGCATACATATGTGAAATTTAGCATTCATAAATTATTGAGTTACATATTGATTTCTTTTATTCTTTTTTCCTCTTTTGTTACAACATCAGCATCGATTATTCTTTGGCTTTGCCTTTTGTGGAGATGTCCCTACATGCAACCCATGTAGTTGAGTCAATTTTTTATCATTTACTTTCTGCTCAGCTGCGTATGCCCTTTTCAACATTCTTTACCTATATGAGGACCATGTTATCATCTTTATGAATTACAATGAGTAAATGGGAAATACGCTGAATTTTAAATTCTTTTATTTTCTTGTAATGCAATACATCAATGTATAATGTATTTAATTTTTAGGGCATTTTTATGTTGCAATCGTAGAAATGTACCCCATTTACATGTGTTATAAGGCTGTTGGTGGGTGCAATTGTAGAAATGGATCCTACTAACCACATTATCTAATAAACAAAATCACATAGAAAATGCTTATGTGTTGTGAAATATATTAAATAACCAAATAGAAGGACTATATTTCAAGAAGCTAATTTGGGTTTTGAAAATCTTATTCAGTGCTTTGAATAATCAAAAATTACCAAACTTGACAGAAAATATTTAACAAGGACAAAAGCTGATAAGGTAAACTGTTAACTTTATATCCTGATGTTTTTATTTTTGTGAAGCAGCTCTATGCTTAAGAAACATGCAAACTTGTTTGCAGAAAACTTAACCAGTGAGTGAAAAGGCAAAGACAAAGCTGCAATTTCAATTCAAGTATTTGATTGCCCTCACTCCAACTTCTCAATATTGGCTTAGACCATTGAGGTATGCTTATGAGTATAGTATGTTACTCTGCTTGGGATATTCTTGAATTAAACAAATGAAACTCTACAATTATAATTTGCCTTCTTGCAATTTGAACTAAAACTTATTTTGAGCTTTAGGTTGTAGAACAGTCACCTTACACAAGTCCTATCAAAAGTGATTTGTCTATGGACAAAATTGATTGTAGCCTACAAAATAAACATTACTACATATTTTGAAAGTCTAACTGTTAAATTGCATGTTCTTTACTATCTGAATACACATGTCAAATTTTGTGTCAATCGGATATTATTTACTATATAATCGATAAGCTTATATTTTATGCATAATTTTGAACTACAAAAACTTGCAATTTAAATAATTTGTTGATGACATAGCTATTGATCTTTAGTTTTCTAGAAATTTTGTAAACATGGAGAATATAAGAATAAGATGTAATCTAATGGTGAATTTGTCAAAATTCACCTCCAACAAAAAGATTTTTAGTAAGGTTACAACCAATTTTGTAGCTAAGCTTTGTCCATATCTACAAGTTGGCTTGTAAGTGGCCTAGATGGAACTATATGCAGCATGGTCACAAGATTGTTAGTGCCTAGGCCAGGGCATGTATATCTTAGCGGAAGCCAGGGAACCCAAAATTTAAGACATTAACTTCTTTATATCTACAGTGGAATATTTTTATAAAAGGTTGATGATACATTCTTAAATTACTCTCTCCTTGGTTAGCTGCCTTATTGAGGCCAATTATATGCATATTGCCTACCTCTCTAATGAATAAACCTTTTTTTTTTCTTCTTGTTTTTGTCTATAATATAACCTGGGATTTTTTTAGGGAACAATAACTTCTTTATTTGAAGGAAAATATATGCATATTTTAAATAAGGTATGTCTAAAAATATATTTTATAAGGAAAGTAAAAATTCTCTAATAAAGACCAATAATTTTTCTGTTGTATTATTCATTTTATGTTAATACTATCAAAACTTGTGACTTTTGAATGGAATTAAGTGTTTGTGATATTTGCAATAACTAAGGGGACCATTGTATTAAATTAGAAGAATTGGGATGTACAACACAAAGGATTATCTATATACATATAAGAAATATAAAAAACTTCAATCCCATGGGAGGCAACAGCCACCTTGGCCTCCCTTTGCTTAACTTGTATTGCCCCTGCTCAGCTAAGGTGTTCAGGATGGGACACATGTAATTTCAAATTTTTTTTTTTAAATATCCTACTTAGGAAGAAATAAATCTTCATCTTCCTTTTGGGGTACTGTTGTTCTCTTGCCAGATACCATTCTACCTAGATGTAATATGACCTGAGCATTGTTACAAAACCTTGGGAATTGAGAACTCTGATAATTTCTTCTTGTTATAGTTTGGTTTATTGACAATCAATCATCTTTCTATACCAATTATGCAACTGATGAAAAGATGGCAAACAATTTCCTATGCAATAAAATAATGTGTTTCTTGTAACTTTTGCATGTAACTATTTAGTGTGTGTTTTCCCTAAATTTTGGTAATTGTTGGTATTGTAATTTGGTTTCGATCATATGGGAGTAATCAAGTGGTCACTTTGCTCCGAGTTTGGTTTACATTTTCTTCATTGTGATTTTAGTTATAATGATTTAAGGCTCTCCATATTGCTGATTTGTTACATATGACAACATATAAGAAAGATCAAATGTTGACTAATATTATGGTTAGTCAAGTTGGAGCAAGTTCTCTGATTTTCTAAAGTTTGAGTTTTGTAATGAACTTCTCAAACTAATGATATTTACTACTTCTTGTCTAGTTGAATCTATGAATTTTATCCTCGATCATGTTTGTCTTTTATTTCTCCAACTGTATGCCTAAGAAAGTTCAAGGAAGAATGACTTTAACTTTGAACTTTAGTATCACTTTTTCATACTTGGTAAAACAAAAAATTACTTCGGAGTAGGTAATTAATTTGTCATAGGGTTGGTCTTATTCAATGAATTGAGCGGGGGATAACTTTTCTTTCTACCGTCATGTCATGTTAAAAGGCTGGCTCAAATCAGTTTCTTGAATTTATATCCCTTAGTCTCTGGAGCTCTCGTGTAGTAGTATCGAATAGCCTTCTCACTCTTCCTCTTCACCAAAACTCCACTTTTGTTCTTCTCTGAATTCTCTGACTTAAAGTCTTCAACATGGATTATAGATTTCATTGATATTCAGATCAAAAACAGCAAGGGCTCCCAAAAATCTTCGCAAGCGATTGAGAATCTATATTTTAAATATTACTTGGCTTCCCTCATTGCTTATTTAAAGGCAAAATCCTATTACCTTGGTCTCATTTAATGTAAGGGTGCCTGTTTTGTCAGCGCAGATTGTTATGTCTGACCCAAATTGTGCCAACACATAATCAACATGCACTTCATAGAACAAGCCAAAGTACAGTAACAGCCAGTGACAATACCAACAAGTGCATTAAAATATGTTGGTGCCACCCATCCCTCAATACGTCCACCTTGATGTCTCTACTCGTTGGGAGAGCTTCTCAAATTGCCTGGATTGCTTGAAGTTACAGACAGCAGAAACAGCAACAACCAAAATGGCAGCAACGACAATACTCCCACTATGATGCTACCCATCTTTCCAGCCATGTTGTTTGATACCTAAGGCAAAGAGAGTATAGCACAGGTTGAAAGTAAAATAACAGTGGTGTCCACAAACACATCAAAGACATAACTGAGGAGCTTTTTGCAGGTGCCTTTTGGTACTTACTGGCAACATAAACATTCTTTCTATGAATAAAATCAGCTATATTATCACTAATATCTCCCTTTATGTCTGTTTCAAGAATCACAGCTAGTGCTTTTACTCTACCAAAGTGACTCAAAGCCTGGGAGTTCTCATTCCTCACAATGTCACAGAACCTTTTCAGATCAACAATGAGAGAGGAAATAGGTTTGTCATGCAAGGTCTTCTTCTTTGCGTCTCATAAACAAGGGATGGATGCTGAAGTCGTAGGTCTAATCTGAAGTGTAAACAATTAGTATTTACCAATCAAAATAGCAATGTGACCACTAAACTCTGTTTATGAAGCAAGGGCTAGGGAAACTAAGATAGGGATCTTTGTTTTATGATGGTTCTTATGATGTTTAGCCCTGGGGTGGCACTGTTCTGGACAAGTTAACAAGATGTTTAGTGTGGGCCTCTCTTTACGTGTTCTTTCATTTTTTTGCCATATGTAGATTTTCATTTGATATCCTACTTTGGAAAAATTTAAACTGTAGATTGTGTTACTATGCCTTTGGTTATTTTCAGGTCGTCTGGATACTTTTGTACCATATTAATGGTATTCTTATCTAATCCTTGATTCTGTTTGAAAATAGGCTATAAAGGAATGTTAATATCATTTATTTGTAAAATTTGAAGAAAAAGAGAAAGTGCCCCCGTATGGCTCGAGTCAATGAACTCTTAGTCATACCTTTTTTAAATATCAAATTAATTGTGTACTATTGAAAACTTGATACTAAATAAAAATGGCTTCTAAACTTGATCTTCATGGATTGCAGCATTCCTTATGCAGCTTGTTTTACTGTTGGTCTATTGATACCTACAGTGTTAGAGGTTGCTCAATGTGTAGATTCACCTATTTTGCGGTCTTGTGGGTTTATCCGGAAGAATCATAATCATCAGATTGTGCTCCAAATTGGTTGTTGAGGTGTCTTATACTTCCATGAATGCTATTATATGTTTGACTATGTGGTTGGGGGAAGATTTAATAGTTTTTTTAGGCATGTATTAGAATAAATACTTGGTTATGTGTGCAGGTTTGTTACTCCAAATGTGGCTCAGATTAATGCACCATGGTTTGGATTAATATTCAAGGAAGGCTAAAGCAAGTTGTTTGGCTCGTCTTGCTCTAGACTCTATGATAATTGGGTTGTGCTTCTCCTCAATCCTTGGGAAATCAAGACCATTGCTCACAAATTTTTACTAGGCAAGCAGATTTTCCTTTGGATTATGCAAAATGATAATCAAATGTAGTTTGCTATAGTTTTCTTTGTAGCCTTGCTATACATATGTGGAATATGAGATATTGCACATGACTTAATTACATTTTCTTTTCTTTCATTACCATAACATCAAAATTTTTTAATTTGCCTTTGCCGTGATCCTTTATGATGATTGGCTTATGACATCTCTATAAAGATTCCTAGCGGCCTATTTGGAGCAGATGTGGTTTAAAATTACTTCATTTTCATCTACTTTCATTTTTTTGGCTCTTCTTGCATTGAACAGAATTCTTAGCCCACTCTGGGGCCATTTGATTTTATTATACAGGTGATAATGACCTAGAGGAAATTATTCCATTTTAAGTGATTATTTTTCCAATAAAATCTATCTCTATAGAATATGCAAGCTCTAGATTTTGAGCACTCCTCTTCTATAACAAAATTCATTATTTACTTTTTAAAAAATGTGTTTGATTGTTCACTTCCTTCATCTACTCCCCTGGTAAAACAGTTGAGATGAACAAAGAGTATTGTCTTAGACAGGAGTGGCTCCCCATTAATTTGAGAAAATGATTGATGTAGCAGACTTTCGAAGTTTTATTGATTTGAGTCTTTTTAGGTTCCTGAAATTGGGTTTATTTTGCATGGCTTAGTTTAACAAAAGTATGTGGAAGATAGATAGCTATTGAGTTAACCTGCGTGGCCCAATTTGATTGATTGTGTGATGTGTGTGAGTGTGTGATGAGTCTCACATCGGGTATTTACTGGGTAGATCTGGGCTTTATTAACAACTTCAAGAAGCCTCAATTGTGACTAGTCCTTTTGAGGTATAGCGCAGATGTGGCTAGAGCTTTTCCTTGGGTCGTTACATATGGTATTTGAGCCGGCCCGGTAACCCCATGTGGGCTCAGAGACACTACCCCACAAAGTGAGCCCTAAAGAGGACGTTAGGGATTTAAGTGGGGGTGATTGTGATGCCCTAATTTGATTGATTGTGTGATGTGTGTAGGTGTATGATGAATCCCACATCGGGTATTTACTAGGTAGATCCGAGCTTTATTAACAATTACAAGGAGCCTCAATTGTGACTAGTCCCTTTGAGATATAACGCAGACGTGGCTAGCGCTTTTCCTTGGGTCGTTACTTATGGTATCAGAGCCAAGTTCGGTAACTCCGTGTGGGCTCGAAGACACTACCCCACAAAGTGGGCCCTAATGAGGACGTTAGGATTTAAGTGGGAGAGATTGTGATGCCTCAATTTGATTGATTGTGTGATGTGTATGGGTGTGTGAAGAGTCCCACATCGGGTATTTACTGAGTAGATCTGGGCTTTATTAACAACTACAATGAGCCTCAATTGTGACTAGTCATTTTGAGGTATAGCGCAGATGTGGTTAGCGCTTTTCCTTAGGTCGTTACAGCTAGGCCCTTGTTAGAAAGAATCTGATAGAGGATTGCTAGGCTCAAATCTCGCCACATGGGGGGTCACGGACTTTGGACTCTAGCTTTGTTGGGCCAAGCCCACAGGGTTAGCCTCATAATTTCCTTCTCCAAAAGGCCATTAATTCATTTTTCTTATTAGAGATTCTTCTTCAATGTGCAAGGAAGTAATAACTTTTTATCATTTCTTTTCATATTCTTAGAATTTCTGTACAGTATAGACATCTAAATTTTTGTACCTTATAACATTTCATTCTTTGTTTTCCCTTACAAAGTTATTGGTTTAAAATGAGGTGAGAGAAATCTCAAATCTTGGAGTCAGCTTGTCTCTCCATAGTTAGTCCTGTTGTTAAAGCTTGTTGAGACACTTTCCTGGCCCAGCAAGGTTGCCAATTTTACATCGTGCTCTGCTTGTAGAGCCCAAAACCTTATTGTTGGGCTATAATGTTAGGACATATATGTTCTCTCTTGTTGAGGACATATATGTTCTCTCTTGTTAAGAACATATGTCACTTATTTATGTAAATTGGCTAATCCTTTGACAAAACGCACTCTACTTGTAATTGGGTAGTTCTAGGTGTTTTTAATACTTCAAGAAACAAGGTTTCAAGGTCAAGTATTGAAGTCATCAAGTCTGTCCAAGAAAAAGCAAGCTGAAATGCAATTTCATTAAAGCTCGACACCTGCTATCTGTCGAGATTTAATATTTCAAATTTTCCAATCTGATTTTCTTGGGATCCGTGAATATGCTTTTGGGCCTTCTTTTCTTCTAACCCTAAACATATAAAATGATTGTTTTAAGAGCCGTCAAGATGTACACAAGTTGCAATAGCATTGAGCAATCTCTATTCAAGCAAATTGTGATCAAAAGACGAAGTTCTTGACCTAGTTCATCTTCTTTCAAGAAGTTGCTATGTATTTGCACCAAAGGGTTTTGTAACCAAGCATCTTCCTGTTATTCTTCATAAAGGATGAACTGAAGAACTTTGCAGCCAACCTTTCTTCCTTAGTTGGTGTTTTGAAGTCGCATACTGGGATCCGCGCATTGGTTAGTCACGTACTTGGGAGCCGTGCATCAAAGGTGGGACCTATCGCTACAGATCAAGTCCAATTGGGTATTGGGGTAAGGGTTCAACTGTAGGTTGGTAAGGTACTTGGGATTCCTTTACTTGTAACTGCTTGATTTGATAATAGTGGAGTTTCGGGAGTGGTAACCTGAAAATCACCCAGTGGGGTTTTTGCCGTTAGGGTTTTCCCCATTCGTAAACAAATCACCGTGTTATTTAATTTCCGCTGCATATTTAGTTTTTGGTGATTTGTTTGTGCTTCCACGCAATTGCATGATTAATTGATTAATTAACAACTTGGCTAATTAATTAATTAGGTTTAATCACAAGGGGTCATTCAGATTGTGGCCTATCATATAATACCAACCATGTCAATGAATTCCTAATGTTTTTTTCACACACAAAGGTCAAAAGTTCAATGAAGTTACATTGTCTTTAACTAGTCTTTGCAATTTAGTTTAGTAGCAAGAACATGGAAGTGAGAAAAGGACGATATAGAACTTGCTACTGTTTGGGTTTGGAAAAGTTATTATAAGAGTTCAAATTTTGTTTCAATATCTTGTGTTCCAGGCTTTGAAATGGAGCATAAATTTCACAAAACCTGTGCATGAGGATTAATGCTCCTCTGTCCTCCAAAAATAGGTTTTGTACAAGGCAGTACTAGTGTTGTATGTTGTGTAGTTATATATTTTCTTTTGTTGAGAGTTGTTAGGTGCTTGAGAATTCCCATACATAAAAAAAAAAAAAAATGGGGATATTAAAATTTATAACACTAAAACACTTGCAAAGATGCTATTCTCATTGTTGTCTACTTTGCCTAATTACTATGAAATGCATCACTTTACAAATAACTCTTTTTCTGCACGAAGATCCCTGGCTCTTGGCAGAACCTTACTCTTTCTTTCCATTAGCACTATCAGAAGCTTTCTTTTCACTGTTTACTATATTGAATCATTAGTAGAGCCTCTCGCATGTACTGGGCTCACATATATGAGATAATTTCCTCTGTATTGAATGGATTAAGGACAAATTTTGTGTACTTAAAATAAATTAATAATATTTTATCAAATTGAGCAATCAAGTAGGCGAGGTGGAAGCAGTAGCTACTGCCCGAGCCTTGGAGTTTTCCCTGGAAGTTGGTATTAACCAAGGTATTTTGCAAGGTGATTCCAAGGTGGTCATGAAATCTCTTGCAAATGAGGCGCAACCATTGGCTTCCTTTGTACTGTTATTAATGCTTATTTGGATTGAGGGGTGTTAGGTTCTAAGGTCTTAGGATTTTATGTATTTAGAACTCTAATTTGTAATGTTGGCAAACCATGATCAAAACAATGTATTTAGTCTTGTTTAGGCTTGCTCAAAGTTGGTTTATTATTGTAAAGTTGGAATCGAGTGGCTGCAGAAGTACTTGGGACTTTCGGCCTGGCTCGATCGATCAAAGAATAGACTCGATCGATCGAAAATCGCGCAAGTTGATTTTTCTGCAGAATTTCCAACTCAGCCCTACTTCATTAAACGTTTAGGATTTTATGTTTTTTACCCTAGGTATATAAACTAAACCCTAGCCATGTTTTTGGAGGTTGTCCATATTGCTTTGTTGCTCATACATTGCTATTTTGTGTGAATTTCGTGTGAGATCTTTAAGGAGCCTTCCTTTACACAAAACTTAGGGTTTTCAAGGTAGAGATGATTTCAACATCTTGAAAATCATTAGAGTTGCAACCATTTGAACTTAAAAGAAAAACAAGCGGGGAGCTTGTAGCTGATTGAAGAATTCAAGAAAGAAGGAGTCCGTGGATTCGGAGCTTGCACGTGGTCGTGTCAGGAAGTTCTACTGGTGGGTAGCATTAGGAAGTCGAGCGGGGAGCTTGTAGTCCTTTTGTAAGAACTTCAATTCTTTCATAGTGAATTCTGTTATGCCTTGAGGATCGGTGGGTCAAATCCTCCCCAGGTTTTTACCGTGTAGTTTCCTGGGTGATCATATCTTGTGTTTTTTATTTTCCGCTGCATTAATATTCTTGATATGATTGTTTGGATTGTTTTAACCTAGAATTGCTTAATTTGACTAAGTAACAACTTGGCTAATTAACTAGGCTACGCAATCTGGTTGTTTTAAGGGGTCTAAATAACCCATCAAGTGGTATCAGAGCGGGTAGCTCTTTTTGTCTGAGATTTTTTATCTCTGAGCTGATCCTTGACCCCTGTTGTCATGGATTCTTGGAAAATTTTTCTGCTTATTTGTCAACTTATCTATTTGCTATCTTTGCCTTTTGTTGTTTTTGCTAAATCTTTCTTTAAGTATATTGGCACAATCACATGTGATAAGAATTATGTATGTTATACTGCTTTAACCGCCTTAAAGGCATGTGATTCTTGTCTTTGGTATTTGGATAGTGGTTGTTCCAGGCACATGACAGGAAATAAAGGTTTATTCAAAACACTCTTTGAAGGAAAGATTGGGACAGTCACTTTTGGAGATGGAAGTAAATCTGTGATCAGAGGCATTGGTACTGTGGACATTCCAGGATTGCCAGTGTTTGAAGATGTTTGGTATGTTGATGGATTGAAGGCCAATTTACTCAGCATAAGTCAGATTTGCGACAATGGATTAAATGTTCTTTTCACCAAGTATGAATGTGAGATACTTGATGGAGGAGGTAACTGTATGTGTGTTGGTGTAAGGACAGCTGACAACTGTTATGGCATAACACCAAGTGTAAACAACAAATGCTTTAGTGCAAAGATTGATCAAGTTGATTTGTGGTATCAACGGTTGGGGCATGCCAGTCATAAGCAGTTAGAGAAGATTTCCAAGTGTGAGGCAGTTATCGGTTTACCTAAATTTGAGAAGATTGATAAGTGCATTTGTGGACCATGTCAGATAGGTAAACAAGTAAAATCCAAGCATCCGTCTGTGACTAGTGTTCAAACTTCAAGACCTTTAGAGTTATTACACATTGATCTCATGGGTCCTGCCAGAGTTCAAAGTTTGGGTGGAAAGAAGTATATTCTAGTTGTTGTGGATGACTTTACTAGATATACTTGGGTTGTGCTTTTGAAAGATAAAGCTGAGGCTCCTGAGAAGATGATACATCTATGCAAGAAATTACAGGTTGAGAAAGATACTGTGATAGCCAGAATCAGAAGTGATCATGGAAGAGAATTTGAGAATACCAAGCTGGCGACTTTCTGCAATGATCAAGGCACTCACCAAGAGTTCTCATCACCCAAGACACCTCAACAGAATGGGATTGCGGAGAGGAAAAACAGAGTTGTTCAGGAAATGGCACGAGTCATGCTACACAACAAAAAGCTGCCAAAATCCTTCTGGGGAGAAGCTGTCAACACTGCTTGCCATACACTCAACCGGGTGTATTTTAGACCTGACTCCAAGAAAATTCCCTATGAACTCTGGAGAGGAAAGAAACATGTTGTCAAGTATTTCAGGATATTTGGCAGTGACTGTTACATTCTACGTGATAGAGAGAACCTAGAAAAGTTTGATGCAAAGAGTGACAAAGGATACTTTCTAGGATACTCTTCCATCGGTAGAGCTTATAGAGTGTACAATCTGAGAACCAAAACAGTCGTGGAATCTTCAAATGTTGTGATAAATGATGAAGTATGTTCAGAAGCATCTTCAGAAAGCACTGTTCCTGCTCAAGATAAGTCTTTAGAGGTTAATGATTCTCCTCTTACCGAGTATGTTGGGAAACATAGTGAGGAAGAGCTGCTGGTGTTGAACGATACAGTCTCAGTACCATCAAGTTCAGAACCATCCACTCCGGTTCATGACACTCGACAGGTACAAAGTGAGTTTAGTCCTCTATTTGAACAGAAAGGTACTGCAACATCACTTGTTAAACGTCCATCTTCTAGAGTAAGATTGAATCATCCTTCTACGAATATATTGGGTAGTCTGAATGATAACATGAGATTGAGATCAAAAGCCCTGAATGTGATCACTCACTCATGTTATTTGTCCCAATTTGAACCGAAAAAGGTAGATGAAGCACTACAAGATGCTGATTGGGTAAATTCCATGCATGAAGAACTTCATCAATTTGTTCGGAATGATGTGTGGGAATTAGTTCCTAGGCCTGAAAATGTAAATGTGATTGGAACTAAATGGATCTTTAAGAACAAGTCAGATGAACATGGCACCGTGGTTAGAAACAAATCAAGACTTGTTGCACAAGGATACACACAAGTGGAAGGAATTGATTTTGATGAGACCTTTGCACCAGTTGCAAGATTGGAATCCATTCGGATACTGTTGGCCATTGCAAGTCATCTAAATTTCAAGCTGTATCAAATGGATGTCAAAAGTGCTTTCTTAAATGGGATGTTACAAGAAGAGGTGTATGTTGAGCAACCTAAGGGATTTGTGGATCCTCACAGACCGGATGATGTATACAAGTTGAAGAGAGCCCTCTATGGTTTGAAACAAGCTCCTAGGGCTTGGTATGATAGATTGACTGCATATCTCACTGAGCATGGATTCAAAAGGGGATCTGCAGATACAACTCTCTTCATAAGAAAGGATAAGACTGGTTTTGTTGTAGCTCAAATTTATGTTGATGACATTGTTTTTGGTGCTACTAATGATTCTCTTGCTCATTCTTTTGCAGATGAAATGAAGGCAATGTTTGAAATGAGCATGGTTGGTGAACTGACTTACTTTTTGGGATTGCAGGTAAAGCAAACTGAGTCCGGCATCTACATCAATCAAGCTAAATATGCAAGGAATTTGGTCAAAAGATTTGGACTGGACAAAGCTGCTCATGCTAGAACACCAATGGCTGCAAATGCAAAATTAACACTAGATCCATCAGGTGAGTCTGTTGATATTACTTTATATAGAAGCATGATTGGATGTCTTTTGTATTTAACTGCTAGTCGGCCTAATATCTCTTATAGTGTTGGTGTTTGTTCTAGATTTCAGTCTAATCCTAAGGTTTCTCATTTAAATGTTGTTAAGAGAATTATCAAATATGTGAGTGGAACCTGTGATTATGGATTGTTTTATAGCAAAGAGTCAAACTTGTCTCTTGCTGGCTTTTCTGATTCTGATTGGGCTGGGAATGCTGATGATAGAAAAAGCACCACTGGGGGGTGTTTTTATGTTGGAGCCAATCTTGTGGCTTGGATGAGTAAGAAACAAAATTCTGTTTCTTTATCCACTGCTGAAGCAGAATATATTGCTGCTGGGAGTTGCTGTTCCCAACTCCTTTGGATGAAAAAGCTTTTGAGTGATTATGGGATTCCTCAAGACACCATGGTTGTCTATTGTGATAACTCTAGTGTTATAGATATATCTAAAAATCCTGTTCAACACTCTAAGACCAAACACATTGAACTTAGATATCACTTCATTAGGGATTTGGTTGAAAAGAAAATTGTTGTTCTTGAGTATATCCCTACTGATCGTCAAAACGCTGACATCTTTACCAAACCTCTTGATGGAAGTAAGTTTGAGACACTTCGTCAAGTGATTGGTGTTCTTCGGTGTCCCTAAGTTGTTTTTGACTTTCATGGTCCTTGTGCTTCATTGCTCCATTCTTTTGTGACCATTGTTCTTTGGTTTTTTGTGTTTCTTTTGTTCTAGGACTTGCATTGCATTACATTCATGCATTTCATTCTAGGATTTATTTGTTTTCTCTTTTAATAATAATAAAATAAAATAAAAAAGGGAAAAGGAGAAAGCAAAAATTATGTTAGACACTATTTTTCTTGATTTTTGAAAAACAAGGTTGGTCTATCTTTTTACACATGTCATGTCCTGTGTATCTTGTTTAACTTTGATGAACTTATTCATTGCACTTGACTAGTTGAAACTTTGTAGTGCATGTTGTGTGGGAAAGATGTGTGTGGTTTTTAATCACTTTGTCTTAATCATGAAGTCATATGTTATTTGACTGTCGGACTTGATTCTTTTGAGAAAGGCATAAATAACCATCTCACCACTGTTCACTAGCCAATCATGAACACCTTAGTGCATATCATAAGATTTTGTGTACTTGTTACACATGCACAAAAAGAACATAAGGTGATGCCTCGGATTAATTGCTTAATGCTTAAAACTGGTGTGTACTATTAGGCTTGATGCCAATTCACTTAATTCAATGTGTACTATTAGGCTTGAAGCCATTTCACATAATATATTTCACATTCTAAGAGGCAAAAATACAAGAAACTTACATGATTGCAAGCTTTTGTTCTAGGAGATGTGGGAGTTATAGGATGTAACTCTTTAGGTGATAGTCTCTTTTAAATTCTATGTGATGAATTGTGTAGACTTTGTGTTTGATTGCTATTCACATATCACCTCACATGTATCTCAAGTTTTTGCTAGTATCACACACTACACAAGTTACCCTTTGTTAAACACTGTACATGCTAGTGTGTGTGTGTTTTTGGTCTGACCAACCGAGTTTGAGAATATCTTGAGAGTTGTGCACAACATATCTGTTGCTTGGGAAAAGTCAATGGAAGAATGATTGAAATTTGTTTTTGAGAAAATTGGGTTTAAAATTTTGGGTTTTTGAAAAAGCATTCCATCTTATACTCATGCATTTTGTTTCTGTAATTTACTGCTTTGAGGAGTTATTTTCAAAATTAGGTTTGTGTTTTTCAAAACTGTGATTTTTCTCAAAATTTAGTGAGCCTCTGCCCATTTCGATCGATCCAGCCTGTTTTTCGATCAATCGAAAAAGTGCCTTAGTTTGTTCTAAAATGACTGTCACATTCGATCGATCGAATGTAATTTTCGATCGATCGACTATTGTGAAAAAGCTTTTTAAAAGGTTCAGTTCTGACTTTTTCAAAGTTCCTATTCAAAACTTTTCAAACTTTTTCTCTCTCTCCGCGTTGGCAAGGCTCCACCTAGAGATTTTTGTCGTTTTCCTCCGTTGTTTTTGCAAAATCTCTCTCTCCTCAAGCCGGTAAGTCTATTTTGCCCTTCCTTTTGATTTTATTTTCATGTTTTCATGCATAAATCCATGCATTTGAGGGTGATTTTCGGACTTTGCATATTTGGGATTTTCTGTTGATTCAAGCCCTATTTTGTGAAATTGATCATTGGGTTTTTGTGGGGACACTTCATATACATGATTCTTACCTGTTAATTTGATCAATTTTGAGTTTGGTGAAAAATTGAAAAATCTAGGGTTTGTTCTTGATCCGAATTGGGGCTTTTGTTAAATTGGGTAGAATTTGATGAAATTGGCTTGTTGTGTTGTTGAAATTAAGCATTATAATCTATGTGATGTGTTTTGTAATGCTCAATTCATCAATTTGTTTAAAAAAAAATTTTCAACAAGTGGTTTTCAATTTTTGGGATTTTTGATAGAAATTCCATGTTCAAGCCAATTTTGTCAATTCAATCTCAATTGAACTTATTTGTTTACTGCATTAGATCATGCATCACAACATTATTAATGTTCATGCATCATATAGATTTTTGTTCTATATTTTTTTGTGCTAATTTGCAGTCTGCCCTTGGTTTTGTTTTCTCTTGTTCTTTTTGGTTTTCACTTTGTGTCTCTGTCCTTTCCTTAGCACTATGCCTAGGAAAACTAGAGCCCGTAGGACTTTTCATTCATCTTCTCCGTCCCCTCCTTCCTTTGACCGTGTGAAATTTCCGAGTGAGAAAAACCAAGAGATTTTTGAGAAGCTAAACATTAGGAGAAAGATTTGGGCTGAGCGTTCTGTTCACTTAGATGAACTTGATCCTGCCATTAGGGCGAACCTTGAGCGTAGGGGCTGGTTACCCTTGGTGGATGTTTCTGATCCTCCTCCACCTTCTGCCTTGATTAGAGAGTTCTATTCGAACATCTCTATCCGCATCTATGATTCGTTGGATACGAGGCGTAGAGTACTCCATTACTCCTCAGATAGTGGCTGATGCTCTAGGGGTACCATTGGTTCGGCATCCTGTCTATCCATATGACGTGTCTCCCGAGATTAGTGATGTCTTGTCTTACATCACTGGGACTACTGTCCAGTGGGGTTCTGATCCTCGGATCACTTCTGCTGAGCTCTCCGGGTTACACTATCTCTTCTTTAGGATAACGTGTCATTCTATCTGGCCCATTTCCCATGTTCACACCATTCCTCTTGAGAGGTGTGTATTTTTGTACGCCTTGGTTACGGATGCTCCTATTAGTTTTCCCCATCTATTTCTTCGTTCTTTGAATGATGTTTATAGGAGTTCATCCACTGCTCATGCTCTTGTACATCCTATTTTCATTCATAGGATTCTTCTTTATCTTGATATTCGTGGCTTTCCTTCCTCTGAGCCCGTTCATGTGATTGCTCCTATAGGTGCGTCTTTTCTTAGACTGAGGGCCGCTCATCTTCGAGCTGGTTCTAAACACCCTAGGTCTGAGCCCTCTAGTAGCGCACCTCCTCCTTCTTCTTCTGCAGGTCTTGCTGGTGAGGCTGTTCCTGATCCAGTTGGTGGTGATGCTGCTGCTGCTGATGTTCCTCCACCTCCTTCGGCCGACTTCGATGTTCGTCGTACTTTGGAGACTGTCATGACCGTTCAGGCGGCTCATGGTCAGATTTTGGTGGACTTGCTGGACGAGATTCGTGCTCTCCGAGCTGATTTTGCGCATCTTTATTCACCCTCACCACCTCCTTTTGATGGCGACTTCTGATTGCCCTTTGGCATTCCGTCACAAAAAGGGGGAGTGGAGTTTTGACTTGTAGAGGAGTTTTTGTAGTTAGGGGGAGACTTTTTGTTTTGAGGAGCTTGTGGAGTTTTTTAGATTGTATCTAGGTGCTTCACTGTGTATATCATTTTTTTTTGGATATTCATGTTAGGGGGAGTAACATTGATTGATATACATGTTATTTTTATTGATTCTTGTTGCTTTGTGATTCACTGCTTATTGATTTATATTTATGAGTTAATCATTCTTATATGTCTTTATTTTGTGTTGTGTGAATCTTACAAGAATGTTATACCTGTTGTTTTACTCTTTTCTGTCACACATGCGTTTATGCGTTTGTTGAGTATTTCAGGATTATACAGGTTGATTCAACTAAGCTGCTGTCTACACTTGCAACTGATGGATAGTAGTTAGGCTGAATTTGATTTTATGAGCATTACCTTTGTAAAGGGCTTTTTATTTGTAAAACTTTGAGCTGTATTAGGGTTTTGTCACGGATTGCCAAAGGGGGAGTTTGTTAGGTTCTAAGGTCTTAGGATTTTATGTATTTAGAACTCTAATTTGTAATGTTGGCAAACCATGATCAAAACAATGTATTTAGTCTTGTTTAGACTTGCTCAAAGTTGGTTTAATATTGTAAAGTTGGAATCGAGTGGCTGCAGAAGTACTTGGGACTTTTGGCCTGGCTCGATTGATCGAAGAATAGACTCGATCGATCGAAAATCACACAGGTTGAATTTTCTGCAGAATTTCCAACTCAGCCCTACTTCATTAAACGTTTAGGGTTTTATGTTTTTACCCTAGGTATATAAACTAAACCCTAGCCACGTTTTTGGAGGTTGTCCATATTGCTTTGTTGCTCATACATTGCTGTTTTGTGTGAATCTCTTGTGAGATCTTTGAGGAGCTTTCCTTTACACAAAACTTAGGGTTTTCAAGGTAGAGATGATTTCAACATCTTGAAGATCATTAAAGTTGCAACCATTGGAACTTAAAAGAAAAGCAAGCGGGGAGCTTGTAGCTGATTGAGGAATTCAAGAAAGAAGTAGTCCGTGGATTCGGAGCCTGTGCGTGGTCGTGTCAGGAAGTTCTACTGGTGGGTAGCATTAGGAAGTCGAGCGGGGAGCTTGTAGTCCTTTTGTAAGAACTTCAATTCTTTCATAGTGAATTCTGTTATGCCTTGAGGATCGGTGGGTCAAATCCTCCCCAGGTTTTTACCGTGTGGTTTCCTGGGTGATCATATCTTGTGTTTTTTATTTTCCGCTGCATTAATATTCTTGATATGATTGTTTGGATTGTTTTAACCTAGAATTGCTTAATTTGACTAAGTAACAACTTGGCTAATTAACTAGGCTACGCAATCTGGTTGGTTTAAGGGGTCTAAATAACCCATCAAGGGGGAGTATATATATATATATATATATATATATATATCGGCCAATATGTCACATGGTTGAATTTGATTGTCATTGGAAAAGATAATATTGTTTGTACTACATTGAAATCTTCAATGCAACATGTAATTGATTTCTTTTTTTTTTTCTTTTTTTGGTGAGATAAAGAAACAACATGTAGTTGAACTTAAGGTAACACCCAAGTAATTGTATTTGTACCTAAATTTTGCCCATTATAAAATAATGATATTTTCCCATCAAAGGAAAAAAGATCATTTAGTAACCCCGGAAAGCTGATTGTACCATACCCATTTTTCATAAGATTTGACTAGCTCCTCAACTTTGGAGAACTCCAAATTGATTTTCTTAGAATTTCTGGATAGTACAGACCACAATTTTTTTTTTCAACTTTTGTACCTTATAAACTTCCCCCCCCCCCCCCCCCCCCCCCCCCCCCACCACCAACACACACACAAAGTATTTATTGGTTTTAAAATGAGTTGAGAGAAATCTCAAATTCCATGCTTGGTCCTGTTGTTGAAGCTTGTTAGGCCACTTCCCAGGGCCTGATAAGATGGCAATTTTACACCATGCCCTGCTTCTGGAGCCTAAAGTCTTATAGTTGGGCTACAATACCTAGCATGCCAATGAACTCCTAATGTTTCTTCTCACACTTAGGTAAAAAATTAGATTAAACTAATCTTTGCAGCTTAGTTTAGTAGCAAGGACAGGAAGGGGGAAAAGGACAATATACAATCTGCTACTACTTGGGTTTGGAAAAGTTGTTATAAGAGTTCAAGTTTTGTTTCAATAACTTTTGTACCAGGCTTTGAGATGGAGCATAAATTTCAAAATACCTGTAAATGAGGAATGATGTTCCTTTGTCCTCCAAAAAATGCCTTGTACAAGGCAGTACTAATGCTGTATTTTGTGTATCTACATGTTTTCTTCTGTTAAGAGTAACTGTTAGGTCCTCAAGAACTTTATAGATCAAAGCATGGGGACACTAAAATGAATCACACGCTAATAACACTTGAAAATATGCTATTTTATTGTTGTCTACTTCGCCAAATTGCTATTCAAATGGATAACTTGACAAATAACTACCTGTAGAGACTTCTTCATTAAGTTTCCTGCACTAGCAGAACCCTACTCTTTCGATCAGCACTAGCAGAAAGGATTCTTTTCACTGCTTACTATTATAACATGGACTGGGACCATGTTTGGAAATTATTTCATCCTTACAATTATTTGTTTTCTCACTATCTTATAGATTTTATCTCATGTATCGGGTTGAGAGTTGAGTGAGACTGGTGATACTTTTTGGTTTTTAGCGAGTACAATTTTTCTTCTGGATCAAAAATGGTAGATTCTATGTTGATGTGCCAAAATTGTGATCAATTTAGTAGTTATATTTATAAGAAAAAAGAACATTTGTACGTTAACAATATTCTGTCCATGTGATAATTTTTTTTTTTGGATAGGGTCCATGTGATAAAAATGTACTGTTATAAACTTTAAGCTAGTAATATTGAGAGGAGTGGAAGTATGCTTTTCTTTTCTTCTTTTCTTTTTTGGTTAAAAAAGTATGCTTTTCTTTTCTTTTTTCTTTTTGGTTAAAAAGTATGCTTTTCACCATTGCTGTGAGTGGCATATATCCTTTCTATTTGTTTTCTTGAAATGGCGTGACATTATATACATTTTTATTTGTAAAAAACTAAGTAATAGATCCTCTGCAGAATGCTTTTAACGACAATCAATCTCAATGTTAAAACTTTTCATTTTTATCTGATATCATAATGATAAAAAGTAAAGGCAAATTTGCCATCCTTTCTCTATGATATTGTGTTACAATATGTCAATATCTACATTGAATGATTTATTTGATAACGACATACCATGATATCAAAGGCTAATGGCTGAAATCATAAAATTGCTGGCCCCATCTTTGTACTAAAGAAAGAGGCACTAGAGCACTTGGATGTGAGAGTCTATTTTGACTCTATGACCACTTTACAACTCAATACAGTTCTTTCTTCAAACTTATCTCATTCCTTATTTATTTCATCTTAAATGTTCTTTCCCTCTGTACACCTAATCTTGGTCTGCAAGTCTAAATGCCCTAAAATCATGGATACATATCAGGGAGAGTGGGGTCATTGTGATAATAGATATTGTTTAAGACTTGTCCTTTCATTGTTGTTATTGGGACCTCTCATGGCCTGGCCTACCCAATTATTTCCTTTACATATTGGGAGCTTTAATTTCCTTTTCTCACTCTTTGAATCTCAACCAACAATTAATCATTTTTCAAAGCTGGAGCTTGGTCCTTGGAATCAATCTGTTGAGCAGCCAATCATGTACAAATAATATAAGTGCTATGTAATCAGTAACTGTATGTCACAAAACAATCTTTATTATGGCATGTGCTCACATAAACTGTTATTTTATTGGGTGAGGGTGAAACAAAGCTTGGTATTGCACCTACTATAGCGGCAGAAGCAAAAGCATGTGTTGCTATTATTATGGTCTCATTTTAGCTAAGTTTATGATTCAAATCATTTCTTGCTCAGGAATTTGGATGCTAATTGTTGACATATCATAGTCCTTTTTGAATTTCATAAAAAGATATGTGCTTTTTTTCTTTCCCTGCCTTTCACCTCTCCTTTCCTATTTCAGTCAGTATAAGAAAAGATTTGAGGCTTTCAACCAACTAGAGTGTGAGGAGGTTGGCACCTCTCCTATGTCCCAAAGGTCCAAAAGACCTGTCTTTTGGTTCACTGGTTCATATAATCAACATGTTAAAGGACTATGTATTAGAAAACTCAACTTTCTCCTAGACGAACTGTTATAGTCTAGGACAGACAAACAAGCAAAGTAACTGCTTGACTACGTTTTTCAGTTGTCATTTTAACTGCTTCTATATAACGCACTAGCTTGTCACTTTGCTTTGTTCACTGCTCAATGAGAGTGAGAATTTACTCTTGCAATAGTGCTACCAATGAAGACCCAGATGCCTTACTGCTAGAGAGAGAGAGAAACAGAGAGAGCACGCAATCTCCAAGTTATAGCACCATGTGGAAGCACTAAATGCATTAAAACCAACCAGGTACCCCACCTCTCATATCACAAATTTTACATCAAAAAAGCATGTAGTTATTGTTAAGTATTCCCTGGTTGTTGGCACTTTGCATTTGTTCACTTAGTATAGGATCACTTCCACAAATCATTTTCATGTATGTTCGTTATACATAATACATGTTTTCCTTCATGGGTTTTCCTTACCTTCCTTGAAGCATTCAACATATATCTCATTTGATTAGTTTTGTTTATCAATCTGAAACTTCAATATCTGTTGTCACCTCTTTCTCAAAAAAAAATATATCTGTTGTCACCCTGTTTCTACTTTATAAACTCTGCAAAACTTGCTCTTTGTTTTAGGTTAGTACTGTGGAACTTGCTCCAGGATTCAACTTTGACTAATTTAAAGGTAAAGTTGGCAGCTTTTCTATGTGTACTGCTTTAATGGATTTTCCCTTAAAGCATGGAATAGATAAATTCTGAATATCAGCCGCCTCTGCTTGATATTTACAAGGTCAATCTCTGTTTCACTGATAAATTTTTGCCTTGTTTTGTGCTATTAAATGACAGCTATTGATCCAGGAAGCATTGACAAGAAAGAGAGTTCAATGGGGTGGTGTTGCTTGTTTTTGCTTCTCTGTTTTACAAGGAGTTTCTTTGTTCTTAGTAGTTAGTACTTATCCATTACAGTCTTCTCAAACCCAAGTACTACAGCAGCTTAGAAAGCACTTGGACTACCCAAAGCAATTGGAGATTTGGAATAATCGTAGCATAGATTTTTGCTATTTATCTTCATTTCCACAAGTAAATATCACATGCCAAGACAACTTTGTCACAGAACTCAGAATTGTAGGTGACAAGACTGCCAAAGTTAGTGACTTTCATGGGTTTGCAATTCCAAAACAAACTTTATCAGAAAACTTCTCTTTGGATTCTTTTGAGAGTTCTTAGTTTGTTATCTTTGGGCATTTGGGGTCCACTTCCAGACAAAATTCATAGACTTTCTTCACTTGAATATCTGGATTTGAGTTCAAATTTTCTTTTTGGGTCCAGTTCCTCCTAAGATATCTACAATGGTGAAGCTTCAAACTCTTAAACTAGATGACAACTTTTTTAATGATACTGTCCCCAATTGGTTTGATTCCATTGTCCAATCTGAAAATTCTAAGCTTGAGGAACAACCAGTTGAAAGGTCAATGTCCATCTTCAATTCTAAGTATCACCACTCTCACTGATCTTATTATGTCTAGCAATGGCATGTCTGGGAAATTTCCACATCTTAGTAGCTTAACTAGCTTACATGTGTTGGATTTGAGTGCCGACAAGTTAGATTCTGTGCTACCAAAAATACCTAAAGGAGTGGTCATGGTTATACTTTTATGGACAACAAAGATGCCAGTTTCAAGAACATAAAATGTTTGTGTAGAACAAGAACATGCCTGACTCTCATGGAAAAGGAGTTGACATCCTTATCTAGAGTATCAAGAAGGAAGATTGCTTGAATCACCATATTGTCAACTCGGTTAACATTGAACTTGACTTTGGCTCTGCTGTAACTGTGCCCCAGACCAAGTTGGGCCTTTTCTAAGTCTCCAAGCTATAGAATTGAAGAAAAAAGAGGAGAAAGAAGTCAATCAGAAGAAAAACAAGTTCATATCTAGAATAACAACAAAATTGGACAAATAAAATTAAAAGCAGAAAGAGATCAAAGAAAGAATGCTAACCTTTAGGTCCTTTAAGAACTTACTGAAATGTAGTCGCACACCACGAAGCAGCTCATGAACAAAATCACCACTTTCACAAGGAATTTTAGTTACTTCAAGGATATGTGACCCTATCTTAGTAACAACTAATCCTAATTTGAATTTTGGCTTCTTGTCTCCCTTGACTTTCGGGAGATTAAGCTCCAAAAAGCTCCTCAACTCATCAGTCATTAGCCCTGAAACCCCAAAAAAACTATTAAGCAAGGAACCCATCACTTTAATCAGAAAATAACTGCCCAGAAAACACATTGTTGACAATAAATTTTAAACCTGCAGCTTTTAGTTGTTTTCAACTCTCTGAAAACAGGAAGTCCCAGCTAATTTAGCACAAACACTCAATTTGAGTTTCTCATATTCTACAAGACTAATCCCTAATATCAATCTAATAACTTTCAAAGAATTCTCAACAACCAAAAAACTGAAACTTAAAATTTAACCATTTGCAAAGGAAGCTCGGAATGGCTCCATCAGAACCCAACTATCCGAATCCTAGAAGAATTAGCAAAACCAGGGACAAGAAGACACAGAAAAATAGTACCCCCCAAAGTTCCCAAAATCAGAAACCAATTACTGGACTTTGAAGCACAAATGAAACCTAGAAAAGGCAAAGTACTTATAGCTTACATAACAACTAGAATCGTTACAACACATAAAGCTAAGCATGAACTATACAAGCCTGCTTGGTAGCTAAAAAATGTACAAAAAGAACCCAAATTTCCAATAACATAATGTTTCAATTTTTTTAACCCAATAACAAAAAGACAACTTTTCCATGTTTTCAAAAAACAAAAACAACAAAGGATTCCCCCTCCAAAAAGAATAAGTAAAATTTCTATCTTTTCCTCAATTTTTCCCATCAACCAAACACGGAATAAGAAAAAAAAAAAAAATCATGCAAACAAGTAGCATTCACTCCATTCATGAAATCCAACACTGACCCATTAAAGCTATGATCACCAAAAACACATACAAACCACAAAACACAACACAACCAAAGCAAACCCAGAAACCATTTTCAGCAAAAATAACCAAAAAATTGAACCTTTTCTGACATCTTAGAGTGCTCACCTTCTGACACAGCGTTACACTGATTGAGAGCATCGAGGGCAGACTCAAATGGGTGAAAAGCAGTGAGCTGGACGACCTTTCCGAACCGGTTCAGGTCAGTTATGGAGTTCCGAACCGCCTCAGTGTTGCCCAGTTTCGTCGAGGCCATGGGCGTGCAATAATGCGTACCCAGAAGCTGACTCGTACAAGACCGGAGAGAGTGCGAGTCAAAGGGCTCAGTGATGCGTCATTGGGTCCGATCAAATGAGGGAGCTCGGATAAAGATTTGGATGAGTTTGTGGAGCGGCTAAGGAGGTGAGGTCAACTATGTAAGGAATGTTTTGGAATTTTACTTTTCATTCATAACATAAAATTTAAAAATGAAAAATAAAAAAGAAGTCTTCATTGCATTTTTTTTTCCCCACGTATTAAGAATTTAAGAGACTAATGAAGTCTATTTTTTGGTTTGAATTTATCTGTGATTTTTTCTTGCGTTTATAGAAACAAGCACACAAATGGATTGTTAACATAGATTGTTAGATACAACGCCATTGATCTAAAACCCTTCTCTCTCTCTCGCTCTACTGTGAGAATCGGCGGGTTGAAGAGAGAAAAATTGGGCTAGGGTTTAAGCTTTTTGTCGTGGTCTGAATCTGTGTTTAGGGTTTATATATATATGACGAGGAATTATCGGGCTTTCTTTCTTTTTTCTTTTTTTTCTTTTTTCTAAACGAGATATTTGTTTATATAGTGTTTTAGATGTGGATCGGGTCAGGCTAACCGGGTTCAAGGAAAAAAAAAACGAATCACTTTAATCAGGTTGTAAACAAGTCGAATTAAGTCAAGTTACGGTTATTTGTATTTTTCCACATGTAAAAAAATATATATATATAAAAAACAAGAAGTACTAAATATAAAAAGATAATAAAATACTTAAATTAAAAGTTAAATAATACATAGATTCTTAAGTTTATACCATTTAAAGCTCTCTTTAACCCATGTTTTTAAGCTTAAAAGGGCAAATGAATTAGAATTTGGGCGAACTTCTTCCAAAATTTCTTATTCATATATAATATATATATATATATATATATATATATATCTGTGTGTTAATTTCTATTCAATAAACTAAAATGAAAGAGAAAAAAGTGGAAGAACTCTCACACCTCATTTGGTTTTTATTATTGATTTATCATCCTTAAACTTACATTAACTTTTTGAGTTTTGTTTGCCAGCCTGGTTTAAGGAGTTTATATTATTGTTTGTGATCGCATGGTGGTGGGTTTGATGGTTCGATTTGGTATTCAGTGGCTTGGTAATGGTTTGATGGTGGAAAAATGAAGAGATGATAAATTTTTTTTTATTTAGTTAAGAAGAAAAATTAGAAAATAGAAAATAGAAAATATGACTATCATGACCTTATTATATAATTTTTGAACAAAATATTTTATAGGAAAAAAAAAAGAGAAAAGAGAATTAGGGTAAGAAAAATAAAAACCCAATCTTTAACTTGAAAGAGAGAAAAAAAAATACAAAATAATAGGGAAGGCTAAGAGGCTGTTTGGATGACCTATTTTCATGACTCAATTCTCAGTTTTCATAACTCAATTCTCAAAAATGGTGGGACCCATAGCAAAATACTCGTTTGCCTACACCAATACTCTATTTCCATAACTCTGTTTTCAATGCTCAATTCTCTACTTTTTGAGTTATGAGTTATGGAAACTGAAAACAACTTTTGGCTGTTTTCAGTTTTCAATTCTCAATTTTCAATGGCAAAATTGTAAATACCATTACAAACCGGTCCCACAGTCAGAATTTGCTCCATCTTTTTCTTCTTTTCTCTTTTTTTTATCTTTTCTTTTTGTCTTTCACGGACACACCTACTTTCTTCTTCTTTTTCTCACTTTCTGTGTTTCTTTTCCATTCTCCTTTCTTTTCTTTTTTTTCTTTTCTTTTCGTTTCACGTTGGTTCTGGGTTTGGTTTTTTTTTTTTTTTTTTTTTTCCTTTTCCTGGGTTCGGTCTCCCCGGTGGTGTTCATCCTTTTTTTTTTTTTTTTTTTTCCTGGGTTTGGTCTCTTTTTTTTTTTTCCTGGGTTTGGTCTCCCCGTGGTGTTCATCCTCTTTCTTTTTTTCTTTTTTTTTTTTCCTGAGTTTGGTCTCCCCGTGGTGTTCATCCTCTTTCTTTTTTTTTTCTTTTTTTTTCCTGGGTTTGGTCTCCCCGTGGTGTTCATCCTCTTTCCTTTTTTTTTTTTTTTTTTTTTTTTTTTTTTTTTTCCTTTTCCTGGGTTCAATCTCCCCATTGTTCATCCTCTTTTTTTTTTTTTTTTTTCCTTTTCCTGGGTTCGGTCTCCCCAGTGTCCATCCTTTTTTTTTTTTTTTTTTTCCTTTTCCTGGGTTCAGTGATCTGGGTATTTTTTTTTCTCCCTTTCTTCTTTCACTGGTTCGAGTTTGGGGGTACTGAAGAAAAAAAAAAAAAAAAAAAAAAAGCTGCGCCAGTGACAGAGCTGGGGCCCACAAATAGTGTGAAAAAATTTGAGTGATGGCATGAAAAAGATGGAGCCAAACGGGTATTAATTTTAGAGTGATGGGTGATGAGTGATGAAAAATGAGTAATGAGTGATGAGTGATGAGTGATGAAAATTAAGTGACGAAAATTGAGTGACCAAAAAAAAGTTCCCAAACAGCCTCTAGGACTAGGTGTAGATAGTAATTTTCATCAAACCCTTGCTCTTCTCTCCAATTTCTCTTGATTTGGGGAGCTGGATTTTGGTGAGCCCAATAAAAAAAACAGCCGAGCCCCATAATTTTCCTTCCCCCTTTCCACTTCCAACCAAACACCCATTTCACCCAAAATATTTTCTATTTTTCCCTTCCTCTTTTCATTACTCCAAAATCACCCCAACCAATCATATACTAAATCAATTTTATTTTCTTGTATGATTTTGATAAATTCACCATGTTAAAAAAAAAAAAAAAAAAAAAAAAAATCATATCAAACCAGTTGATTCAACTAGAAACTGAACCTTCAATCGGTCTGGCAAAAATAGTAAAAATCGATGGTTCAATTGGGAATCATACATTTTTTTTTAGTTCTTTGACCATTTTGGTCTTTAAACCATGGAATTCAAAACCCCCCCCCAAAAAAAAAAAAAAAAAAAAGTAAAAAAAGACACCTATTATTCCCCCTTGTCCATTAAAAGTCACTTGGGCCAGGTGCAAGTGAGAGTTGAAATGTGAACCCCCAGCCCATTTACACCTTCAAAACGGCGCGTTCTCACACCCACCTCTAGCTTCTGAAGTGAGAAGTGAGAAGTGAACACCACAGCTCAGAAAAGAGAGGGAGGTCGATGCTCGATATTGCTTCAAGCTGCTCAAACTCAACTGGACTATCACATACCAATCTCAATTCTCAACCCAGGTAACAAATCTTCATTCTTTTTCACTTAAAGCAACTAGCTTTAATCTCAAATCAAATGTTTCGTTTAGTTTGCTTAAACCTCCCACAACAGTTAAAGCACAGAGCTTTACCACATAGCCATGCCCACTTGTTCTCAAAACTCTCTAATACCAATGAAACACCATCTTTTACATTCTCTTTCCTTCAAAAATCATGTGGGTTGTCCTTAGAATCCGCCATTTCAGCTTCCAAGAAGCTCAACATTGTGAACACAAAGAATCCCAACGCAGTCGTGGAACTTTTGACAACTCACGGTTTGACTCAGACCCATGTCAAAAGTTTAATTACTAGTCGTCCAGTCTTGCTTTTGGCTGATTTAGACAATACCCTGAAGCCCAACTTGGAGTTGTTTGAGTCATTGGGGTTTTCTGTCATTGGGGTTTTCTAGTACTAGCCTTGGCAAAATGCTTACCAAAGACCCACGTGTGCTTGAAAGTGATGCATACACTGTGGTTGAGTTCTTTAGAGCTCGTGGTTTCAGTGATCAGCAAATATCAGATTTGACCATGAAGCGTCCGACATTGTATTTGTTCAATGCACATAAGATTTTTAAGCCAAAGCTTGAGTTTTTCAGATCTTTGGGCTTGTCAGAACTTGAAATTGCAAAGATTTTGTCGACCGAGCCTTATATTCTAGAAAGGAGCCTCGAAAACCAAATCATTCCTTGTGTTCAAGAACTTAGGCAGATTCTTGGCAATGATGAGAATGTCTTAAAGGCTATAAAGGCATGCTACTGGGTACTTGAATGTAATGTGGAAAAAGTGCTACAGCCCAACATATCGATGTTGGTAAGCCGTGGTGTACCCATGTCCTTAATTTTGAAAATGTTCTTGATCCAACCAAAATCAATGCTTATGAAGACTTATCGGTTTAGTGAGATTGTTGATGAAGTTATGAAATTGGGTTTTGATCCCAATAATCTGCTATTTGTTCTAGCCATATGTTCCATGGTGGTTATGAGTAAATCTTTGTGAGAGCAAAAGGTAGAAGCTTTTAAAAGTTTTGGATTGTCAAAGGATGAGATTTATGCAGCATTCAAAAAGCAACCCATGTGTATGATTGCTTCAGAGAATAAAATCAGGAAATTGATGAGTTTCTTTGTGAACAAACTGAATATGACACCTTCAATGATCTCCAAGAATCCAAATCTTCTACTACTAAGCTTGGAGAAGAGGATTATTCCAAGGTGTTCAGTTCTGCATCTTTTGATATCAAAGGGGTTGGTTAAGGAAGAAACTAGCATTGTTTATGTGTTCAGAATGACTGAGAAGTGAGAAGAGGTTTGTGGACAAGTTAGTGAACAAATATCAGAATGAAGTTCCAGATGTTGTTAGTGCACACCAAGGCAAGATAGAATTTCAAGGGTTCCCCTTTGATTTAAAAAATTTGAGTTATTATGAGTTCAACAAATGGCAATGATGGAACAAATCACTGCCTTTGGCCACATCATCATTTAGTTTAGTCCATCTTTATTGCTCACATTGGGTGATGAATAGAAACTCGTCAAAGTTGAGCTGAACCTTTTATGTATAACGACAAACCCCACGCACTTGTTTTATGGAGGTGGCTATATGGGCTGACAATTTGAAATTTGAGTTTAGAAGAAGTCAGTAACCCTTGGCCTGCTCTGATTACATTAGACAGGAGTATGGCATTGCACAAGAATCTTTATGATCCAGCTAGCTGGTGGTCCTCTCAAATTCCCTTTTTTCATCAACAGTAAGGGTGGATTCTAAGGTTGATGTTATTTAAAAATGTGTTTCAAATGTCAAGGCACTCTAAAATGTTTAGGTGTTTCAGGTCTTGTGATAAGAATTTACTCAGAAACCCTACATTTTTACAATTATTATTATTCTCCTGTTGTTTTCTCTAAAAAGGTTAGTTTCTATTGTTTTTTTTTTGTTATCATATCTATTTTGACTTGCATTGACTGATGACTACCTATGCTTTTGTTCTTTTTCAGTCTAATATCTGTCATCTCTTTGCATTATTTTACTTTTTCTATTTAATTAGTAATTGTTCTGTACTATACTAATCCCATGACACCATATTCGAAGTCTAATATGGGAATGGTATCTTATTAAAGATTCTCAGCTAGTCAGCTTGAATAAGTCTAGTTAATAAATTTTTTTTTTTAAAATTAAATAAGTCTATTTAATAATGGTAAGACTATCTCTTGGTAAGGGCCTCTTGTTTGGTAGATGCTATGGAATGACTTGGGGGCTTGTTGTATGAAGTAGCACCTATACCTGGTTTCAGTGTGACTCAGAGGACATTATCATCTAATTTTATGTCGTGTACTGTTTTAAGTTTTAACTTTTAAGGGCTGTGTTCGGATCAATTGCTTGGGAATTCCCCATATGTGTCCAGTAGAGTAGCTTGAGGGAATGTATGTTTTCTTTGATAGTATCATTACCTTTGTTAATGTTGCTTACAAGTTACTACCAAAGCCATTGCTCCCAATTGGCGAGCTTGCTAATGGCTACCTACACTGGGGTCTTCCATTAATCAATAGAGGCATATGTTACATGCTACTGCGCCCTTTTTTTTTTTGATAGGTAGTATAAGAATTATTATTGATGAAAAAGAGAAAAGGAAACATACAATGAGTTCATGAGAATGAACACAGCAAAGCACAAAAACAGAAAACAATCACGAGACTAAACTAAGAGAAGAAAAAAACTGAACAATAGAAGAACCACTGTGCCCTTTTCATCTGTAGCCTTTTACCTTTTCATGCTTGTATTCCAATTGCCACTTCATAGTTTCTTCTTTCTCAAAGCTGGTACCTGTAAGCTATACTTGATGTAGGAGATGCAAGAAAATTATTATTTAATATTATTTATGTTTGCAAGTCAATTGTATTTTTATGTTTTAGGTCCTAGTAGTTTATTGGGCTATTAGTATTTAATTTAGAAGTAAGGTTATTTTTGTAATAAGGCAATTAGGGTTTCCTAGCCAATTAAAACTAGGGTTTAGCAATCCTTTATAAGTAACCTATTGTACTTCTTTAGAGTTAGTTGATATTTTGATGAATGAAAACAATGGCCGTTTGGTCCTTCTTTGGTTTGGTGTTGACTCCAGGTCTACCCTAGGTGGTGGCTCCTAATGGTTTTCTCGCTTGGTGCTGACTCCAAGTAAGGCCTAGGTGCTGACTCCTAGGTCATATCTTTTATTTTTCCATTGTTTCAGTTTTGTTCTGGTTGTCCTGCGTCAGTTCAATACTGCTCTTCCAAAATTCTATAGGATAAGGCAATTGCAGTATGTATCTTTTTATGTTTGTGACTGTACTTCTGAATTTTTGTTGTGTTTAAGCTCTTTTTGCATCCTAGAATATTAAATTACTCAAGTGATATGAGACTAATGAGTTCACCATGAAACCTTTCTCTTAGTTTCCTATCAGTTTGTATGGCTTCCTATATATGTTAGCAAAAACGTTATGGCTGAGCAAGTGGGGTGATAACCTTTCAGAGTCACTCATGATTCATGATGCAACCATTATTCCTGAAAGAGAAGAATCAGCATTAGAAAAATGTTAGCATTGCCATTTGACTCAGTTCATCTGAGCTTGATCTCATGATCAGTTCCTTAAATGTTGTTCTTCCCTTTCCCACTACCATTTTATATATGCACCTCATTTCTTATATAATCTGTTCTGGTCCTTTCCATCCTAAATCTTGGGATGCATACATCATGTAGAGCAATACATGTGCTTGCAATATCTGTTCTAGTTCTTCTTTTTATTCTGTATAGCTTAGCATAGTTGCTGAACACAAAACAAATAAACTGTAAATGTGGCTCATATGCTGGTATCTTGTGTTGGCCCTTTAATGGGGTGTTTTTGATTCCTCAAATTTCTTTATCTGTTGATTTTGCAAATAGTAAAGCTCCAATTATGCAATAATAAAGATATTACAGAAAAATGGGAAAGAAAAATGCCACACCATGCCTGAGAGGAAGCATTGGATTACCAATTAACTGAAAACAATGCTTATTGCTTTAAACTGAGGTGAGAGAAATCTCAAATCCTGGGAGTCACCTTGTCTCTCCATGGTTAGTCCTGTTGTTAAAGCTTGTTGAGCCACTTTCCTGGCCCTGCTAGGTTGGCAATTTTACATCATGCTCCACTTCTAGAGCCCAAAATCTTATTGTTGGGCTACAATACCAACCATGTCAATGAATTCCTAATTTTTTTTCACACACTGAGGTCAAAAGTTCAATGAAGTTACATTGTCTTTAACTAGTCTTTGCAATTTAGTTTAGTAGCAAGGACATTTTTTTTGATAACCAGTAGCAAGGACATGGAGAGGAAAAAAGGACGATATAGAACTTGCTACCATTTGGATTTGGAAAAGTTATTATAAGAGTTCAAATTTTGTTTCAATATCTTGTGTTCCAAACTTTGAAATGGAGCATAAATTTCACAAAACCTGTGCATGAGGAATAATGTTACTCTGTCCTCCAAAATAGGTTTTGTACAAGGCAGTACTAGTTTTGTATGTTGTGTAATTATATATTTTCTTCTATTGAGAGAGTAACAAGGAGGTCCTTGAGAATTCTCACACATCAAACATGGGGATATTAAAATTTATAAACACACTGACACTTGCAAAGATTCTATTCTCATTGTTGTCTACTTTGCCAAATTGCTATTGAATTGCATCACTTGACAAATAACTCTTTTTCTGCAAGAAGATCCCTGGCTCTTGGCAGAACCTTACTCTTTCTTTCTATCAGCACTAGCAAAAACTTTCTTTTCACTGTTTACTATTATACATCATGTCCCTTCTAGGTGACTGGAGCATTAGATGGAAGCATACTTTGTCAGCCTCTCGCATGTAGTGGGCTCACATATTTGTAGATCCATTTTCTGAGTATAAATATTTTGTATGAGATAATTTCCTCTGCATTGAATGGATTAAGAACAAATTTTGTGTATATTAAAATAAATTAATAATATTTTATCAAATTGAGCAAACAAGTAGATGAGTTGGATGCAGTAGCTACTGCCTGAGCCTTGGGAGTTTTCCCTGGAAGTTGGTATTAACCAAGGTATTTTGCACGATGATTCCAAGGTGGTCATGAAATCTCTTGCAGACGAGGCGCAACCTTTGACTTCCTTTAGTAATTTTATTAATGGCTTATTTGGATTGAGGGGAGGGAGGGGGAGTGTGTGTATATATATATATATATATATATACACACACACACACATACTTGCATTCGGTCTATTCTTCCTTTTGTTCTGTATAGCTAAGCATAGTTGCTGAACACAAAACAAATAAACTATAAAGGTTGGTCATATGCAGGGTTCTGGATGGGCCCTTTAATGTGGTGTTTTTAATGCCTCAAATTTCTCTAACTGTTGATTCTACAATGAGTAAAAGCTCCAATTCTGTAATAATAAAGAGTATCAAGATAACTACGAAAGCAAAACGCCACACCAAGTTTGAGTGGAATCACTACATTTCAAATGGGTAAAACCTAGGTAGAGTTCCTCAAATCTTTTACCTTAGTTATCCCAGTCAAATTCAACCATATGGTTGCAATGGCCAATAAATCACATGGTTGAATTTAATTGTTACTGGGAAAGATAACATTGTTTGTATTACATTGATCAATCTTCAATGCAATATGTAATTGATTTCTTTTTTCTTTTTTTGGGGTGGGATAAAGATAGATACAACATGTAGTTAAACTTAAGGTACAACACCTAAGTAATTGTATTTTTAGTTTTGTACCTAAGTTTTGCCCATTATAAAACAATGCTATTCCCATCAAAGGAAAATTTCAGGAACCCCTGAAAGCTGATTGTACCATGCTCATTTTCATTAGATTTGACTAGCTCCTCAACTTTGGAGAACTCCAAATTGATATTCTTAGAATTTCTGGACAGTACAGACCACAATTTTTTTTCCAACTTTTGTACCTTATAACCTCAACCCACACCCCCCCACCCCCTCTACTGGTTTTAAAATGAGATGAGAGAAATGTCAAATTTCCATTTGAGCTCGTATGTGGGACCTGCTAGTGTGTGAGAGACCCGGCATATATGCCGGGTACAAGATATAATTTTCGCTTTTGTTGAAGCCTTTTGGGCCACTTCCCTAGCCCTGATAAGATGGCAATTTTACACCATGCCTTGCTTCTGGAGCCCAAAGTCTTATTGTTGGGCTACAATACCTAGCATTCCAATGAGCTCCTAATGTTTCTTCACACACTGAGGTAAAAAATTTGATTAAACTAATCTTTGCAGCTTAGTTTAGTAGCAAGGACAGGAAAGGGGAAAAGGATAATATACAATCTGCTACTACTTGGGTTTGGAAAAGTTGTTATAAGAGTTCAAGTTTTGTTTCAATAACATTTGTACCAGGCTTTGAGATGGAGCATAAATTTCAAAATACTCGTAAATGAGGAATGATGTTCCTCTGTCCTCCAAAAAATGCCTTGTACAAGGCAGTACTAATGCTGTATTTTGTGTATCTACGTGTTTTCTTTTGTTAAGAGTAAATGTTAGGTCCTCTAGAACTTCCATACATCAAAGCATGGGGACGCTAAAATGTATCACACGCTAATAACACTTGAAAGTATGCTATTTTTATTGTTGTCTACTTTGCCAAATTGCTATTCAAATGCATGATCATGTGATATTGCTTAGCATGGTTACCGGAAGAGAATAAAATTTGAAATTGATTTGGAATAAATGCGTACATTGCAATCATCTTGTAGTCCTTTTGCAATAAGCTTGTTGTGAGCAGTCCTCTTATCAAGCGCAGTGCAATGCAACAGTATGTCCTCATGTTCATGTAATACTTTTTATTTTTAACTTTTTAAATAATAATTGCCCCAAAAAATCTAGGATTTATCTTTACTTATTTTTAATGATTAAATGTGATTATGGAAGAAAAAAGAATGGAAGGGACAAGGTTGGAATTAGGAGTTTCCTTACTATGTAGAGTGGGAACATAGCTGGATTTATATTAGATGATCTACTCCTTTTAAATTTCTTTATGGTTTAAATCTACTGTGCAGGAGCAACTTGGCTTTGGCAGACAACTTTGCAAATGAAAATCTAAAGTGGCGTGGAACTTGTTTTCTTTGTAAATCTAGAGATTGGTGAAAGGTACTCGCTGGGTGTTAGCATTGGCTTAGGACTACTGCTATTTTTCTTTCCATTTAAGGAGGCCCTTTTAAATGTGGTACAAAGATGGTGCTGGTGAATTTTTTGCTTAGCTGTATTGAATTTTTTGCTAAGGAAAGAGCGTATTGGTTGGGCTCGACTATTATAACGTTCATTGGAAGCATTAGCAGGTTGATAAGTTTTTGCATCAACCAAGAGGATAGGAGGTTGTCTCTTGAGCAATAGTCACACAAAGATGAAAGCTTGACTGCTTGTTTTTTTTTCTTCCCTGGTTTTGGTTGGATTGATGTACCTGGATTTTTCCACGTAATTTTTTATAGTACTCACTAAACAGTAGATTTACTTTTTCGGAGTTTGGTTGGCTCTAAATATGTTTATGGAGTTTATGTGAGATGCAGTTTCTTGTTCTGAGTAGTCGTCTAATCAAGTAGAGGCTTTGCCTACCCAAAAAAAAATCCAACCTAGCTTAATCTTGTTATATATGTTGCAGTTCTTATAATAGGCAATGATTGAATTTGAAGTAATGACTTAATCCATGAGAACATAATACTATTTGATTGGCGAGAACCCTCAAGCTTTTTGTAATAATGAATTGATAATAGAAGACTTTGCAATGATCACCTAGAAGCCAATACTTGTGCTGATTTTTTGGCTCGGTTAGGATCTCACCAGGATAGATATTTTGTTTTATGTCATGACCCGCCTGTGGGTCTGTTGGATTTGTTAAGCTCTGATAGAGCTGGTATGTACCATAGCAGATACACTTCTGATCTGTTTTGTTCCCCTTAGTTCTTTTCGTTAATGAATTTCCTTTCTACCAAAAAAAAAAAAAAAAAAAAAAATCACCTAGAAGCTGTATTAAACCGAAATAGATTACAATGAAATAGATCATCCAAGCCCATCTAACACTTTTCAATTTTAGGCCCACGACATCTCCTATTTTAGACCTAAAACGCACGTTAACTAGTCATCTAGAAGCAGATTATTTTTTTATAGACAATGCACACTTTCTTGGATCAGAGTAAACGAAGAAATTTCTTCTTACTTTCCTTAGTGAATAATTTACCACGGAGTCAAAGGGTCTCTTTCTTATTTAAGAGGAAGGAAATTGTTTTTCCTTTGCTTTATTCAAAGTTTGAAAATGAATTAGAACGCATAAGCTTTATTCAAACACGATTTCAAGTATTAGGCCCACAACATATTCATTTTTATGGCCCAAAACACGTTAATAGGTCATCTAGAAGAATATTTTTATTTGGTAGGCAATGCACACTTTCCTGGATCAGAGTAAACGAAGAAATTTCTTCCTACTTTCCTCAAGGAATAATTTACCACGGAGTCAAAGGGTCTCTTTCTTATTTTAGAGGAAGGAAATTGTTTTTCCTTTGCTGTATTCGAAGTTTGAAAATGAATAAGAACGAATAAGCTTTATTCAAACACGATTCCAAGTGTTAGGCCCACAACATATTCATTTGTATGGCCCAAAACACGTTAACAGGTCATCTAGAAGCAGATTATTATTTTGTAGGCAATGCACACTTTCCTGGATTAGAGTAAATGAAGAAATTTCTTCCTACTTTCCTTAGGGAATAACTTACCACGGAGTCAAAGGGTCTCTTTCTTATTTAAGAGGACAAAAATTGTTTTTCCTTTGCTTTATTCAAAGTTTGAAAATGAATCAGAACGCATAAACTTTATTCAAACACGATTTCAAGTGTTAGGCCTACAACATATTCATTTTTACGGCCCAAAACACGTTAACAGGTCATCTAGAAGCAGATTATTATTTTGTAGGCAATGCACACTTTCCTGGATTAGAGTAAACGAAGAAATTCCTGCCTACTTTCCTTAGGGAATAATTTACCACGGAGTCAAAGAGTCTCTTTCTTATTTAAGAGGAAGGAAATTGCTTTTCCTTTGCTTTATATTAAGTTTGAAAATGAGCATGTACTAACATTCAATTTCTTCACTCTGCCATTCCCATTCTCTCTCAAAAATCCATTCAGAAAAACCTCTTATTTTAATTTTCATTCCCTTTCCTTTGCTTAATTTCATCAAGCTTTCTTTCTCCTCTTCCTTTCACTTCTCAAACGTACCATTTCACTATGGCTTTTCTGACAAACAAACAAGCCTCCTCTTCCTCCATCACCCACCAATACAAATATGATGTGTTCTTGAGTTTCAGAGGGGATGATACCCGTATGGATTTTACGAGCCATTTGAATGGCTTTTTGAAGCTGAAGGGTATTCACACCTTCATTGATGATGAACTCCCAAGGGGAGAAGAAATTTCTACTGAACTTCTCGAAGCTATTAGAAGTTCAAGGAGTTCCATAATTGTATTCTCTGAGAACTATGCATCTTCTAGATGGTGCTTGGATGAACTTGTCGAAATTCTTGAGTGTAAGGAGAATGGACAAATGGTGCTACCGGTGTTTTATAAGGTGGATCCCTCGGAAGTACGTAACCAAAAGGGAAAATTTGGAGAAGCTTTAGCAAAACATGAAGTAAATAATATAAAGAAGGTGCAAAGATGGAGGGAAGCTCTAAACAAAGCTGGTAGCATATCTGGTTTGACCTACAAGGACGGGTATTTAATTACTACCCTTTCACTTTTTTTATTTATTTATTTTATTGTTATAATTTTCAATTGTGTGTCTAGTCACTAAATTTTAAGTAAATTAACACTAGTTACCACTAATTTTTTTCATTGATGGCTTTAATTTTTTTTTTGGGGTCAAATTATGAAAGTATTAATTTTTAATTGCTAATCTAGTTGCTACAAAGATCAATGACAGAAACATAAGAATATACAATCAAGATAATCTTACCAATTAATTAGGACTTTCTTCCGCAATATTTAGAAAGTTTTCGAAAAAGTACTTAATAATTTTGTAAAAACATCAAAAGTAGGTCCCTAATAACTTGTTTCCTCACATATATAAAATTTAGGGTAAACTATGAATTTAATCCTTGACCTTTTTGATGTATTTCAATTTAGTCCTTAACGTTTCGAAAGTGTCAATTTAGTCTCTAATCTTTTGGTAATGTATCAAATTAGTCTCAACCGTTAAGTGATGAATGAAAAATGCTAACATGGCTAACGACTAAAATAAAAAATAATTTTATATCAACTCAGATGCCACGTGCACTTCTAACATGGATTAAACTTAAAAAATAAAAAATATAGTAAAAACAAAAACAAAAAAAATCCAGCTTAAGGAAGATGGCAAATTATGATAAAATCGTAAATGAATCATGATCCCAAAATCTATGTGGGGGGTTTTTGTTGCTAAGGTCAGATTGCCAATGGGTAAGGGGACATAGGGTTTGTAGTCATTGCTAGAGTGAGGTCCTTCGTCAGAGCGAGTGGAGGAGCTGTATGGCCTGAGTCGCCATGAAGCAGCTCGCATGAGCTGCTGGATTTTCTAGCAGAATTGGAGGAATTCGAGACCGGTTTCGTCGGGTTTAGTTTGGACGGGGCTGGATCCAGCCACACTTGCTGGATTTGGCTCCATTGAGATTTCAGACTTGAGAGCTCCGATCTCTTGGAATTTAAATCAAACACTTCACTGATTATAAACAAAACCAAATAATGTTTACCTCTTGCACGTGAGGAAAATTTTGGGATTTTTATTTTATTTTTTATTTTATTATTATTTTTTGGTTATAGAATTAATGAACAATTTGGGTTTGCAAGGTCTGGGACGAACGAATTCACCTTACAAACCAGAGCGGATGTTAGCATGATTTGGTCAATTCGGTGCTGGGTTTTACTCAGTTTACCTTGTTGTTGATAAGGTGTTTGTGACAACAAAGCACAATGACGATGAACAGTATATCTCCAAGCTAGTGGTTCATTCACTGTGATAAGGGATGTTAATGGAGAGCAACTTGGAAAGGGTAATATAAAACCAGTTATGATTTATGAGGCAGGGCAGGTGCTTCAACGGCAGCAACGTTGCCTCTAGTTCCTGATCCAAAGCTTACTTGGTGTCTTCATTAAGCTAGGTTTTATTTTTATTCTTTAAGTTTAATCCATGTCAGCAGTACACGTGGCATCTAAGTTGACATAAATTTTTTTTTATTTTGGTCATTAGCCTCGTTAGCATTTTCCATTCATCACTTAACGATTGGGACTAATTTGACACAATACCAAAAGGTTAGAGACTAAATTGACACATTCGAAACGTTAAGGATTAAATTGAAAAACACTGAAAAGGTTAGGGACTAAATTTGTAATTTACCCTAAAATTTATGTAATTTACTTTTTTTTTTTTTTTTTGAGGGTGTAATTTACTTTTATTAACAACTAGTGTTATGCATGTGTGATGCAAGGTATAATAAAAAATCATATTTAAACTAAAGAAAATACTTCAATAATATTGTTAAAAGTGAATTATAAATTAGATAATAAAAATTTACTTAAGTTACATGGTGAATACAATCCATGTAAAACCAAGTTTAACATAGATTATAAAATCATTTAAAATAAATAATGAAACGCGTTCTAAATTTCTTGAAATTTATAATTGACTTTTTATCAAAATATTATTTTATATTTTTAAATATTTTGTACTACTGTTTTACTTAAAAGTAAACTATGTTAATAATTTTAATTTATTTATAATAAGCGAAAGGGTGGAATTATATTACGCTACATAGTGCAAACATGACTTGTATAATTAAACTTTTATTATTAAACCAAAAATTTGTGGTAGGCCATTAACATAATATAAAATAAATAATGAAATTTCTCTCAAAATTTGAAAAACTCTTCGGAGTAGAATTTTAATTGGGTAACTTTTATTTAAAATTTTTGAAACATTGACGATAGAGTTCAACTTAGAGCAACTATGAAATTTTTATAATTTACTTATAATACACCAAATGATCTAAAGAGAAAAAAAGAAAAAGAAAAATATAAAACAAATAAATAAAGAGGAGGGCATCCACTTAGCACAACTACAATGTAGGATACAATTTTTATTAGTATATAGTATATGGTATGATATAATTTGGACATAAATTATAAAATTTACTTTATTGCAAATTTTTTGGTGACAATAATTACTTGATTGATTATTTTATCATTTTAAAAATTTTATATAGTGTACTAAAGGTTTTATAATTTCACTAACAACATAAATTATACAATTTAATATTTAATTTATAACTGACCAATTTTTTTTTTTACGGAAATTAACCAAAACTTTTAAAGGCATAGGAACTTGGCTGAAGGAGAGTATGTCACATGTTGTAACCACAACTTTTAGGGTTTCAACTTTTGTTATATACGAGTCGTTGATTTGCGTTGATTTGCACAATGTGCATAAATGTTTTATAAAAAGGTAATACGAATATACCTATTATAATCAGTAAAAAATTTCTCTATTATCAAATGAAAATTTTTTTATTGAGAACTTAAAAGGTAAAGCATAAAAATAACCGTTTCTATATATTATTTACAATATAGTTAGCTATGTTAGAAATTTGACAAATTTTCTCAATATCCAAACTTTATCTCCCTAATATCAAATCCACAGAAAATGTATCTAAAAAATTTATAAGTTAGACAAAACCAAAAAAATGAAACAACTACTTTCAGGACCTAAAATACATCAAAACCTTGATTAAGGGGAAAAAAAGTCACCTCTGATACCTAAAATGTAGAAAACTTATCTCAAAATTTTATAAATAAAATAATGTAAACAACATAAAAAAATTTCCAAAACCAAACCCTTATAAAAACGTGATTCAAAACCTAAAAGGAACAAATATATATATATATATATATATATTTAAATTGTTTCTACCTCCTGTCAAACAAAAAAAAAGTGTATATATACAAACACTTTCAGGATCTGAAGTCCAAAAAAAAAAAAAAAAAAAAAATCACATCAACAACCAAATTGCTCTTCAATTTTTCATCACGTGTCCATCTAAGTTTTTAATTTTTGTGGCAAGTGAATTATTAGGTACAAAAACCGAAGAGTATAAAACCAATTAAATTCAAATATATATATATATATATATATAAAGCTAATACCATGTAATCTCTTCTAAAAACAATGTATAATTTGAACCGTATAATTGTGATTTTTTAAAACTGTACCCATATATATGCACGGGCTACACACTAGTTAATAATTAAAGCTAACAAAAGCTACAGTAATTGAGGCCATTTTTAAGTTTCAAAAAAAAAAAAAAAAAATTGTGGCCATTTTGAGTGTGTATGTATTGTAATTTGTAAGTATTTAAAGAATTTTATTCTCTCTACTTTTAGTTACCACCTTAGTCTCTTGTTTTAATCTTACCAAAAACCAAATATGTATCAAATAATATTAGTAGTAAATAAACATAAATTAATTTGAATATGATAGCTAGGTAACATTATATCGCTAACACTTAACTTGGAAACTTTTCGGCCATAAGCATAACATTGCTGACATAAATGAGACGTGACAATCAAATCAACAATAAAAAAGAATTTGCAAGCAAAACATAGAATGAATAGAGGGGAGAGATAAAAAGGGGCAATAAGAAATTTAAATGAAAATTTAAAACAATTGAGGAATGGTTGTAGGAAGAATAAGGGTAGAGTGGGATATAATGGAGGGAGAAGTAGAGTTTACAATGAGAAGAGGAAAGGTTAAAAAATAATGTAATGCTAGAATTTAAGAGATAATGCAGGTAAAAATTGATTAAAAAATTATAGAGATATAAGTTTTTTTTTTTTTTTTTTTTGTGGGAATATAGAGATATAATTGAGAAGTCACATATTGCCAAAAGATATATGGTTTTATTATGATTTATAAGTTACAATGAGGTTAGAGAATGTGTAAAGTCATGGTGTACTATTGAATATATTAATATTGTAAATATATATATGTGTGTGTGTATATATATAAAATGGTGGCGTGGCTGATGATGTGGTTTAACATGAGCATAGCAAAATTAAATTCTACGCTTTGGCTTTTATATATTATTATTATATAGATATAGATATAGATTATATGATATTTTAGTTGTAGTGCACAGACGAAACATCTTGAAGTTAGTCCTTGTTCATGTATTTCTGTTTTCTATTCTAACTTATTACATACTTTTTTTGTTGTGTAAATGACAGTTGCAGCTGCTGTCAATTTGAATTTATTGAAGAAATTTTTAAAGAGATCTCAAGTGCTCAATTAAATCACATGAAATTATCTGTTGCAAAATATCTTGTTGGAATAGACACTCGTGTAAATGACATCATAAATCGGTGTTTAGATATTAAATCAAATGATGTCCGCATTGTAGGGATCTTTGGCCTTCCCGGAGTGGGTAAGACAACAATTGCAAAAGTTATTTTTAACAAAATTCATTATTGTTTTGATGGAAGTAGCTTTCTAGATAATGTTAGTGAAAAATCAAGGACAAATGATGGCGTAATACAATTACAAGAGACACTTTGTTATGAGATCTTAGGGTATCAAAATTTGAAGGTGGGGAGTATATCTAAAGGAATCAATGTGACAATTGAAAGGCTTCATCGTAAAAGGATTCTTATAGTTCTTGATAATGTTGAAAAAATGGAAGAGATAGAATTTTTTCTTGAAAATTATGATAGGTTTACTTCTGGAAGTAGAATCATTATAACCACAAGAGACAAACACTTGCTTGATACTCTTAAAAAAAATATTCATGTAAAGTACTACGAGGTGAAGGAGTTAAATAAACATGAAGCTCATAAACTCTTTTGTCACGAGTCCTTTGGAAGAAACAATTTCGAGGAAGATTATTCAGAACTGGTCAACCAATTTATAGATTATGCCAAAGGTCTTCCATTAGTTCTAAAAATAATTGGCGCAGATTTGTATGGAAGTACTAAACATGAATGGAAAAGTGCGCTAGACAAATACAAAAGAATTCCCAAGGGAAACATTCAAAAAATACTCAAAATTAGCTATGATGGATTGGAACAAACTCAACAGGAAATTTTTCTTGATATTGCTTATTTTCTTAAAGGATTCTGCAAAGATGAAGTTGTAGATATACTAAGAAGCATCAATAACCATGATCCATATTATGATATTGAAAGACTTATTGATAAGCGTCTTATAATTGTTACTGAAGATAACAAATTATCGATGCATGACTTGATTCAACAAATGGGTTGGGAAATTGTTCGACAAGAATCACCAGAAGTGATCGAGAAGCGTAGTAGGCTATTGTGTTATGAGGATGCTCCTGAAATACTAATTGAAAATACGGTATGAGTTGTTTTGATTTACTTTTTTCTATTTTTTCACAAGGGGATTTAGTCATTTTTATTCCTTTTATTTTTTTTAATGTTTAAGAAAATATAATTTTACTAGCGTGGCTTTTGTTTAAAGTTTAACAATCTATTATTTTTTGGTGAATTATTTATACATTGTGGTTTACTTAATGTTTTGTTCAATTAGGGGTCAAATGAAATTCGAGGCATAACGGTGTGCTTGCCTAAACCAAAAAACATGAAGTTGAATCTTGAAAAGATGAGGAATCTCAAATATTTGAAAGTTTGCAATGTAATTTGTGAAGACCTTGAATCTCTTCCCAATGGGTTGAGGTTACTTGATTGGAATGAATTTCCTTTATCTTCCTTACCATCAGCCTTTGAGCCTAAAAACCTTGTTGTACTCATTATGCGACAAAGCCACATAAAATTGGACGAGCATTTCGAGGTATGATCATTAGCATTTATAAATTCTTATTAGGCTTTTGTTAATGAGTGCTCTTAGGGAACAAGTTAAGGTGCATTTTTTTTTTTTGGTGGTTAAAACTAAACCATGCATTTAATACTAAATTAAATAATATTTTTATACATTTTCAATGAACAAAATCAATTTGTGCACTTAAAAAAAGAGTAATGTTCATGCACTATAAGTTTTACTATATTGAGTGTACAAATTGATCAAATTGATGTGTTACCAAGCATAAAGAGACAATTCAAATATTTATTTATGAGTTAGTTGAAGCCCAACATTTACATTCATTTTTACATTAGTTTGTAAATTTTATTTTGTAATACTTGTAGTATCTTTAGCATTTTTTTTTTTTTATAAATGTTTACAATAATTTGTAATTGAACATGTAGTATTTCTTAATCTATCCTCTTAGCCTGTCATATTTTTTTTTTCTTTTTACTAATAAATTTCAAAAAAATATTTCTTCTTTCTACAGGGGTGTCGATTTGAAACATTGATACATATGGATTTGGCAAATTGTAAAAATATTACAAAGGTACCCGACTTATCACTGATCGCCCCAAACATAAAGGAATTGTACCTTTTTCAATGCATAAATTTAGTTGAGGTTCATCAATCCGTTGGACTTCTTGAAAAGCTTAAATTCTGGGATCTCGGCGGATGCCAAAATCTTAGAATTATACCAAGAAACCTCAAGTTGAAATCTCTTAAAAAGATTTATTTCTTGGGCTGTGAAAGTCTTGAGCAAGGAACGGAGGCGTTGTTTTCATCAATAGGATATCTCATTGCCCTTCAGAGGTTAAGTATAAGTTTAAAAAATGTGAAAGAGGTTCCAAGTAGCATCTCTAATTTAAAAAATCTTAGCTTTCTCTGTATGGATTATTGTGACAATTTTCCAAAAGCCATGGATACTCCTGATTGTTTCCCCAAATTAGAAATTTTAGGTTTCCGTTACAGCAACATTACTACTCTCCCTGAACTCAATATCAGATTTCAGAAATTAAAAATGCTTTTCTTTCATCACTGCTGGAACCTTCGGGAAATTCCAACTCTTCCACCACATCTACAAGATTTACGTATAGAAGGGTGCAGTTCCTTGGATTCACAATCAAGAAGAAGATTATTGAGTCAGGTCTCTCCCTTTCTCATAGAAAGAAACAATTTTGTTTAACTTTCCCAAATATAATATATGACTAAATTTGCTAAACTGAAGTTTCTTAAATTTGCATCAGCTTGGAGAAACATTTGGGCTTCCACAAAATATGGTATGTTCAAGGGGATCATTGAATCAGGACTCTATTTCTGAAAAGTGTTGTGATACATCTGAAATGCGTTCTCTACCTTACCATTTTTATGATGGATTTGAGTTTAGCCTTGTCTTTCCAGGAACTAAGATTCCAAAGTGGTTCAACCATCAAAGTGTTGGAAGCTCCATATCATTCTCGGTCGGTTGGGAATCTCTAGCATTTGCCTTTTGTGTTGCTTTGAAAGTAGAACTGAAGGATATCGCAAATCGATATGAAACTTTTCTTTGTTCTTTCTACATTTTCTTCAATGGTTATAAAAAAAAGATCTATTCAGATAAATTTTTTTTAGGTTCATCATCTTTTAAGTGGTTTCACTATGGAAGCAATAGCTCAATTGACGGCATAGTTTTAGAGAATTGCAACAACGTTAAGCTTCTCGTTAAAGTTTCAAATTATGATCCAAAAAAGGCAAAAATTACAATAGAAAGGTGTGGGGCCCATGTAGCATGCAACTGTCCTTCTCGGAATCCTGCTGTAGATAAGATGGCCTGCATAAGAATTCATGAAAGTTTAAGAGTGTCCTTTGATGAAAACTTAAAAATGTTTTTACGTAGAGTTGCTGATCAAAACCTCATCAGATTCTCAAAAACCCATTGCCCTCTCTGTGAAATAGCAGAAGATTCCCTTTTACATCTATTTCAATGTTGTCTCTATGCCAAAGGAGTGTGGTATGGTGGTAGATGGGGTTTTCGAGTCGAAATGATCCGAGCTCAAACTCTAATGGAATTTGTTGAACTTATAATTGACCCCCCAAGTGAGTTACTTGCAGAAAGAATCCCTAAAGATGAGTTCACGCTATATGCAGTAGTGGCAATGAAAATCCTTTGGATGGCACGAGAGGAAGCTTTGGTTTCAAACACTAAACCCACCATAAACCAATTAGTCCATCGTCTGAACAAACAGTATGACTTTTACTTGAGACCACTCACCAAAGAGCAAAACAGGAGAAATGCTTGGACCAAACCACTTGATCAATTGGTAAAGCTTAATTTCGATGCATCATGTGATCAAAACAATGTAGGCTTGGCTGTGGTTCTCAAAGTTCAAGATGGGAATGGGAGAGCTATCAGACGTGGCATAAACTTCAACAGTAAGATGGGAATGCCATTGGCCAAAGAGGAGCGCAAATTGTGGTAGAGGGTACAAAGGTAAGCATTCCATGTATTTGATGAAATGTTTCTTTAGGCTGAACTCACTCACTCACTCTCTTTTCTGGAGAGGAGTTTTAGTATATATATAGAATGGTAAAATATGGTAAAGATTAAACAATTGGATTGCTATTTCTCTTTCTTTTCTTTTTCTAGAGATACTCTTTATTTTGTTAGCTTGTTGTTGAGTATTTATCTTTTAGATTGTTCTATTTGAATTGCAGAAAACTTCATTGTAAATCCAGCTTACAAGCCAAATTCTGTTTTGGCTTTGGTTTCATCTTCATTTGGAAATCTGGTTAGATCAAGAACATTTCATGCTTTTTCTTAGGAAGTACATTCTCTCATTGCCTCTTTTCCAAGCTAAATTCTGTTAGCTTCATCTCATGTGCTGTTAGGTGCTGATTTTTATGTGGCTGAGTCCATTGTGTCATGAGCAGAAGATTCATGAACCACGGTGTGATCAACCATCAAGCACTTTGTAGAATATGCCAAATGTCAGATTAACAGCTAGAGGCAGACCTTCTGGAATTGCCACTACCGATTGTGATTACTTCAGTGACATGCATGATCAGCCATCCTGCACTTCATCTCTAATACTTTAAGTTTAAAATATGTCTAGAGTAAGAAGATTTAGAGTATCAGAGCAACAAATGTTCTCTCATTTCATCTATTAAAAATTGCATAATGTGGTTTTTTCAATTTAATTTTCAGTTTATTTCTTTTTACATAACATCTATGATTTCAACCAACATCAATGGATAATGGTTAGCTTAAAAGAAATATTGTTGCTTTAAGTCATACTTAGTATAACCAAGCTTCTTGTCTTGTGATGTTACTCTCAAAGTAAGGGGTTGCACCTTGTTGGTGGTAGAGGAGACGTGATTGGTCAAATTTATAATTCTCATGATGATGTTTCAATCTTCAATTCTTTTTCATTGTAAATGCATACATATGTGAAATTTAGCATTCATAAATTATTGAGTTTCATATTGATTTCTTTTATTCTTTTCCTCTTCTGTTACAACATCAGCATCGATTATTCTTTGGCTTTGCCTTTTGTGGAGACTCCTTAGAAGATTGGCTTTTAGTGTCACTAGAAAGGTTCCTAAGTCCCTACATGCAACCCATGTAGTTGAGTCAATTTTTTATCATTTACTTTCTGCTCAGCTGCGTATGCCCTTTTCAACATTTTTTACCTATATGAGGACTGTGTTATCATCTTTATGAGTTACAATGAGTAAATGGGAAATACGCTGAATTTTGATTGCTTTTATTTTCTTGTAATGCAATACATCAGTGTAGAATGTATTTGATTTTTAGGGCATTTTTATGTTGCAATCATAGAAATGTACCCCATTTACATGTGTTATAAGGCTGTTGGTGGGTGCAATTGTAGAAATGGACCCCATTAACCACATTATCTAATAAACAAAATCACATAGAAAATGCTTATGTGTTGTGAAATATATTACATAACCAAATAGAAGGACTATATTTCAAGAAGCTAATTTGGGTTTTGAAAATCTTATTCAGTGCTTTGAATAATCGAAAATTACCAAACTAGACAGAAAATATTTAACAAGGACAAAAGCTGATAACTAAACTGTTATCTTTATATCCTGATGTTTTTATTTTTGTGAAGCAGCTTTATGCTTAAGAAACATGCAAACTTGTTTGCAGAAAACTTAACCAGTGAGTGAAAAGGCAAAGACAAAGCTGCAATTTCAATTCAAGTATTTGATTGCCCTCACTCCAACTTCTCAGTATAGGCTTAGACCATTGAGGTATGCTTATGAGTATAGTATGTTACTCTGCTTGGGATATTCTTGAATTAAACAAATGAAACTCTACAATTATAATTTGCCTTCTTGCAATTTGAACTAAAACTTATTTTGAGCTTTAGGTTGTAGAACAGTCACCTTACACAAGTCCTATCAAAAGTGATTTGTCTACAGACAAAATTGATTGTAGCCTACAAAATAAACATTACTACATATTTTGAAAATCTAACCGTTGAATTGCATGTTCTTTACGATCTTAATACACATGTCAAATTTTGTGCCAATCGGATATTATTTATTATATAATCGATAAACTTATATTTTATGCATAATTTTGAACTACAAAAACTTGCAATTTAAATAATTTGTTGATGACATAGCTATTGATCTTTAGTTTTCTAAAAATTTTGTAAACATGGAGGATATAAGAATAAGATGTAATCCAATGGTGAATTTGTCAAAATTCACCTCCAATAAAAAGATATTTAGTAAGGTTACAACCAATTTTGTAGATAAGCTTTGTCCATATCTACAAGTTGGCTTGTAAGTGGCCTGGATGGAACTATATGCAGCCTGGTCACAAGATTGTTAGTGCCTGGGCTAGGGCATGTATATCTTAGCGGAAGCCAAGGAACCCAAAATTTAAGACATTAACTTCTTTATATCTACAGTGGAATATGTTAATAGAAGGTTGATGATACATTCTTAATTTACTCTCTCCTTGGTTAGCTGCCTTATTGAGGCCAATTATATGCATATTGCCTGCCTCTCTAATGAATAAACCTTTTTTTTTTCTTGTTTTTGTTTATAATATAACCTGGGTTTTTTTAGGGAACAATAACATCTTTATTTGAAGGAAAATATGTGCATATTTTAAATAAGGTATGTCTAAAAATATATTTTATAAGGAAAGTAAAAATTCTCTAATAAAGACCAATAATTTTTCTGTTGTATTATTGATTTTATGTTAATACTATCAAAACCTGTAACTTTTGAATGAAATTAAGTATTTGTGATATCTGCAAAAGCTGAGGGGACCATTGTATTAAATTATAAGAATTGGGGTGTACAACACAAAGGATTATCTATATACATATAAGAAATGTAAAAAACTTTAATTCCATGAGAGGCAACAACCACCTTGGCCTTCCTTTGCTTAACTTGTATTGCCCCTACTGCCTCAGATAAGGTGTTCAGGATGGAACACATGTAATTTCAGTTTTTTTTAATATCCTACTTAGGAAGAAATAAATCTTCATCTTCCTTTTGGGGTACCGTTGTTCTCTTGCCAGATACTATTCTACCTAGATGTAATATGACCTGATCATTGTTACAAAACCTTGGGAACTGAGAACTCTGATAATTTCTTCTTGTTACAGTCTGGTTTATTGACAATCAATCATCTTTCTATACCAATTATGCAACTGATGAAAAGATGGCAAACAATTTCCTATGCAATAAAATAATGTGTTTCTTGTAACTTTTGCATGTAACTGTTTAGTGTGTGTTTTCCCTAAATTTTGGTAATTGTTGGTATTGTAATTTGGTTTTGATCATATGGGAGTAATCAAGTGGTCACTTTGCTCCGAGTTTCATTTACATTTTCTTCATTGTGATTTTAGTTATAATGATTTAAGGCTCTCCATATTGCTGATTTGTTACATATGACAACATATAAGAAAGATCAAATGTTGACTAATATTATGGTTAGTCAAGTTGGAGCAAGTTCTCTGATTTTCTAAAGTTTGAGTTTTGTAATGAACTTCTCAAACTAATGATATTTACTACTTCTTGTCTAGTTGAATCTATGAATTTTATCCTCGATCATGTTTGTCTTTTATTTCTCCAACTGTATGCCTAAGAAAGTTCAAGGAAGAATGACTTTAACTTTGAACTTTAGTATCACTTTTTCATACTTGGTAAAACAAAAAATTACTTCGGAGTAGGTAATTAATTTGTCATAGGGTTGGTCTTATTCAATGAATTGAGCGGGGGATAACTTTTCTTTCTACCGTCATGTCATGTTAAAAGGCTGGCTCAAATCAGTTTCTTGAATTTATATCCCTTAGTCTCTGGAGCTCTCGTGTAGTAGTATCGAATAGCCTTCTCACTCTTCCTCTTCACCAAAACTCCACTTTTGTTTTTCTTTGAATTCTCTGACTTAAAGTCTTCAACATGGATTATAGATTTCATTGATATTCAGATCAAAAACAGCAAGGGCTCCCAAAAATCTTCGCAAGCGATTGAGAATCTATATTTTAATTATTACTTGGCTTCCCTCATTGCTTATTTAAAGGCAAAATCCTGTTACCTTGGTCTCATTTAATGTAAGGGTGCCTGTTTTGTCAGCGCCGATTGTTATGTCTGACCCAAATTGTGCCAACACATAATCAACATGCACTTCATAGAACAAGCCAAAGTACAGTAACAGCCAGTGACAATACCAACAAGTGCATTAAAATATGTTGGTGCCACCCATCCCTCAATACGTCCACCTTGATGTCTCTACTCGTTGGGAGAGCTTCTCAAATTGCTTGGCTTGCTTGAAGTTACAGACAGCAGAAACAGCAACAACCAAAATGGCAGCAACGACAATACTCCCACTATGATGCTACCCATCTTTCCAGCCATGCTGTTTGATACCTAAGGCAAAGAGAGTATAGCACAGGTTGAAAGTAAAATAACAGTGGTGTCCACAAACACATCAAAGACATAACTGAGGAGCTTTTTGCAGGTGCCTTTTGGTACTTACTGGCAACATAAACATTCTTTCTATGAATAAAATCAGCCATATTATCACTAATATCTCCCTTTATGTCTGTTTCAAGAATCACAGCTAGTGCTTTTACTCTACCAGAGTGACTCAAAGGCCAAAGCCTGGGAGTTCTCATTCCTCACAATGTCACAGAACCTTTTCAGATCAACAATGAGAGAGGAAATAGGTTTGTCATGCAAGGTCTTCTTCTTTGCGTCTCATAAACAAGGGATGGATGCTGAAGTCGTAGGTCTAATCTGAAGTGTAAACAATTAGTATTTACCAATCAAAATAGCAATGTGACCACTAAACTCTGTTTATGAAGCAAGGGCTAGGGAAACTAAGATAGGGATCTTTGTTTTATGATGGTTCTTATGATGTTTAGCCCTGGGGTGGCACTGTTCTGGACAAGTTAACAAGATGTTTAGTGTGGGCCTCTCTTTATGTGTTCTTTCATTTTTTTGCCATATGTAGATTTTCATTTGATATCCTACTTTGGAAAAATTTAAACTGCAGATTGTGTTACTATGCCTTTGGTTATTTTCAGGTCGTCTGGATACTTTTGTACCATATTAATGGTATTCTTATCTAATCCTTGATTTTGTTTGAAAATAGGCTATAAAGGAATGTTACTAACCATTTATTTGTAAAATTTGAAGAAAAAGAGAAAGTGACCCCATATGGCTTGAGTCAATGAACTCTTAGTCATACCTTTTTTAAATATCAAATTAATTGTGTACTATTAAAAACTTGATCCTAAATAAAAATGGCTTCTAAACTTGATCTTCATGGATTGTAGCATTCCTTCTACAGCTTGTTGCATTGTTGGTCTATTGATACCTACAGTGTTAGAGGTTGCTCAATGTGTAGATTCACCTATTTTGCTGTCTTGTGGGTTTTTTTGGAAGAATCATAATCATCAGATTGTGCTCCGAATTGGTTGTTAAGGTGTCTTATACTTCCATGAATGCTATTATATGTTTGACTATGTGGTTGGGGGAAGATTTAATAGTTTTTTAAGGCATGTATTAGAATAAGGTTTGTTACTCCAAATGTGGCTCAGATTAATGCACCATGGTTTTGATTAATATTCAAGGAAGGCTAAAGCAAGTTGTTTGGCTCGTCTTGTTCTAGACTCTATGATAATTGGGTTGTGCTTCTCCTCAATCCTTGGGAAATCAAGACCATTGCTCACAAATTTTTACTAGGCAAGCAGATTTTCCTTTGGATATTTGAAAATGATAATCAAATGTAGTTTGCTATAGTTTTCTTTGTAGCCTTGCTATACATATGTGGAATATGAGATATTGCACATGACTTAATTACATTTTCTTTTCTTTCATTACCATAACATCAAAATTTTTTAATTTGCCTTTGCTGTGATCCTTTATGATGATTGGCTTATGACATCTCTCTATAAAGATTCCTAGCGGCCTATTTGGAGCAGATGTGGTTTAAAATTACTTCATTTTCATCTACTTTCATTTTTTTTGGCTCTTCTTGCATTGAACAGAATTCTTAGCCCACTTTGGGGCCATTTGATTTTATTATACGGGTGATAATGACCTAGAGGAAATTATTCCATTTTAAGTGATTATTTTTCCAATAAAATCTATCTCTATAGAATATGCAAGCTCTAGATTTTGAGCACTCCTCTTCTATAACAAAATTCATTATTTACTTTTTAAAAAATGTGTTTGATTGTTCACTTCCTTCATCTACTCCCCTGGTAAAACAGTTGAGATGAACAAAGAGTATTGTCTTAGACAGGAGTGGCTCCCCATTAATTTGAGAAAATGATTGATGTAGCAGACTTTCGAAGTTTTATTGATTTGAGTCTTTTTAGGTTCCTGAAATTGGGTTTATTTTGCATGGCTTAGTTTAACAAAAGTATGTGGAAGATAGATAGCTATTGAGTTAACCTGCGTGGCCCAATTTGATTGATTGTGTGATGTGTGTGGGTGTGTGATGAGTCTCACATCGGGTATTTACTGGGTAGATCTGGGCTTTATTAACAACTACAAGGAGCCTCAATTGTGACTAGTCCTTTTGAGGTATAGCGCAGATGTGGCTAGCGCTTTTCCTTGGGTCGTTACATATGGTATTAGAGCCGGCCCGGTAACCCCATGTGAGCTCAGAGACACTACCCCACAAAGTGGGCCCTAAAGAGGACGTTAGGGATTTAAGTGGGGGTGATTATGATGCCCTAATTTGATTGATTGTGTGATGTGTGTAGGTGTGTGATGAGTCCCACATCGGGTATTTACTGGGTAGATCCGAGCTTTATTAACAACTACAAGGAGCCTCAATTGTGACTAGTCCCTTTGAGATATAACGCAGATATGGCTAGCGCTTTTCCTTAGGTCGTTACTTATGGTATCAGAGCCAAGTTCGGTAACTCCGTGTGGGCTCGGAGACACTACCCCACAAAGTGGGCCCTAATGAGGACGTTAGGATTTAAGTGGGAGAGATTGTGATGCCCCAATTTGATTGATTGTGTGATGTGTATGGGTGTGTGAAGAGTCCCACATCGGGTATTTACTGAGTAGATCTGGGCTTTATTAACAACTACAAGGAGCCTCAATTGTAACTAGTCATTTTGAGCTATAGCGTAGATGTGGCTAGCGTTTTTCCTTAGGTCGTTACAGCTAGGCCCTTGTTAGAAAGAATCTGATAGAGGATTGCTAGGCTCGAATCTCGCCACATGGGGGGTCACGGACTTTGGACTCTAGCTTTGTTGGGCCAAGCCCACAAGGTTAGCCTCATAATTTCCTTCTCCAAAAGGCCATTAATTCATTTTTCTTATTAGAGATTCTTCTTCAATGTGCAATGAAGTAATAACTTTTTATCATTTCTTTTCATATTCTTAGAATTTCTGTACAGTATAGACATCTAAATTTTTGTACCTTATAACATTTCATTCTTTGTTTTCCCTTACAAAGTTATTGGTTTAAAATGAAGTGAGAGAAATCTCAAATCTTGGAGTCAGCTTGTCTCTCCATAGTTAGTCCTGTTGTTAAAGCTTGTTGAGCCACTTTCTTGGCCCAGCAAGGTTGCCAATTTTACATCGTGCTCTGCTTGTAGAGCCCAAAACCTTATTATTGGGCTATAATACCAACCATGTCAATGAATTCCTAATGTTTTTTTCACACACAAAGGTCAAAAGTTCAATGAAGTTACATTGTCTTTAACTAGTCTTTGCAATTTAGTTTAGTAGCAAGAACATGGAAGTGAGAAAAGGACGATATAGAACTTGCTACTGTTTGGGTTTGGAAAAGTTATTATAAGAGTTCAAATTTTGTTTCAATATCTTGTGTTCCAGGCTTTGAAATGGAGCATAAATTTCACAAAACCTGTGCATGAGGATTAATGCTCCTCTGTCCTCCAAAAATAGGTTTTGTACAAGGCAGTACTAGTGTTGTATGTTGTGTAGTTATATATTTTCTTTTGTTGAGAGTTGTTAGGTGCTTGAGAATTCCCATACATAAAAAAAAAAAAACGGGGATATTAAAATTTAGGGATAATTACAATTTACCCATCTGTGGTTTGACCCGATTTCTATGTGCCTACCCGTGGTTCAAATTTTGACACTTTGCCCACCTGTGCTTCTGACCGTTAGCCCTCCGTAACCCACCTCTCCACTCTCCGTTACTCTAACACGTTTTCTTTCAAAATCAAAACACAAAACAGATCAAAAAGTTAGGGTTTTGGATTGCTTAAGAACATTTTTATGAAAGCTGAATTCAAGTCTCGAATTGTCCAACAAGGCTGTAATCTCCGCCTCACCCTCCAGTTTTAATTACCACCATTATTATACCACCGTAACAAACATATAAGGAAAATAATCATTTAGATTCTTATGCTTTAAGCTCTGTTTTGATTGATCAGAAGGCAAACGAAAACTTCAACAACAAAAAGAAAGAGAAATCCAAGCTTTTCACTGAGTTGAGCACTTGAGCTGAGATTTTCGCTTCGTTGGTTCCATTTGTTTCAACAGAAAATAACTCCAGCTAAGTTCTCTAGTAACTAAGAAAAATCTTTAATTCGAAGAAAATTAATTTCTATCAAATATTTCACAGTACAAAATGCAGAAATTCAAAATTTCACAGTACAAAATTTCTATCAAAAATCTTTGTCCCTCAATTTTTTCCGCAACCAAACAGAACTTCACCTCATGTCACTGCATATTTCAGTTTAAGAATATCAGTTACAAAGTTTCAAACTCTATGCCCCTGCCACCAGCCACCACAACCCACTGCCATAGCCACCACCGCCCTCAACCTCAAACCCCAACCACCAAAACCACAAACAAGTCACAAACCCAAAATCAAACCACAATCAAATCACAAACCCAAAATCAAATCACAAACAAGTCACAAACTCTAACCCACAACTGCTAAACCACCAAGAAAAAATTTCACAAACCCAGACCCACCCACGATGAACGAAAAAATTTCACAAACTCAGACCCACTAAGCAAAAATTTTACATACTCAGACCCACGATGAGGATGAACGAGGCGCTGATGGGTCTGCTACTGAAGCTGGACTCTGTGCTCGGAGTTAATCCGATGGTGAGGGAGGCGAGGAGGAAGGTGAGCCGTCGGATCGTGGCGTTGCAGGAAATAGTCGACGCCGTTTTGAAGGCAAAGACGGTCTACGACGACGACTGTTACGAATATGGGTTCGTGAGGAGCTGGGACGACGTCATTGCGAAGATGGAGGAAGAAGTTTGTAGAGAAAGAGGAGGTGATGAGATGGAGAGGTTTCGTGCTGAGCATTTGGGGTTTTGTTGCTTGCAGAGATTTCTCTGTGGGCCCTGATCTTCTGTGCTTCAAAGACACTGATTTTGCCCAGTTTGTTCTTTGTTGTGTGAGTCTCAGAAAGAAACGTCTTTTTTTTTTTTTTAATTTCTTTTTCCTTTGGCAAATAAACGCTTTAAAACAATATTTAAAATGAAAATTTCCCCATTTCAATTTGACTAAAATTATTTTAGTACTCTAACGAGTTCTTTAAGTTTTATTTTTTCTCATGTTTGTGTATGTTCTTCATGTTTGTCCATGTTCTTCGTGTGAGGAGTGTTTTGATCCGTTTATGGTTTTATTTTTTACATTTTCTGTGTTAGAGTAACGGAGAGTGGAGAGGTGGGTTACGGAGGGCTAACGGTCAGAAGCACAAGTGGGCAAAGTGTCAAAATTTGAACCACGGGTAGGCACATAGAAATCGGGTCAAACCACAGGTGGGTAAATTGTAATTATCCCTAAAATTTATAACACTAAAACACTTGCAAAGATGCTATTCTCATTGTTGTCTACTTTGCCTAATTACTATGAAATGCATCACTTTACAAATAACTCTTTTTCTGCACGAAGATCCCTGGCTCTTGGCAGAACCTTACTCTCTTTCCATTAGCACTATCAGAAGCTTTCTTTTCACTGTTTACTATATTGAATCATTAGTAGAGCCTCTCGCATGTACTGGGCTCACATATATGAGATAATTTCCTCTGTATTGAATGGATTAAGGACAAATTTTGTGTACTTAAAATAAATTAATAATATTTTATCAAATTGAGCAATCAAGTAGGCGAGGTGGAAGCAGTAGCTACTGCCCGAGCCTTGGAGTTTTCCCTGGAAGTTGGTATTAACCAAGGTATTTTGCAAGGTGATTCCAAGGTGGTCATGAAATCTCTTGCAAATGAGGCGCAACCATTGGCTTCCTTTGTACTGTTATTAATGCTTATTTGGATTGAGGGGGAATATATATATATATATATATATATATATCGGTCAATACGTCACATGGTTGAATTTGATTGTCATTGGAAAAGATAACATTGTTTGTACTACATTGAAATCTTCAATGCTGAAAGCTCAAAAATGTGTTGAAAACATAAGAGATATTTGGACCCCCAATTAAAAGGTTACGGCTCAATTGATTTTACACTAACTTAATACTAAGTGCGGAATAGTGTAAAGCGAGCGAATAAACAAACAAGCTACTCTAATCCATAATTAAAGTAACACAGCAGTAAAAAGGAAAGTAAAAGAATAGGAAAGAAAGATGCAAACACAAGATAACACGCCAATGTGTTATCGAAGAGGAAACCAAAGAACTCGGAGAAAAACCTCTCCATCGCCCTCCAAGCGGTAATCGATCCACTAAACAATCAGTTGGAATACATGGGTTAGCAAGAGACCCTCCAAGCCTAATCTACCCAACGTACCTAAGTCATCCAACCTCCTACTCCAACAAGGCTTCTCAGAACCATGTCTTGTCTAGCTCTCCGGATCCAGCAACAAGCTCTATGTTGCATTTGCCATCCTTGGCTTCTTCCAATGCTTCCCAGCAGCACCAAAACTTTACTTGACACTCTAAAAGGGTGTGGTAAGTGTTTGGGCTATTAACCTCTCAATGGTATGAAAATGGAGAGGTAGGAGTTGAGGAAATTCCACAAGTAAATGTGTAGAGGATTGTGGGTATAACAATCTCTAATTCTCAAAGTGTTTAGCTAGGGTTTTCTCTCAGAAGCTCCTCAACATTTATGGTAATGTGGGTATAAATAGTGTAGGCACAGAAAGTGTGTATCAGACTGGATAGGCTGGCAAAACAGAATGTCTTGCGGGTGTCTCACGGGAAGGCCTTCCCCGTGAGATACTCGCGAGACACAGCTGTCTCCATCTGGCCTGACTCTTCGCATTCCAGCATGTGCAAGGCACATGAGTTACTTCGCAGGATGCTAAGTCGCGAGTTACCCGCGAAAACTCTTCAGTCTTCAACTGCTTGAGTCTTCACACTCTCTCTCTCTAACACACAACCCTTACAATGAAATTCCACAATAAATACAGGGTACAAAAGATTGAATAAAATTACAATCAAATTTGGCACGGAATATAAGCCAACAAAAACACATAGTTGTAAATAACAACTTTACAAATGCAACATGTAATTGATTTCTTTTTTTGGTGAGATAAAGAAACAACATGTAGTTGAACTTAAGGTACAACACCCAAGTAATTGTATTTGTACCTAAATTTTGCCCATTATAAAATAATGATATTTCCCCCCATCAAAGGAAAAAAGATCATTTAGTAAACCCGGAAAGCTGATTGTACCATACCCATTTTTCATAAGATTTGACCAGCTCCTCAACTTTGGAGAACTCCAAATTGATTTTCTTAGAATTTCTGGATAGTACAGACCACAATTTTTTTTTTCAACTTTTGTACCTTATAACCTCCCCCCCCCCAACACACACACAAAGTATTCATTGGTTTTAAAATGAGTTGAGAGAAATCTCAAATTCCATGCTTGGTCCTGTTGTTGAAGCTTGTTAGGCCACTTCCCAGGGCCTGATATGATGGCAATTTTACACCATGCCCTGCTTCTGGAGCCTAAAGTCTTATAGTTGGGCTACAATACCTAGCATGCCAATGAACTCCTAATGTTTCTTCTCACACTTAGGTAAAAAATTAGATTAAACTAATCTTTGCAGCTTAGTTTAGTAGCAAGGACAGGAAGGGGGAAAAGGACAATATACAATCTGCTACTACTTGGGTTTGGAAAAGTTGTTATAAGAGTTCAAGTTTTGTTTCAATAACATTTGTACCAGGCTTTGAGATGGAGCATAAATTTCAAAATACTCGTAAATGAGGAATGATGTTCCTCTGTCCTCCAAAAAATGCCTTGTACAAGGCAGTACTAATGCTTTGTATATGTATATTTTCTTCTGTTAAGAGTGACTGTTAGGTCCTCAAGAACTTCCATAGATCAAAGCATGGGACACTAAAATGAATCACACACTAATAACACTTGAAAATATGCTATTTTTATTGTTGTCTACTTTGCCAAATTGCTATTCAAATGGATAACTTGACAAATAACTACCTGTGGAGACTTCTTCATTAAGTTTCCTGCACTAGCAGAACCCTACTCTTTCTATCAGCACTAGCAGAAAGGATTCTTTTCACTGCTTACTATTATAACATGGACTGGGACCATATTTGGAAATTATTTCATCCTTACAATTATTTGTTTTCTCACTATTTTATCGATTTTATCTCATGTATCGGGTTGAGAGTTGAGTGAGACTGGTGATACTTTTTGGTTTTTAGCGAGTACAATTTTTCTTCTGGATCAAAAATGGTAGATTCTATGTTGATGTGCCAAAATTGTGATCAATTTAGTAGTTATATTTATAAGAAAAAAGAACATTTGTACGTTAACACTCTTATATTCTGTCCATGTGATAAATTTTTTTTTTGGATAGGGTCCATGTGATAAAAATGTACTGTTATAAACTTTAAGCTAGTAATATTGAGAGGAGTGGAAGTATGCTTTTCTTTTCTTCTTTTCTTTTTTGGTTAAAAAAGTATGCTTTTCTTTTTGGTTAAAAAGTATGCTTTTCACCATTGCTGTGAGTGGCATATATCCTTTCTATTTGTTTTCTTGAAATGGCGTGACATTATATACATTTTTATTTGTAAAAAACTAAGTAATAGATCCTCTGCAGAATGCTTTTAACGACAATCAATCTCAATGTTAAAACTTTTCATTTTTATCTGATATCATAATGATAAAAAGTAAAGGCAAATTTGCCATCCTTTCTCTATGATATTGTGTTACAATATGTCAATATCTACATTGAATGATTTATTTGATAACGACATACCATGATATCAAAGGCTAATGGCTGAAATCATAAAATTGCTGGCCCCATCTTTGTACTAAAGAAAGAGGCACTAGAGCACTTGGATGTGAGAGTCTATTTTGACTCTATGACCACTTTACAACTCAATACAGCTCTTTCTTCAAACTTATCTCATTCCTTATTTATATCATCTTAAATGTTCTTTCCCTCTGTACACCTAATCTTGGTCTGCAAGTCTAAATGCCCTAAAATCATGGATACATATCAGGGAGAGTGGGGTCATTGTGATAATAGATATTGTTTAAGACTCTTGTCCTTTCATTGTTGTTATTGGGACCTCTCATGGCCTGGCCTACCCAATTATTTCCTTTACATATTGGGAGCTTTAATTTCCTTTTCTCACTCTTTGAATCTCAACCAACAATTAATCATTTTTCAAAGCTGGAGCTTGGTCCTTGGAATCAATCTGTTGAGCAGCCAATCATGTACAAATAATATGAGTGCTATGTAATCAGTAACTGTATGTCACAAAACAATCTTTATTATGGCATGTGCTCACATAAACTGTTATTTTATTGGGTGAGGGTGAAACAAAGCTTGGTATTGCACCTACTATAGCGGCAGAAACAAAAAGCATGTGTTGCTATTATTATGGTCTCATTTTAGCTAAGTTCATGATTCAAATCATTTCTTGCTCAGGAATTTGGATGCTAATTGTTGACATATCATAGTCCTTTTTGAATTTCATAAAAAGATATGTGCTTTTTTTCTTTCCCTGCCTTTCACCTCTCCTTTCTTATTTCAGTCAGTACAAGAAAAGATTTGAGGCTTTCAACCAACTAAAGTGAGAGGAGGTTGGCACCTCTCCTATGTCCCAAAGGGCCAAAAGACCTGTCTTTTGGTTCACTGGTTCATGTAATCAATATGTCCTTGACTTCCCAGATGCTCAATTTTGGTGAAAAATGAAAAATAATTTGTAAAATTGACCCCACATATGATAAAGGATGGACCGCTAGAAGAACTTTAAAGCTTGTCCAGGACCACTTGGGATGAATCCTGGGCCGTGCTTTGACGCTACTATGCACCACATCTCTTTTAAAGTGCTAGTATTAGCGTATTTACACATGCAATGTTTTTAAAGCAAAGATAAAAGGATCAATGCAGAGAATTTCAATGGAAGATTAATCATTATTGCAAGTTCTGGGCATTGCTTTCGGTTTTGAGCTTTTCCATATGGTTCAAGTCTTAGCCCTATTCTCTTATAGCATCTTATTCATTTCAACCCCATATTATTATCCCTAATGCTTGGGGTCCCATGTGTAGAAGCAGGACAAGATCAACAGCATAGACACAAAATCTGTTGTGATGCTCTTAATATCAGATCTAAGGACACAAAATCTTTAAAAAATACATGATAATTATTGATGTGACATATTATAATTGCTGCATAATAAAATAGTTACAATGATAACTTTGTTATTATTTACTACCTTAACAAATTATGAAAAATCAATATGAAAAAAATCTTCGCCAAACATTACTCATTGACGGGTTGAGTTTTGAATCATGATGATTAGAGCAGTTTGACTTGGTCCATCCATTTTGACCTTAATAAATGCCAGTACTGTAGAAACCTGAGCAGTAAGTGACATGCTGCCATGCCAAAAGCCTTATCCTCCCACCTCAAAACTGCAAATAATGAAAGGTTTCACTGATTAGATAGTGACTTGTTACTGATTCAATATTAAAAGTCTAATTGTATGGCCCAAATGTTATCAAAACGGAATAGTATGGGCAAATGAGATTTGCTGATATCATATTAGAGACAGCCTGTCAAGTTATGGCAACTAGGAACCACAAATTCCAAGGACATGCATTGTAATTACCAATCTGTCCTTCATTTGATTATGATTTCAATGACTGGATTATGTTTTTGGGGAAAAATTATATTTTACTAACACAATATTTTTCAACAAATTCTATAATCTCAAAAGTTTTAGATTAAAGAGTAAAGGTTAAGAGGGATACAAATTCAACCTATAGTTTAGTTTAGTTCAAATTGAATCTACTGCTTTTTTAAAATTGTAATATCAAGTTAAACCTCCAATCAAACTTACAAACCAAACCAAACCCCCAAATTAAATTTTTAAAAAAAATTAAGATTTAAATTGATACAATCTTAAAAGTTTGGGATTCAATGTGATACTAACAAAATTTATTAAGTTTCATATACTTATAGGTTTGAGCTTTGAGACACTAGAACTGTCCAATCACCTCCCATGCTCTCCACAGTGGTCGTTAAACAAACTTCCTAATGGAGATGAAGAGGATTACTAGAGGATCCAATTTAGGGGCAAGAATTCAGGATACAAATGTTCCCAAAAGTACAAACTTACAAATTTACAATACATGGAACCATAATATTTGATGCCTCTTGAGATCCATTTTAGGAAGCCTCAAAAGCAAACAAAATTTCACTGTCTCTCTCATGTAATGTAACATCATATAGGCACATGCATGCACAGCACAGGCCAGGGAGCCTTGAGTAATCAGGTAAATATCATTTTCCAAATAGAACTCTCAAATCTAACTTATAGTTATAAAATAAAAATAAAAAGAACTCTCAAAGCCATTTTGGTATTTTTTAAAAGTTAGACATGACCAAAGATCAGTACAATAGTACATATTACAGGCAAGAATAGAAAGAGAAGAGTAATGTTATGACTTATGAATCAAAATTTATTTATTTTTCCACAATAATTATCCTAACTTATTAAGTAGTAAGTTGATAAGTTGCGATTAAAGTGTGTATTTCAGTTAGCTCAATTAATAAATTTCTTGTTATCGAAAAAAAGATTTAAGGTTTGAACCTTGCCTACACCAAAGCCGATGAAATTCTATCATATCTACAATTCTACCTAAAAAACAATTATAATAATTACAATTAAAGTAAAATCAATTTCACATTCACCTACCAATCACAACATGCCTCATCAATAACTACGAAAAGAATTATAAAATTTGTTGTGTGACTAACAAGCAAAGTAACTTTCTCCTAGACGAACTGTTATAGTCTAGGACAGACAAACAAGCAAAGTAACTGCTTGACTACGTTTTTCAGTTGTCATTTTAACTGCTTCTATATAACGCACTAGCTTGTCACTTTGCTTTGTTCACTGCTCAATGAGAGTGAGAATTTACTCTTGCAATAGTGCTACCAATGAAGACCCAGATGCCTTACTGCTAGAGAGAGAGAGAAATAGAGAGAGCACGCAATCTCCAAGATATAGCACCATGTGGAAGCACTAAATGCGTTAAAACCAACCAGGTACCCCACCTCTCAAATCACAAATTTTACATCAAAAAAACATGGAGTTACTGTTAGTATTCCCTGGTTGTTGGCACTTTGCATTTGTTCACTTAGTATAGGATCACTTCCACAAATCATTTTCATGTATGTTCGTTATACATAATACATGTTTTCCTTCATGGGTTTTCCTTACCTTCCTTGAAGCATTCAACATATATCTCATTTGATTAGTTTTGTTTATCAATCTGAAACTTCAATATCTGTTTTCACCTGTTTCTCCTTCATAAACTCCGCAAAACTTGCTCTTTGTTTTTGGTTAGCACTGTGGAACTTGCTCAAGGATTTAACTTTGACTAATTTAAAGGTAAAGTTGGCAACTTCTCTATGTGTACTGCTTTAATGGATTTTCCTTTAAAGCATGGAATAGATAAATTTTGAATATCAGCCGCCTCTGCTTGATATTTACAAGGCCAATCTCTGTTTCACTGATAAATTTTTGCCTTGTTTTGTGCTATTAAATGACAGCTATTGGTCCATGAAGCATTGACAAGAAAGAGAGTTCAATGGGGTGGTGTTGCTTGTTTTTGCTTTTCTGTTTTACATGGAGTTTCTTTGTTCTTGGTACTTATCCATTACAGTCTTCTCAAACCCAAGTACTTCAGCAGCTTAGAAAGCACTTGGAGTACCCAAAGCAGTTGGAGATTTGGAATAATCGTAGCATAGATTTTTGCTATTTATCTTCATTTCCACAAGTAAATATCACATGCCAAGACAACTTTGTCACAGAACTCAGAATTGTAGGTGACAAGACTGCCAAAGTTAGTGACTTTCATGGGTTTGCAATTCCAAAACAAACTTTATCAGAAAACTTCTCTTTGGATTCTTTTGTGGCCACCCTGGCAAGGCTAACCAATTTGAGAGTTCTTAGTTTGGTATCTTTGGGCATTTGGGGTCCACTTCCAGACAAAATTCATAGACTTTCTTCACTTGAATATCTGGATTTGAGTTCAAATTTTCTTTTTGGTTCAGTTCCTCCTAAGATATCTACAATGGTGAAGCTTCAAACTCTTAAACTAGATGACAACTTTTTTAATGATACTGTCCCCAATTGGTTTGATTCATTGTCCAATCTGACAATTCTAAGCTTGAGGAACAACCAGTTGAAAGGTCAATTTCCATCTTCAATTCTAAGTATCACCACTCTCACTGATCTTATTATGTCTAGCAATGGCATGTCTGGGAAATTACCACATCTTAGTAGCTTAACTAGCTTACATGTGTTGGATTTGAGTGCCAACAAGTTAGATTCTGTGCTACCAAAAATGCCTAAAGGAGTGGTCATGGTTATCCTTAGCAACAACTCCTTCTTTGGTGAGATTCCTCAGCAATATGGCCAATTAAGTCAGCTTCAACACCTTGACTTGTCATTCAATCTACTTAGAGGCAAACCTCCTTATGCAGTTTTCTCTTTGCCTAATATCAGTTTCTTGAATATAGCATCAAACATGTTAAGTGGGTCACTTCCGGACCATCTAAGCTGTGGAAGCAAACTTGAGTTCATTGATATATCTAATAATAAGTTGATGGGGGGATTGCCTTCTTGTTTTAACACTAATTCAGACAAGAGAATTGTTGAGGTTGATGGGAATTGCTTATCCTTTAATACAAGGCATCAGCATGTTGAATCATATTGTATGGAAGTCTACATGAAGAAACAATCCAAAAGAAAAAATGCAGGAATTTTAGTGGGCTTAATTATAGGAGTCTTCATACTTATGATGCTTCTGGCTTATGGATTTCTCATTTTGTGGAGAATATATTGCCCTAGAGGGATATCAGAACAACATTTATTGCATAAAACAGTGCAAGATAGCTCTGCAGCTGGGTTCTCCTCTGAGCTTCTAGCAAGTGCAAGTAGGTCATCCTCTAAAGAAAATGTAAAATTACTTTTTTTTTCTCTTTGTAAGGAAAAAACTGCAAAAGTATGTATGAATTTGGAACAAAAAATAGTGTTGTTAGGGTATGGGGACAACTGAATGTGATTTTTAAAACTGACGAACATAATTGTAACCACATTTTTTCTTGTTTAGGATTTGTTTCTGAAGCTGCAAAGTTCGGCACGTCAAGTCCTCCAGTGTGTCGGTCTTATACTTTCGAAGAGTTAAAAGAAGCTACAAACAACTTTGATAATTCTGCCTTTATGGGAGAAGGTTCATATGGAAAGGTACTGTCTAAAACTTCTAGTATGCTATAAAAGTATTTATGAAATGTAGGGTAAATATCACAGTGGTCATCTTTGTTTTATCAAGCTTTTAAATGGTAACAGGTTAAAGAAGGTGCATATTTAGACAGCTAAATCCCATGTCTTAAGATTTCAAGTACCCTTTAATTGATGCACTCCAAGTCACAATAGTCATGGTTATAGGGGATGAGACATTTGGTTCCTTATTATTCAGAAGAGAGTAAAGGTTGTCAGCCTTACGATTCAATTATGTTCTAAGTAACTGTTACTGTAGCCTTAAAAGTTCATGGTGACATACGCAATTTTTTTTTTTTTTTGGCTTTTATGAACAATTGCAATTGCATAGCCACTTGTTTTTGGTTTCTGAGTGCCTTCTTCTGAATTTTGGTAGTAACACCAAGGTACAAAGTTTATGCAGCCACATATGGCATATGACATATGTGACTCATTTGGTGGCATAAAAGGTAAAATTTAACCCCAAAAAATCATTCAGTGGGATATGCTTGGTTGTGGTAATATTTGATGACATTATACGTCATAACTATTATGTATTTTGCTACTTCAAGCTAGATTGCCATTATATTAAATTCATTGGAAGGACTTGAAATACGTGAGCTTTTACTGTCAGGCTGCCGTCTTAGTTGAGCACATTTTTCTCATTATGAAAGTTGAATGTGAGTGCTTTTACTCAACTGTCTAGGCTTTGATTTCCATCATATCAGATTCTCTTAATCTCTCTATCCTTTGTCTTGCAGCTTTACAAAGGAAGATTAGAGAATGGGGCCCTAGTTGCTATTAGGTGTATGCCTTTGTCAAAGAAATATTCAATTCGAAATCTTAAACTCAGGTTGGACCTGCTTGCAAAGCTTCGTCACCCACATTTGGTATGCCTTTTGGGGCATTGTGTTGATGTTGGTGGAAGAGATGATTTCAGCACGAATAAAATCTTTCTTATATCTGAATATCTTCCCAGTGGGAGCTTTTGTACTCATCTTGCGGGTAATTTTTAAAGACTTAATAAGAAATGTTCCTGCAGGAAATAGGATGTTTAGGTTTATGCAATTTTATGCAGCCCTCCTTTCTCTTTTTTGTGTCTGTGTGTGTGTGAGTTCCAATACTTGATATCCAATATCAAACTTTTGTTACTTTAATCTTTAGGCAGGGCTGTTCAATATGCAGCTTCACTTTTTATTTACAAATCCTTCAAATTAGTTTATATTCTTCTTTTAAAAATATTCAGCAATCAACTATCCTCACAGAGAAAATTGCACTTGTTTTAACTAAAGTAGGGGTTTTTAAATGAATAGAACATCCATGGGACTTGGTCTTCCCATGTTTGTTTGCAGCACTATACAGTTGTGCATTACATTCTAAGTATAGCTGCTTTATATTTGTAGAGAATAGCTATGGAAAGGTTTTCAATTGGTCAGAAAGATTGGCAATTCTAATCAGTATTGCCAACGCTGTGCATTTCCTCCATACTGGAATTATTCCTGGTTTCTTCCACAATCGACTGAAGACAAATAATATCCTGCTCAATGAGCATGGGATGGCAAAGTTGAGTGACTATGGATTGTCCATTATCTCAGAAGAAACTGACAAATGTGGGGTAGGGATCTAATTTTTATTGATTGATTGATTGATTGGCTTTGCACTAAATTCTTCGTTGTTAGTGGTTATTGACTTGTGCCCTTCATTTTCAGGCAAAAGTAGAAGGCTATAAATCATGGTAATGTTTTTTTTAATCACTGCATTTTCTTGATGTCATATACTGATATTTTTTTAATTTCTAATGCAAATGGAAATGGAACTTCTTGGATGGGCTGGAGAAATTGACCATGAACAACTTCATCCAAGTGCTACCTAGAAATGTCTAGATATTAGTCTATCAAGATTTTAAATCAGATCACTTATATTTACATTGAGCAGACAAATTTTTGATAGTCTTTTATTTATTTGGAAATTCATGAATGCTATGAAATGTATCCTTGCTGCAAGTTTAGCACATTGATCATTGTTGGTTTATATTGTAATGTCTTCAGGCAAATGAAAAACTTAGAGGATGATGTTTGTAGCTTTGGATTCATATTACTTGAGGCACTTGTTGGACCTTCAGTATGTGCTAGAAGAGACGCACTCTTGCTGAATGAAATAGTATGTGCTGCCATTCTGACCAACTACAGAATATATGTGCATTGTATATGAGAAACATTTTCTTGATACTAGATTCCTCTTTTTGCAGGCTTCTATTAACTCCCTGGATGGCCAGAAACGAATACTTGACCCAATTGTGCAAGCCACTTGCTCACAAGAATCGTTATCAATTGTGCTTTCCATAATGAGCAAATGTATTTCTCTCGAGTCATGTAGCCGTCCCTCTATTGAGGATGTACTTTGGAACTTACAGTATGCAGCTCAAATCCAGGGAACTGTTAGTGGTGATCATAGATTTGACGCTGCATCACCTCAATGATTTAATGATTTTTCCCTCCCTCTCTCTCTGTATGGAGCTGCTCCTCCATTTCATTGCTGATGTAGAAAGATGTAGCCAACTTCTGAGGCTATGTAAACACATAAGTGTGCCTCAGTCTGGGCAAACTCATAGTAATTGTTTGCATTTAACTGTAATTGTAATATGATTGACAGAACTAGTTGCTATGCTAGTTTAATGGTTTTCAGCAACTAGGGAATTACTAGTTCCAAATGAAAGGTAAAGCTCTTTTCCTTGACAAACTTGTACATGAATTACAATATTTGTCTATTAGAATTGAAATAGTTTTATGAGCAAAGTCACAATTATACAAGGGTAATCCATGTTGTGGTACAGTCCATTGAGGAAGAATGTGAGCAACATATGTTCATTTTTCTTTTGCTAGTGAAATAATATTCATCTTGTTGAAGGGAAAGCATATTTGTGTGGCACAAATCATTTAAGAAAATCAATCGGCCTCGAAACAGCTAGAAGTTTCTATTCCAACACAAAAATGGGGGAGAAAACAGTCTTAAGCAATATTTTTCAAAGAATGTACAAGATTCTATATAAGAATTTACACAATTCTGTATATTTGACATACACAAATTTTTATATAATGTAAACAATTTTGTACATTGAACATAAACAATTTTTCAAAAAACATACACAATTCTATATATTCAACTTACATAATTTTTCAAATAATATACACAATTTTATACAGTAAAATAATATAATTTTTCAAATAAACGTACACAATTCTGTAGACTAAAAATATACAATTTTCTAAAAGAATATTCTCAATTTTGTACCCTACTGTTGTTATAAGCTTTGTCAACTAATTACTACTTTACTATCGTGAAAAATTGAAAATTAAAATTTAGGTACTCGTAAAATATGGAAATTAATAGCAAATCGCAGAATAGAGATTTTTTTTTTTTTTCCTGAGAACGCAGAATAGAGATATTACTTATTAGATGTAATAAGTGATTTCATTTGCAAGGAAGGGGACCCATTAAAAATTTAAAAGCCGCTCAGTAAATAAAATCTTCTCAATCTTCAATAGTAAAAAGTAAAAATCAGTTTATCTTTCTCTTAAAAATAAAAACAATAAAACTCGAAAATAATTAAAAATAAAAACAATAAAACTCGAAAATAAATACCAAACAGCAGCACCAACGGCTAGAACCAAATTAAAATAAGCCCTCATCACCTCACCGACCTTCAAATTTCCTATACCTATTCGTATTCCTTGAGGGTGTCGGAAACAACAACCATTGTTGAGAATAAAACAACCTTGAAAGGCAAGACAGAATTATACATAGAGTCATCCTTTTAGAATTCATACCTTGTTGAGTTTCTGTTTGTTTTCTGATACGTTCTTCAATTTGAAGAACAAGGGGTAAGGGTTTGACAGAGACACAAGATTACTGGGGTTCCAAAGAGACTGATACTTTGAAGTTTGTTCTTCTTGATCATCAAGATTCTGAATCAAACTTGACAATGGCGGCACTGAGCATTGAAAAAGACTTCGGGATTCCAAACAGAAAGAGACTGATAATCAAGTCGGGTATAACTGTTCCTAATGCAGAAACAGAAACAGAAATAGTGAAGAAGAAGATTGACCATCATCATCATCGTCAAGATTCCAAGTCGATCAAGAACTGTGATTATCGTGAGAGCGTTAGGAAACTGTTGGCAGAGGCCTTTTCAAGAGTATCATCTGAAACTGATGAGAGCATATCACCAGCTTTTGACCCAGTTGAAGTGGCTGCTTCAGTAGAGTCTGCGATGTACGAAAGAATTGGGTGGTCTAATCCAATCAAGAAGGCTAAGTATCGATCCGTCTTGTTCAATGTCAAAGACCCAAAGAACCCGGATTTAAGGCGAAAGGTTCTTCTTGGCGAGATCAAGGCGGAGACCCTTGTAACCATGAGTGCCGAAGAGATGGCCAGCGAGAAAAGGCAGCGTGAGAACATTCAGATAAAGTTGAAAAAGTTGAAGAGATGTGTGCATGATGCTGATGAAGAAGATAAGGCCACCACTGACATGTTCCAGTGCAGCCGGTGCCGCGAGCGCAAGTGCACCTACTACCAGTTGCAGACCCGGAGTGCCGATGAGCCCATGACAACTTATATCACTTGCGTCAAATGCAACAAACGCTGGAAGGTTTAACTATATTAGGCCTCTAGAATTGATTCTGAGGAATACTAGTACTCTTGAAAAGAATTATTATTAGTCAAGATTTTTAGTTTTATATGTCAAGATTTTCTTTCTCATATATCGAGTTTTTATTTTTAATCTTCTCGTCTGATATGTTGTTCTAATTAAACTGTTTGATTTTCACTTCTTCAACTTTAGCCATAGATATATCATATGATTGATCAGGGTGATACATATAAAAGTTTATTAATGTGTGCTTATTTCACATTTTTTTCATGTTTGTGTGTTTTGAGTGTGTGTATGTATATACAAAATAGCATATGATTATTGTTAGAATTTTAATTAGTGTAATTCTTATTAGCACTCAAAATAATAAGAAATATAAACGGCCAATTGATCATCTTAATTAAAGTCATTTTTTCCCTTTGAGTTTTTCCTAATATTTTGAATAGTCACAACTCACAAGTCCATAACATTCTTATAAAATAAATATTAGGACAGGACAAAACTATACTACATCTACGAGAAGACATAAAATTGATAAAATTAAATATGACAAAAGCATTATCAGCAACCATAAAATAAATAAGATTAATTTAAATCCAATCAAATTCGACTATTGTGGTCAAAAAATAAATTCAAGTTGAAAGAAATCATAAACCATAAGAAATAGAAATAGAAATTGAAACAAAGCATAAATTGGTATCTAATTATTTAAAATAGAACCAAAAAATAAATAAAAAGGAAAAAATAATAATTTTGTTCTTCTCAAGGTTCGCTTGACTTCAAATAAGAAAACTTTTTTTTTTTTTTTTTTAAGTAAGAGGGGGGAGCAAAACTATGCCAAAGAATAATGAGTTTTTTGTTAATTTTAATATAATTTTCACCACAAATTTTCTTTGTTTTCTATTCTAGGCTATTTTTTTTCTTTATTATGAAAGATTTGTAATGGTATATAAATTTGGGTAGTTTTGTGTTATAATTCCTAAGCACAAGTTCTCTCTTTGCATCCTTTTGTTTAACTTAAATTTGGTTTAATTCACTATTTAGTTGTTTTTAGAGGTGACAATTTGAGTTTCACACAACATTTGGATAGCATTTCAATGAGCTATATGACTATTTGATTAATTGCCTAATACAAACAATAGGTTTTATAAATTGCACAAAAATTATTGCAATGATTTTGTAACCATATTTGAATATTATAGGCATAATTGTATGCATGTACGACCACAACAATATTTTTTTAATAAGACCACAACACAACAATTATTAAGACAAAAGGGAAACCACATTTACGCCAAAGAAGAATGGAAACTATGGTTTGAGATTCTTACAACAAAGTAACCAATTGTTTTATAATCGAAATATAAATTGAAAAACGAAAATTACTTAAAAGAATTTTGGAATGTGATTTTTATGAATTTAATTTTAATTATTTCATTAAATTATTTAATAATATGTAATATTTATTTATTTATTTATTTAGTAATATATTATATATGTACAATTTATTTATATATTTACGAAAGTAGACTGAATGGACCGAAGTGGATAGAAGTGGACGGAATTGGATCGAATAGACCAAGTTGACAAAAATGGACCAAAATATATGGAATGTGACCGAAGTGGATCGAACGGACTGAACTAGACCTAAATGGACCGAGTAGGACCGAACTAAATCAAGTAGACCGTAATGGAGTGAAGTAGATCGAAATAGACCGAATGGGACCGAAGTAGACCAAACTGGACCGAATAGAAGATAAACTAAAATATATGTATATTTAGATGTTATTAATTATATGGCTATGTGATTCGTGATATAATTAATAATTTTAATATGAAAATTGTATATAAAAAAAAAAACCTTAAATAAATCAAAGGAAAAAAGAAAAGAATTTGAAATAATATCTCAACTAAAGAAACTGAAAATTCTCAGTAAATATGACAATGGTGGCGACTTAGTTGTTGTTTGGTGTTCTTTGTTTGAAGTATTCTTCGATGTCATTGCTCTTGGATCTCCTCTAAAACTTAAATCTTGTGACAAAATCACAAATCAATTAATTGAAAATTTTATTACATTCAAAAATTCATTAACATGAAGGAAATAATATGTGTGTGTGGGTGTTTACAAAATTGACCAATTATTTTCAATTACCTATCAAGGTGAGAGAAGCTAACATACGTAAAACCTTAACATACTGAGCACCAAGAACCTAGGAAAAAAAGTAGAAGGACTTGATCAATTTTGGGATGTTTAGGGATCAAAGAAAAATTGAGGTGGAGAAGATGGGTAGAGAGGGATCGTGTGGCTATATAATTATTTATGATTCCACATTGAGAATTTAATGGAGAAATGAAGAATTTAAGAAACCAAAATGTTATAGGAGAGAGAGAGGGAGATGGAAAATTTTCTACATTTAAGAATTATAAACAGGTTTTTGGATGGATACTTCAATGGATCGGTAATGTTGTTATTTTTAAAACTGATATACACCACTTATTATGTGTTTTTTTTCTTTTCTTTTCTTTTTTTTTCTTTTTGGCCACTGCACATTAATGGGCACTTTTGAAATTTATATAGACTACAACCAAAAAAATGACGTCCTTTTGATTGAAGGAAATTAAGAGGTATATGCCATAACGACGTCGTTTTTATTAGAGCAATTTGAGATAATAATACTCCACATGTAACAGCTCATTTTATTTAAGGAATGCCAAAGGATTTAGAAACACTTCGAAGAGATTATAGTGCATTTAAGGTATAATATTAAAGACCCATTTATTAATTAAAAGGAGGGTTAGAATACACAATCGGTTTTTTTTTTATTCTCAAAAAAAAAAATTAGAAGAATATAAAATACACAATCAATTTTAATTAGTGTTAAATGCCCCATATTTTTACTCAAAAAAATAAATAAATACCCCATATTTGTAATTTGTAACATATAGTATGGTGGGAAAGATGTAACTTGTGTTTACAAAAAAAAAAAGTTGTAATTCACTAATTTGTAATAGATGCACCATTTATTCTATAGTTAAATATAAAATTTTTTTTTTTTTGTAGGATGGAGCCTAATTGGTAAAAAATTAGTGGAATTAATATTTTACATTTAAGATTATGTGTGTGTGTGTGTGTATATATATATATATACTCTGTTGATATCACGTTTAAAATATTCCATTTGATGTAATGGACAACATCCTTTTATGTTATAACTAGTCACTAACTGATGCAATGCATGGAATAGTTAGCAAATGTTAAATAAATGCATATATTCTTTTTTTCAATGCTACAATTAGTTTAAAAAAAATGATAATCAAATCAATACTTGATAAAAGGAGATAAAGAGATAATTAGAAATAAATACAAAGTTAGTTATTCAAAAATAAATTATAAATAATAGCAAAAAGAAATAAAATCAAATTAAAGAATTAAAATAATACAAAAACCAATTGGACAAAGAGAGAGAGGACCTATTAAACGAAATCGGATATCTATGGGCTAAAACTTTACTTGGGAATGCATAATCTAATCTATTCCAAACCTATTGTGACTAAAATTTCAACTAAAATTTTTGTCAAATATGAAACACACAAACAACCCAATTTCAAGGGCAAAGCTTGGTCAAAAAATCGGCTAAGTACATACGGCTCAAAAGAAATCAATACTTATATTAATTAACCCTAAAATTAGGGTAACATTAAATAACATCAACAATTATTTATTGAGAAAGCAACATGTGTCCAAGGGTCATGTGCAATGCACATGAGACCCGTAGACATTATGTGGCAATTGCAGCATACCAATTTCAAGGGCAAAGCTTGGTCCAAAAATTAGCTAAGTACATACAATTCAAAAGAAATCAATACTTATATTAATTAACCCTAAAATTAGGGTAACATTAAATAACATCAACAATTATTTATTGGGAAAGCAAAAAGAAAGCAACATGTGTCCAAGGGTCATGTGCAATGCACATGAGACCCTCAAACATTATGTGGCAATTGCAGCATACAAGTATACAACAAAATCTTTCCCTTATTTATTTATGATTCTCAAAAATTTAGTTATTTATTTTTCAGTAAGATACAAACCTAAATCATGAAGTTAGAGATAAAAATTTTAACAATGCAAAAGTTGCGATACAGTCTTTTTTTTTTTTTCTTATAAAGGTGCAAATATGCAATACAGTTATATAGTGGGGTGCACTTAGAGGGGGGAAGAGAAAGAAATAGAGCCACCAAAATTACTCAAGCAAACTTTCACTGGAAGGAGACTTCTCTAAATAAACCAAAAAAGGGGGGAAAAATAAACCTTATTCTATGACTCTCACCTACAAAGGCTACAATAGACCAAAGACTCATTATGAATAACAATAAAGGAATGCCAAAGTTGTTGATAGTGTGTGGGGTTATAATTTCTAGGAGAAGTTTTACTGCTTAAATTTTTGAATTTGATCTAAGAAACAATGGATGTAGAACAACAATACATTTATTGATTATATTGAGTCATCTAATTGGCTCTGTGGCTGAATAAGTCCCTAGAGAAGAGAGGCTAAGACCGTTCTTATAAGGGAAGGGATTGGTTGGGATTTTGTTTTCAATTGTAATTCGCGATAGTAGCGTGAGAGTAGTAGTCTTTTGTGGCTGAACGGATTCTAATAGAGTTTTATAAAAAAAACAATTAAAGATGTGGAAAAAATAAGAACAAAAGGGATCGTGAAGAATTGTAGCGGGATCGGTTTTTTCTTTGATAACAATGTATTATATATAGAGGTAGCCGTAGCCAGAAAGTAGGCTACGTATTAGCCTAGAAGTAGACTTCCAAGTATACTATACTACGAATTGTGAGGGAGGGGTTAGGAATATAGTGTAGTAGACTTCTGAAGTATATATGAACGAAGCAACAATGGTTTGGACTTCAAAATATATATATATATATATATATATATATAAATTTTACATTTAGATAAATCATAATAAATAAACCAATTGTGTATATACTTTAATATATGTAAACTTTTTTTTGAAAAAATATATATGTAAACTTAATATATTGGATATGATGTGAAACATTTAAACTATTCATTAAAAAAAAAAAGTGAAACATGTAAGCTTCAATGATCAGCTTTTGAACATAATATCATATATTAAACCTTTTGAATTTTGCATTCACGTGTCTTTTTTAGGGTGAGTAAAATTGTTAGCAAAAAGTATTTAAATTTTTCAGAAATTAATCAACCTTTTTAGTATATAGGACTGTGTTCAATAAATTTAGGGACGTACAAACTCTTACTTCTTCTTTTTTTTCTTTTTTTCCAAAACTACAAACGATCTACTGTGCATAATCCACAATTAAAAATAAAAATTGTGTAAATGGTAGGTCAATTTGAAAGTAATAAATTGCTCTAATAAAAAAGTTAACACACTAAGAAGTTGTGAAAATTTGTGTGTTTTCCACCAAAAATATATGATGGCCTAAAGACTACATTAAATTGCTCCAATTTTGAATTATTAGAAGATTTCAGGGGTAAGCTCGGTAATTTGTACTTTGTTAATAGGGAGGCCGAATTAGCTTTTTACCGGGAAAACGAAACGAATTATAACTGAAAAAACTGTTGGTTTCCTATTTGACCAAAACACCCTTTGCTATATTTCTTTATTTCTGTATATTCAGTGCAATTCCGCTGCTATTTTTTCCATAACACCATGGGTAGATTTTAACCTCCAGTTCAAGAACCCAAGATTCATAGTTAGCCTTAGATTTTAGTTCCACAATCACTCCCAGTTTTCACATAGGTTTCATTTGCTTTCATCAAAGAATTTCCATGGTAGCAGAGAACACAAAGCCAGCTTTTTCATGGCCAAAACAAGAAACATGAAGAGCTCCTTCATAACTGAGAACCCATCACCATTCTTTCACTACTTGCTTTCACTTTCTCCATTGGCTTCCCTTGTCAACACCCCAAAGAAAAGTCCAAGAAACTACAAGCTTTGTACACCCCAAAACCTCTCACTCTTCTTTCTTTCTCTCATACTTTCCTCCACTTTCTTGGGTTTTTCCATTCTCAGCTTCTTGCTTGTTTCCCAAGCTTCCTCCTCTTCATGTCATCTCAGCTCTCCCTCGTCACCATTTTCATCTTCTTCTCTCAAGTCTTCTGAGTACTCTCCGATTAACTTGGTCTCTCTTTTATCAACAACTTCGGATGATGAGGATGAGCCAAAACTGTCAAACAGTGTGATGGTGCCGTTACCTGCTCATGGGGTTGTTAGGAATAATGTTTCTGAGGAGGAGAGAGAGTTCTGGGAGCAACCAGATGGGCAGGGGTACAAACCATGCTTGGATTTTAGTATTGGGTATAGGAAGGCGTCTCTGAAGATTTCAAAGGAGAAGAGGAGGTTCTTGGTGGTGGTGGCCTCAGGGGGACTAAACCAGCAGAGAAATCAGATTGTTGATGCTGTTGTTATTGCAAGAATTCTTGGGGCTGCATTGGTTGTGCCAGTCTTGCAGGTTAATCTGATATGGGGCGATGAAAGGTAAAAGAGAAAGACGTAACTAAATTTGATGTGTTTAGTACTTTAGTCCTTTGAATGTATATATTTCCTGCACTCATTTATTGTGACATATGAATAGTAACATTAGTAGATTAAAGTATTGGTGAACTCTTAATGTCTAGAGGAATTCATGGTTCATAAATTTTTTCCTAATGAAATCCTTCGTTATCTCATCAAAGCAGCAAAAATTTTATGTTTCTAGCTTTCTATCACACATTTGACCAGTTCAGCATGATGTCTACACAATTTTTACGTTTAATTATTAGAATTGTCCTGTATTGAAGGATATTATGTATGGAAATCAATTTGTCAATTTGTTTTTGTGATAACTGCAGTGAGTTTTCGGATATATTTGATGTAAAACATTTCAAGAGGACTTTACAAGCTGATGTACGCGTTGTATCATCTCTTCCTTCCACTCATTTGATGTCAAGGCAGACCATTGAAAACAAGATTCCTCATGATGTTTCTCCGCTCTGGATTCGAAACAGATTCTTTAGACAAGTAAGGAATTCTTTGTTGATGGAAATTCCATCTGCTGCATTTTATCATGATTTAGCTGCTAAGGTGAGGTTAGGACTGGAAAGCAATTTTAAAAAATTACATATAGTTTACACTTATAACTTCTTAACATTGTATTAATTCAAAGAAATTTCACCAACAAAGTGTTAGTAGGTAGAATGCGAATTCAGAATTGAAGATGCACTCATTATAATTTTTTTTTTTTCATATAGAACAATCAATTAGATATATGTGCGTGCATGTGTGCCAGTTGTTCTAGTGGCTCTAAAAGTCATTCATGTTTGAGTTTCCCTTGAAATACATTTGATGGATCATGCAGCTAAATGAAGAGGGTGTTCTGGTGTTGAAAGGTTTAGATTCTAAACTCTCAAAGAATCTTCCATATGATCTGCAGAAGCTTCGATGTAAGGTACATGGAAATCAATCTCCATTAAATTCATATCAAACAATCATCAGTGTAGTTCTATAGCCTAATTATGTCCCATTTCATCTTCATATTGCAGGTAGCCTTTCATGCATTAAGATATGCAGCACCAATTAGGGAGCTTGGAAATCGGCTTGCAAGGAGAATGTGGATTGAAGGCCCTTTCATTGCCCTCCATCTCCGGCTAGAGAAGGATGTGTGGGTCAGAACTGGATGTCTCACTGGTTTGGGCACAGAACATGATGACATCATCACCAAGGTTCGGGAGTCTCAACCTGAATACCTGACAGGAAGGTTAAACATGACCTACACTCAACGACGACTTGCTGGACTATGCCCCCTAAATGCATTAGAAATGGCAAGGTAAATCAGAAACTCATAACTGCATATGTATAATCCTTGATAAAGATTTTTAAGACTATAACTGGAGAGAATTTTAAATGTGCTGTTATTGCAGGCTCCTAAAGGCTCTAGGAGCACCCGCAAGTGCACGGGTATATGTTGCAGGGGGAGAGCCATTTGGGAGAAACAAGGCTTTGCAGCCACTTGTGGCAGAATTTCCAAATGTTGTGACAAAGGAAAAGTTGGCACAAAATGGAGAACTTTCACAGTACATTAACAAGTCCTCAGCTCTGGCTGCCATTGACTACATTGTCTCCCTGAGCAGCGATGTCTTTGTACCTTCCCATGGTGGAAATATGGGACGAGCAATGCAAGTAAGTGACCAAGACTTCTAATACTAGCTACTTCCATGAAGAAGTCCTATTAGTATCAGCTCATGGAAACCCTGGTAAAATAGTAGTTTCCAATTATAACTTTAGCCCCTTATTGCAGAAAACAAAAAGATAGTACAATCTAGTTTGATGGAATGATAATTGCTAAAGACAGTACAATATACTTTGATAGAACTGATAATTGCTAAATGCAAAGTTTCCATTTTATATTGTTGTTATGTAACTTCATCCCACAAATCATCAATCTGGATAGGCATCTGGATTGCCATCTGATTAGTGGCGACTAGAAGTCTGACATGATGTCATAATAATATTTATGTCTGTGGTGCAACTGCTAAATCTGTGTTAGTTTATCTCATTCTTTCTGTATTGCATTTTTTACTTAACAGGGTCATCGTGCCTATGTCGGGCATAGGAAATATATAAAGCCAAACAAGCGATCCATGCTTCCTTTTTTCGATGATACCTCCATTTCTGATGCAGAATTCAGAAGCATCATGAGGAAACTGCACAGCAAATCTCAGGGGCAGCCTGAGATGAGAGCTAACAGGAGGGATAGAGATGTGATTGCGTATCCCATACCTGAGTGCATGTGCAAACACAAAACAGGCATATTTTGAAACATCTTAATGAGTAAATTTGTTCCCTTTTCTTTTGGGAATCTCAATGAGTATACTCATTTGTAAATCATTTCATATAAATTTGTAAGATTTTTGTTCATCCATCAATCACTACTAGCATTATGTTCAGTACTATATTGTTTGGACTAATGCTGAAAGCCCAGGAAACAGCCGCAGCGCCACATTAACCTCTTTCACTTATAGGCTATCGTGTCGAGGTTGGTATTTCTTCTTTGCATTATACAAGCATAGATGCAACTTACATGGATGCTATGTGCTATGATGAAGCTGCCCAAAGCTCTTTTGAAGAATAAGAAAGCCAATCTCTGATTTTTTGCAAAATAAAATGATTGTCATTTTTGTTTTTTGAAAACCTCCTACATCCCGCAAGGCTGGAGCAAATGATTTCTTTAAGAAAATGGATCTCTGTCACACATAAAACCAGTGTACTCCAAGATTAAAACATAAACCATATCTAGAAAATTAACTGTTAACTGAAAGAGAGGATACAACTCCTCAATACTTATTCTTGAAACACCACAAGCAATGAACCATGCAAAACATAACAATCAAACTCATCAACGAAAGGAAAAGGCTAAAAGTTAGATGACTAAGAAGTAAGATCACAATTGAGTCCTTCCTACTGTCATTCATTCCTTCCAACTTTGGCTCATTGATTGTTGTCCAATGTTTAACTCGATCTCCAAAGGTTTGGAAACAAAGGTTGGCATAGTTTTCAAAATCATCACTATATTGTAATATGCAAAATGATGTAACAATTCAAACTCAATACAAGATTAGTATTTATATAAATTTCAAATGTGTAAAAAATAAAAATTGCATACACAATCCTGCAATTCAAGAAGCTGTCATACTCATCTTGAAGAGCTTTTGGTAAGTCAAAGTGGAATAATGTCACAAAAGGGATTATGCCTTCACAAGATTAAAACATTAAATAAGTATAAATTGAGAGCAATGGCCTTCAAGATGTAGTATTAGAATAAGTGGTCATTCAAAGTACATTTTAAACTGCGTTCTTACCATTATGGAGTAGTCCATTGATAAACTTTTGTAGAAATCAATGCCTCGAAGTCCCCTCTGCAAGTTTTTTGATGAAGAATATAATGGTTGGTAAAGATGTTTTATAAATATTTTTCCTTTTGGCTAATTATCATTATAATTTGCTAGGTTCTTTGTTTTGTTTTCCATTGTATGTTTTCTCCCCTTATTAAAGACAACAATGCTACAGACAGAGTACATTCCACCAAATAAAAAAATTAAAATAAAAAGACGACAAAGAAGACAGTATGGAAAGAGAAATTCAATTTCCTTGTTCCACTTTTCTGAGGTTGTACAGGTTTTAATCCTTTTATTATGCAGCAATTTGATCGTATGAGGTTGGATCATACCTTAGGCTCAAATCTTAAGCAAAGGTATTTCAGATTAGTTCAGTGTTGAATATGATTACCAGCAAACAGGACAGGTTTTAGCATTCTTACCATGTTTCTAGTGATAGACGTCCAAAACCTCAGAAGCTAATTAGCAAGAACTGATTTTTTTTTTTTTTTCCAAAGGCAAATACCAAGGGAGATGCGAGTTGACAGCAAATTTTCCTCCCATATGACATTCACACTAATTAACAAAACATTAAATCAATGCTTGTCTCAAAATTGCACTATAAATTTTGTATTATGAAGTTCAAACGAAGACATAAGTGAAAAAGTGAAACTACCACAACCATGCTACTCACCTATGTTGACAAACAAGACATTGGCTCATTATGATGGACTAGTTCATTCCCACTAGCGGACCATGACCACAGTGTCAACCAACCATGGGCTTCTAGTGGGAATGAACTAGTCCATCATAATGAAAATCAATTGGCACACATGGAAACAATATAAAAAGAAAATTTTAACAAAAAGGAGCATACAAATTTCCATTCTCCATAGGCTACTACATTAAATAATTAGATACTAATGAAGTGACAATCTTTGCTGCTGAAACCTTTTCTTTTCCCAATGCAAAATGAATCCATCACAAATACCAACAGTAATTTGCGCCTTTTAACTGCATTCTATTCATTCAATCTCCAACCTACAATTTTTCTTATGTCAAAATCCTGACATCCTTTCATTTGTATTGAGCTTACTTACCAAAAATCTTACATTTTACAAAGTAAGGAAAGAAAAACAAAGAAGTCGTTGGTAGAAGTTCAGTAAGGTTGTTTCCTAGATTGCAAAAACTATATTACAAGTTAGTTGTCAGAACTGCAACTCTAGGCCTATCATGTGATTCACGTTACTTATTTACAGTAAGTACTTCAAACATGGACAGAATATTAGTATTAAGCTAACGCCGATCGATCCCTGTATTGAGCTTGTGTGAAGAGCGAGCAGCAACTATATGTTTCAGATGTAAAGCAGCCAAAAGCCTAGGCCAATTCGCGCCAGGTGAATTGTCAACTTGAAACTCAAGAAGCTTTTGCTGTTTCCTGTAATAATCTTCCAGTGCCTTGCTCTAGGGAGAAAAAGACATACTTTCATCAGAACTCATCCCAAGAAGGCTTGCAGTCAGAGATATGGAAATCAACAAGATAACAATTGCACTTGGAAGAATAAGAGTATAACAAGGAGTTCAAACTAGTAGACTATCAAGAAGAATAAAACCAGACAGGAAGTGTTGATATATCAGTATCACATTTGAGACATGACATTGCACAACCTAAGTCAATTGACTTTCTGGAAGGAAATTAGGCATTTCAAAACATGCAAATTTGAGGATGTGTTATTACAATTCGGATATAAAACAAACTCAAGATGTGGGATACACTCAAACTGTACGTCCCCAAAAGTTATTTCTGTTCTTTCTCTTTGGATAACTAAGAGGTCACTTACCATAGTGGCATCACACTAAGAAAGAAAATAACAGAAGGTACAAAATTTGTTAGAGAACCTGAACTTTGATTTGCCTCACTGCCTAATCTAGAGATAGGTTTTTGGTGTCCCATTTCATATTCCACTATGGTATGTGCAAATTTGTGACTGGACCAAAAATAGCAGGAACCATCCCAAGTAATACAGATAAAAACAAGATAATGCCAAGCTGGATATTCACGATTAAGTACTACAGATCAGGAAGAATCTACCAATATAAGGAAGCACCAAAATATGAGAATTGAAGACTACCTGCTTTGCATACTGTTCGATTCTTTCCCTCGAGGTACCGTCTGCATCACAATTAAGGATTTTGGTTGAGTAACATGCAAGGACATATCAGAAACTTGTTTCCCTCTTGAAACTCAATTTGGGGAGGGAAAAGGGGGATACTACCTCCATGGTGCTTCATGAAGCTATCCTCCATGGATTTGAAATTCACTACCAGATCAATCTTGCCAAGTTGGTCAAGGATCTCCTGTGACAAAAATTAAGAGTTCATGGCAGCATTAGTGTCAAGTTGTGTTATCATCAATTCGGTTATTTCTTATGAGGTGCAAACATGCCCTATGAAACACAATATCTCAACCAGCACTAACACATCTATAATTACATAAAGTCTGTAAATAAATCCATAATTACATCCCTTTCATGTTGAACAATAACAATTTTTCTGGGAACCTAAAAACATTTAACTAGTCTAACAAAGTCAGGTACATTCAACGAATGAAATCTGCATGAAGTACATCAAAAGAAGGCAATTTTCTCTGATAAAAGACTTACTGCCTGGATTCTTGAACGAGGAATTCCATCAAGTATAAACCCACTTTCACCTCGGGAATACCCATCTTCCAACCTCTTTGACAACAGCCAAAATAGTATACCCTCTGGAACAATTACCCCTCGATTGACAGCATTTGCAATCTATTTTCAAAAGATGAAAAAACAAAAATTGAAACATAAAGTGAGTGTGCTATTGCATCAGTTCCAAATCCAATAAAGGTTGATTCCACTTCAAAAAAAAAAATTCTTTTTCTGGAAAAAATTTCCAAATGCATCTGTGAGTTCATCTTAGCTTAAATTTAATAATAATAAAAATAAGCACAGTAGTTCCCATTATACTACATTCATGGAAGGTATGAAATCCTCAAAAAATTTACAATTATATAATAATTATAATGCAAACATGGAGTAATTTCTTTAGAATAGTCATAAATTAGAGAAACTAATTTTTCCAACTTGGTTCACTTATTCATTGCATCTTAAATTGCACAATGCATCTTTACATAAACAATTGTAAGTAATTTCACAAACGATAACTCGTAGCCTCGCAATTTGCATAACTGAACTTTTGGATAATTAATTTGGCATAATTAAACTAAACTAATTAGAAGTGTATTATCTAGGAGCCAACTTGCAATCATTTCTTTAAAGCACCTTTAACAGCAATAACAAAATTAGGATAATAATAATGAGACAAGCCATGATAATTTGCACAAAATTATTCATAAATCCCCAAGATTATATTCAACAACAACATTAATAAAATTAATATTAATATAAATATATCATCCCAAAGATTTTTTATAATTTTTATGCAATTTCCCAAAAGAAATTATTCAAGAACACAAAAAATACATTAAAAAACACAAGAAAAGGGTATTTGTGTAATTTAACAAGACATATTTCATCATTCTTATTCAGCTCGCCAATGATACTATTTACCGCGACTTTCAAATATACATTTGAAGGACCAAAATACCCTCAGTCCCAAATCTAATTTACAGCTTCACACCAAGAAACAGAGAAAGAAAGCACAAAAGAAACTTGAACTGAGAGGAGAGGAGAGGAAAGTGGACCTGTTTGTAGAGAGAAGAGCGAGGGTTGAGGTCTTGACGGACGAGGGTAGAAATGGAAATGTGAGGGACTTCAAGAAGCTTCGAGATCCTTCGAGCGAACACGTGCCTTTTGGCGCTCGGATTCCCTATGAAAGACCACTGGACCGGGTTGGTTGGAACAAAGGCCTCCGATTCCGACGTTGGAATTGGACCGTAACGACGCGGCAGCTTGTAGTTGTAGTTGCAGTAGTAGTCATCGTCGGGTTGTGGCTGAGCTGCTGTGGCGGAGTTGGAGTATAATCGGCTCACAAAGAAGTCAGTGAGTCGGCTGAGTAGCGGCGGCGCCGCCGCCGTTATTGCCGCGGCTTTGGTGGCGCTGCTGCGGCGTAGTTCGATCATGGCGCGAAAAGAATTTGAGAAATAACGAAAAAGTGGAAATGAGTGATAGGTGTGAAAATGACCTTACTATTATGGGATTTTTACATAAAATGCCATCGTTTCTTCGTTCTTGCGCGCCATTTCTTGTTGGAAATTCCTTCTTCTTCTTCTTTTTTAATGGAAAAGGTTAGAAATAAAATATATTTGTTTTTTTTTTATGGGAATAAAATATATTTGGAGAGCCTTCTTCTTCTTATCTTATATTATTCATTAATCTTTTTCTCTCTTTTTTGGGTGAATATTATTCAATATTCATGAACTATAAAGAAATGTTACTTTATTATAGAAAAATTAAATGAAAGACGAAGTGATTTCTTTTGATGAATATAAAACTTTTAAAAACGTACAAAAGAATTATTATTATTATTATCTCATTTGAGGGTAAATCATATTTCAATCTTGTATTTTATTGATGATTTTTTAAATCGTGTGTTTGGCTCCAAATTAAAAAATCAGCTTATTTTACTATTTAGTTTATTTTTGCTACTATTTATGAGCCCTATTAAACTTTTTGATACTATTTATGAGTACTATTTTACTATTTCAATTAACTTTTACCTTCATTTACAGTACTTTTATAAAAAATAAAAAAAATAAAAAATTAGTTTCAGCAAAATAAACGAATCTCAAACAGACCCTAAATTAACGTACTTTTATAAATTTTAAATCAAATTAATTTTATAGAGAAGTTATTGATGTACTGATAGTTTAGCAAAAATAGGAGCTATTCAGAGTATTGATTTTCACTTTTTGTATGGAAAATGTGTTTGCTTTTAGTAGAGCATTCTTGTAATAGAATGGTTGTTTCTGATTAATATTATATGCTTGATTAACCAGAAATAAATAAAAGGAATGCTTAAACACAAAACGACATTATGTGCTGGCATTGTTTTCATACATCCCTCCTTTCCATGTTTGTTTCATGTTCAATCTTTCATTTGCTTGCTACTTGGAAGTAATACATGTGCTTATTATATATGAACATTATTTTCCTCTAAACCACACGATATCGCTTTATTTAAATATTTTCCAATATCAACTTAAGTACAACAAATTTATGGTTTAATTGAAATATATTTTTGAGTATATAATTTCACTTAAATATTTTCCAATATCAACTTAAGTACAACAAGTTTATGGTTTAATTGAAATATATATTTTTGTATATAATTTCATTATGGTTTAATTGAAATATATTTTTAAGTACAGTATATAATTTCATTTGAAACTTTTATGTTTAATTTGAAATCGCCTTTAAACTACCCAGAATGTGACCCATCACACTTAGGGGCGTTTGGTTCGCCGTGATGTTACATTGCATTGTAATATTACAATATTGTAATCTTATATTAATATAATCTCAATACAAGAATACAACATTACATTGTTTAGGAAAGTTATGAGATTAAGATAATGTGATATATTTTGTAATTTTAGATTATTGTAACGTTAGAAAAAATAAAATAAACCAAAAATCTTAATATCACATCACCGTAATGTTTATCACATCAAAGACATGTCACAGCGAACCAAACTCCCCTTAAGGCTCACAGTGAAAGACTAACCGTGAATTTTGGACATATTTCACAAAAATAGTGGGAAGAGCTTGTGAATTGACAAAGAACCACACTCATGGCAGCTCCATTATTACTCTACTCTCAATTGAGACGTAACTAGTGTGCAGAGAACTGGAGAAATTTCGGACTTGGGTTGTATCTGTTCATCGTCAATACAAGTATCCATGTGAATCATGTGATACCCCATTTCACTTTTCTAACATTAAAAATAAATTCAAGTTCAACTGTTCAATATCAGAAACCTAAACCTAGGCCTTTGGTTGGCCCCTTATCAATCATCAACACTAGTGGGGTTTGTGAATCAATCAAGTGTATAGTAATCCATTCAAGAGACTTTGTAGTTCTAGGAATTCCAATCTTTTAAAGCATCACAGTAGACCTGCAAAATGTAAAATATGCAAAGCAGACACAGAACAATTGGCAGCAACATCTTAGAAAAAGAAAGAAAGAAAGCATAAACACCAAAGAGAAACATAAATCTTATGCCATAAACTACTTTAGCCCAAAGGCCTCAACTTTAGGGATACACTCATACAAGAGAATTATTCACCAATAATGCTCTATTTGTTTCGGCATTAATATTTTGAGACTCTAATAGTCTCTCTCCATTTTCATTAAAAAATGACTCCATGTTGGCAGGCCTTGTAATATTTGAGATAATTCTTATTGGAAATGACTGACTTGGAATGTGAAATTATAACAACGCTTGAGACTTTTAGAGTTAGCTAGTTTTGTAACTTTGGTATGAATATAAATGCTGAGAAACTTAAAACATCAGTGGATGAGTGAAAATTAATTATTTCTGCATATGATTGGCTTATATTTAGCTTTCCCTGCTTCAGCTGTATCATCATCTTCTCTTTTGCTGCACGATCGGCTTATTTATCTTTAACTAGGATATTTTCAGTTATTGCAAACAAAAATTGGCAAAAGTAGTAGTCATATTCAGTGGTTTGCTTCTCATACACCATTTTCATTGTCTTTTTTTTTAAATCCGAATGATATGCTCATATAATTGCCAATTCAAGCATCGAGCCTGCCAAAGAAATACATCTAGCGGACCATGACCACAGTGTCAACCAACCATGGGCTTCTAGTGGGAATGAATGAGTCCATCATAATGAAAATCAATTGGCATACATGGAAACAATATAAAAAGAAAAAATTAACAAAAAGGAGCACACAAATTTCCATTCTCTATAGGCTACTACATTAAAATAATTAGATACTAATGAAGTGACAGTCTTTGCTGCTGAAGCCTTTTCTTTTCCCAATGCAAAATGAATCCATCACAAATACGAACAGTAATTTGCGCCTTTTAACTGCATTTCTATTCATTCATTCTCCAACCTACTATTTTTCTTATGTCAAAATCCTAACATCTTTTCATTTGTATTGAGCTTACCAAAAATCTTACATTTTACAAAGTAAGGAAAGAAAAACAAAGAAGTCGTTGGTAGAAGTTCAGTAAGGTTGTTTCCTAGATTGCAAAAACTATATTACAAGTTAGTTGTCAGAACTGCAACTCTAGGCCTATCATGTGATTCACATTACTTATTTACAGTAAGTACTTCAAACATGGACAGAATATTAGTATTAAGCTAACGCCGATTGATCTCTGTATTGAGCTTATGTGAAGTGCGAGCAGCAACTATATGTTTCAGATGTAAAGCAGCCAAAAGCCTAGGCCAATTTGCAACAGGTGAACTGTCAACTTGAAACTCAAGAAGCTTTTGCTGTTTCCTGTAATAATCTTCCAGTGCCTTGCTCTGGGGAGAAAAAGACAATACTTTCATCAGAACTCATCCCAAGAAGGCTTGCAGTCAGAGACATGGAAAATCAACAAGATATTAATTGCAATTGGAAGAATAAGAGCATAACAAGGAGTTCAAACTAAAAGACTATCAAGAAGAATAAAAACCAGACAGGAAGTGTTGATATATCAATATCACATTTGAGACATGACATTGCACAACCAAAGTCAATAGACTTTCTGGAAGGAAATTAGCCATTTCAAAACATGCAAATTAGAGGATGGGTTTTTACAATTCGGACATAAAACAAACTCAAGATGTGTGATATACTCAAATTGTACATCCTCAATATTTATTTCTTTTCTTTCTCTATGGAAAACTAAGAGGTCACCTACCATAGTGCCATCATGCTAAGAAAGAAAATAACAGAAGTTCCAAATTTGTTAGAGAAAACTGGAACTTTGATTTGTCTCACTGCCTAATGTAGAGATAGGTTTTCGGTTTTCCATCCCATTTCATATTCTACTACGGGATGTGCAAATTTGTGACTGGCCAAAAAATAGCAGGAACCATCCCAAGTAATACAGATAAAAACAAGATAATGCCAAGCTGGATATTCACAATTAAGTATTACAGATCAGGAAGAATATACCAATATAAGGAAGCACCAAGAGAAGAGAATTGAAGACTACCTGCTTTGCATACTGTTCAATTCTTTCCCTCGAGGTACCCTCTGCATCACAATTAAGTATTTTGGTTGAGTAACATGCAAGGACATATCAGAAACTTGCTTCTCTCTTGAAATTCAATTTGGGGAGGGAAAAGGGGGATACCGTTACTACCTCCACAGTGCTTCATGAAGCTATCCTCCATGGATTTGAAATTCACAACCAGATCAATCTTGCCAAGTTGGTCAAGGATCTCCTGTGACAAAAATTAAGAGTTCATGGCAGCATTAGTGTCAAGTTGTGTTATCATCAATTCGGTTATTTCTTATGAGGTGCAAACATGCCCTATGAAACACAATATCTCAACCAGCACTAACACATCTATAATTACATAAAGTCTGTAAATAAATCCATAATTACATCCCCTTCATGTTGAATGATAAAAATTTTTCTGGGAACCTAAAAACATTAAAATAATCTGACAAAGTCAGGTACACGCAATGAATGAAATCTGCATGAAGTCCATCAAAAGAAGGCAAGTTTCTCTCATAAAAGACTTACAGCCTGGATTCTTGAACGAGGAATTCCATCCAGTATAAACCCACTTTCACCTTGGGAATACCCATCTTCCAACCTCTTTGACAACAGCCGAAATAGTATATCCTCCGGTACTATTGCCCCGCCATTGACAGCATTTGCAATCTATTTTCAGAAGATGAAAAATGGAAAATACACAAAGATAAACATAAAGTGAGTCTGCTATTGCATCAGTTCTAATAAAGGCTGATTCCACTTCAAATTTTTTTCTTTTTTGGGAAAATTTTCCAAATGCATCTGTAGGTTTATCAAAGCTTTAATTTAATAAGAAATAAGCACAGGAGTTCCCATTATACGACATTCATTGAAGGTATGAAATCCTCAAAAAAAAAAAAAAAAATTACAAATATATAATAATAATGGATAATACTAACATGGCATAATTACTTTAGAATAGTCATAAATTACTTAGTTTATACATTGTTAAAAAAAAAAAATTTAAATACTAATTTTTCCAACTTGGGACACTTATTCATTGCCTCTTCAATTGCACCATGCATCTTTACATAAACAATTGTAAGTAATTTCACAATGGATAACTCGTAATTTGGCATAACTAAACTTTTGGATAATTAATTTGGCATAATTAAACTAAACTAATCAACCCTATTTTATAATTAGAACTGTATTATCTAGGAGCCAACTTGCAATCATTTCTTTAAAGCACCTTTAACAACAAAAACAAAATTAATAAAATAACAATGTGACAAGCCATGATATTTTGCACAAAATTATTCATAAATCTATCCTCACTTTCCAAAGATTTTATACAATACAACAATAATATATATATATATATATATTAAAAGCGAAATCCAATTAGATTTTCAATCGAATTCTCAATTTTGTGCCACGTGTCCCATCTAATTTTTAATTTTTGTACCATAAATTATTGAGTGTAAAAATCAAAGAGTCCAAATCCAATTAAATTTCAAATTTGAGTCCAATTTTGTGCCACATATCCATCTAATTCTTTTAATTTTTATGGCAAATGAATTACTTGGTGCAAAAACCAAAGAATTTAAATTCAATTAAATTCTATATTTATATATATATATATATATATATATATTTTTTTTTTTTTTTTATATTTATATATGTGTGTATAAATTGTTTTCACTTACACCTGCGTATATGTAGGGTAACACACTAGTTAATATTAATATAAATCTATCCTCCCAAAGATTTTATTTAATTCCCCAAAATAAATTATTCAAGAACACAAATACTTTAAAAAAAAAAAAACAAGAAATGGGTATTTGTGTAATTTAGCAAGGCAGATGTTTTATAATCCTGAAAAAGTGCTTGAAACAGCTAGCCAATGGTATTAACTTACCGTGGCTTTCAAATATAATTTAAATGACCAAACTACCCTCAGTCCCGAATCTAATTTACAACTACACACCAAGAAACAGAAAGAAAGAAAGCAAAAGAAACTTGAACTGAGAGGAGAGGAGACCTGTTTGTAGAGAGAAGAGCGAGGGTTGATGTCTTGACGGACGAGGGTAGAAATGGAAATGCGAGGGACTTCTAGAAGCTTCGAGATCCTTTGAGCGAACACGTGCCTTTTAGCGCTCGGGTTCCCTAAGAAAGACCACTGGACCGGGTTGGATGGAACAAAGGCCTCCGATTCCGACGACATTGGATTTGGACCGTAACGACGCGGCGGCTTGCGGTTGTTGGAGTAGGAGGAGGAGGAGGAGTAGTCATCGTCGTCGGAGTCGGATTCGGGTTGTGGCTGAGCTGCTGTGGCGGAGTTGTAGTGGAATCGGCTCACAAAGAAGTCCGTGAGTCGGCTGAGTAGTGGCGCCGCCGTTATTGCGGCGGCTTTGGTGGTGCTGCTGCGGCGTAGTTCGATCATGGCGCCAAAGTGAGAGAGAGAGAGAGAATTTGAGAAATAACGAAAAAGTGGAAATGAGTGCTAGGTGTGGAAATGACCTTACTATTTTGGGATATTTACATAAAATGCCATCGTTTCTTGGTTCGTTAAATGAAAAAGTTAGGAATAAAATATATATTGGTGGAGACTGGAGAGCCTTCTTGTTCTTATCTTATATTATTCATTAATCTTTTTCTTTTTATTCTTTAGGTGAATATTATTCAATATTCATGAACTATAAAGAAATGTTACTTTATTATAAAATAAAATATAAAAAAATTAGATGAAAGACCTTAGATTTCATTTGATGACTATAAAAAATTTTTTTGGAGAGAGTTTCAACCTATGGCGTCCGCTCCTGATAATTTATGATAAATTATTATTATTTTATTTTAGGGTAAATCATATTTCAATCTTGTATTTTATTGATGATTTTTTAAATGTATTGTATTTCAATCCTTTCTCCTAAAAAAAAAAAAAACTTAAGTAAAACAAATTTATGATTTAATTGAAATATATTTTTAAGCATATTATTTCATTTGAAACCTTTATGTTTAATTTGAAATCACCTTTAAACTATGCAAAATGTAATATATACAAAACAGACACAGAACAATTGACAGTCACATCTTACAAAACTAAGAAAGCATGAACCAAAGAGAAACATAAATCTTATGGCATAAACTACTTATTGTCAAACAATTAACGCAAATGCCTCGACTTAGGAATACAAGAGAATTATTCACCAATAAGACATGAAACAATCAAACCCAAGTCTCATATGCCCTGCTTGAGCATTGATCGAACCCTCATTGGAAGACCATAAAGCCGAATAAACCCAGCAGCGTCAGCCTGATCATAAATCTGGCTGCTCTCAAAAGATGAAATATCTTGCCTATACAGGCTATAAGGGCTCTTGCGGCTAGCTACAGAAACTGAACCTTTGTACAGTTTGAGTGTAACTGAACCTGTTGTAGTCTCGGTGATTTTTTCCATAAATGCATCCATTGACTCGCGAAGTGGGTCAAACCATCTGCCTGCATAAACTAGCTCAGCATACTTGAGTGCAAGTGAATCTTTAAGTTGCATGCTTTCTCGATCAATTGTTAAAGACTCCAACCCCTGTACAGCCTCGAAGAGGATTGTCCCACCCGGAGTTTCATAGACTCCACGGCTCTTCATACCAACTAATCGGTTTTCAACCATGTCAATTCGGCCAATTCCATGCTTTCCACCAATCTCGTTGAGTTCAGTAAGTAGAGATGCAGGAGATAGCACCTTCCCATTAACTGAAACAGGAAGACCCGACTCTATCCCAATTTCAATATATCTACAGGAAATTAAGGCATAGAAAAAAAAGAATTAAAAAAAGTGGAATAGAAAATAATAGATAATGATACAGAGGGGTTAAACTAAAAATTCAATAAGGAAGCTTACTCAGGTTTGTCCGGTGCCTCTTCTGGGTCCACAGTCAACATGTACATATCCTTCTTAGGTTCGTTTGCTGGGTCTTCCAAAATGTCACCCTTTAAAGGCATGGAAATGAAACTCATGAGAGAGAGTGAGAGAATTAAAAGGTGACCATGAGAGCAAAAAATAAGCTTATTTCCTACAACAGTTTCTGAGCAACTGACATAAAACAAAGAGCTATACTAAGATTGCAATTTCAGCAGAAATTTGACAAGACAAAACAGGAAATGGAGAGGTGAATGTTACCTCATGGCTAAGGTGCCATAGGTTCCTATCCCTGCTGTATATGGATTTCTTTGTTACTGGTACAGGTACATTATGCTTCTTAGCGTATTCAATAGCATCTTCTCGCCCTGTAATATCCCATTCCCTCCAAGGAGCCACAACATTTAGCTTGGGATTCAGAGCAAAGAATGTGAGCTCAAAGCGAACCTGAATACACAAAATAGCAAGCGAGACTGTATCAGACAAAAAAACAGAACACAATGGGTCATAAAATTTAGAGCTCAATCATGAGGCATGCCTGATCATTTCCTTTTCCAGTGCATCCATGAGCGACAGCATCAGCTCCTACTTCTTTGGCAATATCCACCATGGCCTGTTTTTTAAATATATCATTACAAAGATTTAAAATTTATCAGATGGAAAAAGAAATTTCATGATGCCATTAAAACACAACTGATGACAAGAAGCTCAGAAACGAAAAGGCTTCCTTGAACAAAAATAATATACATTTTTATTTTATTTAAATTACCCAAAAAAGTACCAATAGGGTATCTACACTCAACTCTATCAGAGACAACAAATGGAAATAAAAACAGATGATAGAAAAATCAAGAACACTTCTAAAAGAGCAGCAAACTGTATTATTAATTTCTCTTGAAAAATCTGCATGCTTGCCATATTTAAACCTAATAAACACAACAAACTTCAAAGTAGGAGCTCACTTTTGCAATAACAGGGCGAGCCATCGAGGTTCCCAGCAAATATTTCCTCTCATAAATTGCACCAGCTCTCAAGCAAGGAAAAATAAAATCTCGTACAAATTCCTCCTTCAAGTCCTTCACCACTAACTGAGAAGCCCCACTGGCTTTAGCCTTTGCTTCCAACCCTTCCAATTCCCCAACACCCTATAAATTTGGCATTTCAGATAAGCACACAATTAATACGAATGCAACTGGTCAAGTGGGAATGAAGGATACCATCTAAAACTAATTGTACAGGAAGACTAAATAAGCAAAGGAACTTTGAGCAAGTAGATGTTGCTACTTAACATACCTGACCAACATCAGCAGTGAAGCAAACAACATCACAGCCATAGTTCTCCCTGCAAGGGATAGGTTTGTTAAAAAATATATCATGGGAAAACAAATAATTCAAATGCATTAACCAGCACCATGAAACGTTAAAAACAGAAAGCAAGCAGCATTTAATCCATTCAAGTAAGGTAATAATTCAACAAAGTCTGCAAAGGAGACATGTTAAAGCATGGAGCTAATATTTAATCAGGCACAAAAACTGCTGTTTTATCTGTAATTCAAGAAGACATGTTCAAGCATGAAATATTAAAAACAGAAAGCAGGCAGCATCTATAGTTCGTCACTACCAGAGTAAACAGCAGAATACTTATAATGAAGTCATCCCAACCACTACCTAACACAGTTAGTCAGTTACTAAAAACTGCTGTTTTATCTCCTCCAAACTCACTGGCTATCTCTCCTCATAAAATAAATATTTTAAAACTACCAGTCCCGGATTGCCATCAAAGAGAGCATGAGTCTAATTTCATATTTTAATCAATTTTATTCCAAACATACCAATCTAAAACTGAAGAACCCTGAATACTTGTACAGTGGAAATATAATTAGGGGAATGTTCCAGGCCACAAAACAGGGGACTACAAAACATATAACAGTAGACATACCTTAGCCATGGGACTATGACTGATGTGTCTAAGCCACCACTATAAGCTAGAACGACCTTATTCAATTTGCCACGCAACCCTATACCCTTTGTAGCTTCAGAAATTTCCATCTCTCTATCACTCTGCAAAACTGCTTGAATAACTGCATCTCAAGGGCAAATAAGCTAAGTATGGCCCAAAAAATAAAAATAAAAAAATAAATAAAGTTATAAGCCAAACTAAACAGCCTAGCATATTCATTACTTAAGGTTTTAACATTTAAGCACTTAATTAACTCATTGCAAACTAAGTCATGATAGCTTGCGAGCCATCAATACAATAACACTACATGAAAAAGAATGAACAACAATAGAAAGTATTAACTGATATTGACTTCTCTAAAGAGAAAATCTATTGGGCTATATTCCAAACAAGAATATTTCAGAAACAAGTATTCCAAAACAACCTCACCTTGATTTTTACGAAAATTAGTTATATTGCCACCATTACTAATAGTAGCAACAGCATGACCATGGAGCTCACTCGTTCTAGCCACCAACTGTAAAAAAATCCAAATTAATCACATTACTTATACAACAAACATTTATTTAGAAAGACGCAGAGAATAAGTCTAGAGACAAAAATTTTGGTGACATATTGCGTTCAGTGCGTAGAAAGTGGTGTCAATAGTGGGCCAAACTGAAAGTGATGTTGCATCAATCACATCTTTGTAAGTTTTAAGGTAGACACTGGCACTGCTCTTAAGTTTTAAGGTACAATTACCTCGGATGCTGAAGACAACTTCCTTGGGCAGCTTACTTTATCATTAAACTGCAATGACTCTGTGATTGGAATCAGTTACAGCATAATCTCAGAGATTCAATTTCTAATAACAAAACCCAAACATAATCTCAGAGATTCAATTTCTCCATTCTCTTTCAGAGACTTAATTTCAAATAACAAATCCCAAAAATAACACATGCAATCAAACTATTTGAAACACAAAATACTCCATCCCAACATTCCTCAGCAAAATACAATCCTATCTGTGTAGTAAATTTTCTATATAGCTTCACCCAAAAAAAAAATGAAATCTTTCAATTCGAATAGTGGAAAAGATACAATTTTGGGGGCCAAGAAATTATAACAAAAAAGTTTTGCAAATAACGTGCAAATACAGAATGTGTTATTGAATCATGCAAATAAATCTCATAGAACAAAAAATAATAATAACAAAAGATACAATTTTGGGGGCCAACAAATCATTTTTTTCACAAAACAAATTGAGCCCAGAATTATTAAACAAACAAACAAAAAGGTTTTCAATCAACATGCAAATACAGAATGTGATTGAAACATACAAATAAATCTCACAGAAAACAAAAACAACAAAAATAAAAGATACAATTTTGGGTGCCAAGAAATCATTTTTTTCACAAAACAATTTGAACCCATAATTTTTTTTTTTTTTTTTTTAATTAACATGAAAATACTGCATGTGATTGAATCATGTAAATAAATCTCAAATAAATAAATAAATCAAAGAAAAACTGAAAAGCCCAGAACATGTACCTCTCTTTTTTACTTGAAAAGCAAGGCTGCTGGGCGAGCATGAAGAAATAGCTTTGAGCTGAGCCATTTCTATCTCTCTCTCTCTCTCTCTCTCTGTGATTGTTTGTGTGCGCGTTTCAGTCTCTGAAATCAGTGAGTTGTGTGGACCCGTGTGTTGTGTTGTGTTTTGTGGTAGCTACTAGCTAGGGTTTTAGAAGGGCGCGAAAAGCATAGAAGGGAATTGAGAAACGGTGTCGTTTTGTGAGGGCTTAGTGGCACTTGTCTGCCACCAACTATGGAAAAAAAGAGCCCACTGACAAAGAAATCGACAAATAATTCGTGTGTGAGAGACTGACGAAAACCGTGAATGGAGCTTATTATGATTCCTCTCCTCATTGCGTTGGGTTTTATATTTTGTCTACTAACTTTTAAAAAAAAATTTTAATTTTTTTTATATAGATATTATCTCTAAATTTTTGAGATAAATGTCAATGTCAATCTCATTCTAATTTGTTAACCAATTAATTCCTAACTAATAAAATTCCTAATTTTAATAATTAAAAACTATTTGTAGTCTAATAAGGCACATATAAAAACAACACAAATACAAATACAACCCAGAAATAAAACGGTGAAATCCTTGTTGTAGGGAAAAATACAAAACTTGATCATTCTTAAATAATAAATAGATAAAGTGTAAATATCTATTAAGGTTTATATAATAAATTTCATGGGTTTAAAATTGTCTTTACAACTAATAATCAAAAATTAAAATAAAAAAACAAAACATAACAAAAAACCCAAAAATAAAGAAGATAAATACATACCTGTAATAGTATGGTACTTGCCACTTGGTAGGCTTGATAAAATATTTTACTATGGATTTCACAAACGTCAAATTACGTATTTTTGAGAAACCAACAAAAAAAAAGGTTAAATTTTTAATCAGCATATAGAAATTGTAATAGAAGGAGAATTATTGAGGAAAGAGAAAAAATTTGATTACAACAATAAGTAGTTTTTCTATCCAAAAAAAAAAACTAGAAGAAGAAGCCCTAAAAAGAAGAAGAAGTTGTTGCAAACTTGCCGGCAGGAATATATAGAGATAATTTTCAATCGTGAGGAAGTTAGATTTCTAATCATTGTAGAAACTAGAAGAGAATGAGAATTATTAGGAAAAAGATATGTATTAGAAAAAAACTGTCACATTTAAACAAATAACAAAACGTAAAAATTAATGACATCAATTAGGATGCAAGTTTATCCAAAACAAGAAACGAAACAAAGATGTCATAGAGATAGAATGAAATAAACAATATTGACATCAACGTAATGTAAAATAAATAAATAAACCTGAATGATGAAGGCGTTAAGAAAATATGATAGATTTTATTTATTTATTTATTTATTTAAGTTATAATCAACATAGGAATTTAAAGTTATCCAAATAAGTAATAAAGGAATAAAAAAAAAGTTGATAAAAACAAATAAGATATTATTTTTATCTAAAAATTTATTGTAATTTTTTTAGTTAAAAAAATTGCTGCAATTTACACAATCGCGACTTCTAGCCTAATTTTTATTATATAATAACAAGTATATAGTATATAATATATGATAAAAAAATGTTAAATGTTTATCCAGAAAAATAATAAGAACAAAATATTTGATTTATCACAAAACAAAAATAAAAGGTTAAATATTTAAAATTGAAAGTTCAATAGTTAAGGTGGTAGCCCTAGGTGAGTTATTTTTTTGCTGAATAAAAAGGGGGGTGGGGGCAACCATTGTGACTCACTTCCTTAGGCGTAACCATAGGGACACCCCTCGCTAGAGAATGTTGGATTGAGTCATAGCTACTGTGATCTAGGATGATCACAAACCTCATCTTAGCACCACAAAAAAGCTGGTAGCTAGGAGCTAGCTACAAGAGGATTCCCACACGCCTCCCCAAGTACCCACCCTAGGTGAGTTTGGTGGAATGGATTGATGGTTTTGGTTCAAACCCCGAGAGGAAGGGTTGGACAATTATGTAATAATATTTATAAATATTTCCAAGAGAAAATAATTGGGGTGCTATACATGCATACCATATATAAAAGCCCTTTGTTTTTAATTATGAATTAGTAGTACAAATCTGGTTAAATTATAAATTGCAATGTCTAATTTTACCCAAAATTCAAGTCATTCATATAACTTTTAATTTGTTCATTTCAATTTTCAACCCTATAACTTCTATTTGTTTTAAGTGTGGTCATTCCATCCACTTCCCATTAGAGGATTTGCAGTTAAGCATCCCAAAACGACGTAGTTTTGGTATTTTTGAATTTTCAAAATAATGTCGTTTTAAGGACACCTAAGGATGTTAGGTGGTTGTGACAAACTTAACCTAAGGATTACATTGAATAAAAGTAAACGTTATCATATTGAAATGAATAAATCAGAAGTTACAAGACTAAACTAAATTTATGACAAAATTAGATGATGTAATTTGTAATTTAGCCTAACAATTGTATGTAATGAAAATAAGTTTTAAATTCAAAAATTTTGTGAGCCAATTGAAACTTTAATAGAGTTTCATCTGGACTAAATTATCAACATACAAAGTTACAAACATATATTGAGATATTTGGGCGAAGGATGGCATGTAATGCATTTTCAATGGTACAACAAAATTCTATCATATTTTCATAACATTGTTTTGAGTTGTTGTAGCCATAGAACTCAAAAAGATGTCCAAGTGTGTGGTACGCTAATTTAGAAATGATGTGGAAAAAAAAAAAAACTAACAATGTCTAGGGACATTTTGAATTTTTAGTATACAAATTTCCTTCAATATTAATATTAATTATTACCATTGTTCCTGTAGGGTCAGATTCTGCAGCCCAAGCCCAAGAAGGTGTGGATTTGGAGCCCACTGAACCCAAAACAATAAATTTGTAGAGAGTGGGTGAAAGAGCTAGGCTAATAATGAAAATAACAGTATTAAATGGCAATGATGACGGGAAGAATTGAATTAATATGTGCTCGGACAGTGGTGAATGTCTCGTCCGAGGAGATGATATTCATTGAAGAACCTAGGTTACAAATGTTGGAGCTACAGTAAAATAATATACTCTTCTCTCTCTCTTCTTTTTTGATCCCCCTCTATCAGAGACCCCTCTCTCTTATATAGTACTGCCTTTCTACATCTCCACCGTCCACTTGTTCATCATCTGGGCGCCCACTTGAGTGCATGTCCCATCACACTCCTCCTTTAGTCCTGTCTGAGTGGCGGTAGCTGAGGATGCACTGTTCAGGGGTCTTCTCCACATAAATGCGGCCAGGAGGGTAGGTGCAGTGCATTAAATGCGGTGGTTGAAGTCTGTCTTCTTGATATTTCTCTGTTCCTGTTACCTTCTTGTGTGTCCGAGGCCCCCTTTTCCCCTTAACACTTGTCAAACAGATCACTTGAACCTCCCATACACGTGTCGGGCAAAAACCTCGTCGGATCCGAGAGTATCGGCCTCCTCGGACATATGGACATCTCCTCGGACAGTGCACGTGCTCATCTCCAGACATTCACCTTTCACATGGGCCTCTGATTGAGTGTCTTGGTCTCCTCGGACGAACAGTATTCCTCATATAGGGCCTTGGGCCCAATACGTTGGGTTGGGCTTTCTCCCCCCACATTAGCCCCTCGAAATTGTAGTTTTTCCCTCGCATCCGAGGAGAAAAAGTAGGATTTTGACTTGCCACGGAGCAAAAGCTTGGAAACACGCACAACCGAGCTGGCACGTGCGTAAACGTGGGAACAGACGCCTCATTAATGCCGCTGCGGTTTCCATATTCCCAAAGCGTTGCATTAATTGCACCAGGTGGCGCCTTGTCTTTCGTATCAACGGTGAACGATTGATCCAACGACTGTGGTTTTTCCTTCGGAATTTGGGCGGGAGTGCCCTTGACCCTTCGTTTGACCCCATATAAAACCTCAGAGGAAGTTACCCTCCTCTCACTTTGCGAAGTTTCAGACGCTCCAGCAAGTTCTAATACACGACTCGGTCCAAATCTCCCAGTCGCCGGTACCAATCTTACTCAGAATCCTCACGAGTCCTCCTACGAGCCTGCAATCACTTCTCCGGTTTAGTCCTGGTGAGTTATCGTCCACCAAATCGTTTAGTTCTCTCTTCGGCCAGCCGTTTCACTTAAGCACCATGGGAAAACTCGAGTACATGATGGATAGCCCTGAGCAAATAGAAGCGTTTAGGACCGCGTATCGCATACCCCCTGACGTGGGTGTGAGGTATTGCCTCCCAGAAAAAATACTAACAGACCGGCAGACGGGAGAGGTGGTTATCCCCCTCATCGCCTTCAAAGAAGGGGGAATGACAATCCCCATGGGCCCCATCACCACCAATTACCTTCGGAACCATAGGCTTACTCCCTGGCAGTGCGCGCCCAATATGTTTAGGATCCTAGGAGTGATTGAGGACCTTGAACGTCACATGGGGTTGGGACTCACCTGGCTTGATGTGGTACATGTGTACGAATGCCATAGCCAGCAAGATGCTGGGTACTACTTAAAATCCCGGTCGGATGTTGTCAGGCTCATTTCCTGCCTTCCTAAATCCAACAAAGGGATGAAAGACGACTATGTGATCGTCTCGGGTGCCTGGCGTGACGGCCAAGGTTGCCCAACCAAGCATGGGAAGCCAGGTGTGACATGTAGATTTAGGCGCACTGACCATAGGCCTAGGGCTCCCGTCTTTTAACTGTTTTTGATTTCTCTTCGGTCACTATTTCTGAGTTTCTAACCATTCTTTTCTTCTTTACTTGCAACAGATAAGAGACAAGTTTCTCCTCGGCTCAGCCTAACGAATGTTGCTGCCCTCAATTTCCTTTTAAGGTCGGAGATCTTCGTGAGCGAGGACGGGCAACTACGATCTGCTCCCCTTATTCTTGGATATAAAGGGAAGCCAAAGGGTTTTCAACCGGTCGGCAACGCAATCGTCCAGGGAGACTATCGCCTTGCGCGTATCGACGTTGGTCGGAAGGGCTTCTTGGCGCCAGACGATCTTGAACCTGTACCCCGTCCAATTCCTCGGGCTGCACCTCCCCTTATCCAACCACTCCAGCAAGTTCCCCTCGGACAAGAGATTGAAGGTGAGGGGGCTGGCTCTTCCACTTCCTCGCTAGAAGAACAAATAGACGGATTTCAGTTTGAGGGAGAAGCTTCAAGAGTAAACCAGGTGGTAGAGATCTCAGACGCCGAGGAAGAAGCCTACGAGCAATCAGGCGCCCATCTTAATTTGTTAGCCACTCATTTAGAAGACTCCTCAGACGACGATATGGATCTGAGGAATTTGATGAAGGGTAGAGGCAAAAAGCCTGAGCCGAAAACCACAGGGACTTCCAAACCAGTGGTGAATCTGCCCCCAGCGCCATCTCAGGTTCCTGACCTCGGCTTAAAGCCCGTTCTCGATTTGAGGAAGAAAAGGACCCTTATTGATGAAGGAGAAAAGCAAGTGGTGCCTACTAAGGGGACTAAGCAGCAAAAAGTGGCACAGGACAACCGAACTCGCAGGGCTCCGTCTACTGAAAGCCGAGACGAGGGCACAGTGGCAGATGTGCGCCGAGGAGGAGGGGGACCGCGGATTTGGTCTCCAAAATTGGAGTTGGAGGGCGCTCCAATCCTCTGGGAGACCTCCCTCAGGAATTATGATGGAGGGAGGGCCGGCTACGTTGCTGAGGCCCTGCAGCAACCACTTCTCCTCCCTCATGACATGGAGTCCTTCAGGCGTTTCAATCAGCCGGAGCTCTTTCGATCCCTCAAAAGGGATTTAGCCATCGTAAGTAACCTCAGTCCGATTAGTTGAATCACTGATTTTTGCTTTTCCTATTCTTCTGCGTTTGACATTTAGAGTTTCCATCATGCAGGTCACTCAGCAGATTTACGTAGCCGAGGAGTGGGACAAGAAGAACCGCCTTGAAACCCAGGCGGCGTTCTGCTCCCGAGACGAGGCGGAGAAATCTCTGGGCCAAATGAAGGACGATTATGCCCGTCTATCCGGGGAACTCGCGGAGATGACCAGCCAGAAGAAAAGCCTTGACGCTGGGATAAAGAATGCTGAAAAGCAGGCTGAGGATCAGCGTAAGTTGCTAAAGGCGGCAGAGGCCAATCTGAAGACCGAGAGGGAGCTGGTAAACGGGCTAAGGGATGAACTCCGAAAAGCCAAAGACAGCGCCCGATATGCCGAGGAGAAAGCCCAGCTGGCCCAGGAGGCGGTTGAGGCTGAAAAGAAGGCAGCTTACCAGCTGGGGGTAGAGACGGCCACGTCCCAGCTTCTAGAGCAATTCGCCTCGGTCAGCCGAGATTACTGTGACATAAGCTGGGGCAAAGCCCTGGATGCAGCTGGAGTCCCTGTCGACTCGGAGCTGAGGCTGCCTGGGAGCGTATACTATGATCCTGATATCCGAGAGCTCCCAGGAACTGATCTTCCTTCTGTTCCACAGCTTCCAGAGGCTTCGGAGCCAATCTTGGTCAGTCATGCTCCTCCACTCACTCTTGGTGCAAGCAAGGAAACCGGTCAGCCAGGCGGCAAGGATAAGCCAGCTGAACCAGCCAAAGAGAAAGGCCAAGGGTCAGGCGAAGAGAAAATTCCTTCTGAGCCCAAGGACCAAGCCCCTGAAGCAACTGCTCGGATAGGCCAGGCTGCGGACCCCGTGCCCCCTCCAGCAAAAGAATAGATGTATAGGGCTTTCACTTTTGCACCTGTGCTTTCTTTTGTTTTATCCGAAGAATTGTAAACTGTCCTTTTATTTATGGAATAGATTCTCATTTGTCTATGATGTTTTAAATACATGTCTTACTAATTACTACTGTCACATACAACTATACATTGCACTTATAACCAAATAATGCAAATAAATCTGTTTGATACATCATACTTATGGTGTAAGTAATCAAAATTAATATTGAAAAGGATAGGCCAACTAAGAGTTATTGATGAGTTGCATGTCTTTCCAAGTTAAACATAAGTTATTATTCCTCGGCTTCAAACTAAACACAACTAGGGGAGACATTTATAAATTAGAATCAATTTAAACGCGATTAAGAGTTTTAGCACTAAGCCCCAGTGACACTGGCCGCGTGGGGGTATTGACTAACCTGTCGTTTGGTTCGAGGATTATAGGATTCGAATGTACTCGAGTGTTAACTAACCCTAGTCATCTGGTCCGAGGACTGCAGGCATGACTGGATTTAAGTTTAAACACAAACTGCACTGGAGTGTTAACTAACCCTAGTCATCTGGTCCGAGGACTTCAGGCATGACTGGATTTAAGTTTAAACACTATAGAACCGTAACTGAGTGCTAACTAACCCAAATCATCTGGTCCGAGGACTACAGGCATGATTGGATTTAAGTTTAAACACTATAGAACTGTAACTGAGTGCTAACTAACCCAAATCATCTGGTCCGAGGACTACAGGCATGATTGGATTTAAGTTTAAACACCTGAGCTAACGGTGTTAACTAACCCTAATCATCTGGTCCGAGGACTACAGGCATGATTGGATTTAAGTTTAAACACTTAAGCTGGTGGCGAATGAGTGTTAACTAACCCTAATCATCTGGTCCGAGGACTACAGGCATGATTGGTTCTAAGTTTAAACACTTGAGAGAAAACTTTACACAGCGAATTGGCATATCAGTTGAAGAGAAGACTTGATTAATAGAAGTACCTCTTGAGGTTATTTACATTCCAAGGGCGAGGGATTACATGACTATCCAGGTCTTCTAAGAAATATGCTCCAATACCAGCGCCTGAAGTGATACGATATGGTCCTTCCCAATTGGGTCCTAATTTTCCCCAAGCTGGGTTCTTCGCGGTGCCCACAACTTTCCTTAGCACCAGATCACCAGGCTCTAAAGGCCTCAGCTTCACGTTAGCGTCGTAGCCTTGTCTGAGCTTTTGTTGGTAGTGTGCCAGCCGAACCATTGCATTCTCTCTTCTTTCCTCAATCAGGTCCAAACTCTTCTCTAGTTGCTCGTTGTTGCCGGTCGGACTAAACGAGCTGGTTCTAAGTGTTGGGAACCCTGTTTCCAGAGGAATGACAGCTTCAGCCCCATAGGTCATCGAGAAGGGGGTCTCTCCAGTAGACCTGCGGGGCGTAGTTCTGTAAGCCCAAAGCACATGTGGCAACTCTTCTACCCATTTGCCCTTTGCATCATCTAGCCTCTTCTTTAAGCCGTTCAGTATGACCTTGTTGGAAGCTTCTGCTTGGCCATTACCCTGGGAATAGGCTGGAGTGGAGTATCTGTTCGTAATTCCCAGCTCACTGCAGTAATTCCTGAATGCCTTGCTGTCGAACTGTAAACCGTTGTCCGAGATGAGGGTGTGAGGAACTCCAAACCGTGTGACAATATTCTTCCACACGAACTTTTGCACATCAACGTCTCTGATATTGGCTAGTGGCTCAGCTTCAACCCACTTGGTGAAATAGTCTGTTCCGACCAGGAGGTACTTCTTGTTTCCTGCAGCTTTGGGGAAGGGTCCCACAATATCCAAGCCCCATTGGGCAAAGGGCCATGGGCTAGATAGTGGATTAAGATTTCCCCCTGGCTGGTGAATGTTTGGAGCGAAGCGCTGACATTGATCGCACTTTTTGACGTATTCGTGTGCCTCCTTCTGCATGTTAGGCCACCAATAGCCTTGGGTGAGGGCTCGGTGAGCCAAGGACCTGCCTCCAGTGTGGCTCCCACAGATTCCTTCGTGCAGCTCTTCTAGCAGTGTCTCAGTCGCCTCGGGATGCACGCATAACAAATATGGTCCCGAATAGGAGCGTTTGTATAAATTCTGGTCTTCGGACATCCAGAACTTAGTCGCCTTCCTCCGAACTTTATCGGCTTCTCCCTTCTCTTCAGGCAATATATCTTCTTTGATAAATTTGATTAAAGGGTCCATCCAGCACGGCCCGGCCCTGATCTGGTGAACCTGGACTCCCCGTGACTTCGTCTCTGTAGGACTGTGCAGGTCCTCGACGAGGATGACCCTCGGCAGGTCTTGTGCCGAGGAGGTGGCAAGCGTGGCCAAGGAGTCAGCATGTGAGTTGCCACTCCTGGGGATGTGCAGCAAACTGAAAAATTCGAACTCTGATTGCAGGTGTTTAACACGACCCAAGTATCCCTGCATTCTTTCGTCCTTTGCCTCGAACTCCCCTTGTACTTGACCTACTACGAGTCTTGAATCCGAGAACAACTCCACGGACTTCCCACCCATTCTACGGACCATAGTCATCCCCATCAATAGGGCCTCGTACTCCGCTTCATTATTCGTTGCCGAGAAGTCCAACCTTAGCGATTTCTCGATAATGATTTTCTCGGGGGATATCAATACCAGCCCAACTCCAGAACCTCTTTGGTTTGCCGCGCCATCGACGTACACTTCCCAATGGGAGGGATTCTGTTGAGAGATCATGCCAACTGATTTTTCATCCATGCCCGACGTGGGTTTTACCTCTTCTAGCTGGGGCTCCGTGAACTCAGCCACCAAATCTGCGAGGACCTGTCCCTTGACCGATGTGCGGGGCATATATCTTATATCGAAAGCCCCTAAGATTGTGCCCCACTTGGCAATCCGACCAGTGTAATCAGCACTTCGGAGTATGGCTTTGAGTGGAAGTTGTGTGAGAACGATCACCGTGTGGGCTTGGAAGTAGTGAGGTAGCTTCCGTGTGCCAAGCACTACTGCTAAGATAGCCTTCTCCAGCGGCAAGTAACGAATCTCAGCCTCATGCAGCGACTTGCTTACGTAATAGACGGGCCTTTGTACACCAGAGTCTGACCGTATCAACACCAGGCTCACCGCATAGGGAGCTACAGCGATGTAGGCGAACAGTACCTCGTCTGGCTCAGGACTGGACATGATTGATGGCCGAGAAAGATAATCCTTGAGTTGCTGGAACGCCAAAGCACATTCCTCAGTCCATTCGAATCCCTTCCACTTGTTGAGCAGAGAGAAAAAGGGCCGACACCTGTCTGCTGATCTAGAGATGAACCGATTGAGGGCGGCAGTCATTCCGGTCAGTTTTTGAACTTCCTTAGGATTCCGAGGAGCTCGGAGGTTGTTGATGGCCTTTATCTGGTCGGGGTTGGCCTCAATTCCTCTGTGGGTGACCATGTATCCCAAGAACTTGCCGGACCCTACCCCAAACGAGCACTTAGAGGCATTTAGTCGTAGCTTGTATTTCCGCAGAATCTCAAAGGTACTTTCAAGGTCTTTCACATGCTCGGCTATAACTTTGCTCTTCACCACCATGTCATCTATGTAAACCTCGATATTTTTGCCCAGCTGTGGCTCGAACATCCTCGTCATCATCCTCTGGTAGGTAGCTCCTGCGTTCTTTAAGCCAAACGGCATCACTTTATAGTGGTAGTTACCAATAGGAGTGACGAAAGCGGTTTTCTTCTGGTCCTCCAGGGCTAATGGTATCTGGTGGTAGCCTTGGAAGGCGTCTAGGAAGCTCATCCGAGGGTGACCGACAGTGGCATCAACCAGCTGATCGATTTTCAGCATAGGGAACGGGTCTTTGGGGCATGCCCTATTCAGATCCGTGAAGTCAACGCATACTCGCCACTTCCCACTCTTCTTCTTTACCACCACGGTATTCGCTAACCATTCGGGATAAAAAACCTCTTTGATAGCCCCAGCTGCTTTGAGTTTCGCCACCTCGTCTCTCACCGCGTCGGCATGTTCCTTGGATGGGCGCCGAATAGGTTGCTGCTTGGGGGTGACCAGTGGATTCACCTTCAAGTGATGGCATATAAACTCCGGGTCCACCCCTGGGGCCTCGTAAGCACCCCAGGCAAACACGTCGAGATTTCGCTTGAGGAACTCTATCAGCTCCTCCTTCTCTTGAAGAGGCAGCTGAGATCCGACTTGAAAGAACCTGTCAGGATCATCTCCAATGATCACTTTCGTCAGATCCTCACACCGAGTGCTTTCATCCGATTCTTCAGAAGGCACTCCTCGAGACTGTAGTTGCTATAAATCCCTCCCAGCCACGTCCGAGGACTCGGCTGGGGCCTTATGCTGAATGGCGGCTACCAAGCACTGTCTAGCAACAGACTGGTCTCCTCGGATCTCATGTATCTGTCCACCTGATGGATTTTTGACCTTCTGGTGCAAAGTAGAGGGGATAGCCCCAAGTGCGTGAATCCAAGGTGTGCCTACGAGTGCCGTGTAGGGCGAATATGCGTCCACGACGATAAAATCCAGCTCCACCACCTCGGAGCCGGACTGCACAGGTAAGCGTATCCGGCCTTTCGGGATGACAGGCCTTCCTTCAAAGGTGAATAGGGGGGAATCGTACGGCGTCAGGTCCTGGGGTTTTAGGCCTAGCCCCTTGTAGAGGTCCGGGTACATTATCTCCACGGCACTGCCCTGGTCCACCATCACCCTCTTTACATCGTACCCTCCTATTCTGAGGGTGATGACTAGTGCATCATCATGGGGTTGGATGGTGCCGATCATGTCCTCGTCCGAGAATCCCATAACCAGCGGGGCACCAGACCTAGCTCTCTTCGGTCCTCGGCTCGACTCCCCTGCGGGTGGTCGGCCTACTGACATAACTTTCAAAGGCCAGGACCCTGTTCTCCCCGACGCAGCGAAGACGACGTTTATAGTGCCTAGCGGCGGCTTTGAGGGGTCGTCCCTGCGTGGCCCCGAACCTGTCTGCCCTCGGCCGCTGGAGGGGTGCAGAAGATGTTTCAGTTTACCATCACGAACCAACTGGTCCAGGTGATCCCACAGGCTCCTACAATCCTCCGTGTTATGCCCATGGTCTTGATGGTACTGGCAGTAGAGATTGTGGTTACGTCTCTCGGGGTTTCCTACCATCTTGTTCGGCCACCTGAAGAATGATTCATTCTTAATTTTTTCCAGGACCTGATGCACTGGCTCTTTGAACACGGTGTTGGCCGATTGAGGATTCATCGATCCTGATTGTCCGGCAAAATCCCTCCGCGGTTTATTGTAATTGTACCGGTCCGACCGCGAATCTCTCCTCTCCTGAGGGATAATCTTATCCTTTCCCTTGCCCTGCTGCTGATCTTCTTCAACCCTCTTATACTTCTCTATGCGGTCCATTAGTTGACGCACGTTTGTGACTGGTTTGCCAGATAGGGATGCCCTCAAACCGTGGTCAGTAGGAAGGCCGAGCTTGAACGTGCTGAGGGCCATTGCATCGTTGTTGCCCTCCACCTCATTGAACACCTCCCAGTACCTGTCTGAATATGCCTTCAAGGACTCGCCTTCCTGCATGGACAAGGATAGCAGTGAAGAGAGAGGCCTGACCACTCTTCGGCACGTAACAAAACGAGAGCCGAATGCCTGAGTGAGCTCTTTGAAGGAGTTGATGGAGCCTGCCTTCAAACCGTCAAACCACCTCATGGCAACGGGCCCAAGACTGGAAGGGAAAACCTTGCACATCAGAGTTTCATCTCTGGAGTAGACAGCCATCCTCTGGTTAAAATGACTCACATGCTCCACGGGGTCAGTTTTACCATTGTAGACGGTGAACATTGGCTGGTTAAAGCGCCGAGGGAGTCTGGCCTCCTCTATCCTGCGCGTGAAGGGTGATCTAGATATCTGGTTTAGAGCCCTGTTCATGGCATCGTTCTCCACGTCCTCGCGTGATGGGCTCCTACGCTCCCTTTTACGATGAGACTCCTCTACATAGGTGTAGGACTCGCTAGCTGGTGTCTTAGACTTGCGTTGATAAGAGACGTCCTACTCGTCATCAAGATCATCTTCAGAGTACGAGGAAGCCCGCTTCCTCTTTGCGTGGCGCAACTCCCTCTTTAGTTTTTCCACTTCCAGTTGTAAGTCACGGTTCTTCTCTGCATGGGACATGTGACTTCCGCTCTGTGATTGGCCCTGGCTAAGGCGCACAGTGTGTACACTGCCCTCGCGATTTTGTCTCCTCTCTAAGTTGACAAAATGGTCCACGTGTTGGGATGCCCTGGATTCTGCTTGTTGTTCACCTTGTCCTGCCATTATCAACTGTTGTTTTCACTCTTGCACAAGCTCTCCCCACAGACGGCGCCAATTGTAGGGTCAGATTCTGCAGCCCAAGCCCAAGAAGGTGTGGATTTGGAGCCCACTGAACCCAAAACAATAAATTTGTAGAGAGTGGGTGAAAGAGCTAGGCTAATAATGAAAATAACAGTATTAAACGGCAATGATGACAGGAAGATTTGAATTAATATGTGCTCGGACAGTTGTGAATGTCTCGTCCGAGGAGGTGATTTTCATTGATGAACTTAGGTTACAATTGTTGGAGTTACAGTAAAATAATATACTCTTCTCTCTCTTTTCTTTTTCGATCCCCCTCTATCAGAGACCCCTCTCTCTTATATAGTACTGCCTTTCTACATCTCCACCGTCCACTTGTTCATCATCTGGGCGCCCACTTGAGTGCATGTCCCATCACACTCCCCCTTTAGCCCTGTCTGAGTGGCGGTAGCTGAGGATGCACTGTTCAGGGGTCTTCTCCACATAAATGCGGCCAGGAGGGTAGGTGCAGTGCATTAAATGCAGTGGTTGAAGTCTGTCTCCTTGATATTTCTCTGTTCCTGTTACCTTCTTGTGTGTCCGAGGCCCCCTTTCTCCCTTAACACTTGTCAAACAGATCACTTGAACCTCCCATACACGTGTCGGGCAAAAACCTCGTCGGATCCGAGGGTATCGGACTTCTCGGACATATGAACATCTCCTCGGACAGTGCATGTACTCATCTCCAGACATTCTCCTTTCACATGGGCCTCTGACTGAGTGTCTTGGCCTCCTTGGACGAACAGTATTCCTCATATAGGGCCTTGGGCCCAATACGTTGGGTTGAGCTTTCTCCCCCCACAGTTCCTATAATGGTTTATGTCAAAAACTTTATCTTAAATTAATTACTTTATAGAACTATAGAGATAGAGATACTATCTTCTCAAAAAAAAATCTATAGAGATAATAAAAAAAATACTTATTTTAAACATGCATAAAGCATAGCTTTCTATTATGTTCCTGAGATAACAACAATAGGCTGCCCATTGTTTCTCCACCTTGCAGCATATTGTGGTTTCCTCAGAAACAAAACAAACAACAATGCTATATACCTTCGAACTTTATGTATCATATATATAAAGTATTTTCTATTGTTTGTAAAATCAGTCGTATAAGAAGGTGGGACGATGGCATCTCTAGGTTGGTTTATGTCAAAAATTTATCTTATTGATTATTCTATAACCTGTGGTAGATTTATTTCTCGTTTTTTTCTTAACCAACTATAGAGATACTATATGACTGATTTTACAAACTATAGAAAATGCGTAGTTTCAAAGCTATATAGCATTTTTTTTTATTCTGTTTCAGAGAAAACCACAATTTGCTGCCCACAGATTCTCCACCTTGCATTTTACAACTTATTCTTGTATTGTGGTTCAATACTATCACTTTTGCAGCTGAGATAGCAACAAACTTGCTTCAAAAAGTCCCCTAAATGTGTCTCCTTGGTAAAGTTAATGGGCCATTAGTTGCAGTCTTGTAGACCAACTTCAAAAACAAGAGAAGCTAAGTTCCAGGTAGCTTGGGCACTCATAAGCGAATATTTTCATTACTCCTAAGTCCTAACCAATGTGGGACTTGATCAAAGAGGACTCTTTCATTGGACAATGGCCTATGGGAATGAAGGTCTCTTTTATATTCCCCCATGTCTTTGATTTGATGGTGTATAAGAAAAATGGTCTTGCCCCTTGTCCTCTCAACAAAAGATGGTTTTTTAGGTTCAATCCAGAGGCAGAGAAGGAAATGGATTGTGTTGGAAAAAACTACTCTTGGACTGTATAACCACCCATATATGATCAAGAAAAAGAGAAGAAAATCTAAATGCTTTCTAGTTGGAGCCTGTCATGTCACTTGCATGAATATCCTTGCACTTTTCCTGATTTCAGAAAAAGACAAAAAATATAAATAAAAACCTGCATCCTTCATGAATTTGTTGCTGCATACATCCATTTCAATGCACAGCTAAAAGTGATAAATAATCTCAACCAATTATTAACTCTGATTCCCTTTTCGTTCTAGCTTTTTTTGGAAAATTATTTGGTATTCTCGGAGTATAGCTGATGTGGTACTCCGTACAAATTAAAACAAGTTAACCTGATAAAAATTTTACTTATTCATATGACTTTTTTGAACTTGTGTCATATTGTTTGCATTAATTGATTTGTTTTCATTGATGTGGAGTATCACATTAGCTGTACTCCACTAGTTCAGAGATTGAAAGCAAATTAGTAAATCAAGGTGATATTCTTAAATAGTACTGCATAAATACAGGAATTGCAGGCCACTCTTAAATAGTACAATGAAAGGGAAAACAGAATTGCATTAGATTTTCTCTACCATGCTAGAATTCCTGTGTCACAAAAAATTTTGACATTACAAATAGAGATAGTGCAAACTCTCCTTAGTGAAAACTTGGCTGTCACATATCACATCTCATTATTCAAAAGGTATTTTACAGAAAACCACAATTGTTTTGTATCATGGTTGTTGAGTTTGATCAATAAGGAATGGACTTTTTGAGCAAAGATAATTGATAAACAGTTAAACACAGACCATTCTGAATTCTTATTACTTCAAAATTCAATAGACAAAAGATTACTTAGTTCAAAATCTGACACCACCTATATGGTAGTCTCAAATCTAAAAGAAAATAATTTAAAATTATGAGACATATTACTAAAGGAAAAGTTGCTTCAACAGAAGCCATTGGTAATAGATATTCAGTAGATGTTACAAAAGATATTTATCAAGGTGGGTATAGTATTAAGGATGATATGATAGATGTTGTAGTAATGAAATTCAATGCAGTTATGTACCACATTCCTAGGTAATATCTTAGGCAAACAATATTTTTAGAATAATTTTATGAAAATAAGTTTAGTGAATCCAAGATTATGGTCTGAAAGTCTAACTACTTGTCAAAAGATCTGTATAATAAAAAAGCAGCTAGTAAGAAAATCATGTTGATCATAATATTTCTTGAAGAGCTGCAATACATTTACCTAAATTATCTTGTGAGCTAGTTGATGAAAAACTGATAGTGACCAAGTTTCCTGTCCCAAATAATGAAGCAAATTACTTAAAAATGAAATATTTTTACTATTGTCTTTTTATGTATCTCGACTTATGAAGCATTAGCTAGACTTGCACTGCAACATGTTAATTTTTTTCCACTTTCAGATATGAACCTGAGCAAGCAGTTTACTTCTGCAGGCTGAAGCTCAATTCAAGAAGATGCAAGAAATAGTGGATACTGATTCCCCAAGGAATTTTCTTAGGTAATGTAAGAATCATTTTCTGCAATCTCTCGGCCTTTGAGCAGTGCAATTGCAGTTGCAAGTCTAATAATGTCCTGTCCAAAACCGTACTCATGCATGATTTTATTAACTCAAGCAAGGATCTTGATTTCCTAAGGCTTCACAACTTGCCTTATAAGCATCCAAGTAATGCTTTATTCAGCAGGCTTCACAATAGATGTCCTGCATATTGCCAAGCTCATTAATCTCCTATGGTGGCAATTTTTGCAATGGAATTACTTTAACAATCCTGTTCTTTCTGTTTCTATTTGACCTTCATGCAGACCTTATCCTCCATCTTCCCTAAGGTCTCTTTCAAGCAGCTTTATGATTGTCTTAATTATCGATAATAGGACTAATAGTATATTTACACCAAAAACTGAAAAATAATAGAAGAATAGGAAGATAAGTAATATTAAAACTAGAATAGAAATGGTTATAAAGATAAGAGAGGTAGGCCAAACCATCATAACAACCTTTATAGGTGTGGTCTTATTGTTCTTCATACACTAACAGAGAAAAATACAATAGAACGAAATACTGAAACAGAAGTCACCTATTGCAAACCATGACAATTCAACTTGAGGGCTATGGTTCCTCCTCCCCCTCTAGAATTGAACTCTCAACCTTGAGCATCTTTCTCTTTTTAGATGTGGGTGAGTCAATTTGAGTAGACCAAAACAATCTGCACTCCATCAAGTCAAGCAAACGTGATTGCAAATGCTTATTCATCTCCATGACATGCTTTGTCATTCTTGTGGCCCACATCCGATTCTCTATACAAGTTTCCACCTTCACTTGCATGGCTGCTGGTGTTCGTTTTTTCTGCCCCAATTCCAAGACACAGAATGAGTGCATTGTCAAAAATTAGTCTACTTCACATATAGTGTGCTAAACTTAGTTCTATTTGGTAATTTAATGGTATATCACTTTTCTATGTTACACTTAATTGTCTGTGCATTTGTCAACATTTGCTTTAAGAGAGTGGGAAAGACCTCCAAATCAGATATATGCTGCTGCAATGAATCAGTGCTTTGGAAGTCAAGGGAAGTCTGCTTTTCTTCAGAGGAATGACCTAAGGAAAGGAGATTGAGTGTTCCCTTGAATGAGTTGGCTGGCTGAGGATACTTTTCAAGTAATGAAACATGGAACTGGTTCGAAACTCTCTGATTTTTTGATATAGAAAGCAGTGAGGACTGCGGAATCACTGTCATATTAGTTACTGCCCCTGCTTATTGATGAAAACAACAATCTTAGCCATGCAAGATCAGTGGTTATTTGTTAGAAGATATGTATGACATAAGAATATATATATATATTCATACATAAGATTATTTCCTTGTTCTAACTATTCAAATTAAAGTATTTGTAGAATGCATCTATACAAATTTGGGCATATGTGATATATGGATAGACATTTGCATGTAACCGTCTCTCACATGTAAGACAAAAATGCACCTCTTAGATGATGAAGGCGAAGGAGTGTGGAAACTATTTGGTTACTAAGAGTTTTTTTAATAAGGTTATCAAAATAATAATAATAATAATATGTATTTGTTTACTAAGAAATACAGAGGGGGCAATTTTTTTTTCTATGTTTGGATTTCCCATCATGCATAACATGTTTGATTCTAATACTCTAGGTAATCCGTGTGAAAAATAAAAGTCTACATTTCCCGTTCAAATTATTTTTTGTGCTCATTAATTGAAGATTGGTATTTCAGGATTTTCTTATTACTCCATTTCATCAGCAACCAAATACCACATAGGCCAAATGGATGGATAATTCTTCAACAACATATAATTTTACAGATCCAAGTAAATAGCAAACTCCCTCCTGAGTAAAGGATAATAAAAGACAAAACAGACATTGAAGGTTATGCTTACCTTTACCATGATTGAATCTTCGAATAATCACCCGGTTGACTACATCCCACATGCAAATGGTGCGGTCCTCAGATGCAGATATCAGACCCGATTCACTGAAGGTCAATGCAGTTATGGCTCCACTGTGTAAATGGGAACGTAAACTGATTATAATACTACAGGAGTTTATATGAATTAAATATCTAGACAAATGGCCAAGCAAAATGAGTATAGTAGAGGATCACAATTTAACACTCATTGGTTAAAGACTTATAGCATCTCTGTGCAGGTGTGTGTTTATCTTCAAACTACATGTGAACTGAAGTTTCCAAACATGGGTTCCAAAAGCCAAAGAACCAGTTTAAGTAAAGCTAGCAGGAGCCAGTTTGTCACCAATTCAGTCTCCATAGTTAATGTCAAATCAACACAAAAACCCGGTTGACATTGCCAATGTCATTGTACTAATTAGGAATCAAAATTTCATGTAAATGAGATTCAAAATAACTAGGTTTTTCAACTATTTATTCCTTTAACAGAAGGAGATTTAATCTCCATTTAGTAACTGGAAAATTCAAGCACCATACATTACTTGTGTCCATTTAGCACAACTGGTTGGGCTTCTTCAACAACGAATTGTTCCTCCAACAGTCCAACATCAAGCTCGTTGACAAAAATTCTTCCATCTACACTTCCACAGAACAAGAATTGCTCTTCTGGGTGAAGAGCAATTGCAGTTATTGCTAGTGGATACACTTGAGTTTGTATAAGCATTCCTGAGACAAAATCCCAAACCTACGAGATACGAAATTTTGTCAGCTATAGTAAGAAGAAAATTCAGTGTTAAAAGATATAATTACTAAGAGTCAGAACCATGATGCACATTGTTTGGTCACCTTGCATGTGCCATCAAGGGAGCTTGATACTAAAACTGAAATTGAGCTTCCTGATGTGGTCAATAGACCAGTAATACAAGATTTATGCTCTGATGAATAGTGTAACAAAGAATGAAAGCTTCCAGAATCCTCCGTGTCTAGCAAGCTTCAATCAAATTAATTAGAGTAATTCATTATTGCAAAGGCTTCAAATCTTTTGTCCTTTTTATTTTGTGTTGCCTACAGAAATTAGGTAACAATAGAAAAAGAATTCAGCATTACCTAATTACAGACCAAACACAGATCATACCATCATCTGACCCGGAAATGAGAAGAGAATCATCATTGGAAAACAGCAAGCAATTTAAAGATTTGTGATGAGCATGCCAAGTCTTGAGCAATCTTCCATTGGCAATCTGAGGATTACCTTAACCACATCAGAATCTAAGGAGGGGCAGTGTTTTATACATCTTATCCCACATTAGAATTGAAACAGCCATTGCCCCAAAGATTGACAAAAATGAAGACAAATGGATACTATATAGTTGCTGAACTTAGAATTAATGTAAAGAAATTGAGCAATGCTATGGACACAAGACTAAACCCATTTTTAGTATGCACCAATCAAAATAGTCCACATCAAAAGTTGTAAAAAAAATTGTCTCTAGACTTATGGAAAGAAATTTACCATATGAAATTGGCTTTTTTGACTTCTCATTAACAGGAAATAAATTTTTTTTTACAAAGACCAATTGAACAAGGCAACTTGATAGAGTTCTTACTAACCTCCCAAAGATAAGCATTTCCAGAAAGCGCCCCACCTGCAAGATATAGGCCATCCTTTGTGCAAGAAAGTGACCCAATGGCCTCCACTGGGTAACTCCGAAGAGGTGACTGAGGCTGAAGATTAGGAAATTTAAGTAAACCAATTAACCAAGCAAAGCTGTCTATTGTAAAACAGAGTTTTAAAGGAAAAATATGCAAGAAGCTTCACTTAGTCTCTCATTTTTTAAGTTTCGGATTGGGGTTACAAATATGGGGAATTGTGAAATACAAGTGAAATCCAGCCAGAGCTTCAATGAAAAGCTTCAAACTGTTAGATGAATCTGTAGCAGATTGCAACTTAGTAATGATGGTTTGCCCAGATGTAACAAAACATTTTCTAGCAATAAGTGAATTCTATAAATCACCTAATCCATTTTATTATATTAGGCTCATTAGATTTTCTTTTCCGTTAATCTCCTTTATGCATTTTTTCAGTAACCGTATGCATCATATAAGAATCTTACATATACATGAACAGACATCCAAAACTACCTTACATAATGCATAGTCAGAATAAGTGAATACTAATTTGAGAGAAGCATTTTTAACAGATAAAAGACATATAGTGAAGAAAAAACTTAGTTACATATTTGGAATATCAAGCAAGCAAGCCTTTGCATTACCCAAATGATCAATGGTGGTCCAATATTAATGGTGCCCGATTTATCAAAGGATGTTTAAATTTTACAGCTATAATAAATCGTTCAATGACTGAAATAAGAAGACAATTTTTGGGAAATAGGGAAATACAAAAAATTCAAGCATGTTGAGAAGCATATAGCTATGCCTAAATATACACACAAACATAAACCATAATACACCAATTCTCTCCCGAACCACAGACACGGGAACCTTGTGCACAATTTTTAGAGACTAATTCCTATTTCCAATTACCCTGACAATTAATCTACACAATCCTAATACATCAAATGCAGAAGAATGAACCTTGTGCATAGATTAATTCCTATTTCCAATTACCCCATAGGACAGTAATGAAAGATACAATTTTTACATTCAAAAAAAAAAAAATGGAAACCCATTTGATTAAATTCATTTGGAGATTGAGCTGACCATCATTTACCCTATTCAGTGCCCATGTGAAGATAGCTCCTCCACCAACAGACCCATGTTTGTGAATCTGAGAAGCTACAAGGAACTGCTTTCTCAAGCACACAAGCCCATGAGAAGGTGAAGCACAAGTTGGTATGTGAAGAAGATGATCCCCAGTGTCCATATCCCATATTGTTATACCTATTCCCATGCTCTTGTCACTGCAAACCACCAAAGCCTCCTTATCCTTATCCATCTCAGCTTGTGTGTGTGTATCAGTATGACTGAATTAAGACTAGAAACGACTACTACATATAAAGAATGATATATAGGAATTGTGAACCTTTGCATGCAAGGAGTTTGTTTTGTTAATCTGGGGACGTGCATGGTTTGTGTGACGCATGGCATGCAGATTTGTGAAAGAGACAAAAGTAGTTGAAGAATTTTGTACTTTTTGCCCTCTTCAAACACATGGGAAGTGAGAGATGGGTCAGAGCTGGCTCTTATGCAAGTGTTCTACATGCAAATACTGACACGTAAATGTAAACTATGCCAATGGGGGCACGCCACTTCAGTTCAGGCCTGGTGGGATTAGGAACTAATTGGAAACAATACTTTTTTTTATTTACTTATATTTTTAAAGTGAGAAATTTCATCCATGACATCTGCCCTTAATAATAACTCTTTATCATCGTACCAAGATACTAATCAGTTTTTAGTATAGGCAATAATTGAACCTTAAATCTTTTATTCAACAATCAAAAACTTTACTAATTAATCTTCTTTTTGGGTAAGATCACAAAGAACATAGATAAGTGTATGGTGCCACTCGTGCCAATTTCGGTGCAAATTTTGTATGCGTAGGTAGTTTGTTAGGAAAAAATATTTTATTTCAAATGATACCGCATCATTCGTATCAAAATTTAATAAACAAAAGACATGTATTTAATAAACAAGAGACATGTGTGTAAAAATAACTACCCACTAACACATGTCTTTCATTTGTTAAAGGGTTAGTTATTTTTTGCTCACATATTCCGTAGTTATTTTTTGCTCACATATTCCGTATTTATTAAATTTTAATACTACTAACATAGTATCATTTAATGCTAATTTTTTTTTTTTTTAGAAAATACCAAATGCCTTCTCGTCTGCTTGACTGTGTGTAACAACTAACAACAATGTGATTAAGTTATTATAAAGGGTGACAATATAAACCAATCCAACGGACAAGGGTTGACTAATTATACTCAAGTGTGTTGGGAGAGTGAGTATTGGGGAGCCCACCTAATATTTTATTGGTTTTTAATATGGTATATAGATTTTTTTAGTATTCAAACTTTGAATTGATGATGTCTTTCCTTGCTATATTATTGAATTTACTTTTATGTTATTAATTTTTATATTATTTTTAATTGTTGTAAGGTTATGTTTGAATTGTTTTTGTGCTTCTTTAATACTTGAATTGTTTTATTATTATGTTTCGGAATGTTAGAACTTTATTTTTTATTTTTATCTTTTATGAGTTCTTATGAGTTTTAGTTTAATGTATTACACATGTTAAATCAAAATTTAGTAAACTGTAAAAAAATAATTGGGTTGGCGGCACAAAGTAGGTACCCACAGGTGCTAACTAGGGTGGGGGCATTGTTAAAAACCTTAGCTCCAAATCAGGTGTGGAGTGGAGACGAGGTTAGAGCTAGAGAATAAGAAACTTGTTTGAGACTTACCCCATTACCATCCTTGTTATTATTGGCTTTCACATGAGTTCACCATTAACAACTTTTTATTATGAAAAAATTTCAATACAATTTCTCATGTGTAGTACATTAGGTTCTCCCAAATAAATTTAAACTTGTCAAGATCAATGATTCAATGGCCAATATTGGCCACACACAAACACCTTATCGAGAAATCACACCTTTTGGCTAGCTTGGCGAGGTACTATAGCTTCTACAATTTTTGGCTAGCCTAATATGAGAAATTTTTGGGTTGGGTTAAGCATGTAGGAAGAGTATTTGCTAACGCTATTGCTCTAGCCTCTAGGTGACCTATATTGATGATAAGGTCCTCATCTTTAATTTGTAATAACTAATAAGTTTCCAATAAAAAAAAAATCTTATTAATTTTAAGAAAAAATGGTGACAATATTGATAGGCGACTTAATGGATTATGGATATGATGCATTGTGTTTATTACGTACTCTTATTGCAACCGTAACATGACATCCCCCTCTTTTTGTGTTGGGTGAGCTTATTTTTATTGGTGTTTTGCTTAAAAAGTAAGTTGCACTCAAAAAAAAAAAAAGGAACTTTAAAATTTATATGTAATTAAATAAATACATTACCATCATGTCGCGTATATTTGGTGTGATAGTTACTGTACAAGTTTTTGTGGAGTGGAGGAGAATGGCCAGAATTTAAGTATTTAGGAAAGAGTTTCATATATATATATATATATATACACTTCTTTTTTTTTTATAAAATACATATATACACTTAGATTATACTATAATATAATTTGATTGATTTCTATCTTCGATTAAGAAAAAAAAATCCAAAAAGTTAATGTTAGTGAAATAGTTATAAGTGGATTGATGCGATATAATCTTGTCGTGATTACAAATGGTTTAGCCGTTATAAATGAGGTTTATGAACGCAAAATGTATGACATGAACCATGAAACTAAGTAAAATATATTGTTAATAATTGTCCAAAAATACATAATGTTGATGGCCATTTTGGAAGTCATAAAGAAAGAAAGGAGCCCAGTAGTGCGGGCAAAGTTGGTAAACAGGTAGGGAAAAAAAAAACCATTGAGCTCAAACGGCAAGAATAAAAGGTCATAGGTCCATAAAATGAGCAAATGGTCCTTAAGGAAGTAAATGGGCTCAAAAGAGTCCGGAAAAAGAGAAATAGCAAACTCATGGGCAGTATATGATGTAGAAAAGTGAGAATGGGACACGTTAAGCTCAAAGTAATACAAGTAAAAAAAGTCAGGGGTTAATGGCAAACCCATGAACCCCAAGGATGAGGATAAGGTAATTGGGTTGGGGAAGCCTAATGGAGTTAGTAAAAACCCATGGGAATGTAGAGTTAGGAAAATGGGCCAAAGACGCCTAAGAGAAAACAAAAGGGATACAAGAGCCCATAAATGAGAAAATTAATGGTCATGCTAAGCCACTGGAGAAAGAATAAATGGCAAGCCTAAAGAGGTCTAGCAGGATTGAGTCATTACAGCAGGAATAACAAAGTAATATGGTAGGAAATAATGGCAATTAAGGAATAGACTGAAAGAAGGCAAAACCCAACATCATACAAAGCCCAGCACCTAAGGGGAGCGGGAAATCATAAAGCAACCCACATAAAAAGTCAAAGAAGGACGGCAGACTGTGCAGGCAAGCCTCCAGACCGTGGCGAACACATGAGCAGCAGGAAGATTTTGGACATACATGAAATGGAGGCACGTGCAAAGCCCAGACACCGCCAGCTTATACCCAGCCAATATGGGACATGGTGGGGTAATGAGTAAAAGGTAAAAGGGCATGGTTTGCCGGTAGGGAGAGGGGAAAACCTATTCTGCGGTTCCTGCTCAAGCTCTTTTGAGGGATACGTCCTTCTGAGATGACATACCACCCAAAAGAAGTAAGATTGAGTTGGAACCACTAGGTGCATGCCATGAGGGATAGAGAGAGAGAGCACTCACACCGTGGCAAGAAAGGGTGCCACAGCAGACTAATAAATAAAATAACTTTCCTTTGTCTGGGGATGGGGAGTAGCACACAGACGGATCAGTGTTAGTCGGCAAGTATACCCAGACCAGACAAAAGTGGTTAAGGGCTAAAATAGTAAAATTTAGTCACGGTAGGCACTATAAAGGGAGACCCTAGCCGTGCCCAGAGAGGGGGGGTAGGACTAGAATCAAAGTAATAACCATCTTGGAGGAACCATGAAAATAGAAAACAAGTGTGAGGGAAATAAAGAAAAGATAAGAGGAAAACTAAAACAAAAAAAGAAGAAAGGAAAAAACAAAGAGTTAGATCGGCAGGCATGCACCAATAGGTTGATTCCCTCTCTCCCTCTCAAAATCCTGCCCTCTACCAAAAGCAAAAGGGTTTTTCTCCAGGCGTAAACCATTCAGGTCTGTTTCCCTCAAAGTGATTAATTTCTACGACACGATTTTTCCTGGGAGATTAGTCGCGTTGAGAAGAAGCGTTCTTCCCTCTCTGGTTTTGATCCTGCGGACTAGATTTACTCTGATTTATTTCTTCTCTTGATTGACCCATATGCTGACCACTCATTAACTTGCTTTATTAATAAAAGTAATTATTGTTATTGTGATTATCTTTCTTAATTAAGGATTAATTGTTCACTTTAATTGAGAAGTCGAAATATTCTCTTTTGTTTTATTATCATGTCTGTCTGCCATGACTCATCTAGAATAGCTCTGTCTGCCGTAAGCATGCCCTGACAGACAAGGCATAGTTTGCGCATAAGTCGGATTAAGTTGAGTTGCAGTTGGACCGATCTTAACTCCCTTACTCAGAACACTTTGGCTTAGTATCGTAGGAGGCAGCCCAACCCAATCTACCAAAAAGGCCCACTACACATAATAAGAAGTAATAAATGTTTAAATGTAGGCCAAATTTATCACGATTGTGCATATTTTTCTTGGTATTTGATCATAATTTAATTAACTCTTGTATAAAAATATATAATTAAAAACCAATTTTTTTAATTAAATAGCAAGATGAGTCATTTGATAGTAATAGACAATTAATTACAATCTGTCATATAAGACAATTGTGACAAAATATGTGTTAAAATACGTGGTACTAAACTATTCCTTAAAAAAAAATTACTTTAACAAGTGCTAACCTATGATAATAACAATTTTAATACTATACACTTTTATGTAGATACTTTGTCATGATTGTTCTGTTTTAACATTTTATATGATAGACTGTGATCGATAGAGAAAAAAAATTATGATTTCACATAATAGTAACAGACAACCAATTACAATCAACCACATAGGTCAGTTGTGACAAAATATATATGAAAGCATGTTGTATTAAATTATTCCTTAAAAAAAATTATATATATATATATATATATTTAGAGAGTCTCAATATATGCCATCCGCTTCTAACGTAGCTCTTTACTATAATCAGAATGCCAGGTTTTAATCTATGATATTTAGTTCTGAGGATAGCTCTGTAACAATTTTTTTTATAAAGAAAAAAAAAAAATATTGAAAGAGAGAGTAACAAATCTGGACCGTCGATTTGCAGGACTAATCAAAGATCTCCGCCACCGTCACTGTCAGGTTCTAATAACTAATAAAACAGCCTAACGCTGAATGCTAGTTCGTCAAACACTTCACTTTCACTCTCTTATCACATCACTCCTCAAAAAGATCTGACACAAGCACTCAAATCCAGACCCAATTACCCGAACAGAAAATATGGGCGGTAATTTTCTCAACACTCTTCTCCTACTTCTTCTCCTTCTAGCTCTGAAATTTTCTTAATCAATGTATGTTAAAATGTAAAGTTCTGAAATGGGTCTCTTTCAAAATCCAATTTTGATTGGAAAAAAATGGTCTCAGGTGTGAAACCGGGTACGGGTACGGGTCAGAATTTGTGGCTGGCTACTGACCCGAGCAAGAGATGGGGCGAGCTCTTCTTCCTCTTCTACACTCCTTTCTGGCTCATTCTGTGTTTAGGCATTGTCGTTCCATACAAACTCTACGAGGTTTTGACTATTTATTTTTTGTTTTTTTTTTCCACTAATTTTTAGCTTTGCTGTTTGGTTACTGCGAAAAGTAGGAAACACGGCATGAAAACAACAAAAACAATAGTCAAAGAAAAAGGGTAGTTGTATTTTTACAATTTTGTCACTTGTAGATGTTCAATGTAGCTGAACAATTTAACTTCATCCATTAATATCGTTTGACTTTTTCTTTTTTACTTAGCTGGAATATAGTTCTTACTATCCATAAGATCTTCAATTTTGTCCCTGAATTTTTTTTTTTTTTTTTTTTTGAATTTTGTTGTAAGCAAAAAAGAAAAAGGAGCTACATCAGAACTTTGTCTACTATGGATCTAAGCACGAAATTTAGTGGACAAAAATTAAATTTGGAACAAATTTTAGTGACAAAATTTGTACTATACTTTTTTTTTTAATAAAAAAAATGGTTACCTTAATTGCATTTTACATATGCGTGAGAATGGTAGTAATGTCTATCAAAAAAAGAAAAGAAAAGAGAATGGTAGTAATGTATTTTTAATCTTAAAATATAAAATGACTTCTCTTTCTCTTTCTCTTTCTTTAACAAACTATCTGTTATGCTTTGTGTAAAAAGTTAATTTTGGTAATTGACAGAGCTTTACAGAATTGGAGTACCTACTTTTGGGGTTGGTTGCAGCGGTTCCTTCTTTCTTGATACCAATGCTCTTTGTTGGGAAGGTAAATTCTTTAACTTTTTCAATCATTTTTTACTTTTTCTATTAATGGAGAAGTCCATGAAGATTGTTGGGCTGCATATCATTGTGATTTGTGTCATGTCTATTAGCATGTATATACTATATTGTCTGTGTATTATATTTGTTTTGTATAGATTAAAGTATTCAGCTTTGTTCTTGAAATTACATTTTAAATAAAATTGTTGAGTGAGCATGGACCATGATGGGTGTATCCAAACTATATTGTAAGCTTTCATTTCCAAAAAATGTTATGAGTTTTAATTAACTATATTACCTGAGCCTTTTGTAATCCATGTGAATTGGGAACTGATGGCTATTTTTTTAAAGTGCAGTTGGGGAGAGTTATTAGTTGCTCAAAACATGGTTTATGTGCTAATTATTTTTCTTTTTGGGATGTTTTTTTGCAGGCTGATAGCTTTTTGCCTTTGAAGGATCGTTATTGGGTCAAGGCAAGTGTTTTTATGGTGTAACACTTTACTTATAATAATTATGAAAGGTTATAGAACAATGAAAATTGTTTCGGGGTCATGGATCTTCTGGATGATGTGTGCTTTATTTTCACCATTTTTATGCCGAATTTATGGTCAGTTGCAATGGACCTAGCTTTTATAGTCTTTTTTGTGTATTCCTAACCTTGTATTGCATTGATAGAAATATGTAATTTTTAAATACATGCTTAGCATTCATTCTGAATAATTGGTTTATGACTTTGCTGATAAGAATTGTGTCCTTACATAAAGCTGAAAGTTCTTTATGTGGCTGCTTGGGCCAGACCTACTTTTGATTATGATTTTGTTTAACCTAAAAACACCAAGTCCTCAAGATGTTTCTAATATAAAATTGTTTGTTGCACAGGCCCTTACCATCTTTTCTGTACCTATGGAGTGTTAGTCAATCTCTTAGAACATGAATGTTGAATAACTTTAGTTTTATGGATCACTGTAGTGTTTGACCCATAAGTTCTAATTAATGAAAAATAAAGCAATGCAGAGGTAATATTGCCAATGTATTTTTTACTTCACACAGAGCTACAAAAACTGTCATTTGAAATTTGAAGAGCTGGATAAGCAATGTAATCTCCAAATGTTGTTCTTGTGAGATGAACTTATAACAATTGTCCTGCTTTTTAATCATCTTTGCTGTCTTTTTTTCATTTTCTCATTACTAGCAAAGCCTGCGATGAACTTTTCTTTTTGGTGGTCTATACAACACTTCTTTGACATTTGAATAGGTCCTTATCTCCCTCTACCTAATTATAATGTCAATCCAGTGGCCTTGCAAATCTACCTCTCAATATGATAAACTAATTTTTTATGGGTATTTATTCTTGACCTGAAAGACAAACTTATTTTTGTTGCAGGCCAGTTTATGGATTATACTCTTTAGCTATGTAGGGAATTACTTTTGGACCCACTATTTCTTCACAGTTTTGGGAGCTTCTTATACCTTTCCGTCATGGAAGATGAACAATGTAAGCATTGAAACAAGAAACATTCAATAGTTAGAAACAAGAAATGCTTAATAGTTAGACTACATGCTATCATTTCTAATCTGATAATTTGTTTCCTTGCAGGTACCACACACAACTTTCCTTCTCACACACGTTTGCTTTTTATTTTATCATGTTACATCAAACATGACACTTCGCAGACTACGGCATTCTATTGCTGACTTGCCAGAGAAAGTTCAGTGGATTTTTGAGGCTGCATGGATTTTGGCTCTTTCTTATTTCATAGCATACCTTGAAACTTTGGCTATTTCTAATGTATGTGATAACAGCGTTTTTGTTCCATTGTTATTATCAAGTTCTTTTGTCTAAGCTTACTTAAACTCTGAATATGTTGCTTAAACTCTGAATATTTTTATTACTCTTTTCATTACTATTATGAAAGTCTGAATCTCTAGGGTGAATGTATAAATAAGTCTCCCTTTGTCCTTTTCTAGAAAAATTGACAACAATTATTGCAACATGATGAGACTCATAAAAATTTGAAGTTTTGAATATTTGACAACATTTATTGTAGAATACATGTGGCTGACCTTGACTAATTTGTTAAGGATCCATAATTGACCCCAAACAAATTTGGGACTAAGGTTTGGTTGTTGTTGTTGTGAAATAGGCACAGTTTTTTGTTGTGATGCACTTCATTTCTTTTCTCTTTCTGAATGTTTCCCTTTTGAAGAACTAATTACATGCTGAACATATCTGGGCCACGAATGTATGATATAAAGTTGTGGTAATGATGTTTCTGTTTTTTTTTTTTTTTTTCATAAAACGGTAATGATGTTTCATGTTGAATATGTGCAGTTCCCTTATTATCAATTTGTGGACCGATCATCCATGTACAAAATTGGCTCCTTGTTTTATGCCATCTACTTCATTGTAAGCTTCCCTATGTTTCTGAGGTAAGAATTCTAATTTACAAATACTGGTGATTTCCTTCTCTTTCACACTTGTATTGTTGTATTAAGTATTAACTAATGCAATGCTTTACTTATAAAAATAAACTATAGTTGTATTAACCGATTAAATTGTCAGAAATAAGCATTTGTTCATTGTGTTCACATATAAGATTGCAAACTCTATAAATTTTCCTCTATCTTAGGTTAAAGAATACCCATAGGGTTTTTAAATGTATTTATTGTTCTCTCGTATATACATTAGTTTTCCTGATGCCAATTCAACTACATGTGCAGAATTGATGAGAAACCTAGCAAACCATGGGATCTACCGAGAGTGGCGGTTGATGCCCTGGGTGCTGCTATGCTAGTTACAATAATACTTGATTTGTGGCGCCTCTTTCTAGGACCTATTGTTCCTGTTTCACATTCAAAACAATGTCTTCAACCAGGACTGCCATGGTTTCCAGGACATGCCATTGAAACATGACTGATGAATTTGCAGAACAGGGACATGGGTTAACTTCCTGTCATCTTGCTGATGCTGTAATGTTTTTTGTACCAACTAGATCATTGTTGCTTTTTTACATTTTTAGGATATGTGAAAAAATTGTATGGGCAAGCAGTAAACAATCAAGTTCACTATTGTTGTGATTTATTTCAGCCCAGTCTATTTTGATTTGACACTAAAATGATGAGGATCTTCTCTGCTGTTCATCTTCAAACTAAAATTAAATTTCTCTCATTTTCTCTTTGATATTATTATTCTTTGTTCGTTTGAGTTTCGGATATGGTCACTGACTGAATGCATGAAGGTGGATAATAGAAAAACATACAGAAGGTTTTAATGACTATCAAAGGAAGCAATATTTAAATTTACTAAAATAATTTTTTTAAATTTATTATTTCAAATATTTAAACTAAATATTAGTATAGAATTATGAAAAGTCATGCATACTACATACACAAACACATTATTGATATTATCAATTTTATTTTTATATTAATACAATAGGAATGATGCTCAATTTTTTAAAAACAGCACTATAAAGTTCCAGATAGGATTGCAAGAAAAATAAAATTGCAACAGAAATGAATTCCAAACCCAATTGATTTAAAAATCCAGCAGAAGGCACAAAATTTCAGGGAAAATCCACAATAAGAAAAAGAAAAGTAAAACACTAATTTTAGATTCAGACTAATTTTAGAAAAGTAAATCTGAACCAAATCAATTACCTTCAATGAAACTAAACAAAAACAACAATTAATGATAGCTCAAACAAAATCAAATTTTAGATTCAGACAAATGTCTTCTCAATCTTCAGTTCGATTGAATTGAATTACAATAAAAGTATTTTGGGTAACAAATAATAGATGTCTTCATTATTCGCCCCTTAACCAAAGCCCTATTTTTATCTTGTTATTGACTCGGCCAAGAGCCAAACCCCAAAAAAAGAATCATGTTAGCCATAAGGCCTATTATTAGATTAACAATTTAGTTTCTCCATTTAGTAGTCAATAAAATCCTATTTTTACACCATAAAATTTTGAAAAAAAAAAAAAAAATTTTGTCAAGGTAGAGTCATTGAAATAATTAAACTCTCAAAATGTTCCTTCACTGAAACGGAAAGTGTAACCTAAAGGCAATGGACTTTAAAAACCGTTACTTTCATACCACTAGGGTTAGATCATTTATACATATACACTCACACACAAATAAAAACCATGACATAAATTTGGAGTAAACATAAGAATCACTAGAGCACTCACATCGGGTTTGTATAATAGAAAAAAAAAAACACATTTTAGCCGATCAAGCCTAAAATTTATCTATATCAAGTAATATAAAGTTGCGTAAAAATACTCAGTTAGCGATTGCTACAAATCTCGTTTATGTTTACATTAACACTATTAATTTTACATTTAGTTTTTATTCCTTATTTACGTATCTTGAGGATGAAGGTAGAGAGTGAATAATAATTGTTGTGTGAAGAAAAAGAAACAATTAAAAGAATCAAGAAAAATTGATATTTTAGTGTAAAATAGATAATATGTAAACAACAATTTTTGCACAAGTAAATAATAGGGCAAAATTTGCTGAATAGTACCATTTTAGAAATTTTTTTGGTGAATAGCATTAAACTCGAGTTTGACAAACTTGAATTCCAAAAGCGTTCTACTTAACTAATTAACTTCGTCCATGTGCTACTTTCCTAAAAACATGCTATTTGGCAAAATTTTCCCAAATAACAGTCTTTTATACATAGACTTTTATAAAAACAAACAAAACGACACACCGTTTACACCAAATTCTCCACACGTGGGAGGGAAAGATCTTGAGTGGCACACGTGTTATCTTGTTTCTTAGAATTTTAGACCAAAAAAGATAAAATCAGAAAGATAATAGCATTGATATTAATATATTTCTCAACCTTACAAAAAAAAATCTCACAGCCTCTCTTTCTTTCCATTTCCCGCTCCAAAACCAGAGCTCTAAATACTTAAAACCCTCACTCACTCAAAAGTGCTAAAACCTCTTAGGGTTTCGTTTTTTTTTTCTTTTCTTGGCGTTTCGAAGTTTCGAAACCACATGAAATCGGTGTTTCGTGATGGTTTTGCTCCGTCGAGTGCACTGAGCTCGCATCAGAGAATGGCTGCCTTCGGAGCTCTCTCGCTGTGTCCGTACAGCCTCTTGTGCCGTCCGAAGTATACGACGAAACGTTTCGTTTCGTGCTCGGTTGGTTCTCATACTAGTAGTATAGGTAATACTATGCTTTGAATTTGCTATTGTGTTGGTTTTGTTAGTAATGGTTAGTTTATGTTTGGTTGCTGAGAAAAAAAGAAAGAAATAAAATGTAAAACAAAGAAGAAGAAGTTTTGTTTTGTGTTTGTGTTGGATTTAATGTTAAATAATGGAAAATTTACCAAATTTGTGATTGTTTAGTGTTCGTAGTAATTTGAAGTTGGTGATTGATTACTGAGAAAATGGAAGAAAGGAGAAAGGTTTTATGTTGTTTTGCATTTGAGGTTTGCATTGAAAACATTGCTTGATTTTTCTTTTTGAGCTGTGATATTAGATGAGAACTATAAGCCTCTATGTTTTGGTTACTGTTTTTGCACATTTTCTTTGAAATTTGAACTTGCTGAGAAAATGGAAGAAAAGGGAAGTTTTGTGTGGTTTTTCGTTCAAGCTTCACATGGAAAACATTGCTTACCTTTCATTTTTAGCTGAGAATGGTGAGAGCTATAAGCTTCTATGTTTTTGTTGTTTTTCGCATTTTTTTAGTAATTTTAAGTTGCTGGGAAAGTGGAAGAAAAGAAAAGTTTTTTTTTTTTTTTTTTTTTGCACTCACATTTACTTAGAAAACATTGCTTGCTTTTTCTTTTTGAACTGAAATATTTGAGAACTATAAGCATCCAATTGTAAAGTTCTTGTTTTGACTGTTCTTTCTTTGTATTTTTAAAATTGGGATTAAGGACTAGCTTTGGTTTGCATATTTGGGTAAATTTAAAATCTAATCCCAAATGAAGAATTATAATGGGAATAGCTGTATTTTGGTTATTGTAATTTCTGTTATTTTATTATTTTTTAGAATTGGCATCTTTTTTAAATGCTGTTTCTTCTAATATTAGTTTAAATGCCGACCCCAAAATTTTGGAACTAAGGCTTTGTTGTTGTTGTTGTTCTTCTTCTTCTTATGATAGATACACGTAGATCTAAAGTTCTGCGTAAAAGATCGGGAAAGATGGATGGGCCAAGGAAAAGTATGGAAGACTCGGTTCAGCGCAAGATGGAACAATTTTATGAGGGGTCTGATGGCCCACCCCTCCGTGTTCTTCCAATTGGTGGCCTGGGTGAAATTGGGATGAATTGCATGCTTGTGGGAAATTATGATCGATACATACTGATTGATGCTGGTGTCATGTTTCCAGAGTAAGCTTTGAACACTTGTCTGCTATGGTTTTAAATCCTGAAGAATTGCATCTTGGTGATTACTGATTATAGTTTGCTATCTAAAGATTTTGTTTCTTATGGAGGACTTGTCCCCAAAAACTAATCATAACTTTAGTTGCTTTAAGGGGTTACCAGATTTCAAATTCTGATCTAAATTGTCAAATAAATCCCCTCTTCTTGGCTACATCTACTATGGAGGAAATTTTACATGACAAGGGAAATTTTCTACTAAGGACTTTCTTTAGTTCCTGGATGCCTTGAGTTTTTGTTAACCTTTATTGTGGTTTTACTTAATTTTTCTTTTTTATATTTGCCTGCTCATTTCCTTTGTATACTTCCCGTATATGTACTAGGGTTGTGCCTTTTGTGCTTTTTCATTAATGGATTTTTATTAATTATAAATAAAGAATTAGAGGAAGCAGTTTTCCACTTGCACTTTGGAGTAGTTGCTATATTTTACTCTGAAAATTTCTTTTTTGCTGATTTAGCTTTAACTAAATGTTTTGTCTAATGTATTGACATCATACTTCTCACTTGTATTTCAGCTATGATGAACTTGGAGTCCAAAAAATTGTACCTGATACCACATTTATCAAAAGATGGAGTCACAAAATCGAAGCAGTTGTTATAACACATGGCCATGAAGATCACATTGGTGCGTTGCCTTGGGTAAAGTTTCCTTCTGCTTATTCATCTTAAAAGATAAAGAAATTCCTTCTGCTTCTTGGAAATGATATTTTGACTGAATACTGATGGATCTAGTACTTGGCTATTTATTTTGTTAAGTCTATTAAGTCTTTGTAATGGGGCATGAGGCCAAATTGTTTCTCATGTTTTATCATTGATGAATTTGGAGGGACACTGCATTGGCACTCGCATCTGGTGAGAGGGGAAAAATTGGTGCCTTGGCTGATGGCTTGCAGTTGTAGGGCATCTGATGGGCTTCAACAAAGATTTCTGACAACAATTAAACAATCTTCATTGTTTAATTGTAGGACCCAGATTCATTGCCATTGGCTAGTTGGGATGGAATTGTCATCAAACCTTAAGGATACATTTGGCATTGTGCATTGTTTAAGTGATGTCCTCCTTTGTCATTGTTAACTACACTCCTTATTTCTACCATAGCAAAGCTGTGTGCGTTCATTTAATCTTTTTATGTAACACTCTGTTTATTATTTTCCTTTGAGATAATCTCAGATTATTAAACTAAGGAAAGTACGAAAAGATAAGCAGGCCTATCTCTCTCTCTTGTATTATTGCCACAAAAGAATTCCTGAAGTAAATTTTACCATAATGTGATGATTTACCTTTAAAATTATTACTTTTATGTAGTTAGTTATTGTTTCAAGTTGCCTAGCATTTATCATTTTCATTTTCTTTATAATGCAGGATAGAAGCCTTAGTGGCTTTGATACCTATTTTGTTGTAGGATCTTTAGGAATTCAACTCTAATTTAGGGTTCTTGATGAGATCTTGAAGGGTTTTTGATAGGGTTTGATGTTTAAGGGTTTAGGTAGGGTTTGGTAATAAAAAGATTGGATCTTGAATTAAACAGTGAATAGAACAAGAAATAAAGAAAGTTAAACCCTAGGCAATCACAACTAGGAAGGAGACCTCAAAGCTTTCAAATAAGCTGTTGGAATTTTAGCGAATTCAATTTCTCTATATCTCTATGTTATTGATTACATGAAGACTATTTATCAAAAAATGATTACATGAAGACTATTTTGTTGGGTAAATTATTTTATGAAGCCATCCTCTCATAATATGTGAGACCCACACATCTATTTTAGTATAGGGTAAATCAGGTAATTACCAAACCACCCCTATTTTAGTTGAGTAACTTGTTGCTCAAAATCTTCTATTATTATTTATCAAGTTTGCTTCTGGTTCTGCCAAATTGCAGTAGGAAATTGTGTTGAAACTTGACTTCCAATATATTCATGTTTTTATTTGTAATGTTAACTCAATCTATTTAGAGAGAGAGAGAGAGAGAGAGTCTGTCTGCAAAGTATATAACCAGATATTAATGACTCACATGGTTTCTGAAACAGTCATGAAGGAAACTGAAGTGCCTCCAGAACTGTATTAGACCAAGAGGCTCTTGAAAATTAAATGATTTATTTTTCTTCTTCTTATCCTTCTCTCTCTCTCTCTCTCTCTCTCTCTTTAAACTTTAGGATTGAACTTTTAAGCATTATGCTCTTTATGTGTTTCTGCTGTTACAGATTTTTCACTAGGTTTAATGCGTATAAACAGGTAATTCCAGCTTTGGATTCTCGTACACCGATATTTGCATCTTCCTTTACAATGGAGGTACTTTTCATGGGATTTAATTTCATATAAATATAAACACACGCACACGCACACGCACACGCACACACACACAAACATAAATTTTATGAATGTGCTGCTTTCCAAAAACTTGATATGTCAACCAATAATGATTTTCCTGTAAGTTAAGTATAAGTCACTGTTTCCGGAGCCTTTTCTTCTTGTACCCTTGGGTTGTGTAAATATTTGTTTCTGTTCATCCTAGTACAGAAAGGTAATACTTTTTATTTTTCAACAGCTTATTAAAAAGCGTTTAAAGGAGAACGGGATTTTTGTTCCTTCTAGACTTAGGGTATTTAGAACACGGAGGAAGTTTGTGGCTGGGCCATTTGAAATAGAGCCTATCAGGGTTACCCATTCCATTCCTGATTGTTGTGGATTAGTTCTTCGCTGCGCTGATGGTACGATTCTTCATACTGGGGACTGGAAGGTAAAACTAACTTATATATGCTTTTTCCTCTTCTTTACTTTCATTCTCAAGGTGTATGAGAGTTTACGTTCAACAGATTGATGAAACACCGTTGGATGGTAAAGTTTTTGATCGTGAAGCTTTAGAGGAACTTTCAAAAGAAGGAGTAACATTGGTAAGTCACTTGGATCTTTTTTATTACATTTTTCGTATTTTTTATGTTGATACATTGCATATAAAAGGAAATTCATCAGGTTTCACTTTGGGGGAGAGGTATGGGTTCACGAGTTGGGCGGTTAAGAGGCAATATAACCATAAAATGAGTGTAGCGGAAATGAGAATGTTAAGATGGATAAGTGGGAATATATGGAAAGATAAGATTCGAAATGAGGACATCCGTTTAAAGATAGCAGTAGCTCCTTCTGATGAAAAGATGAGGGAAAATTGCTTGAGATGGTTTGGTTATATTCAGAGAAGAGCGAGTAATGAACCAGTAAGAAAGAGTGAGTCGATCCACGTTGAGGAACGGAAATAGCCAGAGGAAAGCCAAAAATAACACTAGTAGAAGTAATAAAAAAAAGACATGTCAATTAGGGAAGTAACAGAGAGCATGACTTCAAATAAGATAGAATGGAGAAAAATAATTAATGTGGTCAACCCAATCTAATATGTCAAGGATCCATAGCCAACTCCAAATTTTGGGACTAAGGCTTTTTTGTTGTTGTTGTATGGGTTCACAAGGGCCAAAACACTAAAATATGAGCTCCATGTGTTAGTTGCCTTATGAACCAATTGCATTAGTCCCCTTTTGTGAGGTCTAGTTCCAGGGGTCCACTATTTACCCTTAGAAAAACAGGCTCTACCTTTCTGTGCTAATAGTAAAATCATCAGGAGGTATTAATGTTGTCAGTGCTATTGGCGAGTAATATTTTTTTTTTTTTGATAAGACAATTTTACGTGTTTTAAGAAAATAAAGATCATATAATTGAATAGATAATTTTTTTTTTATTTTAGAGATTTTCAACTTATGGCGTCCGTTCTTGATGATAGCTCTTTATCATCAGACCAAGACACTAATCAGTTTTGGTGTAGGCGGGGATTGAACCCCAGATCTCTTATACAACTATCAGAGATTTTACCAGTCGAGCTAACTGGAACCCACAGTAATATTTTCTAATCCTGATATAGTTTTATTGGCTGAATCTTTGATTGTGATTTTTAGGAAGCTCAAGAGTTCCCTTCCATTAATGAAATTCCTTATCCAGAAAAAAAAAATATGCTAGTACCTTATTTGGATTATATGAGACTTGTATGGCTGCCTTCTATATGGAGAGGAATTTTTCACAAACATAGGGTTTTTGTGTGTCTAGAAATTGTACTCAAATTTTTCAAAATTTCTCTCTTCTTTTGCAATCTTGTGGTTGAAAGGTTTAGACTGGCATCTGATGCCTTGTATATCTTGTTTTTGCTCTGTCCTTAGTGGTTATAATGCCTTTGTTTTTGTTAGTCTTCTCTGTTTGATTAACCGATGTTCTCTTTGTAGGATTTTGTCTATATATTGTGTTAATGTGGAAATAACTAAAATGCCATTTCAGTTTACAGCTTCATTTAAACTATCCACAGAGAATAGAAGCAAATGAAAAATTAGCAATTAATGCACATGACTTTGCAGATGATGAGTGACTCAACAAATATTCTCTCTCCTGGAAGGACAATTAGCGAATCTGTAGTGGCAAATTCATTGTTGAGGCGTATTTCTGAATCTAAGGGAAGGGTAATTACAACTCAGTTTGCATCAAATATACACCGCCTTGGAAGTGTGAAAGCTGCTGCTGATTTAACTGGCAGAAAATTGGTATGTTCTCCCCAGCTCCTCTAATGTCATGCAATTGTACTTTTCTTTGTTATAACACTCTGCACTCTTGTATTTTCAAGATAGAATGTGTCTTAGAAGCTGTGATATAATGATTTGTGATAGGTATTTGTTGGGATGTCCTTAAGGACATATCTGGATGCAGCTTGGAAGGATGGAAAGGCACCAATTGATCCGTCAACTCTGGTAAAATAACACGTATAAGATTTCTTCTGTTCCTTAGCCTGTTTTCTTTTACTTGTGGCTACACAGTTCTCAAGTTCGCAAGTTTTTATGTGGTGTGACACTTTAAGGGAAAGAACAATTAAGAGCTCAATAGTCAATTCACTTTATGTTAGAGTTGTGAAAAAATTGGCTTCCAGCCATCTGCTATATTTGGCTGGACAGAATTAAACTAAATTCATCTCAACTCAAAACTGAATCCCAATGAAGTGTGGTTGTTTATGTGAATCCTTCTTTGCCATTTAACTGCATCAGGGGTGTAATTGCTGAGGCGTTGCATAAACATGTTGATCAAATATGAACCTCTGTTGTTAGTGTCAATGTAATAACTTTTTGATCAGAGGCATCCAGAGGATGCAAGTTCAATCCAACATGTTAGATCCAATTTCTTCTTCCACCTTTGTTGTACTCTTTATTTATTTATTTATTTTTTGTAATAATTTTTATCACAAATTGGCAATAGGGAGGCTTGAACCTCTAACCTCACCTTTGTTATACTTTTTTATCATATCCTTTTGTATGGCACTCTGAAGTCCAATTAAAAGGGGAGGGTTGTGATGATAGATTAACGACTTGTGTAACAAATTTTGTAATATGTAATGAACATGGGCCGACCCCAATTATTTGGATTAAGGATAATGTTAGTTATTAAAAAGAGAAGAAGAAACAGTCCTAAGGTCTGGAAGTGTAGCAGCCTCGATTTATGGCTATTAAACACTGGCTCTGTAACTTCAGGTTCAACTGAACTAAGTTTCAGTTCAAGTCTTTGTCCGAATTTCATTATGATGATATTAATTATGGGGAAAGAACAATACTGACATATAAATCTGTCTGCCAATGCTAATCATCATATACAAATCTACATTAATATCAGCATTGTTCATATTGCTTCTTTCATTTATAAGTTTTTCATCAAGCTCTTGATTTTTTCTGTCCTCCACTCTTTCTAATTTATAGGTGAAAATTGAGGATATTGATGCTTATGCTCCAAAGGATTTGTTAATTGTCACAACTGGCTCTCAAGTAAGTTATTCTAGTTGCCCTTGGTGGCTGCCTGGTTCCATTGACAGCATTATATTTATTGGACCAATTTAGCTGGCATATCACTATGTTGTATATTATATGTCAGGCAGAACCACGAGCTGCCTTAAATCTTGCATCATATGGAGGTAGTCATTCTCTTAAACTGAGCAAGGAAGATGTAATATTGTACTCAGCAAAGGTAACAACATTTCACAGACCTGTAACCTGCTTTCAGAATTCTGTATACATTGAGAAAATTCTTTTCTGATTTTCTCGGTACATTTTTTTTGGTTATTTAATGAAAATTTTGAAAAACAGATTTACAGATGTTTTTACTTTGATTGGCCAGAAAGTGTTTAAAGTACAAAATATTTTGCACAATCACTTAGGCTTCATTTGGGAGTTCATAAGGGAATGGAATGAAATGATCATAAGGGAATGGAAATGAATGGAATGTATTTAAGTAAGATAAAAGAATGGAATGGAATAGAATTAAGTAACTTTGATTGGATGTTTTAAAATAAAAGAATGGAAATGAATGAAAATGAATGGAATGTAAGTAATCTTGTTTGAGACTAACATGGAGGGAATGGAATGGAATCATTTTATGACAATATTACTATTAGACTCCTATTTTAAAATAAAAGATTGAATATATAGGGGTATTTTGGGAGTTTTAGTAAAAAAAATCATTAAATCTAATTCTATTCCCTTCTATTCCTCCCAATTTTGGGGGTAATGAAAATTTGGGGTTTTAAGGGAATAGAGAGGAATGAGTATTCTCTCCTACCCATTCCATTCTCTCCCACTTAAACTCTCAAATAAGGGAATGAACTTTCTATTCCCTCCATTAAAACTCCCAAATAAGGGAAGGGAAGAATATTCTAAAATTATTCTTTTCATTCATTTCCATTCTATTTCATTCCTTCCTCCCAAATGAGACCTTAGAAAAAGTTTAAAAGAGGGTGTTATAAAAAAAAAAAAAAAAAAAAAAACCTTATGATGCTGTTCCATTTTGTTTTTGTTTTCTTCTTTTATGTTCTTTCTATCAGAAAGGAACAGTGCAATCATTTTTAGAAAAGAAACATTGCATTGTGTTGACGGTTGACCATGTTGAATATGTTCATATTGTAACTCCTACAAGTAGTCTGGTTTTAGGTTCAAGTATTGGTTCTCTACTATCTTCTTTGGTGATAATTACTTCAATCAATTAATGACAAACCTTCCCAGCTATAGTCTTTAGAATTCTGATCTTTGGGGATTTCATTATGGTCACATTTAGATCTTCTTTCTAAGCTTCATTACATAGTCAAGTTAATAAAATTGTATCTGGTTTTAAATACCTTTAGGTAATCCCTGGTAATGAATCTCGAGTGATGAAAATGTTAAACCGGATATCAGAGATTGGATCGTCAATTGTAATGGGGAAGAATGAGGGCCTACATACATCTGGTCATGGATATCGAGGAGAACTGGTAAGTTTCATTGTCAGTTTTCAAAATTTGAATTTTCCTGCATTATTGTATTTTTATTATTTTTTTCTAATCTTCTTAAACATTTTTTTTTTAATTATAGAAGAGAGCAACAAAAATCCGATATCTTATAATCATGTTATTGTCATATCAATAGTAGGATTACTCAAAGAAAGTAGACATGGTTAGGTTTTCTTGGGTTTCACTTTTTAAACACTTCTCTCTTTTTCATTTTATGATGACTAAATTTTCAAGAGAATTAGTTGCATATAAATAAGCCTGTAGGTTAATTCTAGGTCCCATGGGTGAGATCTAGTCAGGCCTCATAAATAATTTATTATGTACAGGCCTTGTTTCCATTACTCATGAACTAGATGCATCTGTCTTATTCCTCTGTCTTGCATATGACGAGATACTAATGAAATATGAAATGCATTTCTGCAGGAGGAAATACTTCAAATTGTGAAGCCACAACATTTTTTGCCCATACATGGAGAACTCTTGTTTTTGAAAGAGCATGAATTACTTGGAAGATCAACTGGTATTCGACACAGTTGTGTAAGTCACTGCTTTGTTATTATATCTAGTTGATAGATTAGTAGCTTAGCATGATGAAATGGATTCAGTTGGAAACTCTGACCGGCTTAGCTTCTAAATTTATCAGGCTTTCGGTATGATGAGATTGTATTTTAACAATTTTACTACATAAGCATTTGGAATTAAGTTGGGACTTTAACTGGGGCAATGACTTTTCTGCTGGAGTTGAGATTGGAATGAGATTATGCATCTCATTATTGGCTAGATTGAGGATCAGTAAGGTTAATCACACTTTCAGCAAGATCAGTAAGGTTAAGCTATTGGGTTTGTTGTCACATTGAGTGTTCCTTCAGTTAACCTTCCCCTTTTACAATTGAGAGCTTAATATCATGCATATGAACATGCTGCTTTTGTACCTTTTTTTACTTAGTAGGGAGCTTTGTCACAATGGGCTTTAGTTTTCCATGACCTATTTTCATCTTTTTTTTTTTGGTCCAGTATGACCTGTTCTCATCTTTTACATGGATAAAAAGATAACCCCCTTTTGCTTGTCTTTGCTCACTAAATTCATATATATATATATACATAGAAGCTTCCATCCAACTATATGTCTGTAAAATGTAAATTCTATGAACCCACGGGTCAAGGGAATTGTAGAACAATAATTTAGGAAAAAAAAAAAAAAAAATTCCTCTTAGTGCTTGGCCTTTATTAGGGTTAACAAGTCCTCATGTCAGAATTTCATATTAAAGTGGAAGGGAAGATTGTCCTGTGTAATTACTTTGGTGTATAGCATGCCTATTATGATGCAAAATACTGGTTAGGATTCTATTGGTGTTACAATATACACATTTCAGGTTATTTATAATACAATATGATGAAAAAAATTAACGTGACTTAATTATATCAGGTTATAAAGAATGGGGAGATGCTTGGGGTCTCTCATTTGAGAAATAGAAGAGTTCTTTCTAGTGGTTTCACTTCCCTAGGGAAAGAGAATTTGCAGGTTAGTGATCAAGGGTTTTGACTTGCCTATAATGAAAAGTTATTCTAGAAAATTCTTAGAGATCTAGTCTTGTATCACAGTTGATGTATAGTGATGGCGATAAAGCATTTGGTACATCATCAGAACTTTGCATTGATGAGAGACAAAGAATTGCATCAGATGGCATTATAGTGGTCAGGTAGTCCTCTTGGATCTTGCAGTACAGTTCAATATCATTGTCATCTATACAATGGCATCCTTATAACTCTCTTTTACAGCATGGAAATTTTACGCCCTCAAAATGTAGATGGTATGATAGAGAATAGCTTGAAAGGGAAGATAAGAATCACTACAAGATGCTTATGGCTTGACAAAGGGAAGCTTTTAGATGCACTCCATAAAGCCGCTCATGCTGCACTTTCAAGCTTGCCTGTGAATTGTCCTGTATCCCAAATGGAAAGAACTGTGGCTGAGCTATTGAGGAAGATGGTAAGGAAATACAGTAGTAGAAGGCCTGAAGTCATTGCCATTGCTCTAGAGAACCTTGCAGCAGTTCTTTCTGATGAGGTAAATGCAAGGCTATCTGGAAAATCCCATGTTGGTTATGGGATATCAGCATTGAGAAAAGTGGTTGATGGACATTCAGAAAAAAATTAGTCCTCTAGGATGCACACAGAAGACATTGCCAACATACAGTTAGAGCACTCTTTACAAAAAAATTTGAAAGGTCTCTCTCTCTCTCTCTCTCTCTCTCTATATATATATATATATATATATACGTGTGTGTGTGTGCGCGTGCGCGTGCGAGAGCTCATTTGTGGGTGGATTGGTCTACATGTCCAGTTGCTAATATTAGTAAAGTTTATTTGCACCAACAGATTAAGACATGATTTAATCTACTCCAAGATGATGCAATCACTACTTCTCTTGTGTTTTTGGAAATCATTGGAAGTTTTAAATTTATGGGGGACTCAACAAAAGTTCCATCTGTGGGGCTTTGTATGTTGCTGCACAACCTCAGAATTTTCAATTTTTGAATTTTGGAAGGTGACAATACATTGGTAGAGTTATTCTTCATCCCAGTGTGCAGTCCATTACATAAAAACGCTTAAAACAGAGAATTGATAATTTGAGATTTCTGCATTTATATGTCCGTACTTATATACACACATAAAGTGCCTAGTGCTTGAGTTTTATAAGGTTAATATTTTTATATTGAACATAAAATTTTCAATAAGTAATTCAAATCACATCATTCAATATACTTAACCTTGGTTGCTCTCCAAAACCACAGTTCTTAGGAGCTTGGCTGGTTACTCCAGCAGTTTAACCATTCAGCCAATGTATGACAATAATGGATCAATTGCATCATGCTAATATAATTTTGATGTGGTGGTTTCTGGGGTGGCTGCCACTGGAACTATCTACCATGTAACTGTACCTAATTTCAACTACATATTCTAACATTTCCATACACAATTTTGTAATTCTCTTTGGAAGTTAGAATTTGAGATGGGTGCATAGTATCATTGCTCTGGAATATTTTTGTTCTATATCCTCATGGTGGGATTGTGACACATAGGCTAATTCGTAAACTCTGGCACTGGCAGTGGTTTTTATTGTGATCTTTTTTCCTCCCATCATACATGATCCATGTAGGTGAAGGTAACGAACTTGAAAGACTACTACCCAAGGAAGACACCATAGCTTCAAGCTCCAGCTTAGCAGAGAGGCCTTTCTCCGATTCTGAGGATTCAGATGATTTCTGGAAAGCATTTGTTACATCATCGTCACCTGTTGATGAAGTGGCAAAAGATAACAATGGTTTCATTCCACGATCAAAACATGTCTCAATGGTTGAGGACAGTGTTGAAAGTGATAAAGATGAGTCCTCAAAGCTGCCAAATTCTTCCAAGCCTGTAAAACGAAATAAATGGAAACCTGAGGAGGTTAAGAAGCTAATTGATTTGCGTGGAGAATTGCATAGCAAATTCCAAGTTGTGAAGGGAAGAATGGCCCTTTGGGAACAGATATCTGGAAGCTTGTTGTCTGATGGGATCAATCGAAGTCCAGGACAATGCAAATCTCTATGGACATCTCTGGTTCTGAAATATGAGGTTTGTTCTTGCTTCTTTTGGTTATTTTAAACTTTGGATGTCATTTTGAATTTCTATTATGAATTCTTATCTAGCAATGCCTCTGGATGGAAGGTACATTCATCATATGTGTGCGCACATGTGATATTTAGGATTTTATGTCCCTATCTTTGCTTACATAATTTTGAGTTTTAAAGCCACTGAGCCAGATCTCATCTGGTACCTTCTTCTCCCACAATTATTGGTTGGAGGGTTGTGGTTCAACATCCACTAGGTGCATAACTTACCAATACAGAAAAGAAAAACAAACAAACAAAAAAAAGTTTTGTGGACTCTTGAATATGTTCAGAAAATATGGTTTTGATGACTAAGATCAGAAAATTCTCTAGGATTATGACCTTTGCAGGCCCTCAAATAATTGGCAAGCGCTCACCCTGTCTGTTTTGTTAATGATGGCAACACCCTCCCATCCTCTCCTGACAGTTAATTAACAACGATATTTTTGTGAACAGGAGAGCAAGAATGGGAAGGAAAGCATGGAGAGCTGGCCTTTTTTTGAGGACATGAGTAAAATTTTGTCTAATTAAAAAGATTTTTGTTTTGAACAGGAGACCAAGAATGGGAAGAAAAGCAAGAAGAGCTGGCCATATTTTGAGGACATGAATAGAATTTTGTCTGATCTTGATGTACTGGCAGCAAAATGATGGGCAGAGAAGGAAACTGCTTTTACCAATTTTTTAGAAGATTCAGCAAGATGGATGTTCTTTTAAAATTTGAACAGCTCTGACCATGATGAAGATCCATCAGCAACATAATAATTATAAGGTCTCCAGTAATGTAAAAGAGCAACAATAGGTGAAGTAGATTTGTAGGACACAAACACTGTAAATCAATCAAATGAATAGCTGAGAAAGGGGAGGGTGACCCAAAGAGAATTTTGAATTTGTTACATTTGACGAAAATGTATCCTACACATTGCTCTGTTTTGATGTTTAGGGATACATTGTAACTGCACTGCACCATAGTTAATGGTGAAAGTACAATTTCCCCAAAAAAATCTTTATCATTCTTTAGTTAAATAGATACATTATGGGTAGTATTTACACATTTATGTGATAACACTTAGTTTTAGATGGATTCAATCTCATTCTGTTTTGCTTCTTAGTAAATTTTTTCTACACTAGGGTATTCGAAAAACCAAACTTAAAAAATGGCAAAGCTTGAATGTAACAATTTGAACTATTTTTTAGTGAAAATAACTATAATAGAAAGAAAAGATTGGAAAGCATATTATTATTATCAAAGATCTTTTATTCAATGATTATAAATTTTACTAGTTAAAATAATTGAAACTCACAACCTAAGGCAACGAATTCATTATTCAACTATATAAATGCATTACGTGTTTTTAGTAAAAATCTAGGAGGGTCATTGTTTAAATTTATGTCCAAAATTATAATTTTGTTTACTAAAAACACGAGGGAGGGAGAATTAATGAAAGGTCAAGGGAGGCCACGGCTCCCCCTAGCCCTCTCCCCGCCTAATTATTACTCTACTCAATTGAAACGAAACTAGTGTTCAGAGAACCGGAGAAATTTTGGACCCAACACTTGGGTCATCTCTATTCATCGTCATATCCACCACGTGATACTGCATTTCACAATTCTTACATTCAAAATAAATTCAACTGTTCAATATCGGATCCTAAACGCTAAACCTAGGTCAAGTGTAAAAGTTAACCATTCAAGAGACTTTTTTTGGTAAAAATTCAAGAGACTTTGTAGTTCTAGGAATTTCAGATCTTTTAAAGCATCACAGTAGACCTGCAAAATGTAAAATATGCAAATCAGACAGAACAATTGGCAGTAACATCTTACGAAAAGAAAGAAAGCATGAACCAAAGAGAAAATATAAACAACGTTAATATATATATATATATATATATATATATTGGTAACCAAGATCATAATATTAACTAGGGGAAATTACACTTTACCACCCTAAACTATACATTAGATTACACTTTGCACCCTAAACTATTCGAATGCACACTTTGCATCCTAAACTATGACTATTGTTACACTTTGCACCCCGACGTTAGTTTTATTGTTAAATTAGACAAAAATAAATAGCACATGACTTGCACATGATTTTTACTTAGGTGGTACAATGTTTAAAGACCAAAACACCATTTTCAAAAACAATTAAAAACAAAAGTTTTTTTTTTCCAACTCTTTATCTCTCTCGCGTGTGTCAAATTCAGCTCTCTCACTTTCCCCAAATCAAAACTCTGTAAGTCTGTAATCCTAAATCCCCCAAAAATATCTAGTAGGTAGAGCTTTACTGTTTTGTAGCTTTTTGAAATTGTTAATTATGACTGGGTTTTTGTTTTTACAGAGTAAACAATGATTGTTTGTGGAATATTGTATAGAATAGCATTTTTTGTTTGAATTGTTGTATTGAATGTTGTGTCTTCAATTGGTCCCCAAATTCTTGGGCTAGAGGTGCAAGAACTACTGAAATTCTTGGGCTGGAGGAGCAAGAATTGCTAAAAATTATTGGGTAGAAGGCTCAAGAACTCCAAACTATTGCTGCAAGTTCTACTGCTGTAAGAACTTCAACGGCTGCAACAACATATGGTGGTGGTGATAACAGTTAACGTGTGGTGGTGCTAACTTTGGAAAAAGCCATTCAAAGGTGCAGTCCAATAAGAAGAGAAAACCTTGGGAAAGAGAGAGTTGTATCTTTACCTGTACGCATGCAAGAGAGATATAGGTCTGGAAAAAAAAAATGTTTTTAATTGATTGTGAAAGGGTGTTTTGGTCTTTAAACATTATGTCACTTAAGCAAAAATCATGTGCAAGTCATATGCTATTAATTTCTATCTAACTTAACAGTAAAACTAATGTCAGGTGCAAAGTGTAACAAGGTTCATAGTTTAGGGTGCAAAGCGTGCATTTAAATAGTTTAGGGTGCAAAGCGTGCATTTAAATAGTTTAGGGTGATAAAGTGTAATTTTCTCTATTAACTAAGAAACACCGAACACCAACAGTATTGGTACAAAGTCTAGGGCGATAAAAGCCCATCTTATTAGAATACAGAAGCTATTAGATAGCAGGGGAGGTGTTACAAAAATAGAGAAAACATCAGCGGAGGCCGATCCCAATCTGGCGGCATTGGCATAAAATTTTGCCTCCCTAGCAACAATTCCCTGCAATCATCAACAAGACCAGATAAATCTCCATTAGTATAGACATTGCTAGTTACTAATAAGGAAATTGCTGCAGATGCATCAAGTTCTATTTCCACAACATGGACTCCCTGTTCTATACAAAAGATTAGACCTTCCCTTTAGGCCCAAAGTTCCGCTGCAATACTTGAATTCACATTTATAGATTTCGCAAAATCTACAATACACTGGCCAGCTGTGTCCCTGAGCAGCCCCCCACACCCCGAGAACCCACTTGTGCTAATAACCGAGCCATCGGTGTTCAGTTTTAGCCAGCCCTCAGCTAGTTTTGACCACTTCACCTGTTTCACATGTCTCGCCGCCTCCGTGCTTGGATCCACCACACACGATACAAAAACTCTGGCTTGCATTTCCACTACCTTCACCAGGTTTGGATTTTGAATGCCTTTCTATTTCGTTGAAACCCATATTTTATTAAATTGCCATCCCGTAAAGAGACACATATTTTATTTGTTTCATTATTCTTTTTTATATTCTTTTCGTTAAGCCCACCACACCCTCAACCAATCATTTGTCCTTATTTTCCACAATTCGTGTCTAAAGCTCAGAAAGACATTGACAATTCAAGATGTCTATGTTGTGTCAGTAGGTGTCACAACTGAAGTGAATTGCACCCGGTGCAATACCTAAGTGGGGCGCCGATCTGCTCAGATCTTCAACCACGCCGTGAAGCTGATAGAAAGAAAAAGGGTCTACAGTGGTATCAGAAAAACCGGTTCAACTAGTACCGTTCTCCGATTTTCATGGTTCAACCACCGATTTTCCGATCCGTTCCTACTTTTAAAACCATCTACTACTCTCTTTGTTTACTTCATCTTCATCGAGTTTGATTCAATCTCAAAAAAAAAAAAAAAAAAAAAAAAAAAGTTTTTTTTTTTTTTGGGGGGTTAAAATGCTTTTTTTGGGGGGGGGGGGGGGGGGGGGGGGGGGGGTTAAAATGCATGATATATTAATAGCAAAAGAAAGTTACAAACTGGCCATAGAGGCCAAAGTAGTGGCTACCCGCCTATAATATTACAAACCATTGATATCTGATATAAAAAATCTATCTAATTCATTTGAGGGGGAAGCTTCAAATATAACAAAATCATCCTGTAGCATCCTTTCTTGGCCAAAAAAATCAGCACACCTCTTCACTTCTCCATATACATGAGCTACCCGAACCTCTGTGAATCTTGCTATGAGGGATTTGCAATCAAAAAGCAATGGAGAAAATTTAATGTTAGCGTTGTTAGCATTGTTTAACATCTCCACAATAACCTTGACATCAAGCTCCACTTCCAAACATCCAATTCCCAACTAAATAGCAAGATTTAAACCATCTCTCAGTGCCATATTCTCCAGTTTTAATATAAATGAAAGATACCCGACAGACCAACAATCTAAAGACTAAAAAAAACCCACGTCATTCTCTCTCTCTCTCTCAGTTACAGACCAAGCATACCCACTGTCATACTCATCACCCCACATGTGAAATACAACTTTTTTTCTTCTTTATAATTTGTCTTTCTTTCCCTTTCCTTGCTCCAATCTCTCTCCAATATCATCACTGTCAACCGGGTATTAGAGCTAAGACCAGATCTCGCCAGAGAAGAATGCATCACCCAATTTTTTTTTGGTTAACAACAAAAGAACTTACAAATTGGCCACAAAGGCCAAAGTAGTGGCTACCTGCCTATAATAGTACAGCCCATTCACATCAGATATAAGAAGTCTATCTAATTCAACAGAGAGGGAAACTTCAAAAATAACAAAATCCTCCCTCATACAGCAACTTTTCTTGGCCAAAAGATCAGCACACCTATTCATTTCTCTATACACATGAGCTACCCGAACCTGTGTGAATCTTGCTATAAGGGATCTGCAATCAAAAAGCAATGGAAAAACTTTAATATTAGTGCTGTTAGTATTTTTTAACATCTCCACCAGAACCTTAGCATCAAGCTCCACTTCTAAACATTCAATACCCAACTGAATAGCAAGGTTTAAACCATCCCTCAGTGCCCATAATTCAGCCATCACACTTGTCGTGTGCCCAACAGACCTCAAATACCCCCTAATCCATCTCTCTTCACTATCACGGATCAGCCCTCTACCACTTGTCTTACCTGGGTTCCCCAATGAAGCTCTATCAGTGTTGAGCTTGTGCCAACCTGGAAGAGGCTTGGACCATTTAATAGGAATAGCAATTCTGGGAGTTGCTTAACCTTGCTGACACAAAAATGAAATTCCTTAGCTTGACTTGAGCACATCTTATCAAGTGTTGGATTTGGAATAGAATTTTCAAACACAACAAAGTTCCTATTTTTCCACAAGGACCAAACAAAATTTCTTGCCCTTCATTGAAACTCATATTTTATTAAATTGCCATCCCGTAAAGAGACACCTATCTTATTTGTTTCATTATTCTTTTTGGAGTAAGACTTAGATACAGTACTTAGGTGCTATTTCTTAAATTTTCTTTTTAAAATTTTGCCATATTGATTTTTCTTCATAGAATGAAAATATATATTTTAATTAAATAGTCACATGACTAAATCTTAAAAAAAAAAATATCTAAAAATTAGCACCTAAGATACTATAACTAAGTTTTGCCTTTCTTTTTTTATATTTCGGGACCACACCCTCGACCAATCATTTGTTCTTATTTTCCACAATTCGTGTCTATAAAGCTCAGATAGACATTGAAAATTCAAGATGTCTATGTTGCGTCAGCGGGTGTCACAACTGAAGTATTGCACCCGTGCAATTCACCGGATCCTAATCCTGTCACTTTCACCCAGGACGAAGTGGGGCGCCGATCTGCTCAGATCTTCAACCTCGCCGTGAAGCTGATAGAAAGAAAAAGGGTTTACAGTGGTATCAGAAAAACCGGTACAACCACTACCGTTCTCCGATTTTCATGGTTCAACCACCGATTTTCCGATCCGTTCCAACTTTTAAAACCATCTACTACTCTCTTTGTTTACTTCATCTTCATCGAGTTTGATTCAATCTCAAAAAAGAAAAAAAGAAAAAGAAAAAGAAAACATAAAAAGAAAAGGGTCCGGCTCCCCTCCCGTTTCAAACTCTCATGTATTCTCCAGTTTTAATATAAATGAAAGACACCCGGCAGATCAACTAAAGACAAAAAAAACCCACGTCATTCTCTCTCTCTCATTCTATCTCAGTTGCAGGCCAAACATACCCACTGTCATACTCATACACCCAACACGTGAAATACAATTTTTTCTTCTTTATAATTTGTCTTTCTTTCCCTTTCCTTGCTCCAATCTCTCTCCAATATCATCACTGTCAACCGGGTATTAAAGCTAAGACCAGATTTCGCTAGAGAAGAATGCATCACCCAACTTGAAACAAAATTTTTTGGACAAATTCAAAGAACCCAGAAGAGGGAAAGCAAGAACTCTCTCAAAATTTGTCTCTCTGTCTCCCTCAAAAAGAAACCCCAAGAATAACCTTGCAAATCCTATAACAGTAAAATCAAAGAAATTTAAGCCACATACCAGTACCCATAATCAATCACCCATCCATCATATATATCACAAAATGAAGTGCTACAAACAAAAAGAGAGAAGAGTAATCATGCAGCAGACCCGAAAGGAAAAAGGGTCTACAGTGGTATCAGAAAACCGGTTCAACGAGTACCAGAAAAAGGGTCTACAATGGTATCAGAAAAACAAACAAACGTTGATTAAAAAATTAAGATTTATTGATTTTACCTGTAGCCGGAGTTCGTATACTTGATGGATGTTTCAAATTTCGGCTTATGAGCCGATGGCGAGCCCGACGAGGAAGGTTTGCTGCAAAAGCAGCCCATCTGTCACCGCAGGTAGTAGCAATCTGTAAGCGAGAAATTTTGTTTGGGACTAAATTGCAACTTTAATATAAGATTACCCCTCATACACATATGCACATGCTTTTTTATTACATGCACACATTTTTTTTATTTAATAAGTTATATATATATATATATATATATATACACACCAAACAATAACAAAAAAAGTTTAATAATTTCAATCAAAATTATGTTTAGTGGCAATATTTCATAAAATAAAATTTATTTTTCTATTTTTATAGTAAAATTCTTAAAAAATTTCTTTTTAATACAAATTATCAAATTTTATACTAATGTAAATAAAAAATCTTTCAACTGAACTAATGAAATTTTCAAAAATATGAATGATTCAAAATTTTGAGGAATAAGTTAGGCTTCAAATATATTTGAAGCTATCTTGCTTTAACTCATTATGTAGTAAATAAAGAGACATTTCATATGTAGTTTTAGTGACATTATTTGTTTAATGAGTCAATGACTTGTTAATTGCCACATAACTGGTTGAAAAAGATATAAATTCAAATATGTTTGATGCCAAACTTTATCAAATATTTAACAAATATAAGAGCATATTTTACAATAAAAAATAGAATTGTGAAAATAATGTTATCTCTCTATAATTATTAGTCCAATTTTTTTTTTTAAGAGTATCATTGGACTAAATCAAATATTTGGAGGGGCTAACTCTTATTTTTTAGACTAAAATTTGAAAACATTAAAATAATTATATATATATATATATATTTAAAAAAATTTCAAAATTTTGGCGGGCCCCCCACCCTTACACATAGCTACGCCCCTGGCAATCGGAGATTTTAAGTAAAAATTAGTGGCTATTTGTGAGGGGCAGCGGTTTTTGATTTCTTATGATAGAGTTAAGAGTCACAGAGAGAGAACACGTTTGAAAAGATTGGGTTTTGTTGACTGGGTGGCGGACTGGTTTTTGTTGAGAGTGAAACTAACAGCCAACCACCGCGCATATTGTTAAAGCAATGCACATGAACCTATGTTTGACAAAACCACGTAACTGAAAATGTTGAAAGCTTCTTTTTCCTTTTGCTGAATGAGCGAATGGCCCATCTGTTTCCTTTTTGCTGAATGATGCGAATCTTCTTTTTCCTGTCGCTGAATCAGATTGAAATAATCTGAAACAGTAATATAGGAGTCGGCGGAATAGCCAAATTCAACGGGTAGGGGTACCCGACCTAACCCGATATTTTCGGGTATTCGTGTGTTACTCGATATGTTATGGGGTAAAAACAAATTAGGTCGGGTTTTAAAATTTCCGGTTCGGGTATGGGTATTACCCAACCCGATCCATATTATTTAAAGTGAAAAATAGGTGGGGTACCACTATACCAGCCAGCACTTTAACATAACACTAGCCTCGTCAGGCGTGTAATGAGATTTTTATTTTTTAGTAGTCTTATTTTGTAAAAAAAAAAATATGTTTTTTTTTATATTTTATATATATATAATTTTTATTTTGAAAATTTAATTTATAAATAAATAAAGTAATTGGAAAATTATCAAAAAAGTTGTCTTATTTTTTAGGCAATGTTTTAATGAGAGTTAGAGTTACATTTTTACTAGATTATCTTTTAGTTTTATTTCTACTTAAATATAGGGGTATAGAGACATTTTTAAACTAAAAAAATGAAGAATTCAAATATAAAAGACCCCTTATATATTAGTATAGATGATTTATGACTGATGCAACCTATGTTCTGCCCAAAAAAATTATTGGGTCGATAAATATGTACCCAAGTTCATTAAGTAATTATTACAATTACAAACTAGACTATATAGCATTCAGGAATGGTTGATTCATGGAATGAGAATTACAATAGGAATGTTACTGAAAATAAAATATGTTGTAATAAAATAATTAAATATATTCATAAACTTGATTGTGGAAGCTGAAGCTATTGCGTGTCGACGTGCAGTTTCCTTTGCAATTGAGCTTGGGCTCCGTGAGTTAGTCATTGAAGGTGATTCTGCATTGGTAATCCAAGCAGTCCAAGGTGGGAAACCATGCCAATCCTTCTATGGCCATATTGTGGATGACATACTCCACTTATCTAGTTAGCTGCAGAGTTTTACTTTCTACCATGTGAAACGAAACTGTAATAGAGTGGCCAATGCTTTGGCTAAAAAATCTTGGGTTGGGTTAGACTTTTAGGCGTGGGTTGAAGACTTACCGGGAGATATCCTCCCTCTTGCTATGTTGGATGTTCATTAAGGTGGAGTTTGGATAGCGTTTGCCTTGCGCGTTTGAGTTGTTTTTCATGGGTCCTATGCACTGTTATAGGACCCGTAAGTATTTTTTTCAGCAAAAACAATTTTAAAATTGGGTCTCATAGCACTATTCACACATTTAAAAATTATTTTGCTACATGTTTTTAATTTTCAGTTTTCAGCAATAAACGGTATCCAAACAGACTTTAAGTTTTTAATTGTGTTCAATAAAAGCCCAATGTGGTTTCTAAAAAAAAAAAAAAACTTGATTGTGAATTGTAATATTGAAATAAAACTTAAGATCTATTTTAAGAAATATCTTACTTATACAATTATATTTCCTAAAAAATATTTTTTAAATTTAAGTGAGAGATAAGTTATATTTTGATGATTTTTTATTTTCATAATTGTTATTTATATGGATAGTTTGTTTATTTCGGAATATATTAATTTTAGAAATTATTATATCTACTAAAGAATAATTATTATAACTCTTTTAAAAATGAATTAATTATTTCTCATTTTAATTTTTTTTAGAAAGAATTATTCATTATTTTAAAGAATAACTATATATTCATAAGAAATGATTATTCTCCGTAATAAAAACATAACTAAACTATTAAATAACCAAATCATAAAAATAACTATTACATTATAGTGTTAATTACAGTACACCAAAAATGCACTTCGTCATTTGCCAAGTATGGCAAATACACAGCAGAAGAGGTTTTCAAGAGAAGTACGCCTTTTGTAGTTTGTTTTTTTGGGGCTGCTTTTGTTTCTATCATTTGGGCAGGGCTGCAGTTTGAGATCAAACTCGGTAGAAAATTAATTGGTTTCCTGGTCAAGTAAGCATGCATATTCTAGTAATTTGGATCAATACCCTGTGCAGTTTATATTTTTAATTAGCATTTCTCTTCCTTACCCATTTTAAATAATTTCCCTTATGTCGGACTCTGAAACCTTGACTTTGTACAGGTATTTTTTTTTTATTTTTATATTTTGTTTTAATGGGGCTCGGCCAAATCATTGAGATACTGTTCATAAGATTCGCAGTCTGACTCCCCTGTGATGCACTCATTACCCATGGCAGGAGTGATAGAGAGGGCCCTTTGGAAGAGAACGGCTGAAAGAATTTGATTTTGTTTTTATGGGGATGCTTTTTATCCTTCACATAGTATAAGCATGTGCTGGGGTCTTTTTTCTTCTTCGTCACCCTCTAGACATGCGCCTTGCTGTTACTGGAAGACTTTTGTTGGAATACTTCTATAAAAATTATATTTTGATTAAAGATCTTTTAAGTTAAGAAAAAAATATGACTTCTCATCAAAGGCATAAGCATAACAGTTTGATGCTATTAAATTCAAAGTTAAATTTAGTAAAAATGTGTTTTTAATTAATATCATAACCTGCCTATGAAGAGTTGGCTCAAGTCAGTAAGTGCAGTGCATTAGTGACTTTAAAAGCCATATGTGATGCATCAATTTTAAATTTAAACTTCTCAAATTTATAGATTTATTAGTTTCATAAATTTATGTAATTTCAAAATAATAGTTAAAGCATTATGAATTAGTGAAGTGGGATATTTTTATTTTATGAAGCATTTGTGGGACATTTGACACTTTTATTTTATGAAGTATTTTTGGGTCATTTGACATTGTTATTTTATGATGCATTTGTCTTTGTCTTTTGAGATTTGTCTTTTAATCTTTTTATCTAAAAAATAGTATCTAGAAAATAGTTAGATAGTGAATAAAATATTTAAACTATAAAAAGTTACAAACCATTGCTCCGTTAGGGGGGGGGGGGCTATCAAATTTTTTATTTACTAAACCCTAAACCCTAAACCGGCACACGTTACACATCTTTTTCACAACTTTCCTTTTTCTTTACTTTTCTTTTTCTAACTTCTTGTACACCAACACAATTTACAATCGATTGTTGCCCCCACCATTAACAATTAACAAGTAGACAAACACTATAATAACACCCTTATTATTTATTCCCTACTCTCTGACTCTTTCTATATAATTTAACTTTAATCTCACATGTCTCATTCTCATCTCACAACTCATATTTGCATTAAAAAAATGCCAAAAACCAACAGTCTCTGAGACAGAGACTGACAATCACAAATCAGTAAAATCACAATCATAAACCCAAAAAATAAAATAAAAAACACAATCATAAGTCACAACCTTATCACACTATCATACGAGGAGAGAGAAAAAAATAATCATAGCAGATAAGCTCATAAAGAAGACTAGCAGTTAGGTTTTTGAGAGAGAAAGAGAAGTACTTTAAGTCTTGAAGATAGAGGGCGGGCTGCGCGGCGAGCAGCCGGCGTCGAGGTGGGCACTGGGTCGGAGGAAGCACGCGTCTCTCTCTCTCAATCTAATTCTTTTTTCTTAAATTATTATTATTATTACTATTTTAGAGAGAATCTTTTTTCTTTTTTCTTAAATCAAAGTGGTGAATTTTGGCTAAAAGAGTGGTTTGTTTGGGCTGGGTTGTTATTTGTAAAAATGGAATTGTTGTTTGGGTTGGGACTCATAATTATTGTTGTGAGGACTCATTTATGATCTTGTTTGGGTTTAATGTTGTTGTTTGTCTATAATAAAAAATGTTGTTAAGATTTTAATTTTGGAGGAGACATGTTTTGTTGTTGTTGGTAATATCAGAGGGCCTGGGCCCTCTTGGGCACATTTGTCCGTCCCTGATGTGATCTTTTATATATTGTTACCAGTATATCGATCATTCCTTTAATCCTTATAAAACGTTGTATTGTAAAAAAAAGAAAAATTTACTACTGATTTGATGAGTCAAACAGTAAAAGAAGGAAAGAAAAATTAACTATTGATTTGATGAGCCATTAAACTTTTTTTTTTTTTTTTTTGGGGAAACAATGAGCCATTAAACATGGTTTGCAAAGGCCATCAAAAAAGAAAAAAGAAAAAGAAGAAGACATGGTTTGTAAAGGCACTTTTCTTTTTCTTTTTTATATATAGGCCATTATGTTTTAGCGACGGAGTTAAAGATTTATCTTTGAGGAGGCTATATATAAAATTAGAAAAAAAAATTTCTGTGTATATATTAATTACATTTTTTTAATGGTAAATTGAAGTTTATTCAACTAAAAAAGAAGTACAAGATATGATCAAGAAACAAAGCGAAACATTAGACATTTTCAAATTAATTACATCTATACTATATATAAAATCTAGAACAGTAATGTACATGCAATTTAATTTATATAAATGATAAACAATAGTATATTTTAATAAGTACAGATAATGTTACATGATATACGGATTATTTTAATAACAATTAAATATATGGCAAAGAAAAGTCAAATTATAAAAGGGTCATGCTAACGAGTGCCCTAAGGGCACTCATTAATAATCAATTTTAGGAAAGTTTTGATATCACTTTTATGGGAAATGAAAAAAGCTGTCAAAATATTAATTACATTTTTTTCATTTCTCATAAAAACTTTCTTTAAATGGATTATTAATGAGTACCATAAGAACACTCGTTAGCATTTCTCATTATAAAAAGATAAAAGAAAAAGTACTTTGGATAGTGGGATTATGGGAATGCTATACCCTGCCCACTTGCTTTGGTAGAAATTCTAGAGAAGATTTTAACCACACACTGATACACATGTATATCTAGTTTGCTGTCTGCAACTATTATTTACACAAGCTTACATTGTAAATGACGAAAACTAGAGCCGAGAGGAAAGATAAAAAGAACAGAAAGAAAAAGAAGGCGGACAAAGCAGTTGAGAGAATGAGAGAGTTGAGATGCCATGGAGAGAGACATTCAAACAGAGAGAGAGAGAGAGACTCCTGTGATGAGCAAAATGTTTGCAACTATGTCTTGGTGCGGCGAATCAAAAAGATCTTCAATCTTTTCGCTGTTGCTATGCAAGTAAGCCCTTAGGGTGAAAAATCAGATTTTTTTTTTTTTTTTTTCCTTTTATTTTGTGAGATATATGCTAAAATAACTATGTGTTCATCTTAAGATGCTGAAAAATATCTAATTGTTGTAATTTTTGACATATATATTCATCACTAATTGGATTGTTTCCATTTCAATGAAGGTAATATGTAATTTTGGACTTATCCGGATATTGGGGCCAAAATGTGAAGATTTAAATATTTTCAAATGGGTTAAGATAACTCCAATATATACATATATATACACTAAATTTTTTCCAAATATTTTGGGGGGTGGGGGGGGGAAGGGCCCCCTTTGGTCTCAATGTGGCTTTACCACTACTATGTCTGTCGATAAAAAATAATAATAAATAAATAAAAGTTCAAATACAAATTACACCTCCAAAATTTGGAGAGCTTTTGAATTTTACATAATAAGGGTCTGTTTGGTAGAAGAATTTTTGTTTTTATTTTCAAAACAGTAGGAAATTTTTTTTTAGAAAATTAAAATTTTTTTTTTTGAAGCTAAAAAAAAAAAACATCATTCATTCAATATTTAAAAAATTAGAATCCAAATACAATGCCTCTAAGGCAAGTGGTGGTGATTCTTCTAGCCATACAACATCATCATCTATTTGGCAAGCATAGTGAGCCAGAGAATGGGCTACAAATCTGCACTACGACGAACACAACTAACAGAGAAGCTCCTAAGGCTTGTAGGCTACAGCTAAACATCAAATATCTTCATATATTAGACCCAACCGAGACAAATTGACAGGTGGGGATAAAATTACTTTCATAATATTTACATCGTCTCCCTCAAGAATAATCTCTGAGAAGCCTGCATCCACCACAAAACCCATTGCTTTCTGTCATGCTAATGCCTCTACCTCCTCACTATCCATTACTAGAGATACCTTAGTCGATAGAGTAGCCATCACTAACCCTATCTCATTTCGAACCACTGCACCACAACCTGATGCACCTATCTGTGTAAATATAGCGGTGTCAAAATTTAATTTGTAAACAAACCTCGAGGGTGGCCTCCACGACTGTCTAGGCTCTGCATGTGTCAGAATAGCAAGATGGTTTTGAGCTTCCTTCTACTCCTTTAAGTAGTCCCTTGCTTTTATATTTAGCTGAGTTGGGTCCTGTAGCTTACCTCTATGGACAACTGTATTTCTTTGGTTCCAAATTAGCCAACTTTTGACTAAAAAAAGTTCAAACTCCTCAGTGGACAACTTGTTCAACATAGCTATAAATAGCTGTAATATATCATCCTGACCACTTGCACACTTCTGTATTCGAGCCGGACATCCATCCCAGACATCCTGTGCTGCCCCACATTCCCATAGCCTGTGAACAACTAATTCAGGAACTTGTTGACATATACTACAATTCCCATCTCCTATGACTCTTCTTTTGACCAAGTTCTCTTGTGTTGGCAAGATATCTTGGCAAGCTCTCCAACCAAAGACCTTTATCTTGTTTGGCACATGAAGCTTCCACAATTTTCTCCAAACCTGACCTCCTGCCATTGGTTCTGAGATCTCTCCCATCCCATTATCTTCCTTTGAGATCAATCTAGCTATGTGATAACTTAACTTCACCGAGTAAGCCCCATTTTTATTGTGCAACCACAAGACCGAATCATAAACATGTCTTCTACTTAGAGGGATCCGAAGAATGGCTTGTGCATCAATCCAGTGAAAATTCGATTCAATCAATTCACGATCCCACGAATGAATTCTCCAATCAATCAAATTCGACACCCGCCACTCCTATTCCTCTTGTGCTGATGGATGAAGCACCATGTTTGTTGGATGATTCGGGATCCAGTTATTCTGCATAACTTGAATAGATGAGCTGTTTCCCACCCTCCAGTAGCACCCTTTCTTCTACATTGGTTGCATTGCCATTAAGCTTTTCCACACAAAAGAGCTATTTGGAATGTCAAAAGCCTCCAAAAAATTACCCCTTGGGAAATACTTTGCTTTAAAACATCTGTAGATAAGAGACCCATCCTCTTGTAATAATCTCCAACCTTTGCTTTGCCAACATAGCAAAATTGAAATTCCTTAAATCACAAAAAAACCCATTCTACCTTCCTTCTTAGATTTTGTCAGCATATCCCAACTTTTCCAATGGATCTTCCTCTCTTCACCAATCTGCCCCCTCCAAAATCTTGCACACATAGAGTTAAGTTCATCATAAAGCTTAACCAGTAGTTGACAGACACCCATTGTATATATAGGAATGGATTAGGCCGCCGCTTTTATTAGCACTTCTTTTCCAGCTCTAGATGGTAATTTTTCTTTCCATCCTTGAATTTTTTTCTAAACCCTTTCCTTAATAAAAGAGAAGGTATGGTATTTTGACCTTCCAACCAATGTAGGAAGCCCCAGGTAGGTATCAAACCAGTCTACCTCTTTAACTCCCAAGGTACTCTTTATCCAATTTTTTTGTCCAATTGCTGTATTGTTACTGAAAAAAACTGAAGACTTCTCAAAATTGATACATTGACTTGAAGCCGCTGCATAGAGTTGCAAAGTATCATTTGGGACTTGGACTTCTTGTTGATTTTCTTGGTAAAACAACAAAGAGTCATTAGCAAATAATAGATGGGAAATACTAAAAGCTCTTCTACATATCGTAACATCATGGAGCCACCCATCCTTTTCTGCCTTTGCTCGTAAAGACGTGAAACTTTCTGCACATAAAAGAAATAAATAAGGCGATAGGGGGTCCCCTTGATGGAGCCCCTAGACGAGAGGATATTACCATAAGCTTTACCATTGATACGAATAGAAAAAGAAGACGTGGTGAAACAACTCATGACCCAATCAATCCACACTATTGGGAAACCCATCTTAGTTGTCATACCCTTGAGGAAAGGCCATTCAACCTTATCATAAGCTTTGCTAATATCTAGCTTCAATGCAAGAGCCCCTTTTTTATCCTTTTTTCTATAGTGCATGGCATGCAGAGTCTCATATGCCACCGATACATTATCTGTTATAATGCGACCTCGGACAAAAGCACTTTGAGATGGAGATATCAACTAGGGAAGAACCTGCTTCAGTCTATTAGCCAAAACTTTGGATATGATTTGATAGATGGCATTACATGCAAAGGCTAATGGGTCGAAAATCTGAAATTTTTTCTGGCAACTTAATTTTAGGGATAAGAATAATGTGAGTATAATTAATCTCAGGCACCATAATACCATAATTCAAAAAATTTTAAACTACATTGGTCACATCATCACCCACAATATGACAAAATTTTTTATAAAAGAGAGCATTCATACCATCAGGTCCAAGGGGCTTCGTTGGTCCCATTTGGAACAACATTGCTTTTATTTCTTCAACATTATAATCACTGGACAATGCCTCTAGCATATCTGGGGTAACTTTGTGAGCAACCGAATTAAGACATTCTTCCATCTGATCACACGTACTTGAGGTGAAAATTTCCTTAAAATAATTTGTCGCCACACCTGCAATGTCTTCAATTTCTTCAACCCAAAATTTTTGCTGATCCTTAATCCCCTGAATGAAGTTCCTTCGTTGCCTTTGGGATGCCTTTGAATGAAAGAACTATGTGTTCTTGTCTCCATGCTTCAACCAAGGTAGTCGAGAACATTGAGCCCAATATATTTCTTGCTTAAGAAGTTCATCCAGCATCATACTTACTGCCATAAACTCAGCCTTATTCTCTTCCGTATATTCACAAGCATTTAGAAACTCGGCAAGAGCCTGGAGTCTTTTGATTTCATCGGCATTAGGATGAGTCTTAGAAACTCCCCATGCATTTAGTTCATCTCCACAACCTGTAATCTTGAGTTTTATATTTGCTAACTCCGAAGTTGCATCATCCTATTTAGTCTAGGACTCTAATAATTATTTCACAATCTTCCCACAATAACCAGGACTCTTCAAATTTGAATCCCTGTCCGCCTCTACCTCTAGTCCTCCTATATGTTCTGGAGTGCAAGATTAATGGGAGATCATCCGAAACATGTGAGAAAGAATGAGTCACAACGCTAGCCGAAAACTTATCTCTCCACTCTGGATTTGCAATAGCCCTATCTAATCATTCCCTTGTATTAGCTAGACTAGGTCGCTTGTTGTTCCACGTGAAAGGATATTCATCATGATAGGCCAAAAACGTATTGACCCCTTATGATGAATGAATGAATTAATTAGCCAAGTTTAATTAATTAATCAAATTAACATGCAAACACGTGGTAGCACAAACAAATCACCAATTAAACTAATTATGCAGCGGAAAAATAAATAAGACAAGATATGATGACCCAAGAAATTCAATGAAACAAACTAGTTTCACAGTAAAAAACCTGGGGGAAACCTTCCCGAAAAGCAATCCACTATAGTAAAGAGAAGTTCCAGATCTAGTATAAAACCTTTGTCCCTAGACTCTACAATTCTCATAGATGAACTCACAGCAGAAACCTTCTACCGCTTCAGAACCTCTGAACTCTTCAATATATGAACGCCACCCTTTTGATGCACGGATCCTAGTATGTGACTCACTCACCAACTTGAGGAAAAAGAATGTTGGCTGCAAAGTTCTTCACTTCATCAACAATGAAGATCAAGAAGCACTTGGTTACAAAACCCTAAGGCACAAAAGACGCAATAGCTTCTTTCAGAGAGAATAAAGCATCGGTCACCTTTTGCATATGTTCTCCTTGTATTCTCATATGTGATGGCCTCTAAAATAAGCCTTATATATGTCTAGGGTTGTGAGAAAAGAAACCCTACACAAATACAAAAGCATGGGCCAAAAATCAGATCTAAAAATCTAAATTCCTGTAACCTCGATAGATACCTCGATAGATAGTATCTATCGAGCCACATTAAACCTCGATAGATAGCTATTTGTCGAGAAGCTGTCGAGCTATCTGTCCGTAGGCGTCGAGCTATCTGTCCAGTTTTAGTGAATAGCTTTTCTTCACTTGTTTCTTGGTCCAATCTTCATGGCTTTAATACTAGACTTGAATAACATGTTTCTTGAAGTATTAAACACATCCTAGATATACCCAAATACAAGTAAAGTGCGTTTTGTCAAAGGATTAGCCAATTTCACAAAATATGTCCTTAACAATTTCTCCCTTTGGCAATCCATGACAAAACCACAACAAACAAATGAGCATATGAGAGAAGTCATAAATCACTCAACTCATATTCACTTATTAAATACAATAAAATCTATCCTAACACAAACTCTTGAAAAACTTTGGAAAAAGAGAGTTTATGGCAAGAAGACTTTGACAACCTATATTTCTGAAACACTTTAAACAAAACTCATCAAGGCATCTTTGTGTGAAACAAAAATAATAAATTGCATACAAGTAATAAGAAGCATGTGTATAAAGAGAGAAAAGAAACAACACATGTAAGGATAGGTGAAAGAAACATACATCAACATATAAAGAAGATAAGTACAATGTATGTCAATAATGGTCACAAGACCCAAAGTACAGGAATAAATGTATCCAAAGTAGAGAAAAGAAAAAGATACAAGTAATCCTCACTACATCCCTCAAAATGCACTCTCCCCCTAACAAAAATCTCCTATGCTAACCCTCCCCCTAAGTATGACTACTCTCATAACCAAAACTACTCCCCCTTTTTGTCACGAGTGACAAAGGGAATGGTGTTAAGTAGACATCTCGTCATCACCAGGTGAGCTAGCATCCCATCATCCTTATCATCAGAATCAGCATCATCAGCATCATTCTCATCCGCAGGTGCCACAGGAGTGGAAGGCATGGTATAACCACCCATCTCTGCCTGACGTCGAGCAATGCGTCCAACACGGGTGTTTACTTGACACAACTCATCACTGAGAGTGTCGAGGCGAGCATCCATGTTCTGAAGCTGCGCCATGATGTCCTCTAGAGTCACTCCGCTCATAAAAGAGAAGGGAGTGGACGTGGATGGAGCAGAAGGAGTGGGAGGAGCTATTGAATCCGACTGCCGTGACCTAAACTGCGCCTCAGTACGTTTAACGATAGCGGCGTCTATGACACACATGACAGAAAAGTGATTGGAAGAGGGAAAAGGAACAGAACAATGGCATAGAATCTACGTGATAGCTGAAGGGAAAATGAGCTTAGCACGGGTAGCCGTATCCCTAAACACATCTATAATAGAAAGAATAAAATGTGAAGGAAAATCTATAGTGAAGTGCTCTAACAAAGAAAGAAAAAATCGAGCACGAGGCTCTGTGATGGAGTTATAGTAAAAGAGTGGGTGCAAAACAAAAGTCATCACCATGTTCATGAATCTAGGACCTTTAGCAAAAGGCCTACATGGTGTAAACTGACGATCACCCTAAACAGAAGGGCGCTCCTAGAAAGCGGACATCATCTCGTCTTTGGACACAGTCCTCAGACGCTCACAACCAGGGTAGTCAAGATGCTCTACCCTCGGGACACGGAGCACATCTGCAACAAGCTGCGGTGTGATAGCAATGTGTGTACCTCAAACGCAAGTATGAAAGAAAGGTACTGAAGAATTGATTCCATGCATGTTGAAGTAAAACTCCTAGATCAGCACGGAAGGACAAGTGACCGGGACGTCACACAGTGACTCCCAACCCCGACTGTGAATGACATCGAGTAGGTCAGTGTTGGTGAAGTCTGCCAAAATGAATCGGCGTTTCGAATTAACACCTCGTCAAGAAAATTTCTCTATGAAGTCCTTTCGGGCATCCTCATCACGAAACTGAATATGAGAAGGAGTAGGATCAGAAGACAAAGATGCCCCGGAACGAAGAGGGTTCCGAGACGGAGCAGACTTACGTTTAGGTGCCATAGACACGACTAACGTAAACAAGAGAGTGAGGGGGAAGAAAGAAACACTCAGAAGAACTCCAAACAGTTCAAATATATAGAAATAAACTGAATGTAGGGTACGTATGCATGAAAATGCATGAGCATGAAGAATTTGCTTTGTGCAACACTTGTGCAACTTGTGTCCTCTTTGACGGCCCTTAAAATAATCATTTTTATGTCTAGGGTTGTGAGAAAAGAAAACCCAAATACATAAACATGGATTGGAGTCAAAATAGAACTGAAAATCTGTTTTTCTTAAATCTCGACAGATACCCTATCTGTTGAGCTGCTGTCGAGCTACGGGGCTGAACAGCTCTTTAAACCTCGACAGGCTAGCTGTCGAGCTTTAATGACAGGCATTTTTCAGTTTGAATCTTGGATAGACTTGAAAGGCTTTAACACTTGATCTTAAAGAAAGGTGTTTCTTGAAGTATTAAACACATCCTAGATCTACCCAAATACAAGTAAAGTGCGTTTTGTCAAAGGATTAGCCAATTATACAAAATATGTCCTTAACACATTAAATCCCAAATCCACCAAATTGAAAGAATCCAGGGCCATCTGAAACTCTTCCATCTGTTTATACATACGTGAATGTTTGCTTTGTTTTTCAGAAGCATGAAGAAGTGCATTGAAATCTCCAAAACAACACCATGGCCCAGTAACAAAAGAAGAAAGATGTCGCAATAGTGCCTAGGACTGATGTTTCTGAGATGCCTCAAGCCACCCATAAAAACAAGTTAAGAACCACTCAAACCCATCCTCCTCCACTACCTTAGCTAAAACATGATTCTCAGTATAGTTTATGACATCCAATACCACAGCTGATTTCCAAATCAATGCTAAACCTCCCCCTGTATCTAGCTTTTTAATAATTAGCTTGTTTGGAAATTGTAATTCTCTGCAATGTCTATCAAACCTATCTCTATCTAATCTTGTTTCCATTAAAAAACACATCGTGGGAGCTTGATCCTTCACCAACTTGTGAAGGCTATGAATTGTCCAAGGGTTCCCAAGCCCTTGGCAATTCCAACTTAATAACCTCATTGTGCTCAGCAAGGGTGATCCAACACCCCCGCCGTTTCGTCATTTTAAGGAATATCCTGAACTTGCACTCTACTCTGTTTCCCTTGTTTTTCCACTAACCCAACCTCCAACTCTACATCAATAAGTTGACTGTCCTTTTTCCCCCCGAATTGGCTTGGATTCCTCCATAATTGATCCCCCAACCCCCTATTCCATATGGATAAGCCTAGTCCATTTGGGCTTTGGTTTTAAAACCTGAGGCCCACCATCTCTTTTTAAACTTTGCACATGATTAAGACCATCTGGCTCCAAGCTATCCCCTAATTTTGAATTTGAATTGTCGTTGATAGTAACTGCTGACCTCAATCCCACACCATACTTTTTTGTCTGTGAAACTCCTAAATTTTCGGTTGCGATCTCCACCAAATCTGTGATAGTTACTGATTTATCGCTACTGACATCCCCACGTATGTCATGTTTTGTAGGCTTATCCGCAATATGCTCCTCCTCCACCACCATTCGAACCCGTTTGCTAGCGTGCTCAGGCCTTCCCACCACCACCTTATTGTTGTATGGCAGCATCGAAGTACTTGAATCCCGTCTGGGAGGAGATCGAGGACGTCCTCCAACAGCTCAACCCATCCCTGTACTCGCATATCACCTTAGCACCATTTCTTTGTAGTGCAAAATGCCTAGCACAATGCCAGATATCATGTCCTAGTAACCCACACAAGTGACAAAACATCGATAGCCTCTCATATTTGAATGTAACCCAATTCCTCTTGCCATCTGAACCCGCTAGAAAACCTCGCCTTCTAATGGGGTTTGAAATAAGGATAGCCACCTTTACTCTCATGAAGAAATTCTGAGTATCTTGCTTCTGTTGCTTCTCCACTGCTTCAACTTTCCTTAGTTGACTACCCACTTCCACCACCACTTCAGGGGAGACCATATCAAATGGAGCCCCCCGCATTTGAACCCAAAAAGGTACTGACTCAAACTTCACATTCTTAGCAGTCCCCAGTTTCCTAGGGGCGAAACATTAACACCTAACTGTCAAACGACCAAGGACCTCCTTTGAGCAATTGTTCCTAATCAAAATTCGTTTTAAACTTGAATTGGAAAAGATTTGATCCAACCTCAACTATTTGCACCCCATCTTCAAGACCCCAAGTTCGTTTTAGTGTATTCAAAGCTGTCCTCTTATTAAACGGTTTGCATGTGAGAAATTTTCCGATCAAACTCTGAGGGCAACTCTCTATTTCTTCCTTTTTGCCCTCATCTGAAATTGATATTACTTCTTCTTCCTTCGTTGTCAACGTCATATTCTCTAAAATATCAATCACGTCCTCTGCCATAGCGCATCAATGGAAATAAAATAAAAAACAACACCTCGAGAACCTTGAGGAAGGGAGAGCGTCGCAAAAGAATGAGAGAGAAAAGTGAGGAGAGATTCTTCAAAAAACTGGAATTGAAACTAGTTTTCAAATATTAATTTTAACATTATCTGCGTTTGGCTCCCATATTTAAGAACAAATTTTAAAATACTGAAAAAAAGAAAAAATGTTTGGGAGAGCATTTCAATTTTTGAGATTTCTTTGAAAACTTTTTTAAAAAAGTAACGTGTAAAATCTGTAGATTATTTTTTTTTTGTTTTGATAATGATAAGATAATAAAGCTCATGTACTCTTTAAAAAAATATTATTATAATAAGTTTCAAATTTGAAGTGTAAGAATTTTTTTTTGTGATAAAGATAAACTCCTTAATTTAAGAGATATAAGAGTTTTGACAAATTTGTGGGGCACTATTTTGAGTGTTTTCAATTTATTTACAATTATGCCATTAAAAACATTTTCTGTATCTTGAAACATCCCTTCAGCCGTTTTCAAAATCTTGTTTTGAGCAAGAAAAATAGGATACAGTTTTATAAAAACTGTATTTAAAAAACATCAACCAAACAATAAATTCAAGTGTGGGGCCCACCATTTTACGGATTACAAAACAAAAAACTATATTTCAATGATAGATACTACGTTCATAATATTTTCACAACAAATCATAGATGGTTAGTTGATATTGGTTCAAATTTAAACCTAACACTAAGATTACTTTTTTGCTCCAACAATAACAACCAGTAACAACCTGCCACTTAAGATTTGTTGTAAAAATATTGTGAAAAAATTGTAGACATATCATTTCTCTATTTAAATACCCTTACCAAACAGACCCTAAGATTTTAAAATTTGAATTTTACTTTCTAAATTTATACGTTTCTTGGAACTTTACCCTTGGTCCATTTTTTTATTATGTCTCTGTTAAGTTCTACATCAGTTTGACATCTATTTTTTGTTGATCTAATCAAATTGTGACACATAGATTTTATTATTACATGTAATTAGATAAACTTTAAAAACCTTTAAAATACTTTAAATTAATTTTGTAAAACTAAAAATTACATAAATTAGAAACAAAAAATAAAAATGATTTTTTCTTTACAATATTTCTCCCCAAAAATCAATATTTTCTTCCAAATCAAACACTAAAAAAACTCAGATAAACATTCATGATATATGACACAAACTTAATCTCAATGTTTGTTCCGCGACGAGGGGTGTTCTAATCTAATGTCGAAATTTCTTCACTGGTCCGATGAGAATAAGATGGTGATTGATAGGGAAGAGTTTAAATCGATTTGGGGGATACTGAATTAAGGTGGTTCAATGTACACTACTCATGTTCTTATTATAGGTTTATAGCTCCCAAGAATAACGTGACTTGTTATTATAACAAGGGTCACACACAGAGGAATGAGAAGAGAAGACATCATATTCAATAACGGTTCAAGGGATTGATTTTTGTATCGGTTATCTAGGTTCCGTGTCTGATGACCAGGTGTTGGAGAAGTCTGCTTTGAGTCAGAGAGGGAATATGGGACTTCTGAAGGATGTTTGGATTGTTGGGAATTCTGGGTATCCATTGATGGATTGGGTTTTGGTTCCTTACAAGTTCGAAAGCGAAAGTGACAGAAGAGTTTACCCTTGTAGAATCTTGGCACACGCACGCTATGCTTAAAATCTCAAGCTCAAGAACAGGAACAAGTTAGGTTTTTTATTTTTTTATTTATTTTTATATAAATTTATTTAATTTTTTTATGAATAATTAATATTTATAAACAAAGAAAAGCTAAAAGTACAAACAGCTGCAAGCTTCATCCCTCACTATAGAAACAAAACAAGAGGGACAGCAGCCAAAATCAAAAGAACCAAAAAAATTACAATACATCGACCATTTCGCTAAAGAATGAACTGTCATATTGGCTGTTTTAGGCACCCAAGAGACAGAAACATTAGATAGAACAAGAAGTTGGTAATACATTTTAGACACTCTAGATTTGATCCTCCACGGTGTGGGGGGTGACTTGGATCAAGAAGAGCCTCCAGGCAAATCTTGGAGTCAATCTCAATAAAAATGCTCTCAACTTCCAACTTTGCAGCCAGCAACAAGGCAAGTTAATTGCTTAGGCCTTAGCTTGGAGAGGGAGGGTGATATTCACCTTTTGAGGGCAACCAAAGAACAACTCCCCTTCCCCATCTCTCGCTACTGCATCTATAGATGAAAATTTCTGCCTAATCACAACATCAACATTTATTTTAATTGAGAAAAGCCTAGGAGAAGACTAGGCATGAAGCAACTCCATCGGTCTCACAGAAACCATCTTAAAAGATCTAGAATTTTTGAATTAGCAAAGAGCTTCCTAATTTTGGAAGATAAGTTCATCGGGGAGGTTCTCAAAATAAACTTGATTCCTCAACAAAATCATTGCTCTAGTTAAATCTTAGACAATCCCCAAATTGGGGGGGGGGGGGGGGGGGGGGGGGGGGGGGGGGGGGGGGCGGCGCGGGGGAAGAGGAATTGGATGAGCTCCAAGGTAGAGTACAAGTGCATCTAACCTCACTTCCTATTGACTATTGAACCATAAAATCTTGTCCATCGAGCATAGAGCAAAAAGATGGATCAAAGACTTGGCTTCCGCCTTACAAAGGGTACATAGTACATCTCCAATATCAAAAAATTTGGCTAAATTGGCTTTGGTAGGCAGGCATTCAGCTGCAATTCTCTAGATTAGCATTTTATGCCTTTCATGAAGATTAGTAATGTGCATGAAATATATACAATAAAGTATTCCTGTATTTGCATACTTAACCTTACTTTTATGTTATTTTGTAACTGATTATAAATTATTTTTGTTTTATAGATTATAAAGGTTTGCATGCTAAGAGTATTAGCATTTGGGCTTCTAAAAAATATATCATTTTGCCATCTCAAAAGCTATTTTATTTATTATACCATATCATTTTACAATACACCTAACACCTTATTTCTTATTTATCAAATCTATTCATTTATTTATTAATTTTATACCTCTTTCTCTCTCTTCCTTTTGTCTCTCTTCTCTCACAGTCGCTCTTCCTCCTTACCATTTTCTATCTCTCTCAAAGATCACCACCACCAAAAATAAAAACCCTGCCACCAATTCCTCTCCATCATATTCTATCTATCTCTCTTTGTCTAAAATATCACCACCACCACCAAAAAAAAAAAAAAAAAAAAACCTAACCACCACAACAACCCATCAGCCACAACCACAATCCTTGCCATCAACAACACAACCACCACCCATACCCAAATTGACTCAACCAAAATTGAAACCACCACCCAACCACCACCATCAAGCCACTACCACCAATCACCAAACCCATCTCCAAACTAGAAAAAACCCTCCATTCACATTCACACCACCACCACCAATTAGCAAACCCACCACCACCACCGATCAACAAACGCACTACCCATGACCAAAAACAACCCATAACTACCAACAACCCACGACCAAAACTGACCCATGGCAAAAAACCCATGCCAAAAAATGTAGACATTGCATTTTGTATCCCTTACGACTTGGGCTCTCGTTCCCCAATAATGCTCGAACTCTAAGGCCCAAGGCTAGTTTAGAGCCCAATTAGATATTAAATTGACTTGAGGAGTGTTAAAATGGAAAATATAACCCTTTTAATAAGCAAAAATCCATTTTGGAAGTAAATTGACCAAAGTAGCCCTCAGCCTATGTATGCGAGACATTGCATGTGTATGCAGGCACGATCCTGCGCACACAGCTAGGGTTTCAAAAGCATAAGACAAGCAAGTTTTCTACAATAATGGCTGAGGTTTGGAACGAATCCCACATCGTTTGGTAGCCGTTTCAAACCCCATTTTTTCCACTATAAAAAGCCTTACATAGTACATCTTGAAGACACACAGAATCCTATAGGAAAAACCTAAGATTCACTAGAAAATAATGAATCAAAAGGGAGTTTTTCACAAAACACCCTCAAGTAATTTTTATTTGATTGGGACCTTTTCTAACCCCAATCTTTTGAGTTTAAGATTACTAATTACTCTTTCATTGAATTGTGATAGATTTGATTGAGGGGAATAGTAAAAAATCAAGCCTAGGAGCTTTTGCTTTAAGGTATTTTTTTAAACTTTTCTTTTTCTTTTCTGTCTTTAATCCTTGTTTTAATATGTTTCTTTTGCTTAGTTTATGTTTATTTATGTTTGTCTAGGTTAGTTTTAGGCTTTCTTTATGTTTTCAAGTATGCTAGGTTGCTAGATTTTACGTTTTTAGTTTCTACTTTGTTTCTATGTTGATTAGGGTTTCTGGGCAAGGATCTGCGTACGCATGATCTAGCCAGCGCACGCAAGTTGAACTCATGCGTACACAGACCTATTCTAGTGTGTGTGATGCCATTACCCAGAAAACCTTAATTTTTGTTTGTTTTGATTTTGCCTTCACATGTTTGTTTGCATAGCCTCATTTCACATGTTTTTAAGCCTTATAAAATGTTTGCTCGCTTTTTTAACATGCTTGTTTGTTATCACATGTCTTGATTAGGGTTTTATCTAGGGTTTCTTCATTTTATTGCCATTCATTCACATGTTCATGCATTGATGTTATAGGTGCTGTGTTGCTGAGAGGTAAGTAAAGGGTAAGTCATGCATTATTAATGTTCATGCATTTGTATTAGGGTTTCTTAGATGTTTGATTAAAGTTTCTAATATGTTAACATTTTGCGTTTAATATGTTTTGTTTGATGATATGCTTGCTGCCATGTTTTGCTTTAGATAGGGTTCTCCACGTGTTAGATGTACGATTAGGGTTTCTTTTGTTTGGATAGATGGATAAGTATGTTTGTGTTTAGGGCTAAAGATGCTGTGTTGTTTGTTAGATACATGTTAGTGTGTGTCTGAGTCTAGAATACAAGTATTTAGATGGTTTTTAATAGGGTTAAGACATAGGACACAATGATGAGAGGCCAACCTTAGGGTTGGGCGATCTTGGGTGTCTAACACCTTCCCAAAAGCATACCTAAACTTCAAACCCAAACTTTGGTAGTAAAATTAGAAGGTCATTCCTTGTAAGGACGCTATATTCATGGTTCCTAGACCATATAATTAGGTGACAACTTCGTTTACCCATGCTTTCCCTTGCGCCCACACCCACAACCAAAACCCACCCACGAAGGCTAACCCATTACCAAAACTCACCCACGGCGGCAAACCCAGGACCAAAACCAACCTATGGCAGTAAACCCATGACTAAAAACCTACCCATGTTGGTAAAACCCATGATCAAAACCCACCCATAGCGACAAAACCATGTCATCACCGCCTTCAACCAGAGAGAGAGAGAGAATAATTTTTTATTAAGTGAGAGAGAAACAGAGAGAATATAGAGAAGAGGAAGAAGAGAGGGGAGTGCGTGAGATAGACAAAGAAGAGAAAGAGTCAGAGCAATAAAATAACAAAATTTAAGTTTACAATTAGTGAACAGTAGAGTGTATAAGAGCATTCTCATCAGGTGTGCCAAACGCCAAATATTTGGCATTTGGCACACCAAACACCAAAAACAAACCATCATGAGGTGTGTCAAATGCCAAAACATTTTGGCATTTACTACAATACACTCTTATGTTTGGAATGGTACGGATGAAAATTGTAAAAGTTTTTAATATTTTTTTATTCTTACTTTTCTCTCTCCTCTCTCTTTTGTCTTTTCTCTCTCTCATCTGCAATTATCACTAAGTCTTTCTTCCTTACTCATTCTCACTCTCAACTTCTCCTCTCTTCCTTTCTCTAGAGCACACCGCCATCCTCATCTGCTGCCAATCTCACCAAGTAGCAGACCTCACCAAGTAGCAGACCTTACCAAGCCGCCGCCTAGCCATGGCCCACGAACCCCACCACTAACACAGCCACACCAACCCATCCCAACTGCCACAAGTTGACCTACCACATCCACAGCAACCCATGACTTGATCAACAACCCACAACCCAATTAGAACCCATCCCAATCTCCACAAACCAACCTACCACCACTGTGACCCACACAGCTTAACCCACAGCGTGACTACCACGAAGAGACTCACGCTGTGACCCACGAAGACACGGTGTGAGTTTGATCTGAGATGAGAGAGAGAGAGAGAGAGAGAGAGAGAGAGAGAGAGAGGGAGAGAGTCTGGTTTAATCTTGAGAGAAGATAGGGGAGGAAGGAACTCTGGTCTTAAAGAGTAACGGGAGAAAGAGAGAGGAGCTAAAAGAAAAAAATAAAATAAAAAAGAAAGGAGAAATGAGTTTTGGGTTGTGATTGTTGTTGTATGGTGGTGGTTGTTGTACAATGGTGGGGGTTGGAATTTTTGCGGTGGTGGTTAGTGTTTTTGTAAATGGATTTGTTTAGGGTATTTAGCTGGATTTGTTTGGTTTTGTTTTGAAATATGTTTTGGGTTGTGAGCAGTGGCGGTGGTTGTTGGTTGGTGGCGGTGGGCAGTGGCTATTGCTTGTTGGGTGGCCATTGTTTTGTATTGGGATGAATTTTAAGAAAATATTATTTTAATGTGTTGTATATATTATTTTAATGTATAGAATAGAAGAATAAAACATGTGATGTAGGGCGTATTGTAAAATGGTGTGTTAAAATAATAACGTAATTTTTTTGATGTGTTAAAATGACATATTTTTAGAACATTTGATGGAAATGCTCTGAGTAGAACTCTATTGTAGTAGAATTGTAAAAATGTTAGCAAATAGACATCCAGATAATGCATGTTTTTTGTGCTTTGATGATATAAATTTGCAATTTGGGGGTTTTACAACCCCCACAACTAATGCTCTAAGAGCATTAGCATTGGAAAATGCTAATGCTATCCTATTTTACAATTCTAAAATCACACAATTCTATTATACCATCCAATTTTACAATACCTCTACATCCCAAAACTCTATTTTTATTAAAATATTATATTTTAATCTTTTTTTATTATTTCTTTCTGATCAATCACCACACCTACATCTTTTTTTATTAAACTCTATATCATCTATCACCAGATTCACCACACCACCACCTCCACGGCTCCACCATCATCAATCACCACACCACCACCACCACCACCACCACCAAAATGCTTCAACCTAACTGCTTCAGCCTCTCATCATACACCGCCGATCAACCTCGATCAAAACTCACCGGAATCCCATCACCACCAAAACAACCAAAACAACCCCGATCATCATCATCAATCAATCAGGCCGCGCCTCCACGGCTCCACTATCAACAATCACCACCAAAACAACCGAAATCCCACCACGCCTCCACCAGACCCACCAAAATCCCACCGGAACAAAAACCCAGACACCGCCGATCAACCCGATCACAATAGGAGAAAAAAAAAAACCCAAATCAACCCCGATCAAAACCCAGACACCGCCGCCACTGCCGCCGTTAGATCAACGTTTCCTCCATCCCCAATCAAAACCCAGACACCGCCGATCAACCCCGATCACAACAGGAAAAAAAAAAAAAAAACCCAGATCAACCCCGATCAAAACCCAAACACCGCCGCCACTGCCACCGCTAGATCAACGTTTCCTCCATCCCCGATCAAAACCCAGACACCGCTGTCACTGCCGTCGCTAGATCAACCCAGCTCAACCCCGATCAAAACCCAGACATCGGCGAGAATCACAACCCAGATCAACGTTTCCTCCACTGTGATGTCTGAAGAGAGAAGAGAACAGCTGAGAAAGAGAGAAGAGAGCAGAAGAGAGCAGATGAGGAAGAGAGAGCAGATGAGAAATGAGAAAAAGGAGAGAGAGATTCCGGAGTGAGAGATTAAAATATATATATATTTTTTTTAGAATACTGCTACAGTACTATTCTAAAGATAGAATAGTACTGTAGCAGTATTGTAAAATAATTTGCAATACTGAAGGATGGCATTCTCTGATGCAAAGCATTTTAAGGTGAAAAATGCTAAATTCTCTCTAAATATGGCATTAGCATTCTCCAATGCTAATGCTCTAAGAACATTAGCATTAGGTGTGCTAAGTGCTAAACTTTTAGCATTTAACACACCAAACACTAAAAAAAGGTGCTTCATGAGAGGTTCTAAATGCCATTTTATTTTATTTGGGCTATATTTTTTTTTACGCCATTCTACTATACTGTAGCCATGTTTTAAAAATATTATTATTTTTTATTTTCCCTTTATATATTTTATTCTTTCACACTTTTTTTTCTCTCTCTCTCTCTATCTCTCTCACTCCTTCCGCTTCCTCTCTGCTTCGATTGTTGTCTACTTCTCTGCCTATCTCTCTGATCTCTCTCTATCTCTTCCCTCCACTCTTTGCCTCCCTCACAGATCAAACCCAGGCCTAAAGCTATTTATTTTTTTATTCCACATTATCTCTCTCCTCTTACACACACATTCTCTCTCTCTCTCTCTCTCTCTTCCTTTCTCCTTCTCACTCTCAACTATGCTGCTGCCTCTCCACGTCGCACGTGTCCACCATGCCACCTTGGATTGGTTCTCTCTCAATTGGCTCTACTGATTCATGTCGTTGGATTCCTTCCAGATCGGCACTAATTGGTGTGCAAGAAGATGATCGAGGCTGCTAAAGATGGGTTGTTCTGGTGGTTATTGTGATGGTAGATTTTTGGGCTTTTGCTATTGTGTTGAATTTTATGGGTTGCAGTGGGCTGAATTTTATGGGTTGCAATGGTTGTGGGTACAACGGCTAGTGGTGGTTGGGTTGATTATGGGTAGTGGTTACGGTGGTTGGTTGATTATAGGTGGTGGTGGAATTGCAGTGGTGGTGGAATGCGGGAGGTTTTGTGTTTTGGATTTATTTATTTACTAGTCGCTAACCGGGCTACTCACGAGAAATACCTATTTGTGAAGTAGACTAAAATAAATTTATAAAATCTTAAACTGAATAAGAAACTATATCATTATATGATTTGCTCGTATGACTTTAATTTGTGTTACAATTTGATGAAAAAGTCATTGCTTGAACGCGCAATGACCTACAACAAAATTGTTAGACAATTTCAGATACTGCAAAAAATAACTTAAAAATTCAGATATTAAAACTTCTGAAAGACCAAAAAATATTAAAGAATTAAATGATTCACTACTTAAAAATTATTGAAACAAAATAAAATATATATAACTAAAAAATAGAAAAATATAAGAAAAAGATTGGTTTACATTCATAAGAATAATTCATGGCTATAAGTTTACACCCTATCATAAAATATCACGTTAATGAAGTAGAGAGATAATAATCATGATAATAATAATAATAATAATAATATTATTAACGTTTGAGTTTGAGTTTGAATTTAAGTTGAACTTGCTATAAGTTGAACTTGTTAGAGAGATAGAGTTTCACTCCTTGTTAAGTTTGGATTAAACAAAAATAATTTTGTTTAAAAAAAATGATGAGTTTGAGTTTAAGTTGAACTTATTAGAAAGGTAGAGTTTCACTTCTTGTTAAGTTTAGACTAAATAAAAATAATTTTATTTAAATATTGTGCTGACATGAAAAATTGTGAGAATTTCAGAGGGTTCGGTTTTATATATATATATATATATATATAGATTATATTGTAAAAGTTTTTTTAAGGTTATTTTAATGTGTTGTATGGAGAAATAAAATATGTGATGTGGGGTGTAATGTTAGATGCTACGTTAAAATGAAAAAAGAAAAGAAAAGAAGAAAGTGTTTGTTGATGCTGGTGCTGTAATAGGCTTTATTTGAGAGATGGTCAATTAAATCAAGCCAATTTGAGAGATATAGGCATATAGCCTAGGCGGTGAAGTGAAGCAAACAAAAAGAAAAGAGAAGAATAAAAGCAGAGTCCAAAGAAACTGACTTACACAAGCATAGGCTGGGCAAGTCCAACAAGGCATGAAGAAAAGAAAGAGGAAAAAAGAAGAAGAGTGAGGCCAATTGTTAATCTGGTGAAAAAAAGTAGAGAAAGAAGAAAATAAAAGCTTGTTTTCGTGGGAGATGTACAGATGGGCTTGATTGCATGTTTGACGTGGGCCTTTTCATTTCTTCAACAAAACATGTACCTAGGAATTCTTACTTTTGGGCCACATTGGGGTTTTAATAATAAGGCTTTTGGGCCACGTTGGGGTTTTAATAATAAGGCTTTAGTTAGCCGCATATGTGCATGTAAGTATAATTAGAGGGAAACAGAAAATAATGTAGCGGCTTAGAGTGGATAGCTGGAACGCAGGAACAGAAAGTAAGAGCAATAGGCAGTGCCGGTCGTGGCTTCCTTTATGGCTTTTCTCTCAATAATAGCACTCTAACTTCTCTCTTTCATTCTAGTTTTATTTTATTTGTTTAGTCTAATGTTTAATATTTATTTTTTGTATTTTATTACCATTATTATGAGTAGCTAAATTTTCAATTAAGGTCGAAATGATTACTAGTCACTAACCCGTGCAATGCATGAGATAGTTAAATAGAAATTAAATATAGTTATATTATTTAAGGTATTGACTTGAAAATATATGAACATAAAACAATTTGTTCAAAATAAAAGTTCACAAATAAAGATAAACAATACAGCTTGTCACATTTTTAATCACAACACTTGTAGAAACCTAAAACAATATAATTTCATAGAGGCAATAGATCGCAAGAGTAATACATGTAAAATTTCATAAGTTTAGAAGAGTAGGTGTTATAGACGCAAGTTGCAAATTTCTTTTATTATGAACCTGTTTGAAGTACCAAAAATTACCTTGGTGGAGGATAGAGCCAAAGCACCTGATGTTGCATGTTTTGAGAATACATTTTTCATTGCATTGGCTTCTATCGTATTACCTGAATAAGGGGTTTAGAGACAGGGCCACATGCATCAGTTTGAGAAAATAACATTTTTTTTTTTTTGGTAAACGAGAAAATAACATTATAAGCCAGCTTTATGGAATCAGAATGCAGCAAGTTGTGAAGGTCCATATGATTTACCCAAAGGTGTAGAAGTAGCATGGGAATTTACATAATCCAACTGGTTAGGATGAAGGCCAAACTGCAAGTCATAAAAAAGTGAGCCTATTATAACAAACCACAATTATCCTTTAATGCACATTGGCATAATATTTAACTTAATCAAAAGCATTTTGTTGAGGCAACTATTAGATCAATCCTACAAATAACTATTTTTAAGGGTCATACATCCACCAAATTTTATGTGTTCTCGTGTGAAACTGATCGCATGAGATTTGGATGGGTTAAAACAATCATTTAAATAAATCGTAGGCACATAACAATTTGTTAGATTTGAATACATATCTACAAATAGTCTGCAACATCCTACATATGTGCTGCCACCACAAAAGAGTACCAAAATAAAAATAGAATTGATCTACAAGATATATTGATCTATATGTATCATTTGCACAATTCACTAATGATAATATATGCATATACAAGAATACAAGTTCATGCCAACATTTAGTGTACATTACATAAAAAGTTTAATGCAATCAATTAGATTGTTACTTGGCTTAAGGCATGCTTCATGGCCAAAATGGCACCTCTTCCATCAATATGTGGTTGAGTAATGTGATATGCATCACCTAAACTATATTATAATCTTTAGAACCCAATAATCCACAAAAGCATTATAATGAGAAATTTAATAGTTATTTGTCCATGATAAATGACTTGACATCCCATAGCCACAAATCTCTGCATAGATTTTTGCACCTTGGTTCTTTTGCATGCTCAAGTTCCTTCATAAAGAAAAGAGAAAAATACCAAACCAAATGAAAAACTGTGAAATTTAGACAGCAGAATGCAGGCATATCAAAACAAAACAAAGCATAAATTTGAAAAACAGGGAAGCAATGAGAATATGCTTACAAATAAAAGTCCATCATCAGTTCTTTCTTTAATTAGAGAAGTAGATAGACTCAAACAAATAAAGTCCATCATCAAAGAATGAAAATCTATCCAAAACTCAATAAAATTAAATCAGGATTATAGAGAGATGCAGCATGTACAATAGGGACTCTTCCCTCATATGTGTAACAATGAAAACAATAATGTTAGTTCGTGTAATATGCAGTTGGCTTTGTACCTAATGAACTTAGCCAATAGTTCTTTTGCAGTTCTCATGAATGTGTTCAAAGCAAGATTTTTATGTGTTTGTACAATCACACGGGTTTGTTTAAACAAAATTTCATATACGCTCAAGGCGCAAACAAATTTTTGATAATTTGATCATAGCACGGTTGCTACAGCCTACATCAATCAACAGTATTAGAGTCGGACAAAAATCCTTTACACATAAAAAACACGAATAAAGATTCATGACAAAACCAATAATTCAATTTCCAATTTGTTAAAGATATAAACTGCCTAAGAGATATCTTTACAGTTTACACAATCAATTCTGATTTTGCACAACCAAACACAACTCTCTGCTGTAGAATCAATATTGGTTTTCTACGTGTTTTTCATGGATGTAATTTTGTAGTTAGGTTTTCAAAACTTGCGTGTAGGATTTTGCAGTTAGTTTCTCATAACATGAGGGTAGGGTTTAGTTCTTTGTAGTAAGATTAAGTTTTTTGTGTTTAAAAAAAAAAAAAAAAAATTATCATTGGGTTTTAGAAATATAAAATCAGATTTTTTTTTTAATAATGCTGACGTGGAAATTTGTAGAGCTTAGCAAAAAAGCAAGAGATTTAATTTTTTTTTCCACAGTAGTTGTTCTTTAATAATTTAAATTGTTCTTGCGTAATCCCAATTGACTAAGATAAGATTCTTAATATGAGTTCAATCATATTTTTGTCATATTTTTGAATTTATCTTAATTAATTGAATGCTTCATTTATAATTGTTAGATTTTAAAATTGGATATCTTTTGTGATTTGTTTGTCAACTTATGCAATTAATGATTTGATTTTATACCTAGGAAGTGAAGAAGAGCATGCTTTAGATTTTTAAAATAGGGATTTTAATGAGAATATTTTCCATGATAGCAAGATTGATTTCTAGATTATCATGTAGTAATTGAGAAAAATTTATAATATGAATTACAAGATTGATTCCAAAACCTTAATTAATTTGTTTAGATTGTTTAATCTTTTTACTGCTTTTATGTTATATCTTTGCTTAGATTAATTTCTTAGTTAGTTTATAGTTCTTGCCAAGCTATACTTTGTGTTCTTGCCAAACTATATTACTTGCACTTGCAATTACTTTAAAATTTCACAACAATTAGATTTCCATATTTGACCCCAAAATGGCTCAAAGGCCTAATGAGACATGGGACCCCGGCATATCCAGTAAGCTGATTTTACAATTAATTATGTAGAGCTTATGGGGTCTAAGCCCATCCTTCTTTAACAGCATTTAGCATATCCAATAGGCTCTTGAAAACCTTATTTGGAGAGCAAAGCCACAAGATTTAGCTCCAACAGTCTCTTCAAATCTCAAAAAACATTTAGGGCTTGTTTGGTAAGAGAATTCTAGTAACGTTGTTTAAGTGTTGTGCAAATACGTGTGGGTAAAAAAGTGTTGTGAAAATATGTGTTGTATTGTTTAAACAACGAAAACTGTTGTTCAAACAACATTACCAAACAGGCCCTAAGAGTTGCTATTCATTCTCCATACGAATTTAACACAATAAAATATAAAACCACCCTATTTTTTATTCAAGTTCTTTTTCTCTCTCCTCCTTACCCAACTCTTGTCTGTCCATCTCTCTTCGTCTTCTTGATGCCCATACCCAACTCTTGTCTCTCCCTCTCTCTTTGTCTTTCTCACAGAACACACCCAAAACCCAGCATTGTCTCTCTCAAAACCCACAAAAATTAGCTCCAACTCTCTCTCCTCTTCTCGTCCAACCACTATCCACCATAGGGCTGTCCATGGGTCGGGTTGGATCGAGTTAGGGGTTGACCCGCACCCGACCCGATTGGCTCGGGTGAACATAAAATAAACCCATAACTGACCATATGTTCGGACCGAAACCGACAACTTGAGTCATCAGTTGAATGGGTCGAAGCCGTTGGGTAATATCGGGTTTGAAACAAAAGAAGAAAATTGAGAAATCACAACCCAAACAATACAGAAATCAAAACCCAAAAGTACACAGACACGAAGAAATCAAGCCAAAAACACATAATCAACACCAAAAGGACATATAGAAATCAAGCCTAAAGAACACAAAAATCAAAACCCAAAAAGGACAGAGAAATCAACCTAAAGAACACAAAGAAATCAAAACCCAGAGGACACAAACCCAAACACAAACTATAGAAATCACATAGCACAAACAAGAACTCAGATCTATGGACTGAAACGAAGAAAGAAAGAGAGATATAACAATAACCGGCTCCACCACCACTCCCCTCACCCATCATCACCACATCCATCACAAGATCAATGTGAAATCTAAAAAAAATTACATTTTTTACTGACCCACCATAACATGCACAAGATCAAAGGATATTTCAAGCAAATTAGAGGAGGCTTCGAGAATTGGGTTTGAGCAGCTTGACGACGACGGCAGCAATAGGCAAACTTGATCATGGCGGCGGCTGAAAGAAGGGTTAGGGTTAGGGATTTGAGAGAGAGATCAGAGAGGGAGAGTGAGTGTGAAAATAAAGTTCTAAAAAATGAAACTTCTCATGGGTTGGATTTTTTACCTTATTTTTAAACTTCTCACGGGTTGGGTCAGTTTCTACAAGTTATGATTTGTGGAACCTGAAACCGAATTGAAACCCGAAAATTTATCTCTAACTGACCCGCATCCGACCCGTTTGGGCAATCGGATCTGCCCATGGGTCTTTGGGTTGGATCGAGTCGGACGGGTGGGTCGGGTCTGACGGGTTAATGGACAACCCTAATCCACCATCTAATCAAAGCCACAAGAACCCAACACTATCTGATTGAATCCAAAAACACAAAACCCAGCCACCATTAGGATCAATGGGGAAGAGAACGATTGATGTTGAGTTGAAGCTCACATCCCCAACTCCTTTCTCTCTCTAGCTTAAGATTTGGGTTTTTCTTTTTCTTTTAAACAAAAGAATTTGGGTGTGTTGTTGAATGATAAAAATCTGATTTGGGTGTTGTTGATTTTGGGGGTTGTTGGATGATAAAAATCTGATTTGGATGTTGTTGGATAATAAAATTAAAGTTTTAAAATTTGGGTGTCATTTATGTGGGTGTTATTGGATGATAAAATTTGGAATTGGTTGTTGTTGATGAAAATGCAAAAGACTTTTTGAGAAGAAGGAGTGTTGCAAAAGACTTTTTGAGAAGAAGGAGTGTTGTTGGATGATAAATGTATTTAGGAAAAATAATATTAAAATAAAGTGAAGAAATAATATTTAAATAAGGATAGAGAAATGACAAGAGTCGGTTGGAAATTGTATTTGAAAAAGTAAGTAGATAATAGGCAAAATTCACTGTACATCCTCCAAAAAATTTAAAAATTTGGAGAAATAGCTGGAGATGCTCAGGTATGGGAATGTTTAAAATTGATTCAACTGTAGGATCCTTGAACCACTGTTTTAGCTTGTGAATATCCCAAGCAATATGATCTAAATCTAGAAGTTGAGAAACTAGCAGAATATCGTCCAAGTTAACCCCAGCTTTGGGCTTAGGAATAAATGCTTGAAGATCTAGAACCCAAGGGTCATTCTAAATTCTAATGGAATTTCCATAACCCAAAATCATACATGCTGTGTTGGAAAAAAGGTTCTTTACAACCTTTAAACCTTTCCAAATTGGAGATAAGTTAACTGGAGAGAGATGAGTAAGCCAATTGTGCCTGGCCTTGTATTTAGCTTTGAGAACATTAACACAAAGACAATTTTTCCTAGACAAAATCCACTAGGCAAGTTTTGATAGAAGAGCCAGGATGAATTCCCTTGACTTCTGGAAACCCAAACCACCTTCCGTTGGAGGTCTCCAAAGGGAAGACCAAGAAATAGGAGTCTAGAATTGTCTTGACTCTGTTTTAGGATTCCACTAGAACCTACAGATCACTGAATCTAGTTGATCACACAAATTCTTAGGGAATTGCAAGGCAGCCATGGTGTATGTCGGGATAGACTAAGCTACTGATTTGATTAGAGCTGCTCTTCGTGCCCAAGATAAATTTTTACTTTTCCAATCACTGAGTTTGTTCTCTAACTTGTCTTTCACCAATCTGAGGTCTTAGGATATGTTTTCGGATAAAAATAAGGGGACACCAAGATAGGCGGTGCATTGGGGGAGGGAATTGAGGCCCCATCTACATTTAATTTGGTTGAGAAATTGAGAGCTAACACTTCTAGAGGGGAAGACACCAAATTTCTCCTCATTGATTAATTGACCAGACCAAGAGTAGTATTTTTCTAGCCACAATTTAAGAGAGGCGAGTTCAGAAATCTTAGCTTTGCAGAAAAGGATAACATCATCCGCATAACATAGTTTTGAGATAACAAAGCATTGTTGGCCACTTTCATTGAAGATGTGTCTTTTTGATCCACCTCTCTGTTGATCAACCTCATAAGAACTTCACTGCCAAGAATGAACAAGTATGAAAAGAGAGGATCACCTTGCCTAAGGCCACAACTGGGAACAAAGCTTGGAAAAATCCCCTTGTTCAACATTAGGGAGTATTGAATAGTGGAGATAAAAGTAAAAGCTTGGAATATAAATGACATAAAAGTAAAAGCTTGGAATATTGTAAAGTTGATTAAAAAGGTTTTTTTTTTAATCCTCCCTTTAATAGAGTCTAATCTCTTTTAAGCATTATGGATCCTTCAATATAAAGAAGTGGGAGTTCTAAGCCATCACCACTCTTATGAGACATACCCATATTATGCTCAAATGAAGGTTTAAACACTATTAAAGAGGGATAGTAGAAAATCTTTTTTTTTTGTGTCTAGATAATACACACACACACACACACACACACACACATACAAGAGCAATGAAAGTAAATGAAAGCAGGATGAGGATGTGCAAGAAAATAAATGAAATGAAATTTAAAGACAATAAATAAAATCCTAGATGCCTAGGTGGGGTGGGATTCCTTCCCCCTAAGGGTACTTCCCATTCAAGGCCTAGGAGATGGTCTAATACCCATCTAGGATGAACAACAAAAATATACTATCTGACAACAATATTAATAGTAATGAAATAAAAAGGTTAGATACAAACACAAAATATAGAACAGCATAGTAAAATAAAGCAACTATTTACACAACAAAGTAAAGGAAAGATGTTTTTTATTTTATTTTATTATATATATATATATATATATATATATGGAAAGATGATTACAAAAGTAAAAGGGAGGGATGGGTTTAGTTATTAAGGAACAAAACCCATCCCAAAACCTTACCCACAAAATATACAATGTAGAAGAATGGAATAGGCTTTTTGTGTAGAGTTTCCTAGAGAGAGATGTTAGGACATATGTGATTTGATGTTAGGAACATATGTCAATTTAGAATTGGCTAATCCTTTGACAAAACGCACTTTGCTTGTAATTGGGTAGATCTAGGATGTGTTTAATGCTTCAAGGAACAAGGTTTCAAGTTCAAGTGTTAAAGCCATGCAAGTTTGTCCAAGAAACAAGTGAAGAAGTGCTGGATTTTAAATCTCAATAGCTAGCTCGACAGCTAGCATCTATCGAGGTTTAAAATGCTACTAAAGCCCGAAGCTCAACAGATAGCTCGACAGATACCCTATCTGTCGAGGTTTATGAAATTCAGCTTTTCAGAGCTGATTTCAATCCAATCCGTGAGTACATGTTTAGGCTTTCTTTTCTCACAACCCTAAACATATATAAGGATTATTTTAATGGCTATAAAAGGTTGCGCAAGTGTGAAGCAAAGTTGTGTTCATGCAAATTGTGACCGGAGACAGAATTTGCCCTAGTTCATCTTTCTCTTGAAGAAGCTGCTGTGTTTATACACCTTAGGGTTTTGTGACCAAGGAGCTTCATGATCTTCATCGTGTGATGAACTGAAGAACTTTACAGCTAACATCTTTCTCAAGTTGGTGATTAAGTTGCGTACTGGGATGTGCATTGAAAAGGAGAGATTGTCACTACAGAACAAGCCCAATTGGATATTGGGGTAAGGGTTCAACTGTAGTTTGGTATAAGGTACTGGGATTTCTTTATTTGTAACCGCTTGTTTTGATAATAATGGATATCGGGAGTGGTGACCTTAAAATCACCCGGTGGGGTTTTTCTATGTAAGTTTTCCCCATTCGTAAACAAATCTCCGTGTCAATTTAATTTCCGCTGCATTTAGTTAATTGGTGATTTGTTTGTGTTACCACACATTTTGCATGTTAATTGAATTAATTAATTAACTTGGTTATATCAATTGGTTAATTTATCACAAAGGGTCAACACATTCTTGGTCTTGTCACCAATGATAGCTCCATCTTTATCTGCCATGTCATCTGTCGTGTCAGCATTTTTTGTCTTTTTTTGATTTCTGGCCCGATCTTTGTATGGCTATTTGGAGGCCTTTCCAAACTCCATTTTCTTCAAATTTTATATGCACAGAAATATCTGGATGTCTAGTATCCAATGGTCTTAGCCTTGGTCGATTTGGAGTTATGGTCATCGAGATATCATGCTTAAAAGGGAGGTGATGTAAAATCGGGAAATTCTGAACATCTTTTCTTGAAAAATTCATATCTTTTAATCCGGAGTTGATATCGTCGAGACCTTTTGGTGAATATTAGTTGAGACCTTGTTATTCAAGATGGTCTAGCCTATTCATTCTAGTTCCTTTCCAATTGGTACAATTTATTTCGTGAAGCCAGGTCCAAAACTGTTAGTTTTCCTAAAAAATACAGTGAGGGTTTTATTAGGGTTTTGGTATTTTTGTGATATCTCATCTAACTCTGACTTTGGCCTGTAAAATATCATTTCGAAGGGAAAATTATGCCCTTCGAGATGGTGCAAAATTCTACACGATTCAATAGTCGGAACAAAAAGTCTACTCTTTTACCATCCCCGGTTAGGGTTTTGGTCAGTTTTTCTGTAAAATGAAATTTTCAAATGTTGTGATTTCTTAATTTACCATTCAAGCATGTTGTATTTATTTTTATCCTTTTTGGCTTTGAAATTGATGATTTTTCACATTTTCTAAATTTTTTTTTTGGTCTTTGTTTTGACATGTGAATCGAGGCTAGACAAAATACGGTAATGACACATGGTCAAAGAGTCCCTTAGCTTGGAGTGAATGGGTAGCCCTAGTTTGAAAGTGCTTGTGGCCACATGTTCATTGTCTACCTTGATCTCATTATATAGCTCCCAGTACCTATTCAAATAGGACCAGAAAGTCTCCGCACTCCCCATGGCCATTGATAACAACACATAGATTGGTTATAGTTCTTGGCTACAAGTTATGAACCTGGCTCCAAAGGCTTGGATGAGTTCAAAAAATTTGTGGATGGATCCCTTCTTTAGACTATTGAACCATTTCATCGCCATGGGGCCGAGACTAGAAGGGAACAGCTTGCATGGTAGCCCATCATTCCGAGAATAGATAGCCATAAGTTGGGTGAAATGACTTACAAGCTCCACCAGATCCATCTTACCGCTGTAACAGGTGAATGGCGGGTGAGTGAAGTGTCTCAGCATCTTGGTGCGTTCTATTTCCTCAGAAAAAGGTGATCAGACTATCCTCCTTAATGCTTAGCTCATGGCGTTCATGGAGGCGTTTGGATGTCCATCCCTTTCTCTCCTTGGTGATAGCGAATTTTTATCTCTAGACTTAGCTAACTTGTCCTTGGACAATCGAGAATGACTTTGATGCGATGACCTCCTCGTATAACCACTTCTCAAGCTGTGGTCATGGGACAATCCCTCAACGGACCTTCTTCGGCACCGGCTTCGGCTCCTAACCTCTAGTTCTAACTCCCTAACCTACCTTCACAAATTCTCTAGTTCGCGATCCTAGTCGCTATGGTACCAGCCTTCTGGCACGTACTAGACCATCCTTTCTCCTCTAGATGACGCTACATGCAAGTCATCTTCAGTCTCTTGTCCATTATGGTTGCGGCGCTCTTTTTATCACTCTTGCTCCACCAACCTAAGGGCCCAAGATGAGCCCCTATATTGGTTTCCACCAGACCCTACCTACCCCTCACTTGCATGCTGCCTCTACCACCTCTAGACCTTCAACATAGTAGGATTTTGCCACAGATGGCGCCAATTGTGGTGGTCTATTCCCTATAACCTTGGGCTGTTAGGCTTGGACCCCAAATTTATAATACTCTGGGTTGGGCTTATCCTACAATGGGAAGTCCAAAAGAGTGTTTGGTTGTGTTACCAATGGGATCCTAGCTTTAGTTTGGAGTTAAACTATCATAATATTGGCTCAGTCGTGAAGGCTACCAAGAAGTCGAGATCACCCTCTGAAATCCGAACAGGATTTGCTTCTTCTTGAAATATATTTCTCCTTACTTCTCTCGTGTCTCTCTCCCCAATTTTTCCAACCCATTTTTCCTACCTTTCCTCCCCTATTTATATCATTCTCTTAGTGGGTTGTCATGATAAGAGGATATTCCATATGTCATGGATCCCTTCGTATCAGATCATTGGTCAGAGGGGACTCATCTCCTGCTATTGACATGACCCCCTTGCGACTTGTGCTTGAGGCATTATCTCTTGTTCTCGACACGTCTTGGGTACTTCCTTATATGCTCCGTTAACTCCACATAGATCGGTTATATGGACTAAACTAGGTCGAGATTATTCCAATGGATGGGCTTGGCAATTTAAGGATCGGCCTACTATTCTCGATCCATACAACCAAAATACCCTTGTAACCTCAAAATGACCAAAATACTCCAAAACCTCTGAAATGACCAAAATACCCTGAAATCTCTAAAATGAACAAAATATTCCCAAACCTCTAAAATGACCTATATTCCCTTGAAATCTCTAAAATGACCAAAATATCCTAAAATCTCTTAAATGGTCAAAATCCTATAGCATCTAAATTTATCAAAATATTGGGGGTATTTTAATCATTTTAGATTTTTTCGGGGTATTTTGGTCATTTTTAAGATCTTGGGAGTATTTTGGTCTTTTTATAGGTGTAGAGTTTATTTGGGCCATTTAGTGGTTTTGGGTGTATTTTGGTCATTCTAGTGGTTTTAGAGGAATTTTGGTTATTTTAGAGGTTTCAATGGTATTTTGGTCATTATAGTGGTTTTAGGAGTTTTTTTGTAATTTTTAAGGTTTCGAGGGTACTTTGGTCATTCTAGTGCTTTCGGCCTATTTTTCTTCATTTTAGAGGTTTCATGGTATTTTTTCTCATTTTAGAAGTTTTTAGGGTATTTTGGTCATTTTTTTTGGTTTTGTGTTTATTTTGGTCATTCTAGTTGTTTCAAGAGTATTTTGATTATTTTAGAAGTTTTGGAGTATTTTTGTCATTTTAGAGGTTTCAATGTATTTTTGCCCATTTGAGAGGTTTTAGGGGTATTTTGGGTTATTTTAAAGGTTTCAGTGGTATTTTGGTCATTTTAGTAGTTTTAGGAAGGTTTTGGGGTTATTGTGGTCTTTTCAAAGGTTATGGGGGTATTTTGGTCATGTTGGTGGTTCCAATGGTATTATAGTCATTTTAAAGGTTTTGGGTATTTTCGTCATTTTAGAGGTTTTAATGTATTTTAGCTTATTTTAGACCCTAAGGTTGGTTTAGGGCTCAATTAGATATTAAATTGACTTGAGAAATGTTAAAATGAAAAATATGACTTTTAATGAGAAAATAAATCTATTTTTGGAAAAATAAGACTAAGGAAACCCTCACTATGTGCATGCAAGAATTGGCTTGCGTACGCAGGTCTGATCTTGTGCACGTATAGCGAATTCCAGAAACAAAACAAGGCAAGTTTTTTGCATTAATGTTGAGATTTGGAATGAATCCCACATCATCTAAGAGTTGTTCCAAACCCCTATTTTCACATTATAAGTAGCCCTACATGATATATTTTCAGAACACATAGAAATCCCCCAAAATAACTCTAAGATTCACTAAGGATAGTGAATCAAAGAGGGAGTTTTTCACAAAACATCCTCAAGTCATTTTTCTTTTGATTAGGTTCTTTTCTGGCCATGATCTTTGAGTTTAAGATTACTAATCACTCTTTTATTGAATTGTGAATAGATTTGACTAAAGGGAATGGTAAAAAATCAAGCTTGAAGAGCTTTTGTTTGAGGTATCTAGTCTAAACTTTGCTTTTCTTTTTATTTTCCTTTTTGCACTTTAATCTTTCTGTTTGCTTTATTTTCTTGTTTTAATATGCTTTAATATGTTTATCTAGCTTAGGTTTAGATAGTTGTATGTTTTAAAAGCATGTTAGGATGCTAGATTTCTTGTTTTGAAGTTCTGCTGTATTTGCTGTGTTTCTAGCGTTTCTGGGCAGAAACCCACGTGTGCATAATCTTGCCTGCGCACGTAGGCTTGATTATGAGCACGTAGGGTTGTTCATGCATGCACATGAACTTGCCCAGAAATCCTAATCTTGTTTTATCTGTTTTTGTTTTTGTTTTCACATGTAATACTTCTATTTTATATCTTTTTTCATATATTCATACTTTTGGGCTTCTGTTTCACATGTTTAATTGCTTGTTTGCTTTCACATGCTAGAATTAGCGTTTTATTGTTTTAATGTCATGAACACACTTTCACATACTCATGCATAATGTCATAGGTGCTGAGTTGCTGCAACATAAGTAAAGGTAAGTCATGCATTCACAATGTACATGCATGGTTGGGTTTGATGATATAATTGTGATCTTGATGCCTTGGATGATGACATGTTTTGTTGGCTTTGTTTCTACTTTTGATCTTAATACTCATATGTTTTTTCCTTGGATGTGATATGACATGATGATAGAGTTTATGATGAAGCATGTTTAGATGTATAATGATAGGGTTTGTGATGTGATAGATGAATGCTAGGATGATGTGATGAGATCAATGATTAGATATATGTTAGGCTTTGTTTGATAAGCATGATAGATGTATGTGTAGACACCTCATTTTGTACTTGGTTAATAAACTTTAGTCCCTGGTCCCAATGATGAGCTTGACATGTCTACAAAAGGTAATTGAGGTTATTTTGATAGTTTGGAAGTAATCACAACTCAAAAGTGCTCAAATTGCTTTGAAATTGATACTGAAAAATGACATTTGCTCACTATTTTGACCATAACTTTTGATCCACAAAGAGGTTTTGAGTGAGGTTTGTTTCATTGGAAAGTAAACATCCTGGGCTTCAATTTGAAACTAATTTGGACTTATTTTGAGTGAGCTATGACTGTTTGAAGTTGGGCCAACTGGGCAGTCCGATTTTCTAGGTTTTAAAACTTCATTTTAAAGGCCCAAAACATAAAGTTTTGATGTGGGCTGGCTCATGGACCCTTGCGAATATCCAAAGATCATTAAAAAGTATAAAAACCCTAATATTAATTTATAAATACTCATCTTATGCCTCCAATCAAAACCCTAGGTAGAGGAAGTGATTTTTTGGCCTCCATCTTCTCTAAAACCCTATTTTCTCTTTTGAAAACCCTAAGGCAGCTCTTAGCACTTTTTTGACAAAATAAAAAACCTCTCTTTAGTTAGTTCTAAGGCAACAAACTATTTTCTAATCTCTTTCAAAACCTTTTTCAAACAATCTTTTCAAGAATATTTTTTATTTTGAGTTGTAATTACTAACGAACTATTGATATATTTGATTCCTTTTATTATCATTCAATCTTGTTGTGTTGACATTGAGGGGCCGGTTAAATATCAATCAGGTTTGTGTTCCATAGTAAGGTGAGTCTCTCTTCATGGCTTTTCCTTGATTTGGTTCTTTTATAATTTGTGTTTTTTGTTGTTCTTAGTTAATTTATATGTTATTCATGTTTAGAAATATGTGTTCTTTTGTTTGATTTTATTTTGTTTTGTCTCCTCATGTTTTATTGGAATGTTAAATGATTTGATATATTGATGAACATGTTTTAATGTTATTCTTGTTTGTTGTTAGATCTAATGCATGTTTAGGAGTAGATTTTATTTTGTTTATCTTTGATATATTTGTTCTTAGTTTAGGTTGTTTAGATTTATATTAGAAGCATGTTAGGATGTTAGATTTATCGTTTTGAAGATCTGCTTTAGTTTCTGTGTTGCTAGGGTTTTTGGGTTGAAACCCACAAGCGCATAATTTTGGCCGCGTGCGCAGTCTTGATTATGCGCACGCAGGCTTGTTCATGCATGCGCATGATCCTGCCCAAAAACCCTAATTTTTTTGATTTCATTTTTGATTTCACATGCAATACTTTTATCTTGGATCCTTTTTCATATATTTGTGGTTTTAATATTCTGTTTCACATGCTTGTTATTCGTTTGCTTTTTCACATGTTCAAATTAGGGTTTATCTTGTATTTCTTTGTTTTGATGCCATGAACACACATTCACATGTTCATGCATTTATGTCATAGGTGTTGAGATGCAGCAAGGTAAGTGAGGTAAGTCATGCATTCACATAAATATGCATCTTTGAATATGATTTTGCCTTGATGATGGAGATAAACATGTTTGTTTGGTTGAATTCTTCTTGAAGAATAGATGCAATCACATGTTTGCTTGGATCTTTCTATACCTATGTGCTGCCTTGGATATGATATGTATGATAGTAACACGCTAGGGTTTATGTTATGCCATGATAGATGAATGATTAGGACTTTTTGGGATGATTGATGCCATGTTGTGTGTTTAGATGTATGCTAGTGTGTGTGTGAGTATAGATGCAATGTTGAATGTGCCTTAGGGTTGGGCAGTTTTGGGTGCCTAACACTTTCGCAAGATTGTACCTTAACTCTAAATCTATATCTCTGGTAGTAAAACTAAAAGGTCTTTCCTCGAAAGGAAGCTATATATATGGTTCCTAGGCCATTGTAAAAACTAGGCGGTGACTACTCTGTTGTGTCCACAGTATGGTTAGGGATGTTTAATGCTGTGTTGATTGTTAGATGAATGTTAGTGTGTGTGTGTGAGTTAGATATAAGTGTTGAGTATGCCTTTAATAAGGTTAAGACATAAGACACGACGATGGGAAGCCAACCTTACAGGGTTAGGCGGTTTTGGTAACACCTTCGCAAAACCGTACCTTAACTCCGAACCCATATCTTTAGTAGTAAGGTAAAAGGTCCTTCCTCAAGAGGATGCTATATATATGGTTCCTAAGCTATTACAAAAACCAAGTGGCGATTCCCTCCCCCCTCTTGTGTCCATAGCACCCTCGGCCTCGTTTTTGGTGTTGGGCCAAACCCATGTGAATGGGTGGAGTCGTGTTATTGCCTCTCAAAATGGAAGTTCGACTAATTATATTTTCCCCTTTAGATTAAAGGTTTTAAAATGGAGTCGCCACTTACTTAATTATTGAAATAAATAAGAAAACCAAAATTGAAAAATTCCTCATTTTATTGATTTGAGAATGAATGTACATTGATAATAGGAAATTACATGGCTTTAGTCCTAGATATAATTTAAGATAAAGTACATGACTTTACAATTTAGAGATCAAAAATTACATGGATAAGCATTGATCTACTAACCCTTAATCTAAGCTTAGACGCTATGTTAAAAGATGGGAAGGTGCTAAATAATGCTCCCAACTGCAAGATTGTCGCGAAATAATAACTTGGTAAGTCTGAGGTCGAATCTACAGGGAAGAGGGAATTGATTAGCAAACCACATGAGAATAAAACTAAAATAATGAAGTTTAATTGAAGAGATTTTTGATGGTTTAGTAAAGGTAATTTAAATTGAGAGAAAATAATAATATATTAAGACTCTAAGGTTTAGGAATCCACACACAACACATCTATCTGTAGTCTTAACAATATTTACTTTATAACTCAACTAAAATTCATACGAAGGATGATCTTAGTCAGATGATTTAACAATAAAAACTCAAGAATTAATTGTCTAAAATAGTTTTATAAAATTGATTGATTTTAGGCAAAACAAAACTAGTGTATTAGTTCGCAGGAAATACTAAGCATTTAACGTGCCTGGATTCTACAATAAATCAAAGAATTATACAGAACTAAACACTTTTCTAGATGAGTAAAACAATAAAAAACATAAAAATATAAGCATTAAAACCAATAAATAATTGTTAAGAACATACCAATAAATGGTTAGGTTTCACCTCTTCCTTTAGTAAGACTTCTAGCAAGTCGTAACACAAATAAAACTCTAAAAACTATAATAAAAAACTTTAAGAAAACCTAAATTATGTTCTACAGCAGCTCTCCTCTAAATTTTTCCCTAAAGAGCCTTTAAATAGGTTAAGGAATCTTATTACAAGTTGAATTCCTGTTTAGAGAAAATCCCAAGTTTTTCAGCCTCAATTAACAGACATTTTTGGCCCATATAACTTCAAAATTCGGACTTTTGGTAAACTACAAAGTTGTATCCCTTTAAGTTAGCTTTCCATCCCAACTTGAATCATCTCAATTAGACACTTGAGCCGAAAGTTATGCTCTAAATACTAACTGATGCGCAAACTGGAATTCTAATCCGAATTGGACTTGAATTTGGTGCAAATTTCCTTTGATTCCTTGCTCCAATTGGATTTGAATTTAATTGGTTGGCCTTCTTTGACTTCATCATGGCCCTTGTAAAATTAAAGTTCATTAGATTTCTTCTTTGCACAAATTCACTTATTTAATTTCACCGTCCTACAAAAAAAAAAAAAAAAAAAAATTCACGCATTAAAATTCAATTAAGCACAAAATTGATTATTTAGCATTATTCCAAAACCATCTATAAAATTCATGAATTAACTCAAAATAAGTATAATAATGTTTTCTAATAATGATATAAATATGAAAATTAAGCTATTATCACCTACGTGAATGGGTGGAGTTGTGTTATTGCCTCTCAAAATGGAAGTTCGACTGATTATATTTTTCCTTTTAGATTAATGGTTTTACAATGGAGTCGCCACTTACTTAATTATTGGAATAAATAAGAAAACCAAAATTGAAAAATTCCCCATTTTATTGATTTGAGAATGAATGTACATTGATAATAGGAAATTACATGGCTTTAGTCCTAGATATAATCTAAGATAAAGTACATGGCTTTACAATCTAGAGATTGAAAATTACATGGATAATTATTGATCTACTAAACCTTGATCTAAGCTTAGATGCTATGTTACAAGATGGGAAGGGGTTAGGCACCCACCTTGCCCAGTGAAACCGGTCTTCTAGACTATGGTAGCCAACATTTATATCATATCATCCAATATATTATCACAATTTGCATGTTGAATTTTAATGTGTGTGCATGTGATAAATCCTAATTCAATTGACTAATCATTGCATTTAGATGGAAAAATAAATTCTAGTGAATGTGTGTGAATGGTGATATCCTAGATTCAAAAATTTGAGAGAATTATGAAACAAACATGTCTTTCATATTCTTGATGTGGATTTAAGATCAAAACTAGTGTTATACATGAATATATGATGAACAATCAAGAACATATGAAGAAGAATATGAACATTTAAGAATACCATGAACATTCAAACATATTCAAGGAATTTAAATAATCACTATCATGCTTTATTCTTAAATTAACATTATAGGAACATGAAAAAAAAAGTCAGGGAAAGAGATTATACCTGCTTGCAAGATCCATACCGTGGAGGAGGAGGCTCTTGGTGGAGGTCCTAAGGGTGGAGTAAAAAAAAAGAACTACGAGAGGGAGAGTAGGTCTCACTCAATACCTTAAGTCTCAAGAGGATCAAGATATGACAAGACTACTAAATTTCATTATAACTCAAGAGATGAGAAGAGAGTGTGTTTCCGTGTGCCTTGGAATGGAGAAGAGGAGAGGTTTATCTAGTAGAAGTGGAGAAAATATGAATGAAATGAAATTTAATGAGAGTTGACAAAGGATCAAAGAGAATCATGAACCTAGACACTATTTTAGGTTTTGGGGAAAGTTGATGCATTAAATTTGAGAGTTGGTGGGAGTGATGAGTAAGCAAAATGTCTAAAACTTTGGATTTTCTCGTAGCTCCTACAACAATTTTTAGAGTTAATTCGAAAAATCATATCTGTCTCAATACTAACGAGAATTGCCTCATGCTTGTGCTCAAATTGAAGACTCAGATGTCTAGTTTCTGAAAAAATTAACTTCACTCACAAATTCAAAATATTCTAAGAGATATCAATGAAATGGTGAGCAGAGGTCATTTGTTAGAAAATAATTTCAACACAATTAACATTAATAGGCTCCAAATTAGTTTCCAATTAACATTAATAGCCTCCAATTACTTCCATTTTAGATTTAATTAGTTCCAAATTTACCCCAATTACAAAGATAATGACACAAATTACTCATTAAATAATTAATGTTTGATTATCTAATTAATCAAGTGTGTACAACCTTACTATAAGATGTAGTCCTAGCCAATCAAATTATGACACACCATTAATTTCAAATTGATTATAATTATAACCAATTGGAATCAATTGTTTGTAATCACATATAGTCGGACTCAATTTGTGATAGTGCATCTGGGCCATTAAAACTTGATTTGATAATAACTTTCAATCTGATGGTCCGATTAAGGGTTATGACTAGTCAGTTTGATCGTTACAACACCAAGATCATTTTGATTAAATAAAATTAAGGATCTAGTGGCCACAATTAAGATGCCTATTTTCAAGGTGAAATTACCCTTTTACCCTCCATGTGAGGTTAAATGCGCGTTGCAAAGTGGGGTGTCAACATGTGGTCATTTTGGAGGTTTTGGGGGCATTTTAGTCATTTTAGAGGTTTGGGGATATTTTGGATATTCGTAGTGCATTTTAGTCATTCTTGAGGTTTTGAGGTATTTTAGAGGTTTCTTGGTATTATAGTCATTTTCATGAGAAAAATAAAATTTATTAGTGTGGGTAATTTTGTCAATTCCATAAATTATTATATCCCCACCAATAAGTAATGTAAGATTACCGTCCGTGTGAGGTTAAATGCGGGTTGCAAAATGGGGTGTCAGCATGTGGTCATTTTGGAGGTTTTGGGGGCATTTTAGTCATTTTAGAGGTTTGGGGATATTTTGGACATTCGTAGTGCATTTTAGCCATTTTGGTGGTTCAAATGGTATTTTGGTCATTTTTGAGGTTTTGAGGTATTTTAGAGGTTTCTTGTTATTATAGTCATTTTCATGAGAAAAATAAAATTTATTAGTGTGGGTAATTTTGTCAATTCCATAAATTATTATATCCCCACCAATAAGAAATGTAAGATTACTCTCATTTTAGAAGGTGATGTGTTTGTTAAAAAAAAAAAAAAGTGATGTGATTAAGGTGATACGTTATATTTTGTGTCTATAGCATTACTCATCTTGTAATCTTAGTTACCGTAATCTCAAAAAAAGTAAATAAACCAAACATATTAATGTCACATTAAGATAATGTGCATTATATCAATGTCATATTACAGTGAACCAAACACCCGGCTTTTGCTGGTTAGTTGTGGCCAAGAATATGATTGAAAGGAAATGTTGTGGTAAGTGATTGAAAGGAAATATGTAGAAAAATAGAAAACTTTATTTAAACAAATATATTTGACTTGACTAGGTGCTAGACTAAAAGAAAGCTACTTTGCCAGAGAATTTAAAAAGGTAGGGGCTCTTTTTGAATTTCGTAGGATTTAATGGAAGAGTGATACCTACTTTTACGAGAAAATATTATTTTAGTCAATACTTTTGGAGGTAACAATTAATTTGTTTCATATATTTTAATAGTAGTCAATTTGGTTTCGGTCATTTTTAATTTATTGTTAATTTTCTCTCTATTATCAACTCACTAATAAAAAATGCATACGTGACAAATGAATTGCATAATTAGCACTCTTCACACCTACACTAATACTAAAATAATAATAATAATAATAATAATAATATAACTAGATAGCTCCTTTAAATAATAATAATAATATTTAAAGGAGCTATCTAGTTATACGAGGAAGCAATTTCGTTGTTCTTCAAGTTCAATAACTCACTCTCTCTCTCTCTCTCTCTCTGATATAAATCAAGTTACTTGCTGGTGATGAAGTAATTTAGCATATGCACAATTTTAAGTAAAAATACATAGTTTTATACACAGACAAAAACAAAAAACAAAAACTTAAGATTAGGGTCCGTTTGGTAAAGGAATTTTAGTAACGTTGTTTAAGTATTGTGGAAATATGTGTGAGCAAAAAGATGTTGTAAAAATGCGTATACTGTTGTTTAAATAACAAAAACAGTTATTTAAATAACAGTACCAAACAAGCCCAAACATTTTTTATGTTTTATGTTTGGGATAGTTCATAATTCCGCCTTAAACTTTAAAATCAAGCAATTTCCCCTTAATATTTTGGAAAAGAGCAAATATGTTATCTCAATTAAACCTTAATGAAAGCTTATGATTATTATAATATTCCATTGTGTAATGTCTAAAATACTTTCACTAAATTTTAACATCCCAAAAATTTTCTTCATGTATTTTAAATTTTAGATGATAGTAATACTTAGAAAGTTAAAACGGTGATATAAGGTGTTTTATTTGTTACCTAAAGAACATTGATTTATAGGTTTAAATCTTTGAAATTTATAATTTATTTAATAGAAAATTCGATAACACATGCCTTATGGTTGAAATTATTTGATGGAGAGTTTCAATTGTAGCATATGATATCATTCATTGTGAAAATTTAAATATTATGACAAAGTCTTAGTAAGACTTAGTTGCTTATTGTTGGAAGATGATGATATTTGTTATCATTCTTAGAAGTTTTTAGTGAGTGGATATTGCCTTTAGCAAATAGGTATCAAAAATTTTATACAAATAAAATTAACTTTGTATAACATATATATATATATATATATTTTTATGTATATAGTTTTATACTTCTATAAATAAAAATTCTATCTTAATTTTCTTGCTCAATAGGTAGTATGTGCTTTCCAAGTGCCACCCAAACTAGTTAACTTAGTAAAAGACAACACTACACCAACCAAACCAAAGCTACTGTAAAAAAAAAAAAAAAAAAAAAAAAAAATCCGCATCAAACCAAAGTTCCTGTAGAAAAGCTCGTTCATGCTTTTTTTAAGAAAAGCTATAAAAGACAAAACCGCATCAAACCAAAGTTACCGTAGAAAAGCTCGTTCACGCTTTTATATAGTTACTAAAAGTAGAAGTAGATTTTTGTTTCCGGGTCAATGTTGGGTCTACGTTTATCATTAGAAATAACATTATCAATTTACAGAAAAGGAAAATCATGGTTGAACCGGTGTCTGATTTCTGTTGCCAACAGACAGAGACAGTGTGTCATGTCTTGTGAGAATGTGCTTTTGCCCGTAATGCATTGGCATTGCGCATTGGCCAGGGGAAGGATACAGAAATGTTCGAAAGCAGCAAAATATCATTTCCTCCTGTTTCGAAGTATGATGAACAAGCTGGATCTGCACCAACTTGAGACATGGACTGTAATTGCTTGGGCTCTGTAGAATGCTCTTAACAAGTTTTATTTCCGCCATCTTCATCAGTTACAACTTACAACCAAAGGCTTTTTTTGATGGAGCTACTGGCCTCATAGCAGAATACCAGCATCTCATCGCAGCTCAAAATAAATCTTAATAGAAACCTTGCTGCCTATTCTGTTGTTTTGCTATTTCTGATGTCTCTGCTTGTCTTTGTCTGTCTGTGCTCAGACCTCTTTGTATACTTCTATTCTTTCATTTTAATATAATTTTCTATCTTTTCACTCAAAAAAAAAAAAAAAAAAAAAAAAAAAAAATATATATATATATATATATATATATATTATCACAATTGTCTATTTGTGTGAGGATTTTTTTTCCCCCCTCTCTCTAGTCTATTCATTTTATTTAACTTATTTATAATTTAAAAAAAAACTTTGCAGATATTGTTGTACTTTTGCCTAAATTATTTTTAACGTAAAATAACCCTAGAAAAATAAACTCTTTCAAATACATACCAATAAGATGTATATGATCATTGTGTTCTAGTAACATCTTTTTGGGCGATCGATTCCTCTCAATGATCAATTTATTAAAAAAAATCATTATAGTTATCCAAGTGCTGTGCCGGCTCCACTTTTAAAAGCTTTTGGGTGGTGATAGTTTCATCACCTATTCCACATAAACTGTATAAACTCCACCAACAGGCAAATAAATAAGCCATTAAATAATCTCCAGTCAGCTATCCCAATTCCACCTAACTATTCTTCTTATTATTCATGAATAACCTAATCTTGTAAACAAACATACTAGCATTTCAGCTACTATATTCCTTCTCCTCCTCTATCAAAAAAAAAAAAAAAAAAAGCTTCCATCTCCCCTATCAAAATGCCAACATAGAAAATGATTTTTTATGGTAAGTGGGAAGTGTTCGATAGATAAGTTTCCAACTCACTTTAGATATCGACTAATAAGATATGAAATTACAATTCCATTTGACAGCATATGACTGGTATGGTGCTTAGAAATTTTCAAAGAGTTAAAGGTTTTGGCCGTTTTTGCACAGAAATTTCCATGATATGCAATAAAAAAAGCATAAATATGGCACTTAAAGTTCAAAGACTTACTGGTCACACCTAAAGCATGCCACCTTTATAGTCTTCTCTTGCTTGCATCCACCCTCTTCCAAATTTGTGATTCACTTTCCTGACAACCCTTTCACAGTTTTCTTTCTCCTCCCTTCAAATCTTTGCAACAGTCTGCTCATAAATCCTGATGGCTCTTGTGATCAGCAAAGGAGCCTCATCTTCCTCTTTCACCAACCAACTCAAGAACTTTGATGTCTTTTTGAGTTTTAGAGGTCAAGATACCCGCCATGGTTTTATTAGCCATTTGTATGAGGCTTTGCGTTTGAGGGGTATTCACCATTTCATCGATGATAAGCTCCCAAGGGGAGAAAAAATTTCTACAGAATTTCTCAAAACCATTGAGAACTCAACAATGTCAATAATTATATTTTCTAAAAACTATGCATCCTCCACTTGGTGTTTAGATGAGCTTGCTAAGATTGTTGAGTGTAAGAAGAATGACCAGTTGGTGCGACCAATTTTTTACAAGGTGAGCCCATCAGAAATATGTAACCAAAATAGAAAGTTTGGGAAAGCTCTAGCTAAACATGAAAAAAACATTAAGGACAACAAGAAAGTACAAAGATGGAGAAATGCTCTCCAAGAAGTAGCCACTATATCTGGTTGGCATTATGAGCATAAGTATGTATTCAAGGGTGGCTCCATATGTTGTTCAGGGGTTCATTTGAACCCCCTAACTTGAAAAAATATATATATATATATATAATATTTTTTTACTAGTTTAATTACCCTTAAAAATTTATTTGCACAACCTGATCACACATCAACCTAACCTAAAACCAAATAACAACACAAGTCATAGATCTCTCTCTCACTATCTCTCTCTGATCTCACTCTTATGAATCTCATCTAATCTCTCTTCTTTATCTGATTATGTCTGTATCTTTGACTCTAATAGTAAAGAGTGGGTATTTGTGAGTTGTATTTCTCTTTATTATAAATTTATATTATATGTGTGTGAGTGTATGTTTGATACTGATTCTGTGCATTATTTTTATTTTTTATATTTTTTATAATATTATTTGTGATAGGGAATATTTTCACTAGTTAGAAAATTTTTCCTAACACCCTAGAGTCTACGGTCACCAAAAGCATCATGAGCTTACCAAAAGAATTTTCAGTCACCAAAAGTATGGTCGGTCATGAAGGGAGCGTAACATCGCACGACATGCTCAGCCTTAGGGGTCGTTAGGTACCAAGGGGTCGTCAGGGACCCAGCGCTCATCAGGTACCTTGACACCACCCGACACGCTCTACCTTGACGGTCGTTACGTATCAAGGGGTCGTTGGGCACCCTACTCATCGTGCAGAATATGCAAACGACCCATTATACTCGTCAAATCAACAAACTAACTTGCACACTATAAAGTTGTTATTTACAACTATGTTTTTGTTGGCTTTTATTCCGTGCCAAATTTGATTGTAATTATTATCAATCGTTTATACCCTATATATATTGTGGGAATTGTTGTAAGGGTTGTGTGATAGAGAGAGTGTGTGAAGACTCAAGCATTTGGAGGCTGAAGGATTCTCGCGGGTATGTCGCGACTTAGTTTCCCGCGAAGTGAAACATGTGTCTTGCACATGGTGGAATGCGAAGAGTCAGGCCAGGTGGAGACAGCTGTGTCTCGCGAGTATCTCGCGGGTAAGGCCTTCTCGCGAGACACTCGCGAGGCAACCTGTTCTGCCAGCCTGTACTGAATGACTCACACTTTCTGTGCCTATCCTATATATACCCTCATTACCCACAAATGTTGAGGAATGCTTCAGAGAGAAAAACCCTAGCCAAACACATTGTGAATTAGAGATTGTCATCCCCACCTTTCTCTATACACTTGCTTGTGGGATCTCCTCAACTCTTCCCTCTCCATTTCCACACCATTGAGAGGTTGATAGTCCAAACACTTACCACACCCTTTGAGAGTGCTGTGTGACGTTTTGGTGCTACTGGGAAGCATTGGAAGAAGCCTGGAATGGCAGATGCAACATGGAGCTTGTTGCGGGATCCGGGGTGCTAGACAAGACACGGTTCCGAGAAGCCTTGTTGGAGTAGAGCTTGGAGGGCTTAGGTACATCGGGTAGATTAGGCTTGGAGGGTCTCTTGCTAACCCATGTATCCCAACTGATTGTCTAGTGGATCGATTTCCGCTTGGAGGGCGGCGGAGAGGTTTTTCGCCGAGTTCTTCGATTTCCTCTTCGAAAACACGTCTCGGTGTTTTCTGTGTTTGCATCTCTCTTCTCTACTCTTTTATATTCCATTATACTGCTGTGTTGCTTAGTTTATGGATTAGAGTAGCTTTATGTTCATCCGCTCGCATTTACACTATTCTGCACTTAGTATTAAGTTAGTGTAAAATCTATCGAGCTGTAAGTTTAATTGGGGGTCTAAATTGCTCTTGTGTTTTCAACACATTTTCGAGCTTTCAATTGGTATCAGAGCAGGTACACTTGTTGTGGTTTAAATACCTGAGTGTGATCCTTGACCCTATTTGAGATGGACCGGTCTCAATCGCTCAATGTTCCACCATTTTTTGATGAGAACAATTATGCCTTCTGGAAAGTCAGAATGAGAGCATTTTTATGCTCTATGGATGATACCGTGTGGGATGCGGTTGAGATAGGCTGGACTAAGCCGGAGGATCTTAAGTCCACTTAGGATAAGGCAGCTCTCGCAGTAGCCAATGCTAATAGTAGAGCTTTAAATGCTATTTTCTGTGGTGTGTCTCCTGATGAATTCCACAAGATCTCTCATATGACAGTAGCCAAGGAAGCTTGGAAGATTTTGGAGACAACATATGAGGGTACGAAGAAAGTTAAGGACACAAAGCTTCAGATGCTTACCACCAAATTTGAAGAGCTCAAGATGGGGGACAATGAACCATTTGATTCATTCTATGGGAAGCTCAATGAAATTGTAATTGCTAAACTCAATCTTGGGGAGAAGATTGAAGATACTAAGCTGGTGAGAAAAATTTTGAGGTCCTTACCGGAGAGCTTTCGGGCAAAAGTCACAGCCATAGAGGAAAGCAAGGATTTGGATGAAATTAAGATCCAAGAGCTCATTGGATCACTTCAAACGTATGAGCTTGGACTGCCTTCCCACAAGACGAGTAAATCGCTTGCTCTTAAAACCATCACTGAAAGAATGGATGATCCTTCCGAAGAAGATGGAGTGGAGAAGGAAGTAGTATATCTTGCGAAAAACTTTCGAAAATTTCTGAAGATCAAGAACAGTGGAAAACCATTCAATAGAGGAAAATTTTCATCTTCAAGAGGTGATAGGAAAGAGTTTACGAGGAAAGAAGGGAAGGATTTTTAACCTCCTTCAGACATTGTGTGCTATGAGTGCAATGGCCATGGACATCTAAAGAAGGAGTGTCCAAATTTTCTGAGGGGAAAAGGCAAGGCTTATGCCACGACGCTCAGTGATTCAGACTTTTCTGATTCAGACTCGGATGAGAGCTGTGACGGAGAGGGAAACTACTCCGCCTTCATGACCATTGCTCATGTGGAGTCATCGGATGATTTGGGTGCACTTGTGAAGGAACTTGGTGAGCATTCTGACTCAGAGTCTATTGGGATTGTGGAAGAATCAGATGCTGAAGAGGAAGAGAATACAGCTAATCTTCAAGAAAATTACTCCTTACTACTTGAAAAGTTGGGAGAGTATTCCAGAGTAGCCAAGGCAGCTGTAAGGAAAATGAAGAAAGCTGAGGAAGATTACAGAAGTCTCTTGGTCAGATATAAAGAGGCTAAGTGTGAGATTGAGACACTAAATGGCAAGCTGTCTGAAGCCTATACGAAGGTGAGGTTTCTTGAGCAAGAGGTTGTGCAAGCTCATGCTAAGATAGAGGGAGTCTCCTCTCAGAAGCTAGAAGATGTTATATCATCTCAAAAACCTTCTCCAGACAAGTCCGGGTTGGGATACACCGGAGGAAGCTGCTCATCAGCCAAAGTCACCAAAGAAGTAAAGTTTGTGAAGGCAAACGAGACGGTTGTAGAAGAGCCCATTCTTGAGAAAGTTGAGGATATAAAGAAGAAGAATGTGGCTGAGCAACGAATGGTGAATAAGCCCAGAAATCAATCTGTGGTTAAACATGAAACCAGAGGAAGATCTCTCCCAAGATCACAACGGGGTCCTAGAACGGATTATGTGTGTCATTGTTGCGGACTGCAAGGACATACCAGACCCAACTGTCAAAAGCTGAGATCAGACAACAATGCAAGCGCACCTCGGTCACGAGGAAGGAGAAATTACATGAGGTCTTGGGGTGGTGAGCAACCAAGAAGTCAAAATCGTGATCCCGATATGACGGACATGATGAAGATGATCGGTGCCTTCACCACTTGCTTGGAGAGTTTCACCAAAAGGTTTGAAAGTCCAAACTCTCGTACCCAATCCGTCAAGGATATCACCCCAAACGCACGTAACGTGTGGGTGAAGAGGGGTACTCATGCATAAGCATTATAACATGTCCATGCATAAATTCTTTCAATGTTTAGGGACATTTGCTGTTGCATCATTTCATGCATTGCTTTCTTTTTACTGTTGTTATTTTATCTGGTTGGTTTGTACCAGCTGTTCTTGTTGATCTTACTTTTCCTGTTCTGTTTTGGGTGTGTTCAAAAAATTCAAAAACCCATAAAAATTGAAAAATCTCAAAAGTTTGATCACTTGTTTTGTGCATGTCACATGTGAGTTTGGCCTAGTACCTTCGTACTAATGGCGTAGTACATTTACGATCTTGGCTTGTTATGTATGCACTCTTTTCTATGTGGAAGAAATCTTGAACACTATGTGTGACTGTTGTAAATAAATCTTCAAGCTTGTCATGAATGATTGGTCAATTGTCTTGTTAGCCTTGATACTTGCATAGACTTGTGTCTATATCTCTTCCCACTTTATTTTTATGTTTTTGCAAAAATAGCTCACCAAATGTAAATCTCCAAATGAAAAGAGATATTGAGCTGCAAAAGCCTGTCGCACACACTAGTATTCGACTAGGAAAAAGGGAAAGCGACTCTTCTTAATGTGTTTTGTATGGTGCTCAAAAAGCCAAAGGCTAATCATCAATGTTGAATTATCATAAATTTCAAGCACCAATCTCAAAAAGAGATGTTTTTTCTTGTCCAATCAAAAGTAAAATGGACCAATTGCTATGCCTTTTGCAGAAGCCAAATGAAAAGCTTTTGAAGTTATGTATTCAATGTGTGGGAGGTCATATATACTCATTTCTATAATGGAGATAGTCTACTTGAATTCGCATCAATTGTGTATGACTTGTTTGAATTGATCATTAAAGCTTCGCTCTGGTCTAAGGACTATTTCATATTTGATACTCACACACAACACACAAGACTTTGATTCAATCAATGCATATCTCATTTGTGTGATTGTATATGTTCAAATGTGATGTGTATGCTCAAGAAATTGTTGATCAAACCCAAAAAGATTTTTGAGTGTTTTATTTGTTTTTGAAAGTGATTTTATACTTTCGTGTCTTTTGTTTTTGTTCAAAATGCATTTTTGTGTTTTCCTTCAAAAAACTGGCTCAGGGGTTGTTTCGCGAGAAGCTCGCGACTTAGAGCTTCCCGCAAAAAGGGCTTGAGGGAAATAATTTTTCATCCTGTCACACAGAAACTCTCGCGACTGTATCGCGACTGTCTCGCGACCAACAGCTTCTCGCGAAATGCTGTTTGGCTAAAACTGGATTTTTTCAAAATTCAGACAGAAGGTATCGCGACTGATTCGCGACTTAAAGCTTCTTGCGAAAATTTTGTGCTTCAGTGGTCATTCTTGCGACTGTCTCGCAACTGTTTTGCTACTCCCTAACCCGCGAAAAACGCGTGTTTTCAGTTTTATATTGCTGATGTGACAGTTTTTCAAATCACAAAAACTTCCCTCGCTCAACCTCTCTCGAACCCTTTTCAACCCAAATCACTATTCCATTCAATCCCTTTCAATCCAAGCATCTTTTCAACATTTTCCTCTTCAAGGTATGTTTTATAAACAATCCTTTTTAAATTTTTGCTTAGATTATGTAGAATTTTTTGTTAGGTTTATGATATTTGGGGATTTTCGAAAATTTGGGTTGGTTTTCAAATTGGGTGAATTTTTGTCAAATTTTTTGATTGGGCTGTGTCCCACTTGATGTTTGTGCATCTGTGTTTGTGGCATTTTAACATGTATTGAGGGTAGATTTTCCCATGTTCATGCATTATTCATGCTTAAAGTAATTTTGTGCATGCTAGGTGTTTGACAAAATGTCCGAGTGACATTTTTGTGCCTAATTGGAATCAAGTGATTTCAAGTTATGGACTTTCACTTGTTTGACCTTATTTTACTTGGTTTGGTCATTGATCTCATGTTTCATACACTTTGCTCATGTTGCACACTCTTGGCACACAACTAGGCACACTTAGGCACCCCTCATGCATCCCGTGCCGCACACACACATCAGCACATGCACACATATGCACACACATGCACAATTACTTATTTTCATGCATTGTGTTTATGCTTTATAGGTGTGTTTCTTTAAGCATGTTGTTAAAAGTCAACCATGCTCTGTTTTCAGTTAGTTTAACTGTGATTTGGAACTAACTTGAATCTAATCAAGTTTTGTGTTATGTTTTGTGTTTTGTGCACTTGTTCTCCATCTGTCCTATGAAATTTTGCAGATGTCTCCCACCAAGCATGCAGCTAAGAAGAAACCAACTTCAAAGCATGCACGCACTGATTTTGATCATTTCAAGTCTGCTGAAGCTGATATGAAGTTCAATGACTACTACAAGAGAGCAACCATCATCATGGAACGGGTAGTTCAATTAGAGGCACTTGAGCACACATGCATTCTGGATGCATTCAAAGAGAGAACTTGGACCAAGTTGTTGAATCCAGTTGGGACTGTGTACTGAGAAATTATTAGAGAGTTCTTCTCAAATGCTGATGTGGAAGATGACAGGATTATTTGCTGGGTGAGGCACAAGGAATTCATAATCACAAGGGACAGTATTCAAGACTTGTTAGAGATACGTCCTCCCTCTCAACCAATGTCAGTTCAATATGATGAAAGATTGGGTTTTATCACGGATATGATAACGACTCTTGGAGGGGTTCCAACGAAATCCTCAATGGATACACTCAAGTTTTCTCCAAAGATGAGAACATTGAGTTATGTGATGATTCATAACCTGTATCCGGTCACCAACCTCACCACACTATCAGCTCCAAGGACGAGGTTTCTCTATGATCTTTTCACTCACAAGGAGATTGATATTTGCAGCCACATCTTCCACATTCTGAAAAAGAGCATCAGGAAGCAGAATACAAGAACCATAATGCCGTTTCCCACACTGATCATGGGATTCATCGCTAAGACGAAGCTGAAATTTCCAAGTGGTCTTACTATAGTTCAAAGAGACTATCCCATTGGTGCTAATACACTGACTAGGAGCACAGCCCACATTAGAGGCTCCAAGACTGGTGTGCATACCATACCACCACGACGACGGGTTTAGCAAGATGAAGGTGAAGATATAGAGGAGGAGATTGACAGGTTCACCTCGGCTCCAGAGCCCTCTGCACAGCCATCATCTTCGGCTCCACCACAGGGTTTAAGCAAACTTGATCAGTTACTTGCTAAGATTGATCAGATGTCTACAGTGCTTGACTCCCATGTGCAGCACACAGCAGATCAGTTCGCGTACCTTCAAGGACAGATCACCGCATTAGCATCACAGATTCAGGACTTGTCCTCCGCTCATGGCTCAGATTCAGAGTCAGATTAGATCTAGCCTCTTTGGCCATTCCGGTCAAAAAGGGAGAGAAATTTTTAAGGGGGAGCTAGAGAAGAGCTTTGCACAACGTTAGGGGGAGCATAGCTTAGAAACATAGTAACATTGGTTATTGGTTTTACAGACTGTTTAATTCAGTTTCTTTTGGTTTTTATAACTGTTTTACTGCTTTTGGGTTAAAGCTTTGATACTCTGTTTTTATTTAAGTATAATTTCAGAAGTTTCTTTTGTGATATTCTCTATGCTTTGTAGCATACCTTGCATGTACCCATGTTGCTTTTGTAAGCTTTAAGGGTTTGTTTCATTGCATGTTTGTAGGCTTTTATGGTTTGTGCCATGCATATGCAGTACTTTGTTTATGCAGCCTTTATGTTTATGCAGTACTTCGATACAACACTCTTGTGCCCTAGTAGGATTGTTCCTAGATGCAAATACTTCGTGTATTTTGCATTGGTTGAGTGTTGGATTTGCAAATGATACTCTTCAAATGAGCGTATCATCTTGCATGTCCGGATGTTCATTCCTTGTGTGAATGAACATAGTAATTACTTGTGTATAGTGATTACTTGTTTGATCTTGCCATGGTATATTGTTTTATTCCATTTTGCTTGATCTCATTATATTTGCTCCATATGCATTTCAAGTTTTCTGCATACAATGATATTATTTTGTTATTGTTTTTCAGGAGATACTTATTCATATGTTTCAAGAGCTTATCAGATTCTAGAATTAGGTGTGAGTGAGTTTTGCCTTTGTTCCTAAACTCACGTTTAAGTCTAGAGTCTGTTTTAGGGTTTTGTCACAGAATAGCCAAAGGGGGAGATTGTAAAGTTGTTATTTACAACTATATTTTTGTTGGCTTTTATTCCGTGCCAAATTTGATTGTAATTATTATCAATCATTTATACCCTATATATATTGTGGGAATTGTTGTAAGGGTTGTGTGATAGAGAGAGTGTGTGAAGACTCAAGCATTTGGAGGCTGAAGGATTCTCGCGGGTATGTCGCGACTTAGCTTCCCACGAAGTGAAACATGTGCCTTGCACATGCTGGAATGCGAAGAGTCAGGCCAGGTGGAGACAGCTGTGTCTCGCGAGTATCTCGCGGGTAAGGCCTTCTCGCGAGACACCCGCGAGGCAACCTGTTCTGCCAGCCTATACTGAATGACTCACACTTTCTGTGCCTATCCTATATATACCCTCATTACCCACAAATGTTGAGGAATGCTTCAGAGAGAAAAACCCTAGCCAAACACATTGTGAATTAGAGATTGTCATCCCCACCTTTCTCTATACACTTGTTTGTGGGATCTCCTCAACCCTTCCCTATCCATTTCCACAGCATTGAGAGGTTGATAGCCCAAACACTTACCACACCCTTTGAGAGTGCTGTGTGACGTTTTGGTGCTGCTAGGAAGCATTGGAAGAAGCCTGGAATGGCAGATGCAACATGGAGTTTATTGCGGGATCCGGGGTGCTAGACAAGACACAGTTTCGAGAAGCCTTGTTGGAGTAGGAGCTTGGAGGGCTTAGGTACATCGGGTAGATTAGGCTTGGAGGGTCTCTTGCTAACCCATGTATCCCAACTGATTGTCTAGTGGATCGATTTCCGCTTGGAGGGCGGCGGAGAGGTTTTTCGACGAGTTCTTCGATTTCCTCTTCGAAAACACGTCTCGGTGTTTTCTGTGTTTGCATCTCTCTTCCCTACTCTTTTATATTCCATTATACTGCTGTGTTGCTTAGTTTATGGATTAGAGTAGCTTTATGTTCATCCGCTCGCATTTACACTATTCCGCACTTAGTATTAAGTTAGTGTAAAATCTATCGAGCCGTAAGTTTAATTGGGGGTCTAAATTGCTCTTATGTTTTCAACACATTTTTGAGCTTTCACACACTAATAAGGATATTTTCATCCAATAAAGTCCGACCCCTTTGACCCATCAGGATGGAATACTCCGCCACTAACCCATTGATAGGGATAAATCCCAAAGCAGATGGATCCTATTGATAGAGTTAGTCATTGACGACGGTGTTTTCAAAAGAGACGGTCTAGTTAGCTTGCTAGTCAAAGAGCAGGTAGAAGGAATCATGCCCTTGATGGAAGGGCAGAGAGACGGACGAACTCTTTAAGGTGTACGAACTGAAGGGAGACGGGTGTCAAAGTCACGTGGCACCTACGTGGCCTAAGTGGTCTCCAATGATCCTAATATGGAAATTCCTTGCATTCTATGCCCAACCATAATCAGAAGAATCCCACAATATATGAGCATTAATGAAGATCTTCCCTATAAGGAAATGTTTTGCGCCCCACGCTTGACCCTAACCAAGGAGACTCCTACAAGGAAAGGATTCTGTAAGATACTCAAAATAAAGAGTTTCTCTCCTACAAGGAAACATCTTCTTAATCAAGGCACAGATGTCAACCATACGCTACTATAAAAACCCCAAGACCCTCACAAATCAAGGTACGCACAATTTCTCTAAAGCTCATACTCTCTAGCAATGTTGGAGCTCTCTTCTGACTTAACCTTCGAAGGGTTTTTGGCCGGTACCCCACCGGTGCCCTTTGATTGGTTCTTCTTTTTTGTTCTTCAGGTGCACCCATTGACACGTGTGTGGATGATCAACTCACTGACGATTTTTTGTGCATCATCAATTTGTGTGAATTGTAATGTGTGTGAATGTGTGAGTGTATAAAATAATTAGGAAATATAAAGGATTTGTTACATGTGTGTGTATTGTTATCATGTTATAATAACTTTTTGTTTAAAGTTAGTGATTCAAGAAAAAAATAGTAAAGTTACTGATTGTTTAAGCATTTGATTAATTAAGTAGATACTTAGCATATTATTTATGTATGGATGAGTATGGTCGTGTGAGTCAATAATAAATACAGTACAAGTGAGTTGTGTTTTTTCATTTAGTTTATAATATTTTTCTTTCTAAAAGAAAGTTTAAAATATTTTATAAAAATAATGACAAATGGATAACAACAGCTACAATATATATATATATATATATATATATATATAAATGTTATACAAACTTAAAAAAATAAAATGATCACATCTACTCACATTGACAATAGATAATTGATGATAACTAATAATGAACTATTATGTAACGATTTCAAAATATGAAAACTCGTAGAAGGAAATTGTAAAACTTTGTGTTGTTTGCGTGTGCATGGTTTTTTTTGTTTTTGTGCTGATAACTTGATATATTCAAGTTATATTTTTATCAAATTTTGTTCAATTTAAGTTTCTTAATAACCCCCTTAAAAAAAATCTTAGGGTGTGTTTGTTTGGAGGTGAAATAAGGCGGATGAAAATTTTTGAAGAGAAAATAGGAAGGAAAACTTTTTTGGAGTGTGTTTGGTTGGGTGGGGAGGAAGGAAAATAAATAGTATGATTTAGGTGTTTTCTCTTTAGGCATACCAAAAAGTTTTCTCCTCAAAATGGAAAGAAAACTAAAGAAAGAAAATGAGATTGTTTAATGGACAAAAATGCCCTTGTGTACTTTGTCCGTACATTGCTCTTCTTCACCTCTTTTTTTTTTTTTTTTTCCTCTTGGACGTTACCTCCTTTTTATTTTTTTATATTTTTTATTATTATTATTATTTTTTATATTATTCCTTCTTCCTCCTAGATGTTGCCTCTTCTTCTTCTTCTTCTTTTTCTTACCTCGTTGCCTCTTTTTTTTTTTTTTTTTCTTTTTTCTCTTGATTTAAGTGTACATTGCTCATATTTTTTTTTTTTTTTTTGCTTTTTTTTTTTTTTGATTGTTTGTCACTTTTTTGGTTTTAATTGGGCATCATTTTTAACAAATGTACATAAGTAAATATATACAAACTTACTTTTTTCATCCATTTATTTTTTCACTCCCAACCAAACAAAAAGGAGGGAAATTAAAATATTTTCTATCCTCTCACTTTTCCATTCTTCCACCATTTTTTATCCTCCCACTTTTTCATCTCTCCAACCAAGCGGACCCTTAGTGCTGCTAGCCTGCTATTGTATGTATTCATTGACAAATCTTGTACTTTTTATGAGTTTGTGGGTTCTATGATGACCACTAATTTTTGGCCAAGTAATAAATATACCTTTTTTTTTTTTTTTTGTCTTCATATCTTCCCTTATAGAAGTTAGCTCGCAATGTTAGAAGGATTATTATTATTATTATTATTATTATTATTATTATTATTATTATTATTTTGTTTTTGAGAATTGGTAGAAACAAGAATTTAAATGTACATTACCTTACCAATTAAATAGGAGTTCTGCTTAGTATTAAAAGTGTTTTTAGTAATTTTTAGTTATATTCATGTTAAAAGTATAGTAATCAAAATTGTACCAAATGAATGAAAGAAATTCTGAAGGAAACTATCAGATTTTTTTTTAAAAAAAAAAATCGATTAAACCATGAAAAACCACCAGGTTTTTAGAAAATACCGAACCACACGATTTTATTTGAACCATTTGGTTTTTAATGTTTAAGTCATTTTGATCAATTCAAATGTCCTATTATTTAGTAATATATATATATATATATATATATATATATGTATGTATGTTTGTATGTATGCATGTATGTATGTAAGCATATATTAAATTCTATATTTAAATAATTTTTAAACAATAATACTATGTTTTACCTACATATTTATGTACTAATTGAATACCATTGATTTTTTTTTTTTTTTTTTGGTTTATAGCATCGTCACCCTTTTTTGGAATTTTTTAATTTATTCTTATATAAAATAAATTAATTATTTGTCTAACGGTTGAGCTAGTGATACAATTGTTAACTAATGAACCACCATTCCACTCCCTTGACAGTTTAATGCTTAATATGTTTGGATAAATACGCCTAAAAGTAGGGGTTTGTATAAACTGATTTGAATATCTGAAATTGATCGGCACTGACACAACCACACCAAAAAATGAACTGACCGATGGAGTTGAATTCAACGAGCAGAGATCGAGGCTCACTTCGACACAAGTACAGTGAAGTAGTCGAAGGTGAAATATAGAAATCGATGCAAAACCGAGTAGACCGACGTCTCTTTCTTTCTTTCTCTCTCCCTACCTACCACATAAACCCCAAAGACCCAAACCCTACCTATTATCTACCACTACTTTGGGTTTTCAATCCAATGAAATCTACAACCGTTTCTTCACCCAGTCAGATCTCCAATCTTTAGCTCTGTGGTTGGTTCCTCCTCAATCTCCCATCATATCTCAAATCTCAAACCCTGTTTAGTTTGATTTTTTTTTTTTTTTGTGGGATTTGATGTTTAGATCTTAGGTTCTGATTTGTTATGGAGTTTGATATGTGGGTTTTGATTTTGCATTTTAAATTGTTGGAGATTTTATGGGTTTCTAAGTTGTAGTGGTTGTTTTAGTCAGAAATTTTCAAACAAAATTAACCGGTTGTCTTGATATCAAGAAAACCGCACCGCTATGGGTTGAAGAACTAGACCTCAAGCAATCTGCAACGATGCCGGTTATGAGGAAACTGAACCCATTAGTTTGATGAAAAAATTGGACAACAAACAAACCAACATAACCAACACTCTTTCCTAAAAAGCCAAAAATTACTTTCCTAAAAAAAAAAAAAAAAGTAAAGTGCTAACATAATGATAGTTATAGATTTATAAATTAGTAAATGCCACTTAATTTAATTGTCAATATTTCAAATTTAATGCACACGCCGAACATCTTAAATATGGTTTATCCTCATATTTCTATTTCCAAGTCTAACTCATTATATATATATAATATTGTGTGAATGACAGTTGTAGCGAGTTCAAATTTATCCAAGGAATCTTCGAAGAGATCTCAAATTCCAAATTAAATTGCACGCCATTGTCTGTTGCTTGATACCCTATTGGAATAAATTATTGTGTGAAGACCATTCTTTCAGATATTGAATCAAATGATGCTCACATGATAGGGATTTATGGCCTTGGTGGAATAGGTAAGACAACAATTGCAAAAACTATTTTTAACAAAATTTGTGATAAGTTTGATGGATATTGTTATCTAGAAAATTTTAGAGAAAAATCGGGGACAAATGATGGTGTAATCGAACTACAAGAGACACTTCTTTTTGAGATCTTAAGGGATAAAAATTTAAAAGGTGGGTAACAAGCATAGAGGAATCAATATGATAAAGAAAAGACTTTCTTTGATTAGAATTCTTTTAGTTCTCGATGATGTGGATAAATGGGTCCAGGTTGAAAATTTGCTTGACGGATGTCATTGGTTTACTTCTGGAAGCAAAATCATTATAACAACAAGAGACAAACACTTGGTAGCTACTTTAGGAAAATGTTTTTCAACGTACGAGGTTAAGGAATTAGATCAAGATGAAGCTCTTGAACTCTTTAGTATGCATGCCTTCCAAAGTAACAAACCCAAAAAAGATTATTTGGAACTTTCAAACCAAGTTATACAATATACCAAGGGACTTCCATTATCTCTAGTAATAATGGGTGTTGATTTGCGTGGAAGAACTAAACTTGAATGGAAAAGTTCAATAGATAAGTATAAAAGAATTCCTAACAAAGACATTCAAAAGGTACTAGAAATAAGTTATGAAGGATTGGAAGAAATGGAACAGGATATTTTCCTTGATATTGCATGTTTCTTTAAGAGATATTCGAAGAAGTATGTCATGGATATACTGGATTCATGCGATTTAAGTCCAATTTATGGAATTCAAAAACTTATTGATAAGTGTCTAATAAGTGTTGATCAATATGACAAATTGTGGATGAATGACTTTCTACAACAAATGGGTAAAGAAATTGTTCGACGAGAATCACCACGACTACCTGGAGAGTGTAGTAGGCTATGGCATTATGAGGATATTCATGAAGTATTAACTGAAAATACGGCATGCAGCATTTTAATTCATTTTTCAAATGGTATATGTAGTGATTTGTTTTCCATTTAATTGTGGAAGAAAATTTAAGTTTATTAAGTTTATTTATAAAAAAAAAAATTAATGTAATTATACTTCTCATTGTGTGTAGTGTGATTTACTTAATGCTTTGTTTAATTAGGGGTCGAAAAAAATTCGAGGCATAATGATATGCTCAAGTGAATCATCAAAGATTCCATTAGAGCCTAAATGCCTTGAAAAGATGAAAAATCTCAAGTTCCTTATGGTTAGTAATGTAGATATTCGTGGATTAAGGGTGCTTGATTGGCATGGATTTCCTTTATCTTCCTTACCATCCAATTTTCGTCCTAAAAAACTCACTGTGCTTAACATGTCAGAAAGTCGGGTCATATTGTACAAGCTTCTCGAGGTATAATTTTTTTTTAATAAATTATTATTACTTCATTAATTATTAAACTATATTTTAACATTCGATGAAGTTATTTTTTATTTATTTATTTTTTCTACAGAAGATACAATGTAAAAGCTTGACACATATGAATTTCCAATCCTGCCAACACATTAGGGAATTGCCCAACTTATCATTTGCCACCCCAAACATAAAGCAATTGAATCTTCGTGAATGTATAAAATTAGTCAAGGTTCATGACTCTAATGGATGTCTTGATTAGGTTGAAGGCTGGGACCTCACGGGTTGTGTTGAACTTCAAATTCTTCCAAGCTGCATCACGTTGACATCTCTTAAATTTTTAATTCTTTATGAGTGCAAAAGGGTTAGGAGGTTCCCTGATATTCCACAAGAAATGGAAAATTTAAAGTTTCTAAGTCTGGCATACATTGCCATTAGAGAGCTTCCTTCAACATTTGGGAATCTCATTGGCATTGAGCGATTAGATATAGGTTCCAATTTTTGTTCATGTCATCTTCCAAGTAGCATCTATAAATTGCAATATCTTTGCAAACTCATTCTTCATGGCATTGTCCAATTTCCAAAGGACGTGGAGAGTGGTAGACAAGCACAATGCAACTCTTATGGTGGCTTTTCAAAATATTTGATGTCTTGTTTCCACCTCTCAGAGAAATGTTTATTATCAGGGAGTGAAAATTTAAACCTTCAAGATGGCATTATGAGATTCAATGGATTACATTTTCTTCTAATTGAGGATTCCAAGTTCCTTAAGAAAATTCCTAAGCTTCCAAAAAGTATGAGATCTGTGTATGTATCAAACTTCTTCTTGTTGAATTCACAGTCAATAAGAGAGTTATTCCTTCAGGTACCTCTCTCTTTCTTGAAGTTATAAAGAAACGATTTTGGTTACTTTTCAAAATACATATTTTACTAGGTTTGGTAAACTTCCAATTTCTCAAATTCCTTAATTGCATGCAGTTTGGAAAAAATTTAAAGCTTCCACCAAATATGAAATGTTCATGTGTGAAAAGCAACATATTAGTGGATTCGTATTCACATCAGATTGATTACTCTGTAAGATAAATTTAGAGTTGCGGAATAAAATAAACATACCTCCAGCCATAGTTGTTTAAGTCTTTAAAGAAAAGAAGACTCACTATATGATGATATGTATATAAAAGGGTCTTCTAGTCTATGGCCTTTACCTCACACATATCCTTTTGATGGAAACACAGGCTATATATATAGGCTAGACTAGGGACCCTTTTAGATGAAGATTTCCATAACTCTCCTTCCATCAAGGAGCTTAAAAGTTGTAACTTCATGGTGTTTATTAACCCAATGGGTTACACCATTTGAGAGTTACTAAAGGATGTTACATCTAACATGTAACTTTCACAAATAGGAAACTTAAGACATGAAATAAGAAACTTATGACATGAGTTTCATCTTCAAATGTGGGCCACATAAAATTCTCTTTAAGGAGATATAATCCTACATTCTCCCACTTGGCCCACATGAAATTTAAATAACTCAATAAGTGTTTATCATTATGCTATAGCCACGATATTATCCATGTCACTAGTTGTGAAATGCTCCCACTCAAATAAAGAATCCAATACATGAATCATGGCGGTAATCCCCTCAATAATAATGAGTATTTCCTTCCATGTATTACAATGTAATGTAATCCTTACATGAGTACTTTATGGGCCATTAATTCTTTATGAATGGACTACCTATTAGCCATTTGGGTCCTCCTCTAAACATCCTCACGGATATATTGTTCTTTATTTATCCCCATGGATTAAATAAACTTTATATATATACTTTATGTGCACAAAATATATATTGTCTTTTATTCTCTAAGAACAAGCAAATATGTGTCCCAAATACAAAACAACTAAAGAGAAATTAAACATCAAATAAGTTATTAAGTCCCATATGTTCCACGTGGTCTTTATATGGTTTGGTCGGCAAACCTTTAGTCATGGGATCAGCAATCATTAGCTTAGTGCTAATATGCTCGATGGACACCTTTTGTTTCTTAACATTCTCTCTAACCTTGAGGTACTTTATTTCGATATGCTTACTTTTGCTTCCACTTTTCTTATTCTTAGAGAAGAAAACTGCAGCCGAATTGTCACAAAAAGTCTTTAGAGGTCTTGATATAGAATCGACAATCTTGAGACCTATGATAAAATTTCTTAACCATAATGCCTGTGTTGTCGCTTCATAGCATGCAACAAATTCTGCCTCCATGGTAGACGAAGCAACAAGTGTTTGCTTAGTACTTCTTCAAGATATAGCTCCTCCAGAAAGAAGGAAAATATATCCTGAAGTAGACTTTCTTGTGTCTACACACCCGGCAAAATTCGAATCTGAATAACCAATCACCTTCAATTGATCAGTATGTCTGTAAGTCAACTTGTAATCCTTGGTACCTTGCAAGTACCTCATAACCTTTTTTTGCAGCTTTCCAATGATCCAAACCAGGGTTACTTTGATATCGACCTAATAACCCCACTATAAGCTCGATATCAGTCCTTGTGCAGACTTGTGCATACATCAGGCTACCTACCGCAGATGCATACGGTATGTTCTTCATTTGCTCTCGCTCTAATTCATTTTGAGGACATTGATTCTTACTAAATTTGTCTCCTTTCATAATGGGTGCTACTGTAGGTGCACAATCTTTCATTTCGAATCTCTTCAATACTTTTTCGATGTAGGCCTTTTGAGACAGTCCTAACACTCTTTGTGATCTGTCTCTATGAATCTCAATGCCAATGACATATGATGCTTCACCTAAATCCTTCATCTCAAAGTTTTGGGAGAGAAATTGTTTTGTCTTGTGTAGCAAGCCCAAATCACTACTTGCAAGTAGAATGTCATCCACATATAGGAATAGGAAAATGTATTTGCTCCCACTGACCTTAAGGTATATACATTGATCAACAATGTTCTCAACAAATCCATATGAAGTGATAACATTGTGAAACTTTATATACCATTGTTGTGAGGCCTGCTTTAGCCCATATATAGATTTCTTTAACTTGCAAACCAAATGATTGTCTTTATCATCATAAAATCCTTGAGGTTGGACCATGTATACTGCCTCTTCTAGATCCCCATTCAAGAATGCCGTTTTCACATCCATTTGATGTAACTCTAAATCAAAATGAGCTACTAAGGCCATGATTATTCTAAACGAATCCTTCTTAGAAACCGGAGAGAAGGTTTCATGGTAATCAATGCCTTCTTTTTGAGGAAACCCTTGGCTACAAGTCAAGCTTTATATCGTTCAATATTACTAGAAGCATTTCTTTTGGTTTTATAAACCCATTTGCACCCAATAGCTACTGCTTCCTTTGGCAACCCAATGAGATCCTAAACTTGATTTTTAGCCATAGACTCCATCTCTTCCTTCATGGCATCATACCAAAGTGTGGAATTACTATCACTCATGGCTTGAGAAAACGAAGTTGGATCATCTTTAGGCCCGATATCAAAATCAGACTCTTGGAGATATACAATATAATCATTAGAAATTGTTGGTTTCCTCATTCTTGAGGATCTTCTTACACCTTCTGCTTCTCTTGTATTTTCAGAAATTGCAGCAGTTGGTTTAATATGAGCTTGTTCTTAATGGGCTTGGTTCTCCTCAAGGATATCATTTGAGGGCAGTTCAATAAAATCTTGTGCCTCCTCAAACTCTATCCTTCTAGGATAAGCACTCCCACTAAGCTTGAAGTTCTCAAGAAATTTAGCATTTCTAGCCTCAACTATTCTTGGAGTGTGAGAAGGACAATAAAACCTAAACCCTTTGGAGTTTACTACATAGCCAATAAAATATCCGCTAGTTGTCCTTGGGTCTAGTTTCTTTATATGTGGATTATAAATCCATACTTCAATAGAACAACCCATATGTGCAAATGATTTAAACTTGGCTTCCATCCATGCCATAATTTAAAAGGTGTTTTGGAAACAACCTTAGATGGAACCCTGTTTAAGATATACACAGCGGTTTTTAAAGCTTCACTCCATAAGGATAAAGGAAGATCGGAGTTACTCATCATACTCCTTACCATATGCATAAGCGTACGATTCTTCCTTTTAGAAACACCATTTTGTTGTGGTGTACCTGGCATTGTATATTGAGCAATGATGCCCTCTTCCTGAAGGAACTTAGCAAATGGACCTAGCATTCGTCCCTTTTCTGTGTACCTACCATAATACTCGCCACCTCTATTTGATCTAATTATTTTAATTTTATTTTCTTTTTGTTTCTCTACTTCTGCCTTATAGGTTTTGAAAGCATCTAGTGCCTCAGCCTTATCATATAAAAGATAGAGATACATATATCTTGTATGGTCATCAATGAATGAGATAAAATATCTCTGACCATTTGGGCAAGGAGTAGCAAATGGTCCACATATATCAGTGTGTATGATTTCAAGAATTTCAGAGCTCCTCTTGGCACCCTTAGTGGTCTTATTGGTCTGCTTACCCTTAATGCAGTCCACACAAGTACCAAAATCAGTAAAATCAAGAGTTTTTAGAACTCCATCTTTCACCAATCTTTTAATTCTTTCTATGGAGATATGTCCCAATCTCCTATGCCACAACATAGAGGAATTCTCATTAATCAAGCTCTGCTTTATACCAACATTAACATGCATATTTAAATAATTGCATTCAAAACTGGGGTCAATATCAATTTTAAATAAACTATCAACTAAGGTTCCACCACCAATATGAACTTTATTTTTAAAAATACTTAAAATTGAGTTTTCAAATAAAAATCCATAACCAACAACAAGAAGTTTGGAAATGGAAATTAAGTTTTTGGAAAATGAAGGTACATAAAAAACATTATTTAAATCTAATACTTATCCAGTTTTTAAAATCAGACGAAAAGTCCCAACTCCCTCAACTTTTGAACACATCTGATTTCCTGAATAGATGCATTGTTCATTTCCTATCGGCTTCCTTAGATACAAAAAACCCTGCATGGAGTTGACAATGTGAATTGTGGAACTAGAGTCAACCCACCATGTATTATTTGGAGCTTCAACAAAAAAAAGATTCATGACACATTAATGAAATGACATTACCTTTCTTTTCGAGCCATTTCTTGTACTTTAGGCAATCTTTCTTCATATGCCCTTCTTTCTTACAGAAAAAACACTTAGTTTTGTTTTTATTGTCATTATTCTTTATGTGTTTTTTCTTCACTTGCAAGGCATTCTTGCCCTTCCTAGCATTTTCTTTAACATGAGTAGCCAAATGAGCACTTTCAACTTTCTCATGTTTTAATCTCTCTTCCTCTTGAACACACATAGTCAAAAGTTCATTTACTAACCATTTATTTTTATGTGTGTTGTAAGATATTTTGAAAGGGCCAAATTCAGAGAGGAGAGAATTCAGTATGAAATGAACTAGGAATGACTCAGAAATCTCAACTTCTAGGGACTTAAGTTGAGCAACCATGTCCCTCATTTCCATAATGTGCTCACGCACATTCTTAGAATAGTCCAAAGTTTTACTTGAAAACCTTTTCATTACAAGATGCTTGCCAAAGCCTTAACCTTATTACATTCAGGGATAGAACCCCTAATGTTCTTATTTATATGGGATTTTATGAACATTAAACTTAAGCGATTAGATCGCTCCCACCGTTCATAGTCAAGTTTATCATTTGGTGCACTTGATTCCGTGGGGACGGGTGGTTCATCCACATGGAGCGCCAAATCAAGATCTATGCATCCTAATGAAAATATGATACTTTCTTTCCAGTCATTATAGTTGTCACCAATTAGCATTGGAACACGTGAAGAATTAGTTATATAAGTAGCAGGAATTGCTGCAATAACCAAGAAAAAATAAACTTTAATGCTATGAAATATAAACCTTAATTCTAAATCAACCAATGTCAATTTAGTAGTAAATTCCAACCTTCCTATGGGTAGAGGTGCATCACACATGAATTTACTAAAATACTTTATTAATAAGACTAGTAAATATAAACAATAAGAATAAAATTTTTCATACCTTTGGGCCTAGGAAAATTATATTCTTAATGCTTAATTCACTATCTTATCCAATAAAATCATAAAAATAATAACCTCCCTATGGGGCCAAGTTATTGCTTTTCACGAATTAATTACAATTTAGATGTCTTTATTCTTAATGAAGTATTATAAAAATTAACTTGATGTGATTATCATTATGGCTTAAGATGCTATGGCTATTCTCAAGTCATATTGATATTCACCCCCTCCAAATGACATCATAAAAATAAACTAAACGTCATATTTGTCAATTAAAATGAACCATAAAATGATATTTAAAGACAAGTGTAAGAAACTGTAAATACACTAAAATATCATAAATTTTAATTATGTAATGATCAAATTTCCATATATAGTCACAAACTTTAAAAATCATTGCACACTATATGTAAGTCAGACAAGATAAGTTCTTCTAAATAACAAAGAAGCATAATAATCTATATGCAAAGTTATCGTGACAGATGTTCACTATCATGAGAAGCTTAAATTTGAAAAACCAATCATAATCTCCACAGAAACATTTGGCCAATGCCAAATGCAAAAGGAATAATTTTCCATATTAAAGCCATCCAACCCAAATGATGGTAAAAGCTATTTTAGTGATAGGCTTCAATACTATATGCTATGACCCACACATGAGATACATAACATAAAACTTAACTCTATTCTATGCCTCTTAAAACTGGGTTTGCTGACATTGGTTAAAAGGCCAGATTTTGATGTCATAGTTAATTTAGCTGAAAGGTCCCAGCACAAAAGAATATGCAATGCAAATATTTTAATCCTTAAATCCATATGTGCATCAGAAATTTAGCCAAATCATAGAAAAATCTATGAATGAAAAATTACTAAACAACATAGCATGAAGGAGGCTCTGATAACAAATGTAAGATAAATTTAGAGTTGCGGAATAAAATAAACATACCTCCAGCCATAGTTGTTTAAGTCTTTAAAGAAAAGAAGACTTACTATATGATGATAGTGCATATAAAAGGGTCTTCTAGTCTATGGCCTTTACCTCACACATATCCTTTTGATGGAAACACAGGCTATATATATAGGCTAGACTAGGGACCCTTTTAGATGAAGATTTCCATAACTCTCCTTCCATCAAGGAGCTTAAAAGTTGTAACTTCATGGTGTTTATTAACCTAATGGGTTACACCATTTGAGAGTTGCTAAAGGATGTTACATCTAACATGTAACTTTCACAAATAGGAAACTTAAGACATGAAATAAGAAACTTATGACACAAGTTTCATCTTCAAATGTGGGCCACATAAAATTCTCTTTAAGGAGATATAATCCTACATACTCTTCCCAGCTCCCCCTCTCCAAGTTCTTCCTAATTGAAGAAGAGTTACGTCCAACTCTAGATGCGTATCTGATTGATTTTGGAGAGAGATACAATATTATAGTACCAGAAAAGAAGATTCCAAAGTGGTTCAACCATCGAAGCATTGAAAGTTCCATATCATTCTGGGTAGGTCCAGAATTTCCAACATTTGCCTTTTGTATTGCTTTTCATCTAGTTCCGTTGAAGGACAGTTGTGCCAATAATGATAAGTGCGGCTCTCGTCGTGATGATATAACCAGTTGGGTTTGTTTTGTCAATATTTGCATCAATGGTCAAAAGCAACCTTTCATGCGGCCGCCGATCTTTCAGTGTCTGAAGTGCGATCATTTGTGGTTTTACGGTGTACCTCATAGCCAATTATAGCAAAAATTTGGAGGCTTGATGCAAGGTGATCGGAATCATGTTGAGGTTTCATATAAAATCTCTCATTGGACAAGTGAATTCAGAAATTTTTCTCCTATCATTGCAAGTATGGGGGTACATGTGGAATGCATTATTCCTCCTCGAAATTCCATTATCATCCATAACAACTCTCAAAATGTTGATCACAACTCTGACATCACACCTTTACTACCTCTTGTCTCCACTTTTTTGATGGTTCACACATGAACCATGTGAATCTCAGCTGACGCAGACACAAGAGAACCTCAACCTCCTCTAATCAAGGGAGTCAATTCCGTACCGTACCGGCCGGTACGGCCGGAATATACCGTACCGGCCAGCAATCCGGTACGTATAACGCCCCTGTTTCGTACCGGAAAAAATACCGGCCGTACCGGTCATGTACCGAGCGTACCGGCCAATTTCGGGCAATACCGGCCGGTATAGAAATTTTTTTTTTTTTTTTTTTAAAGTTTTGTAATTTTTGAATTTTTGTTAGGGCAGAATGGTAACTTATTTGTATTAACTTATTAGTATTATTTATTTTCTTAGTATGCAATGGTAACTTTTAAGCTTTCTATTTTTTATATTGTGTTTTTTTTTTTCTTTTAATTGATACTAAAGTCTAAAATCATGAATAATTAGTTCTGAATTGAGGAAATGTTTTATGGTAAACTTTTATATTTATTATAATATATATACACACACACACGCGCGCGCGCGCGCATACATACACACATATATATATATATTTATTTATTTATTTATAAATATAAAAAATAGCGGTAAACCCGAAAGGGTACACCGGTATTGACCGGTATCCGAAATATATCGTACCGCTGGCCAAACCGGTACAGCCTTTGGTACGGTATTGACTCCCTTGCCTCTAATCCTTGATGACAAAAGGTGTCATCGAACATTTGATTCAAGGCTTCCAATGGATATAGCTAATGGATTTTCTAAATTTGGGTATCGATTCCACCGATGGTGATGTGTTTGATTTGGGTTCTTCTTCAATGGCCCATCACTCCATAAAAAATGTCGCCACGTTCAACCCATAGCCACCATTAAAGAAACTTAGAATCTCTGAATCAAAGTTTGAAGAAATATGCCCAGGTACTATTATTCCATTGAAACTGTTTTCCTTTGCATCATCTTCATTCGATTTATTTAAGTTGTAAAATGCCAGAGTATGTCTTCCTCTTTTGCTTTGTTTGATTTGCATCTTTGGCGGTACTTGCCACTTCCCATTCTGTCTCTAAATTCACAGGCTCATTCATACGGGTACTAATTCAACTTGAGAGGACATTAATGCAAAGGAAAAGCAGAATTGAAGGTCATTTGATTTGTTGTTGAATTCAATTTCTTGTAATGGTACAAGAGTTTTCAAAATTACTTGAGAAAAAAAATTAAATTTATCAAATTAATGGACTAGTAAAATCAAAAGGCCTACGCTTTTTAAGACTCACAAAGATCAACATTTAATTTTCCATTAGTCAAGAGATTACTTGCATTGATTAGAATTATTGGTCATTAGTTGAGCGTATTTTTCATGGGGTGTTGAAGGGGCTCAGTACTGGTATTAATTTTGAAATAGATTGCCTAAGGGCTGTTTGGTTGGGGTGATTATTGGAGGGATGTTAAATTGGAGAGAGAAAAGTTGGGAGAAAATTGGAGTGGAGGGTGTTTGGTTAGAGGGGGTGGAATGAGGGAGAAAATGGTGGGGTCCAAAAAAAAAAGGGTGTTAATAAACTACATTGTGAAAGTTTTGACAACTTTTATGAGAAATATAAATTACTGTCAAAAAAATTAATTGTTTTATTATTTTTTTATAAAATGTTTATAAACTAATATCCTTAAGGCATTCATTAACATTTCCCTTAATTTTTTGGGAAAATTACACTTTAACATCCTAAAGTATGTACTAGATTACATTTTGCACCATAAACTATTCGAATGCATGTTTTGCACCATAAACTATGACTATTGTTACACTTTGCACTCTGAAGTTAGTTTCACTGTTAAATTAGACAAAAATTAATAGCACATGACTTGCCCATTATTTTTGCTTAGGTGGCACAATGTTTAAAGACCAAAACACCCTTTTTTTTCACAAACAATTAAAAACATTTTTTTTTCCAGTTGTTTATCTCTTCCTAGTGCGTACAGGTACACAGCTCTCTCTCTCTCTCTCTCTCCCAAGGATTTTTTCTCTTTTTGGATTGCACCCTTTGAATGGCTTTTTCCAAGCACCACCACACACTGACTTTTATCACCACCACCGTATCCTATTGCAGCAGTTGAAGTTCTTACAGCAGAGAACTTGCAGCAACAGTTGAAGTTCTTGCGCCTCCAGCCGAAGAATTTGGAGACCAATTGATGACACAACATTCAATACAACAATTCAAATAAAAAATACTATTCTGTACAATATTCCACAAACAATCATCGTTTCTTCTATATAAATTTTTTTTTTTTTTTTAAAGTCATAATTTAACAATTCCAAAAAGCTACAAAACAATAAAGCTCTACCTATCCAACCCACCTTTTGACAATAAAACATCCATAAAAAATCGCAACCATTATCATGTCCAATCTAGTATGGGCAAAGATTTGAGGACTAAATTCGTACTTCAAGAATTGAATTCTTGAGATTCATTGCTCTTACTTTGTCAAAACAAATAATGTAAGATTCTGCTTAAGTTTCCTGTTTGAATTTCTACAATGGCATTTACAAGGCTTTTCTTACTTGGCATCTACTGTCCTGTTTTCTTCAACATCTTTTGTTGTTGTTTATTACTTGTGTCAAATCAAATTTGTTTCAATGGAGTTGGGGTTTCGACTGAGTGAGACCTGATAAAACACTCTTTCTTGCTTAAAAGACACACAGACAGAGTTGGGGTTTCAATTTGAATTGACAGTTTCTTTTGTGAAAAGCAAGAGAGTAAGAGAGTGATTTAGGAAGTTGCAATTTGGGGCTTTCGTCGAGGTGGTAGAGCAGCGGTGTCGCGGTGGAGCAGAAAATATTTTTGATTTGGGGATTTAGGGTTACAGACTGGGTTTTGATTTGGGGAAAGAGAGAAATCTGAACCTGTACACACGAGAGAGATGAAGAGTTGAAAAAAAAAAAAAACTCTTGTTTTAAATTGTTTATGAAAAAGGGTGTTTTGGTCTTTGTCATTGTCCTATCTAAACAAAAAAGACATGTAAGTCATGTGCTATTAATTATTAAGGGTCATAATTTAGGGTGCAAAGTGTGTATTCGAATAGTTTAGAGTGCAAAGTATAATATGGTATATAGTTTAGGATGGCATAGTGTAATTTTTCCCTTTTTTGTGTTTTTTTTTGAGCTTTTTTTTTGGGTGTAATTTTTCCTACTTCTTTCTTTCTTTTTATTTTTCTTCTTTCTTTCTTCCTCTTGTTTAGAGTTAAATATGTGATGTTATTATTTTTTTTAACTTTTCTATAAAAATACAATAAAAAATAAAAATAAAACAATATAAGAGCACTCACATCAGTGCTTATATAATAATAAAAAGTATCACATTTTCAGATTTCACCCTCTTCAGTCCATGCAAAATTATGTAAAAATATATGGTTTTTACAGTAATCATATAAATTTATACCAAGGACAAAAGGAGGAGGGGGCTAGGGACCATAAGCCCCTTGACTTTTCAAAAATCCTCCATTTCTCTTGTATTTTTGGTATAAAAAAAATAGACATAAATTTCAATAATATATAGCCCCTTAAAATTTTACTAAAAACATGTAATGCATTTACATAGTTGATTAATGTATAGTTTTTTTTTTTTTTTTGAGAAGAAACCCCACCGGGGTAATGATTGTATTATTGCATCCTTAAAATATCAAGCTGATAGACATCAAGAATATCTGAAGGAACATATTCTATCCAAACAAGAAAAGGATTATTGGCAGCCCTTCTAGCAAGTTTATGGGCAACACAATTTCCTTCTCTGTGAGTATGCTTAATAGAAATAAAGGAAAAGCTAGAAAACATAAACTTAATGTCCTGCAAGACATGACCCATATACGAATTGTCCATGTAGTCACTAAGAATAGCATTGACAACTGATTCAGAGTCACCTTCCATTTCCACCTTGTCGAAACCGAGTTCCACAGCAAACATCAGAGCCCGATGAGTTGCTACCACTTCCACCATCTCCACCAAAGCAGGTGATGGAATCTGTTATAAGAGAGTAGCCATAACAAGTCCCTGGTCATTCCGAATTATTACACCGTCGCCAGCTAGTCCGTCTTGAGAGAACAACGCGCCATCGAAATTCACCTTCACCCACGATGCACTAGGAGACTTCCATTTTACCGCACGGGCTGTTCGTGGAATAGCAGTATGGTTGGGATGTAACTGCTGGAATTCACGCAGAGCATTTGGCGCCTTAGGAGGAAGCATATTAAGAGAAACCACAGGCTCACCCACACGGGCTCTGTTTCTACGTTGCCATACTTCGAATACCGTCATAGCGAAAAGCTCAAATATAAATTTATCTGTCAAAGCCAGCTCAAGGATCTCGATGAAGTTGGAGCATGTGCCCGTGTCTGCCATGAGCCTGTTGAACTAACCTTCCACATATCTTCTAGAATCGGGCAAGTCCAGAGTGCATGCATCGTGTCCTCTGGTTGTGCCTTACACTCTGAACAAACATTTTCATTAAGTACTTTCCTCTGAACTAGATTAACCTTTGTTGGCAACGAGTTAGTCCCCGCTTGCCAAACAAGAGTCCGAACTCTGTTAGGAACCCGCATACTCCATATAGCCTTCCAAACATTAGAGACAACACCATGATCAGCTGTAACTTGCGACTCCGTGTCTTCCTGTTCCATCAAAACCCGATAACCTGATTTCACTGTATATACTCCAGCTCGAGTGTAAGGCCAAAAATGAAGGTCATTCCGATCAAATAAGCTAAGCCAGATAGCCTTGATAATTATTGCCTCTTCGGGTATAAACAGACAATCAATCTCTACCACTTTCCAGCTCCTATCCACCTGATTAATTAGACTAGAAACTAAAGAATTTTCATGGCTATCTGAGACAGGGGAGAGGACTCTACCTTGTCTAGACCCAGGCAGCCAGGCGTCTAGGAGAATTCTCACTTTAGAGCCATTCCTAATCCTCCATTTCAGTCCACTCCTAATGGGGTCTCTTCCCTTCAAAATACTCCTCCAAGCAAAAGACCCTTTATTTTCCTTAGCATCAAAAATTGATCCACAAGGGAAAATTTTTTATTTAAAGAAACAGAAAAATAGGGAGTCTTGATTTTGAAGTAGGTGCCAAACTTGCTTGGCCAGCATGGCGTCGTTAAACTTTTGGAGCTCCCTAAAACCCATGCCTCCAATGGCTTTTGGCTTACATAAAGTATGCCATTTAACCCAATGAATGCGCCTCCTAGTACCACGTTGTCCCCACCAAAATTTTCTAATCATAATCTCTATATCATGGCAAAATGAAGCAGGTAACTTAAAGCAACTCATTGCTTGTACCATTGCTTTTAGAAGAACTTCCCTACCAGCCTGTGAGAGGAGCTTCTCTTTCCACCCTTGGAGCTTAGACCAAATACGATCCTTAATGTATGCCAAACTTGCTCTCTTACGCCTACCCACAAAGGATGGTAAGCCTAAATATTTTTCATACTACTTAATCTTAGGAACTCCTAGGAGAGCTTTGATGGAATCTTGGACTTCACTGGCCGTGTTTTTGCTAAAAAACAGTTTGGTTTTCTCTCTATTCAGTTTTTGCCCAGATGCTTCTTCATAATTAGCAAGAAGGTTTTGGACATGTGTGCATTCCTGAACCAATGCTCTGCAGAAAAGCAAGCTATCATCTGCAAAAAATAAGTGGGTTAATCTAGGACCATTTATGCAATTAGAAATACCCCTAATATCACCAGAAGTAGCAGCTCTAGAAATTAAACCATGTAAACCCTAAGTGCAGAGAAGGAAGAGATAGGGAGATAAAGGGTCCCCTTGTCTCAACCCTTTACTAGGGTGGATGGTTTGTGAAGGCTCCCCATTAATCAGAATGGAGTATGAAACAGTAGTAATACAATCCATCATAAGATCAACCCATCTACTGTGAAAACCCATCTTCCTCAATAAACATTCTAGGAAGGACCATTTGACCCGATCATAGGCCTTGCTCATGTCCAGCTTAGGAGCCATAAAGCCTGTGGAACCTCTTTGCTGAGTTTTCATGTAATGTAGAGTTTCAAATGCCATAAGGATATTATCTGTAATCACCCGCCCCGCTTGGAAGGCACTTTGATTCTCAGAAACAATAGATGGGTAACAAAGGCTTCAAACGATTAGCTAGAACCTTTGAAATCAATTTGTAGATTACATTACACAGACTTATTGGTCTAAACTCAGAGATTCTTTCAGGATTTTTCACTTTGGGAATAAGAGTAACAAAAGTGTAATTAAACTCTTTTGGAATGTGACAGAAATTTAAACAATCCAGTACAGCTTTAGAGACATCATCACCAATCAAGTGCCAGAAAGACTGGAAAAATAGAGGGGGCATACCGTCAGATCCTGGAGCCTTAAGTGGTGCCATCTCCTTCAAGGCAATATCAACTTCTTGCTTAGTAAAAACTCTGGTCAGGCTGGTATTCATATCCTTAGTAATTAAAGGTTGTATCACGTCCAAAATACCATGAATATTGGTTGGTCTTTCGGATGTGAACAGCCTTGTATAAAACCCAACTATGATTTCAGTTACCTAAGTAGTATCTGAGCACCAAGAGTTTGTGTCATCCATTAATCCCATTATCCTATTACGGCGGAATCTCTGAGAAGCTTTGTTATGGAAAAATCAGGTATTATTATCACCATACTTAAGGTGCAAAGCTCTTGCCCTTTGCCGCCACATTAAACTGTCTTTATCCAGTAACTCATTAACCTCCATTCTCAATAGTTTCACTGCATCATAACCAACCCCCTGTGCTGCTGCATATTCGGCCTTTTCCAACAGTTTTGACTTCTCTTCTAGCTGCTTGCTCACACATCCAAAGGACTGTTTACTCCACTCTGAAAGCCTTTCACCACATAATTTAATTCTTTCATACATCACTAGAGAGTTTGATTGAGGAAGAGGAGACAGCCACGCTGTCCTGACTGTTTCTCCGCAACCACTCTCTTTAAGCCACATATGTTCGAACCTAAAAAGCTTACAAGGGCTGGTTGCAACTCCTTCAAGATTAATTATTATAGGATAATGATCAAAAACTTTAGACCGGATACATTGTGTTAGGTTCTAAGGTCTTAGGATTTTATGTATTTAGAACTCTAATTTGTAATGTTGGCAAACCATGATCAAAACATTGTATTTAGTCTTGTTTAGGCTTGCTCAAAGTTGGTTTATTATTGTACAGTTGGAATCGAGTGGCTGCAGAAGTACTTGGGACTTTTGGCCTGGCTCGATCGATCGAAGATTAGACTCGATCGATCGAAAATCGCACAGGTTGAATTTTCTGCAGAATTTCCAACTCAGCCCTACTTCATTAAACGTTTAGAGTTTTATGTTTTTACCCTAGGTATATAAACAAAACCCTAGCCACGTTTTTGAGGTTGTCCATATTGTTATTGTTGCTCATATTTTCTGTTTTGTGTAAATCTCTTGTGAGATCTTAGAGGAGCTTTCCTTTACACAAAGCTTAGGGTTTTCAAGGTAGAGATGATTTCAACATCTTGAAGATCAACTTAGTTGCAACCATTGGAACTTAAAAAAGAAAAGCAAGCGGGGAGCTTGTAACTGATTGAAGAATTCAAGAAAGAAGTAGTCCGTGGATTCGGAGCCTGCGCGTGGTCGTGTCAGGAAGTTCGTACTGGTGGGTAGCATTAGGAAGTCGAGCGGGGAGCTTGTAGTCCTTCTGTAAGAACTTCAATTCTTTCATAGTGAATTCTGGTTTGCCTTGAGGATCGGTGGGTCAAATCCTCCCCAGGTTTTTACCGTGTGGTTTCCTGGGTGATCATATCTTGTGCTCTTTATTATTTCCGCTGCTTTATTTGTTTTATATACATGATATGATTATTTGATTGTTTTAACCTAGAATTGCTTAATTTGACTAAGTTACAACTTGGCTAATTAATCTAGGCTACGCAATCTGGTTGTTTAAGGGGTCTAAATAACCAGTCAAGTGGTATCAGAGCGGGTAGCTCTTTGTGTTTGAGATTTTTAATCTCTGAGCTGATCCTTGACCCCTGTTGTCATGGAGCATGGACACTCTTTGTTTGTTCCTCCTCATTTTGATGGGAACAACTATGCTTATTGGAAAGTAAGGATGAAAGCATTCCTGAAATCCATTGATGAAAGGGTTTGGAATTCCGTTGAATACGGATGGGTGAAACCCGCTACTCCTGTGAGTGAGTGGCAAACTTCTGAAAAAGAAGCAGCAAGCTTCAATAGCAAAGCTATGAATGCTATCTTTAATGCTGTTTCTATGGAGGAATTTAAGAGGATCTCTAATGTTGAGGTTGCTCATGTTGCATGGAAAATCCTCCAAACTGTGCATGAAGGCACAAAGGCTGTTAAGATTAATAAATTGCAACAATTGACTTCTAGATTCGAAAGCATTAGAATGTCTGATGATGAATCTTTTGATGAATTCTATGCTAAATTAAATGATATTGTCAATTCTGCTTTTAATTTGGGTGAAATCTATGATCAACCTAAAATTGTTAGGAAGATTCTTAGATCTTTAACTGAAGATTTTAGACCCAAAGTGACTGCCATCACTGAAAGCAAGGATGTGGACTCCATCCCTGTTGATGAGCTTGTAGGATCTCTTCAATCCTATGAGTCTGACCTACCTAAAGTAAACAAATCCAAATCAATGGCTCTTAAGTCAGTTGATGATGTTGAGGGTGGTGGATTTGATGATGAGCTCTCTGCTACAGAGATTGCCTATCTTGCCAAAAACTTTAAGAACTTTCTGAGGAATACAAATAGAAAGGCAAGAGGGACTTACACTGCTGAACCTAGAAATTTTAGGAAGAATGATCCCATTAAGGTTAACAATTTTGAAAAACCTAGAGAAAATTTTGGTCAATCTTCTAATAACTCTTTGGGTCCTCAGTGTTTTGGCTGTCAAGGGTATGGTCATGTAAAATCTGAATGTCCTACATTCTTGAGGAATAAGGGTAAAGCTATGGCTGTAACCCTTAGTGATAATGAGGTTTCTGATGATGAGTCCGGTGGGGACGAGGATGGAAACTTCATTGCTTTCACGGCTACTGCTATAGTCAATGAAAGCATATCTGCTGAGGAGAACCCTTCTGATGGGGAACTCTTTGAAGATGCAGATCTTCAAGAGGCCTATAACAAACTTTGCAAAATTGCTGCAAAGGATGCTATGAAAGTTGAACTTGGCCTAAAGAAAATTGATTCTCTTGAGCTTGAAAAGAGAAATTTGCTTGTTAAACTGTTTGATGCTAATGAGCTTTTGAATAATGTTAAATCTGAGAACATGCTTTTGCTTGATAAAGTTAGAACTTTGGAACATGATTTATCTGTTCCTAGATCTGCTAGTTCTAAACTTGATCACATGCTGAATGTTCAAAAGTCTCCTGCTGATAAAACTGGGTTAGGATATGTTGAAAGCATTTTTGATTCTGGACCACATTCCACTACTTTTGTTCCTTCCTCTTCTTCTGAACCTTCTGTGAGTGAGGTTGTGAGTGAAACTGTCAAACCACCTGTGAGTGAGATAGTTAAACCCGTAGAAGTTTCACCACCTAAGAAGATTAGGGTAGACTTAAGAGAATCTAAACCTAAGGAGCCTACCAAATCTAAGGACAAGATGCATGGTAAACCTGCTTGGGTTTGTCATTATTGTGGTAAGTCTGGACACATTCGTCCTAACTGTTACAAGCTTCAAGCTGATAAGAGAGCAACTAAACCAAAAGTGCCTGTGCCTCAAGCACATGATCCTATGGCATTAATTGGTGAATTGGTAAAGGTGTTAAACCTTTATTCCAATCCTGGAGTTGGGAATCACTCGAATGTGAATAAGAACTCCAATGCTCGTGGTGCATCTAAAAAGTTTTGGATGCAAAAGACTCGAACTAACTGAGTCTTTCTGACATGGTCCTTGTGCTTAATTGCTCTATTCTTTGGTGACCATTGTTCTTTGGTTTGTGTCTTTTTATTGTTTTTGTTCTAGGACTTGCATTGCATTACATTCATGCATTTCATTCTAGGATTTATTTGTTTTCCTTTAAAAAAAAAAAAAAAAAAAAAAAAAAAAAAAGGGAAAAGGAGAAAGCAAAAAATTATGTTAGACACTATTTTTCTTGATTTTTGAAAAACAAGGTTGGTCTATCTTTTGACACATGTCATGTTCTGTGTACCTTGTTTAACTTTGATGAGCTTAAATATTGCACTTGACTAGTTAAAGCTTTGTAGTGCATGTTGTGTGGGAAAGATGTTTGTGGTTATTAATCACTTTGTCTTGATCTTGAAGTCACATGTTATTTGACTGACGGACTTGATCCTTTTGAGAAAGGCATAAATAACCATCTCACCACTGTTCACTAGTCAATCATGAACACCTTAGTGCATATCATAAGATTTTGTGCTCGAGAAAGTGTAGCACATGCACAAAAAGAACATAAGGTGTAGCCTCTTTAAATGCTTAAATGCTTAATGCTGAAAACCGGCGTGTACTATTAGGCTTGATGCCATTTCACATAATCTAATCTGGTGTGTACTATTAGGCTTTATGCCAAATTTCACCTAAATAATGGGGCAAAAATACAAGAAACTTACATGATTGCAAGCTTTTGTTCTAGGAGATGTGGGAGTTATAGGATGTAACTCTTTAGGTGATAGTCTCTTTTAAATTCTATGTGATGAATTGTGTAGACTTTGTGTTTGATTGCTATTCACATATCACCTCACATGTATCTCAAGTTTTTGCTAGTATCACACACTACACAAGTTACTCTTTGTTAAACACTGTACATGCTAGTGTGTGTGTTTTTGGTCTGACCAACCAAGTTTGAAATTATCTTGAGATTTGTGCACAACATATTTGTTGTTTGAGAATATTCAAAGGGAGAATGATTGAAACTTGTTTTTGAGAAAATTGGGTTTAAAATTTTGGGTTTTTGAAAAAAACATTTCATCTCATACTCATGCATTTTATTTCTGTAATTTAATGCTTTGAGGAGTTGTGTTTCAAAATTTGGTTTGTCTTTCAAAACTGTGATTTTTCTCAAAATTTAGTGAGCCTCTGCCCATTTCGATCGATCCAGCCTGATTTTCGATCAATCGAAAAAGTGCTTTCATTTGTCTCAAAACGACCGTGTGTTTCGATCAATCGAATATGATTTTCGATCAATCGAAAAAGTGCTTTCATTTGTCTCAAAATGACTGTGTGTTTCGATCAATCGAATCTGATTTTCGATCGATCGAACATCGTGAAAAAGGTTTTTAAAAGGTACTTTTCTGACTTTTTCAAAGTTCCTATTTCAAAACTTTTCAAACCTTTTTCCTCTCTCCGCGTTGGCAAGCTCTAATCAGAAGATTTTTGTCGTTTTCCTCCGTTCTTTTTGCAAAATCTCTCTCTCCTCAAGTTGGTAAGACACTTGTACCCTTCCTTTTGAATTTATTTTCAAGTTTACATGCATATTTTCATGCATTTGAGGGTAATTTTCGGAATTTGTAAAATTTGGATTTTCTGTTGATTCAAGCCTTAATTTATGAAATTGATCATTGGGTTTTTGTGGGGACACTTCTTTAACATGATTATTACCTGTTAATTTGATCAAATTTGAGTTTGGTGAAAAATTGAAAAATCTAGGGCTTGTTCTTGATGCGAATTGGGGCTTTTGTTAAATTGGGATGATTTTGATGAAATTGACTTGTTGTGTAGTTGTAATTAAGCATTATAATCTATGTAATGTGTTTTGTAATGCTCAATTCATCTTTTTGGTAAAAAATTTCAACAAGTGGTTTTCAATTTTTGGGATTTGTGATAAAAATTCCATGTTCAAGTCAATTTTGTCAATTCAATCTCAATTGAACTTATTTGTTTACTGCATTAGATCATGCATCACAACATTATTACTGTTCATGCATCATATAGATTTTTGTTCTATATTTTTTTATTGTGCTAATTTGCAGTCTGCCCTTGGTTATGTTTTCTCTTGTTCTTTTGGTTTTTCACTTTGTGTCTCTGTCCTTTCCTTAGCACTATGCCTAGGAAAACTAGAGCCCGTAGGAATGTTCCCTCACCTTCTCCTTCACCCCCTCCATCCTATGATCGTGAGAAGTTTTCGAGTGAGAAAAACCAAGAGATTTATGAGAAGCTGAATGTTAGGAGCAAAATTTGGGCTGAGCGTTCTGTTCACTTAGATGAACTTGATCCTGCCATTAGGGCGAACTTTGAGCGTAGGGGCTGGTTACCCTTGGTGGATGTTTCTGATCCTCCTCCACCTTCTGCCTTGATTAGAGAGTTCTATTCGAACATCTCTATTCGCATCTATGATTCCAACACTCTAGTCAAGAGTTGGATACGAGGCGTAGAGTACACCCTTACTCCTGAGGTAGTGGCTGATGCTCTAGGGGTACCATTGGTTCGACATCCTGTCTATCCATATGATGTGTCTCCCGAGATTAGTGATGTCTTGTCTTACATCACTGGGACTACTGTCCAGTGGGGCTCTGATCCTCGGATCACCTCTACTGAGCTCTCTGGGTTACACTATCTCTTCTTTAGGATAGCGTGTCATTCTATCTGGCCCATTTCCCATGTTCACACCATTCCTCTTAAGAGGTGTGTATTTTTATACGCTCTGGTTACTGATGCTCCTATTAGTTTTCCCCATCTTTTTCTTCGTTCTTTGAACGATGTTTATAGGAGTTCATCATCTGCTCATGCTCTTGTACATCCTATTTTTATTCATAGGATTCTCCTTCATCTTGATCTTGGTGGCTTCCCTTCCTCTGAGCCCGTTCATGTTATTGCTCCTATAGGTGCGTCTTTTCTTAGACAAAGGGCTGCTCATCTTCGAGCTGGTTCTAAACACCCTAGGTCTGAGCCCTCTAGTAGCGCACCTCCTCCTTCTTCTTCTGCAGGTCTTGCTGGTGAGGATGTTACTGATCCAGTTGGTGATGATGCTGCTGCTGCTGATGTTCCTCCACCTCCTTCGGCCGACTTTGATGTTCGTCGTACTTTGGAGACTGTCATGACCGTTCAGGCGGCTCATGGACAGATTTTGGTGGACTTGCTAGATGAGTTTCGTGCTCTACGAGCTGACATGGCGCGTCTTCATCCACCCTCACCACCTCCTTTTGATGGTGACTTGTGATTGCTCTTTGGCATTCCGTCACAAAAAGGGGGAGTGGTATTTTTGACTTGTTGAGGGGTTTTTGTAGTTAGGGGGAGACTTTTTGTTTTGAGGAGCTTGTGGAGTTTTTTAGATTGTATCTAGGTGCTTCACTTTGTATATCATTTTTGGGGATATTCATGTTAGGGGGAGTAACATTGATTGATATACATGTTATATTCATTGATTCTTGTTGCTTTATGATTCACTGCTTATTGATTTATATTTATGAGTTGATCATTCATATATGTCTTTATTTTGTGTTGTGTGAATCTTACAAGAATGTTATACCTGTTGTTTTACTCTTTTCTGTCACACATGCGTTTATGCGTTTGTTGAGTATTTCAGGAATATACAGGTTGATTCAACTAAAGCTGCTGTCTACACTTGCAACTGATGGATAGTAGTTAGGCTGAATTTAATTTTATGAGCATTACTTTTGTAAAGGGCTTTTATTTGTAAAACTTTGAGCTTTTAATTATGGTTTTGTCACGGATTGCCAAAGGGGGAGTTTGTTAGGTTCTAAGGTCTTAGGATTTTATGTATTTAGAACTCTAATTTGTAATGTTGGCAAACCATGATCAAAACATTGTATTTAGTCTTGTTTAGGCTTGCTCAAAGTTGGTTTATTATTGTACAGTTGGAATCGAGTGGCTGCAGAAGTACTTGGGACTTTTGGCCTGGCTCGATCGATCGAAGATTAGACTCGATCGATCGAAAATCGCACAGGTTGAATTTTCTGCAGAATTTCCAACTCAGCCCTACTTCATTAAACGTTTAGGGTTTTATGTTTTTACCCTAGGTATATAAACAAAACCCTAGCCACGTTTTTGTGGTTGTCCATATTGTTATTGTTGCTCATATTTTCTGTTTTGTGTAAATCTCTTGTGAGATCTTAGAGGAGCTTTCCTTTACACAAAGCTTAGGGTTTTCAAGGTAGAGATGATTTCAACATCTTGAAGATCAACTTAGTTGCAACCATTGGAACTTAAAAAAGAAAAGCAAGCGGGGAGCTTGTAGCTGATTGAAGAATTCAAGAAAGAAGTAGTCCGTGGATTCGGAGCCTGCGCGTGGTCGTGTCAGGAAGTTCGTACTGGTGGGTAGCATTAGGAAGTCGAGCGGGGAGCTTGTAGTCCTTCTGTAAGAACTTCAATTCTTTCATAGTGAATTCTGGTTTGCCTTGAGGATCGGTGGGTCAAATCCTCCCTAGGTTTTTACCGTGTGGTTTCCTGGGTGATCATATCTTGTGTTCTTTATTATTTCCGCTACTTTATTTGTTTTATATACATGATATGATTATTTGATTGTTTTAACCTAGAATTGCTTAATTTGACTAAGTTACAACTTGGCTAATTAATCTAGGCTACGCAATCTGGTTGTTTAAGGGGTCTAAATAACCAGTCACATTGTACTCTTGTAGCTAGGTTCAAAGCAAGCCAAGAATGGGAAGCAAGAGCACGGTCTAACCTTTCCAACACCATGTGATCTCCACGCTTGCCTCTCCAAGAATATTTTTTCCCCACATAACCTAGGTCCATAAACCCAAAGTCATCCACAACCTCTCTAAACTCCCTCATTGATGTTTCACTTCTAAGAGCTCCACCTAGCTTCTCATGTGATAGTAGGATCTCATTAAAGTCACCGGCGCACAACCATGGTAAGGAGTATTTCCGATGAAGATTGCAAAGTAAATCCCAAGTCTCACTTTTCCGACTAGCCTCCGACATCCCATAAATGCCCGTGAACCTCCATGAATTCTCTTTCCCTTTATCAACTATAACATTGATATGATTCAGTGAAGAGGAATCCACATCAATCTAAATCGAGTTCCGCCATAGAAGAGCCAAGCCACCTGCCCTTGTCTCTCTCGGAACCACCCATAAATCATCAAACTGCAAATCATCATGTAACTTTATCAGCCTATCTTCGTCTGCCCATGTCTCGACCAAGAACAGGACAGCAGGATCTTGCGCCCGCACTACCGATGCAAGCTCATGAATGGTGCGTTGGTTCCCAAGCCCCTGCATGTTCCAACATAACCAACTCATTGTGTTCGGCGGGGCTGTTAAGCAGCCTCCACCGTTGGAAAAGAAGTTGACTGAGGGACCTCATCTTTCTGAGTACGACGCTTCACTGAAGGATGTTCAGAGAAGGAAGCTTCAGTATGGCATTTACCAAGCTGTGCGTTGCATGAACCATCCTTATAAGAGCTAATAAGACAAGTAATTCTTACCCATTTAGCTATAGTGTCACATACCAGGCCTGGCTTCACTGTAGGGATGTCATTGTTTGGGTTTTTTTGAAAAAAGCCCAGATGGATTATTATTTTGGTAGCCCAATGAATCCGACGTGGCCTCCAGAGAAGGTTCTTCATGTAAGACATCCCCATGCAATCCGAAATCCCTGGATGTGTGCGCCGTTTTTATGGGATTGACTTCATCCTTATTAACTCCATCATTGCAATGCTGAATAATAGGTGTAGAATCTGGACTATGTCAAAATTCAAATCTGCATTAATTTCAACCGTAGCAGATGCTCCTTCCTTCTCTGTATTTTCCTAAAACCGGCATGAATCCTTCGGCGGCCCTCTCTTATTAAGCTTTGCCGGAAAACCAGGCCTCGCTTTGATCTTCTGTTTCTGAGATTCAAAATACCCAGGCACACAGACAATATTTTTTTTCAAGGAAAAGAAAGGTAGGGCTCTAATACTAGAATCATACCTTTTGTCCTTCGTTTTGAGAGTGCCATTACTTTGGATCCATACTTCACAGTCCTTATCTGCATGATCTAAGCATCCGCACCAGTAGCACAGATTAGGTAACCTTTTGCATTTGAAGATTACCCATGATTGCTCTCCATTTTCCAGTGTCACCACCCTATCACGGCAAAGAGGTTGAATAATATCCACTCGAACCCTAACCCTCATGAACCCTTGTCCGCTTGTGTAAGAATCCTCAGGCATGTGTATCACCATGCCTACCTTAGCACTCAATTCCTCTGCCGTCCTCTGGTTCGTGTAAGAAATCGGGATGTCATGTACTTGAACCCAAAAAACTATGTCTTTGAAGATCAAGTCTCGCAACGGGAGGGATTGATTGTAGAATTGGAGTACAATAGCGTGTTTATCAAAGCTCTATGGTTCATCGCGTAAAACCCTATCGACATCTCCTTTATTATCAAAGATGAACAGTAGCTTGTGATCACCAAGGTTTTGAATCTGGAAACCATTCTTAGCTCGCCAAATCGAGTTAAAAGTGTGCGCTACTGCGTCCACGTTTAGAGCTCTAGGCGTGAAGAACTTTGCCACAATCGTGAACTCTTGAGACTTGTGTTGTGCCTAAAATTTAAACTCGCCCCCTTCTCTATCAAAGAGAGATAGCTTGTTCCAACTCTTCGTAATGTCATCCATTAGACAGCTACCAAGATTTGCACACTCAAAGCACTCACTGTTTCCCAGAACCCCAAGAAACAAAGCCCTACAAACCTTAGAAGTAAACTTGTTACTCCAAGGATTCAAACAAAACTCACTCCGAAATTCTACAATCTAAGATTAACAAGTTTGGAGACCTAGGAAACCATTAGAATAGAGAAACTAAATTAGTTATATATATGAGACTCTAATGTATAGTTTATTCCCTCTGACTACTCTTATGAAATATATAGTTCATTAAATTAAAGTATATTTAATTTATACCATACATAATTTAATTATATTTTATTTTTATTAAATTATCCTGTATATTTTTAGACACGTCAAGGCTTTTTTTTTGGGGGGGCAAAGATGTAAAGACCTATTTGATGTAAATATTTTTGCTTATGTAATAAAATATCCTATGTTAAATTAAAATTACAAACATTCCATGTATAAGCAATATGTGTGTGTGTGTTTTATTCTTTGGATTCAATTATATATATATACTAGTCGTTAACCCATGCGATGCACGGGAATAGCTACAGAATGAGTTTCAAAAAAATAAAAAGACTTTTTTTTTTTAATTGGAGTAGTAAGCAAAAATGCATGAAATTAAAAAAAAAAAGATATTGAAAGAAATAACACAAAGTTTTATTAGTTAGGCAAAAGAGAGCAATATTGTTTTATTTATTAGTTTTTTGTGGGAAGGAATAAGAGTCTTACATAATGACTAATGTAAGATTAATTACTTTTCTTCATATTGTGTGTTTTTTCTTATAATGTTTTGCCTTGTTGTTGCTTTTATTTTTAAATATAATTTTTATAATTGTTTTGATTGTATGGTAGAAATAAAGAAATAAACATATATATACTGTTTATTAAAATCACAATCTAATACAATTTTTAAATCCAAAAATTTCTAATAATTCCCATGGCACCAAGATTTCCTGGTCAATTCTCCCATTGGTGTTAACATGCTTCTTTTCTTCGTACTCACTTAACTTTCATGAAAGTTAATACAAATATCTTTCAGATTTGAGTACCCGGTCAACTTCTATAAGGAGCATCCCATGGGTTTAATAAAGTAATCAAAGACATGTTATTTTACATAAGCAAATTAAAATTCATAAAAACAATCTATGAAGCCAATTTGATCTCCAAGACCCTAAAATTGATGTTATGCATGAACTAAACACGCAGTATGAATAATGATCTTTATATAATACTTACACTGTGAATCTGTGATGCTGCACATCCGTCGATCATTGATTGGGTTTCTAAATTTTGATGTTTATTATTTTTGTTTAAAATGGTTTTTTTTTTTTTTTTGGTATGTGGTAGTGTGGTTTTGAAGGCTAGTGTTTATATAATTAAAAAAAAAAAAAAAAAAAACCATTAACTGTCCCATGCTTATCTGAATGATGTCACTTTATATAGGTAGGATTTTCACTTAAATAGGTTGCAAAACCTCATTTATATAAGATGTGTTGTAATATATATACCAAAAGATGCATATTGAAAGGTTATAACCCTTTAAATCTTATATACCAAAAGATATCTTTTAAAAGGTCATAATCCTTCATATTTGAATATACCAAAATATGCCTATTGACCGAAAAGGTGTCTATTGAATGAAAATGTGCCTATAAACTGAAAAGGTATCTATTGGCCAAAAATGTGTCTATTGAATGAAAATGTGCCTATTAACTGAAAAGATGGTTATTGAAAAATGAAAAGTAACAATTGTTTGATGTTTTTAAATGTATACGTGTTCATAATGGCTTACCTTCCGTGCAAAAAAAGAAGAGTCAAAACTTAAACCAATATTATTCATGTTTAAAACGTAATGATTAACATAATGTCTCTATCATAATTCTCCCAAATATGTAATTTTAAGCAATAAGTAGCAACTACTCGATTTATATCTTCAATATCACCTTTAAAATCATGAGCAATCATATCCCATGTCCTAAGATCCAATATCAAATAACCATATCATATATATATATATATACATATATATATGTAAAAGTTTGACATTGTCTAGGAAAAATGCAAATATAAATATAGTGAATATATATATGGATTCAATACTTCACTTAGTTTTGAATAGTTGGTTTACCTACCATCCATATGAAAGGAGGAAGCGACAATATGATTCAAACACATATAATTCACACTAAACCAAAAGTCATGAAATATCCTCAATAATAATTCACACTAAACCTTCATAATATGATTCAAACACATATAAGAATAGAAATTAAATTAGAAACAATTAAAAACCTTATAAGAAGCGACAAAATAGAAAAACAGGGAAAAAATTAAAATATTTTGAAAAGAGAGGGCTAACCGAATTTTTAATAGCATCATCTTCGTGTTTGTATTTCTTGTAGCAAGGAGTTGAAGACTATTTTTCAAGACCTCGTTTAGGTACTATAAGGAAAATCTTTCCTTTCCATACAATAGTTAAAACAAAATAAATATTATATAATTCATAGAACTTCAGAAAACCATGAAAAATACAAACCTCTCTTGTAAGGTCAAATTCACATAATTAAGCCTATCACCATCTAATTTTTTACAATAAAATATGCAATTAGAATGGTTGCAAAGTATCTCCCATATGCCACACACAGAAACCTAATCGAAAAAAGAAATGAAGAAAGAAAAAGCTATTTAACACTTTCTAAGAAGAAGAAAGCGGACTGGAGACACAGGAGAAGACGTTACTATGTTGCATGCGTTTAAAATTTGTGGAGAACCTACCTTTAGGATTTGTGGAGGAAGATTTTAAAACTCAAATGATAAAACCAAAAACCTATAATGGAATATAGCGTTAAAACCTACCAAAAATATATTTGTGAAAACCAAAGGTTCTCCACCGTACATAGAGAGATGGTGAAGAATCAGAATGAACTTGAAGTTTTTGAGTTTTGTCTCAAGAAATATAAACTGAAATTTATTAGGAAATGTGTAAAATTTATAACTACTGGCGGGAACAATGCAACTGAACATCAACAGGCAACAATAGCAAAAGAATTGTACTGAAATGGTTTGTATAAGAACCAAATGAAAAGATACATTGTTTTGTGTTTTTAATGGAAGACATGGCATTAATTTATGTAGCCACATGGCATAATGAGGACCGGTCAACAAAAAGTCAAACGTTTCGGCTATTAGTTATTATATAGATATATATATATATATATGAGATGGGTTCAAGTTACACCTGGTGTAACTTTAAAGAGTTACACTGTTTTTAAACCATTGGATTTAAGTAAATCTAACGGTTAATGCTCATATTCTAATTGATCTCATTTATTATTCGTTATTTATGACCTTCCATACTTATCTCTAAACCCAAAAAAAGTGTTTACCTCTCTCTCTTTCTGTCCACTGCATGTTTAAACCTTTTTTTTTTTTTTTTTGAGACCATGGTTGTAACTAATCCTATAATCTAGACCATGGTTACTTTCTTTTTTGAGTAATATACACGTGGTTAGCTTATTTGTAGTAATCGTATGTTCAAGTTATTTGTAGTTACCTTTGATTTGCAACTAATCCTACCAATGACACATGTTTATGTCCAATGACCTTGTTGGAATCACTTGGACACATGACCGTGGTTACAATAGGCCATAACCTTATTGTTTGATCACGGTAGTAATGGTATGTAAACCTTTATTGCTTATAACTGATTGTGAAAGACTTAAAACTTACACTTCATTTTATTTTTTAGGGCTAGAAGGGTCATTGACAAAACTCAGAATAATTGGAGGAAAAGGAGAGAGAGAGAGAGAGAGAGAGAGATACATATACATTTTTTTTTTTTTTGGGTTTAGAAATAAGTATGGAATGTCATAAATAAGAAACAATAAATGAGATCAATCAGAATATTAGCATTAACGAGGGTAGTTTTTTTTACCACTGGATCTACTTAAATCCAATGGTTTAGAAAAGGTGTAACGTGATCCCATCTCTCTCTCTCTCTCTCTCTCTCTCTCTCTCTCTCTCTATATATATATATATATATATATACATACATACATATATAAATATTAGCTTCCCTCCTAAAAATATTTTCTAGATTCGTCATAAATTTACATTGGCACTATTCATTTTTGTATTTAGTTTTTTATTCTTTTTTTTTTTTTTTCATATCCCAAGGACAAAGGAAAAGAGTATATAATGGTTGTTATATGTGAAAAATGATGTAAAGACTTGTTTGGTGTATATATTTTTGTTTATGTAATAAAATGTCATATGTTAAATCAAAATTACAAACATTTCATGTATATATATATATATATATATATATATATATATTAGCTTTCCCCCTGAAAGAATTTTCTAGCTACGCTACTGATTTACACCGGCATTATTCATTTTATATTTAGTTTTTATTCTCTCTTTTCGTATCCTAAGAATAATGGAAAAGAGGAGATGATAGTTGATGCAAATGCTTTAATATGTCTAATGTGTTAATTTTTATAAGATGTAATTTTATTAATTTCTTTAGAAGAATTATTAATTATAATTGATAATAAGTAATATTTTACTTATATCTCTCTCTTTATATATAGAGAGAGAGAGAGAGGGGTAAAACTCAGAAAAAGTCTAATTAGAATTTGAAATTGGAGTTCAATTTTGCGCCATGCGTTTAAATTTATGTAGAGATCACATTATAATTATCTTTCCAAGTATGCATTCTCATTTCTAATTAGATTCTTCAATTGGAGTATAATTTTACCCCAGGTGTTTCTAATTTTTTTTTCTCCTAATTTTAGTGCTAAAAGTAAGAAGCACGTCATAAATATCCATTCAGTTGTCCAATATGAATAAATCACATCTGGATTTATCTTGGAAGAGTAGATAAGGATGGTGAATGGTAACATTTATTCATCTCTCTCAATCTCAATACAATTTTTATCAGTCTAATAACCTTGACGTTTAGGCTTCTACTTCTCCGCACTTGGTTGTCTTCTCAACTCCTTCTAAAACCCCCATTGATTATTGATTTCGCTTTCGCTTTCGCTTTTTATAAACAAGCAAAGCAGGGGCAATGGTAGATTCATCCGAAATTCACTCCACTATGGAAGGAAAACTCAAAGGTCTCTAGAGTCTAGAGATGAATGCACTTTGGGGATCAGCTAGCCATCCAAATTTGCCAAGGCCAATTTCTTTTTATTGCAGGTAGTTTTTCTTCAATCAAGATATTTTATTGTTGAATATTTTTATTGCATTCAACAGTCATGCAATCAAAGTCATGAACATTAAATTTTTCTGAGTTTGTTTGTTTGATTAACATCTTATGTCTTAGAGGTCGTCTGTTGATTAGTGGGATTATTTTATGGCCACACCATTTCTCTCTATCACTGTCATCTGGAATAAAACAAGAAGCCTCATTGATTGTGAAAATATTCACTGTAATAAGTTTTTTTTTTTGGAGATTTTGATTGTTTGCACAATTGTGGCATGCATTTAGTTTTGGAAGAGATGTGAGAGTAATGGTGTGAATACTTCAACGAAGAGCACCAAACAACAACGGAAGCCACACCTATTTCCATATCCAATGCGATTATCCAAGTTTCTTCAGGTAAAATCTATTTCAATTTTATGCTTTTTTCTTAATTATATTTTACATTAATTTTTCCGTTTTGTTTAGTTTTGGGGATTTTAATATTTTTGCTCCACAATTGCTACATTTGGTTAAAACTTGTGTCCACAGTCCACATACATGGAACCTAACAAGGGGTAGGATATCAATTTGCATCTAGATGTAGGACTATTTACAAAAATATTTCTATGAGTTCACATTTGTAAAATGTTTATTATTAATTTTCCTCATACATGCCGCATTTTGGAACTATTGGTCTTTCAAGGGGACTTAGTAACATGTACAATAGAGACATGGATGTGTTCTCTAGATATATAATACTCCCACCATCTGCTACTCTCTCCCAAGTTGGTGATGCATTTAGACTTGATATGTGATATTTTCTGTTAAGGACATATTTTATGTAATTGGCTAATCCTTTGACAAAACACACTTTACTTGTAATTGGGTAGATCTAAGATGTGTTTAATACTTCAAGAAATATGTTGTTCAAGTCTAGTATTAAAGCCATGAAGATTGGACCAAGAAACAAGTGAAGAAAATGTGTTCAATAAAGCTAGACAGATAGCTCGACACCTGCGGACAGATAGCTCGACACCTGCTCGACACCTCTCGACAGCTGGCTATCTATCGAGATTCTTAAGCTTTTTCTTATCGCAATCTCGACACCTTCTTGACAGCTGGTGGATTGATCGAGAAATCTTCTGTCCCCTTGACACCTCCTCGATAGCTGTATCTGTCGAAGTTGTTTAAAGCTCGACACCTCCCGATCGATCGAGGTATCTATTGAGGTTACGGGAATTTAAATTTTCACATCTGATTTTTGGGCCAGGCTTATGTATTTGTGTAGGGTTTCTTTTCTCACAACCCTAGACCTATATAAAGCTTATTTTAGAGGCCGTCACATAAAAGAATACAAGGAGAACGTATGAAAAATATGACTGATGCCTTATTCTCTTTGAAAGAAGTTACTGCGTCTTTGCGCCTTAGGGTTTTGTAACCAAGTGCTTCTTGATCTTCATTGTTGATGAAGTGAAGAACTTTGCAGCCAACAATCTCTTTCTAGTTGGTGTTGAAGTCGCGTACTGGGATTCACGCAATTGGTTAGTCATGTACTGGGATTCGTGCAGCATCAAAGGGTGGCGTTCATATATTGAAGAGTTCAGAGGTTCTAAAGCGGTAGAAGGTTTCTACTGTGAGTTCATCTATAAGGAATGTAAAGTCTAGGGACAAAGGTTTTGTACTAGATCTGAAACTTCTCTTTACTATAATGGATTGCTTTTCGGGAAGGTTTCCCCCTAAGTTTTTTACTGTGAAACTAGTTTGTTTCATTGGTTTTCTTGGGTCATCATATCTTGTCTTATTTATTTTTCCGATGCATGATATTGATGTTTGTTTGTTTTAACAAGTTTTATTCATAATAAATCTAATTATCAACTTGGGTTTAAAACTTGTTAATTCTATCATCCGGGATCTAAATTTCCCAAAAAGTGGTATCAGAGCGGGTTCACTTTGATTGGATTAATTTCCTGAGTGTGATCTTTGACCCCTGTTGTCATGGATCATGGATAATCTCTTTTGATTCCTCCTTTATTTGATGGAACTAATTATGCGTACTGGAAAGTTCATATGAAAGTCTTTTTGCAGGCTCTAGGTGAACAGGTATGGCAAGCTGTTGAAGTTGGCTGGATTAAGCCAAAGGAAGCGCCTGTGGATTGGGATGATGCAACAATCATAGTGGCAAATTTCAATAGTAGGGCATTGAATGCTTTGTTTTGTGGGGTGACCAATGAAGAATTCAAGAAAATATCATCCATAGAAGTTGCCAAGGAAGCATGGACCATTCTTGAGACCACCTATGAAGGTACCAAGGCAGTAAAGACTGTGAAACTTCAACAACTCACTAGCAGTTTTGAAGAAATAAGGATGGAGGAGGATGAGACATTTGATGAGTTCTATGCTAAACTCAATGATATTGTGAATTCTGCTTTTAATCTTGGAGAATGTATTGCAGAATCCAAAATTGTTAAAAAAATCCTTAGGTCCTTACCTGAAAGATTCCATGCCAAGATCACTGTCATTGAAGAAGCAAATGACATTATCAAATTCCTTTGACTAAGCTTGCAGGAAACCTTTAAATCTATGAGATGGGATTAGGTTTAATGGGAAAAGGTGGAAAAAGTAAAAACTTGGCTCTTACGGGTATAAAGGAAGAGATTGAGGACTCTGAAGATGAAGATGAGGATGAAGATCTAACCTTCATAACTGATGCGATTATCAAGCTTCTTCAGTTTAGGAAAAAGGATAAGGGCAAATCTCCTAAGAAATCTAAATTCTCAAGGAAGGGCAAGAATGAGAAACCCTTCATCCAATGCCATGAGTGCAAAGGTTTTGGTCATATGAGGATAGAGTGTCCAAACTACCTCATGAAGGAAAAGACCAAGAAGTCAGAAGATAAAGGGTTGGTTGCTACTTGGAGTGAATTGAGGATGACTCTTCTGATGAGTTTATGGATGAATGTCGTCACGTTATGGCCTTTGCTGCCTCAACCGATAAGGTGATTGTGGAGAGTGTTAGTGACAATGAGGATTCTTCTAATGATGAAGTACCTAAGAAGATGACCCTTTAGGAAGCCTATGATAAGCTATGCACTGAATTCATAAAATCTAAAAAGACTTCTCATCTTTGTAGAAAAGAGCTCAATGAGGTAAAAACTGAAAAAGCTGATCTGTTAGTCAAACTATATGAGACTACATTGTTAGTTGACACTCTTGTTGTGGAGAACGCCTCATTAGAAGAAAATGTCAAGAATCTTGAAGTTGAGCTTAGTTAAGCTAGAACTCAAATAAAGATGATGTCTAGTGCAAAGCTTGATGAGGTATCGAGTGCTCAAAAGCCTAGTTCTGATAAGACTGGCTTAGGATATGCTGTTTCCTCCGGCCCCTCCTCTTCCACAGCTTCTGGATCAAAGACTGTCTTTGTGCCACAATTTGAAAAAGGTAATAAAGGTATGAAATCTAAAATTGATTTGTTTAATTCTATATCCTTTGTTAGACCTCATGTTTGTCACCATTGTGGTGTTTCTGGACACATTTGTCCTAATTGCTTTAAGTTGTATCCTCATAAGCAATTGTCTAAATGGTCACAGGTTTCCTCTCAAGGACCTACACCTTTGTTTGGTGAGTTATTAAAAGTCTTGTACTTTTTAACTCAATTTTAGGAGAATTTTAATTCTTCTATGTCCTTTAGTAGACATACTAGGACACGTGCCTTTTCATCTTCACGGCCAAAGACTCGTGCTGTGTGGGTGAGAAAAGAGCCTAAGACTTAATTGTCTTTTCTGTTTGTCCTCTGCTTTATTTCTTTCTGTCTAAAGTAAGACTCTTTTTGCTTGATTTCTTATCTATTTTTGGAATCATGCCTTCATGCATATGCATTTTTCTTTCATGCTTTCATGTTGTTTGTCTGTTTGTTTCTGGTTGTTTAGTTTTTATTTTGTTTTGTTTTCAAAATAAAAATAAAAAGAGAAAAATAAAAAAAATGCAAAAATAGTGTGTTTTGTATACATTGGTACTTGTGTACCTTGGATGGCCATTGAAACAAAGTTTTCTAAATTTTGTATCTTCTGTAGCTTAGATGAGCATTCTTATGCACAACTAAGCAAGTGAGCTTTGTGGCTCTTGTTTGGGATGAGTAAGATTAAGTTATCTCTTGAACTTAACACTCGTATCACTCTTTTTGACAGGTAGGACTAGAAAATCCTAAGAGAAAGGTATAAATAACTATCTCACCACTGTTGCCCGCCAATCATAAAATGACACTTGTATGCTTCGGCATAACAAAAGTGTAGTGTCAAAGACACCCGTATGCTTCGGCATAGCAAAAGTGCAATGCCAAATGCTTACCATCTTGGGTATTTCTTTTCTCTTTCTTATATGCTCATGCATGATATGCTAAATAAAAGAAAATATGCAAAGAAAATAAAAGGCAAAAAGATCAAAATGCTTTAAATATGATTACAAGCGTGTTTTCTAGGAGATGTGGGAGTTACAGGATGTACCTCAAAGGTGATAGTCCCCATCAAACAGTTATGATTGTGTGTGAGTTAAAGTGATTTTCTCATATCTCAAATCGTCATAACATGTATACACTTATGCAACTTGCGATGTTTTTCACACACAACACGCAATATTCTTTGCTACTCTTGATACATGTGTAGGTACAATGTGATTTGGCCATCACAAGTTTTACATGTGTTAATGTATGCTCACTAAATTGTCTTAACTTATTCATGAAATATAAAATTGGTTAGACTTGTTTAGTATGTGTGTGTTTTGGGATCTATGTGCTTAACTTTTTTTTTGTTGAGAGATTTGTTTTTCACATGTTTTGCATCCGTAGCATCTTGTTTCATTACATTCATGCATTCATATGGGTTTCTTTGTACCCCCTTGATCATTCTTGATCATCTTTATGTCTCTCGGGTGAAGCTTCCTAACTTCTTGTACCCTTTGTTAATCATGACAAAAAGGGGGAGAAATTGTGGAGAACATGTGGTTTCTTTTAAAGATTCTACATGTTAGGGGGAGAAATACATCCCTTGTAAGGGGGAGTTATGTTTCTTTTTAGGGGGAGTGCTTACTTCCTTCTTCTTGTATCTTGGGTCTTGTGACCATGTTTACATACATTGTGCTCATCTTTGTTATATGATATGATGATGTATGTTTTCTTCACCTATCTCTACATGTGTTGTTTCTTTTCTATCTTTATACACATGTTTCCTTTTACTTGTATGCAATCTATTATTTCTATTTCACACTAAGATGCCTTGATGAGTTTTGTTTAAAGTGTTTCAGAAATACAGGTTGTCAAAGTCTACTTGCCATAAACTCTCTTTTTGCAAAGTTTTTCAAGAGTTTGTGTTAGGATAGATTTTATTGTATTCAACAAGTAAATATGAGTTGAGTGATTTATGACTTCTCTCATATGTTCATTTGTTAATTGTGGTTTTGTCACGAATTGCCAAAGGAGGAGATTGTTAAGGACATATTTTATGTAATTGGCTAATCCTTTGACAAAACGCATTTTACTTGTAATTGGGTAGATTTAAGATGTGCTTAATACTTCAAGAAACATGTTCAAGTCTAGTATTAAAGCCATGGAGATTAGACCAAGAAACAAGTGAAGAAAAGTTGTTCAATAAAGCTAGACAGATAGCTCGACACCTGTGGACAGATAGCTCGACAGCTGCTCGACACCTCTCGACAGCTGGCTATCTATCGAGATTCTTAAGCTTTTTCTTATCGCAATCTTGACACCTTCTCGATAGCTGGTGGATCGATCGAGAAATCTTTTGTCCCCTCGACACCTCCTCGACAGCTTCTCGATAGCTGTATCTGTCAAAGTTGTTTAAAGCTCGACACCTCCCGATCGATCGAAGTATCTATCGAGGTTACGGGAATTTAGATTTTCACATCTGATTTTTGGGTCAGGCTTATGTATTTGTGTAGGGATTCTTTTCTCACAACCCTAGACCTATATAAGGCTTATTTTAGAGGCCGTCACATAAGAGAATACAAGGAGAACATATGAAAAAGGTGACCGATGCCTTATTCTCTCTGAAAGAAGTTGTTGTGTCTTTGCGCCTTAGGGTTTTGTAACCAAGTGCTTCTTGATCTTCATTATTGATGAAGTGAAGAACTTTGCAGCCAACAATCTCTTTCTAGTTGGTGTTGAAGTCACGTATTGGGATCCGCGCAATTGGTTAGTCACGTATTGAGATTCGTGCATCATCAAAGGGTGGCGTTCATATTTTGAAGAGTTCAAGGGTTCTGAAGCGGCAGAAGATTTCGGCTGTGAGTTCATCTCCGGGGATTGTAGAGTTTAGGGACAAAGGTTTTGTACTAGATCTAAAACTTCTCTTTACTATAGTAGATTGCTTTTTAGGAAGATTTCCCCCCAGGTTTTTTACTGTGAAACTAGTTTGTTTCATTGGTTTTCCTGGGTCATCATATCTTGTCTTATTTATTTTTCCGCTGCATGATTTTGACATAATATTGATGTTTGTTTGTTTTGACAAGTTTATTCATAATAAATCTAATTATCAACTTGGGTTTAAAACTTGTTAATTCTATCAACCGGGGTCTAAATTTCCCAATATTTTCATTTAACTTTATCTTTTACTCCTCATGCTATGATAAATCTGAGTAGTTAAATAATGTGGTTCTTTAATTTATCACTAAAATGTAGTTTTTGTGTGAAAAGCCACCTACATGCACACATGGAATGAATCTCATAGTGGTGGCTCCTCTTTTTTAAAACGTGTTTAACCAAATCAAAATGACAATAACATGTTTCAACATGGAAGTTGGTATAGATATTTCTATTTTCAAATTAATTAATTATTCAATATGCCCTTGCTGCAGTAGGAGCCCTTGGAAATGTGGTTGAAGTTATAATAGGGTATTGCCTCTTTTGTTTAGGTCTTTTGTTATCTCTTCGGTCTAGTTTTTTTATACAACATTTATCTTATTTTTTTTATGCAACTCTGTTTCCTTGAAGAAGTCGTTTACACTGAATTTGGTTGTTGAATTGCTTATAACCTTATAGGTTATTGTTAACCAAAGAGTTTCATAGTGTCCTTTATTGGTTATACAAATATTAACAACAACAACAATAATAATAATAATAAATATTTTTAAGAATATAAATAGAAATAGAAATAAATTATAATCTACAAATCCTAAAAAATATTGGCAAAATTATTTAATATTTTATTTTTTGTTATTGTTTAATATTTCCATGTGTAAGCATGAGTTATAAGCTAGTTTAATGTAATAAAAACATAAGAGTAAATTTATATAAATTAAAATTTTCATCCTCTCACTTTTCTCCTCAATCAAACAAAATAGTTTTCAATCCCTCCATTTTTTTCACACCAAAAACCAAACACCACCATGAGAGAAAACTAAAGCCTCTTCTAGCATTTCACTTTTCCATCCTTTTTCCATTTCTTATCTTTCCACTTTTCCATTCCTCCAACCAAACGGACCCTTAGTCATTGAAAAGTTAAGGTTTGATTGATGGAATGATTATGGTCATAGTGCCATTGATTTTCAGCTAGAAGACATTGTTCAAACACAATGCATTGAAAGTTGCTTGAGAGTTAAAACAATTTCACAGAGTGGTCAGGTCTGCAGGATTTGGAAGAACTAAGCATTTAACTAGGAGTGACTTAAAATCTCAAGAATATATTTTGTTCCCTTAAATAAAGAGAGATAAATAATGGTTTTTATTCTATTTGAATAGTTCATGATTTTATTTGTCTTAAATGCAGCTGAATTGGATGTGTCGGATTGTGATTGTGCCACTCCACCTCAGGAAGACACACGGTATTCGACATCACGCATTGTGGGCCTGTTTTTAGAGCAGTTGTAAGGAGTCAAATTGTGGTCCCCCAACGATCGCCCTCCACAATAACGCTCTTGCAACTCAAACCCATGACCTTGGCCCTAATACCATATGTCGAACCATGAGCTATACTACTCTACCTCAAAACCAATTAGTAATGAGGAAGACACACTCAAATCTTTTATGGCATTCAACATCGCGCCCTGTAGGCCTATTTTTAGAGCAATTGTAGGGATTCGAATTGTGGTCCCCCCAATAGGATGACTATGATAAAAGATGGGTTTGAATAAGCTTGAGCAATTGAGAACTTAATGCTATGAGCAGCCTCGATTTATGGCTATTACACACTGGCTCTGTAACTTCTGGTTCAACTGAACTAAGTTTCAGTTCAAGTCTTTGTCCAAATTTCATTATGATGAGATTAATTATGGGGAAAGAACAATATTGACATATAAATGTCTGCCAATGCTAATCATCATATACAAATCTACAGCATTGTTCATATTTTTCCTTTCATTTCCAAAGTTTTCATCAAGCTCTTGATTTTTTCTGTCCTCCACTCTTTCTAATTTTATAGGTGAAAGTTGAGGATATTGATGCCTATGCTCCAAAGGATTTGTTAATTGTCACGACTGGCCCTCAAGTAAGTTATTCTAGATGCCCTTGGTGGCTGCCTGGTTCTATAGACAGCATTATATTTGTTGGACCAATTTAGCTGGCATATCACTGTGTTGTATATTATATGTCAGGCAGAACCTCGAGCTGCCTTAAACTGAGCAAGGAAGATGTAATATTGTACTCAGCTTAGGTAACAACATTTTACAGAACTGTAACCTGCTTTCAGAATTCTGTATACGTTGAGAAAATTCTTTTCTGATTTTCTCTGCAACATTTTTTGTTGTTGTTGTTGAGAAAAAAGATGCTTTTACTTTGATTGGCCAGAAAGTGTTTAAAGTACCAAATATTTAGCACAATCACTTAGAAAAAGTTTAAAAGATGGTGTTATCAAAAAAAAAAAAAAAAACCCTATGAAAAGTATTGCAACTCCTACAAGTAGTCTGGTTTTAGGTTCAAGTATTTGTTCTCTACTATCTTCTTTGGTTTCAATCAATTAATTACAAACCTTCTCAGCTATAGTCTTTAGAATTTTGATCTTTGGGGATTTCATTATGGTTACATTTAGATCTTCTTTCTAAGCTTCATTACATAGTCAAGTTAATAAAATTGTATCTGGTTTTTAATACCTTAGGTAATCCCTGGTAATGAATCTCGAGTGATGAAAATGTTAAACCGGATATCAGAGATTGGATCGTCAATTGTAATGGGGAAGAATGAGGGCCTTCATACATCTGGTCATGGATATCGAGGAGAACTCGTAAGTTCCATTGTCGGTTCTCAAAATTTGAATTTTCCTACATTATTGTATTTCTATTATTTTTTTCTAATCTTCTTAAACATTTTTTTTAAAGAAAAAATTATAGAAGAGAACAACAAAAATCCGATATCTTATAATCATGTTATTGTTATATCAATAATGGGATTACTCAAAGAAGGAGACATGATTAGGTTTTCTTGAGTTTCACTTTTTGAACACTTCTCTCTTTTTCATTTTATGATGACTAAATTTTCAAGAGAATTAGTTGCATATAAATAAGCCTGTTGATTAATTCTAGGTCCCATGGGTGAGATCTAATCAGGCCTCATAAATAATTTATTATGTACAGGCCTTGTTTCCATTACTCATGAACTAGATGCATCTGTCTTATTCCTCTGTCTTGCATACGATGAGATGCTAATGAAATATGAAATGCATTTCTGCAGGAGGAAATACTTCAAATTGTGAAGCCACAACATTTTGTGCCCATGCATGGAGAACTCTTGTTTTTGAAAGAGCATGAATTACTTGGAAGATCAACTGGCATTCGACACAGTTGTGTAAGTCAGTGCTTTGTTATTATGTCTAGTTGATACATTAGTAGCTTAGCATGATGAAATGGATTCGGTAGGAAACTCTGACCGGCTTAGCTTCTAAATTTATCAGGCTTTCGGTATGATGAGATTGTATTTTAACACTTTTACTACATTAGCATTTGGAATTAAGTTGGAACTTTAACTTGGAATTAAATTGGGACTTTAACTGGTGCAATGACTTTCTGCTAGAGTTGAGATTGGAATGAGATTATGCATTTCATTATTGGCTAGATTGAGGATCAGTAAGGTTAATCATACTTTCAGCAAGATCAGTAAGGTTAAGCTATTGGGTTTCTTGTCACATTGAGTGTTCCTTCGGTTAATGTTCTCCTTCTACAATTGAGAGCTTAATATCGTGCATATGAACATGTTGCTTTTGTACTTTTTTTACTTTGAGTAGGGAGCTTTGTCACAATGGGCTTTAGTTTTCCATGATCTGTTTTAATCTTTTTTTTTTTGGACAAGTATGACCTGTTCTCATCTTTTACATGGATAAAAAGATACCCTCTTTTGCTTGTCTTTTCTAACTAAATTCATATATATATATATATATATATAGAAGCTTCCATCCAACTATATGTTTGTAAAATATAAATTTTATGAACCCACGAGTCAAGGGAATTGTAGAACAATAATTTAGAAAAAAAAATCCTCTTAGTGCTTGGCTTTTATTTGGGTTAACATGTCCTCATGTCAGAATTTCACATTAAAGTGGAAGGGAAGATTATCCTGTGTAATTACTTTGGTGTATAGCATGCCTATTATGATAAAAAATACTGGTTAGGATTCTATTGATGTTACAATATACACATTTCATATTATTTATAACACGATATGATGAAAAAAATTAACGTGACTTAATTATATCAGGTTATAAGGAATGGGGAGATGCTTGGGGTCTCTCATTTGAGAAATAGGAGAGTTCTTTCTAGTGGTTTCACTTCCCTAGGGAAAGAGAATTGGCAGGTTAGTGATCAAGGGTTTTGCCTTGCCTAGAATGAAAAGTTATTCTAGAAAATTCTTAGAGATCTAGTCTTGTATTGCAGTTGATGTATAGTGATGGCGATAAAGCATTTGGTACATCATCAGAACTTTGCATTGATGAGAGACAAAGAATTGCATCAGATGGCATTATAGTGGTCAGGTAGTCCATCTTGCAGTACGGTTCAATATCATTGTCATCTATACAATGGCATCCTTATAACTCTCTTTTACAGTATGGAAATTTTACGGCCTCAAAATGTAGATGGTATGATAGAGAATAGCTTGAAAGGGAAGATAAGAATCACTACAAGATGTTTATGGCTTGACAAAGGGAAGCTTTTAGATGCACTTCATAAAGCCGCTCATGCTGCACTTTCAAGCTTGCCTGTGAATTGTCCTCTATCCCACATGGAAAGAACTGTGGCTGAGCTATTGAGGAAGATGGTAAGGAAGTACAGTAGTAAAAGGCCTGAAGTCATTGCCATTGCTTCAGAGAACCCTGCAGCAGTTCTTTCTGAGAGGTAAATGCAAGGCTATCTGGCAAATCCCATGTTGGTTATGGAACATCAGCATTGAGAAAAGTGGTTGATGGACATTCAGAAGAAAATCAGTCTGATAGGATGTGTTAGGTCACAATCTGAATGACCCCTTGTGATTAACCCTAATTAATTAATTTAGCCAAGTAATTAATTAATCAATTAATCATGCAATTTTATGGAAGCACAAACAAATCACCAATCAACTAAATATGCAGCGGAAAATAAATAACACGGTGATTTGTTTACTAATGGAGAAAACCCTAATGGCAAAAACCCCACCGGGTGATTTTCAGGTCACCACTCCCGAAACTCCACTATTATCAAATCAAGCGGTTACAAGTAAAGGAATCCCAAGTACCTTACCAACCTACAGTTGAACCTTTACCCCAATACCCAATTGGACTTGATCTGTAGTGACAGTCTCCACCTTTGATGCACGGCTCCCAAGTACGTGACTAACCAATGCGCGGATCCAAGTACGCGACTTCAGAACACCAACTGAGGAAGAATGGTTGGCTGCAAAGTTCTTCAATTCATCCACTTGATGAATAGCAGGAAGATGCTTGGTTACAAAACCCTATGGTGCAAATACACAGCAACTTCTTGACGAAGGATGAACTAGGTTAAGAACTTCGTCTGTTGATCACAATTTGCTTAAACAGAGATTGCTCAATGATAATGCAACTTGTGTCACCCAAAACGGCTCTTAAAATAATCCTTTTATATGTTTAGGGTTAGAAGAAAAGAAGTCCCAAAAACATATTCACGGATCCCAAGAAAATCATATTGGAATTCTGACTTTTTAAATCTCGACAGATAGCAGGTGTCGAGGTAGCTATCGAGAGGTGTCGAGCTTTAAAAACTTTGCACTTCAGCTTGCTTTTTCTTGGACAGACTTGATGACTTCAACACTTGACCTTGAAACATTGTTTCTTGAAGTATTAAAAACACCTAGATCTACCCAATTACAAGCAGAGTGCGTTTTGTCAAAGGATTAGCCAATTTACATAACTAAGTGAAATATGTTCTTAAACAAGTTAAAACATATATGTCCTTACAATCTCCCCCTTTGGCAATCCGTGACAAAACCACAACAAACAAATGAGTATATGAGAGAAGTCATAAATCACTCAACTCATATTCACTTGTTGAATACAATAAAATCTATCCTAACACAAACTCTTGAAAAACTTTGCAGGAAGAGAGCTTATGATAAGTAGACTTTGACAACCTGTATTTCTGAAACACTTTAAACAAAACTCATCAAGGCATCTTGTGTGAAACAGAAATAAATAGATTGCATACAAGTATAAAGAACATGTGTATAAAGATAGAAAAGAAACAACACATGAAGAGAGAGGTGAAAGAAACATACATCAACATATATAAGAGATAAGATAAGTACAATGTATGTAAGAATGGTCAAAGGACCTCATATACAAGAACAATGCATCTATAAAGAATAGAAAAGAAAAGATACATCAAACCTCACTACATCCCTCAAAAGTATCAACACTCCCCCTATCAAAAATGTCTTATACTAACTCTCCCCCTAAGATGACTACTCTCATAACCCAAAACTACTCCCCGTTTTTGTCACGAGTGACAAAGGATAGAGTGTCATGCAGACATCTCATCAGCAGAGCTAGCATCTCCATCATCATCATCATCATCATCATCATCCTCATCCTCAGAATCTGAAGCTACTGGAGTAGGTAGTGAAGGAGTAGCCTCTGGAGCAAAACCACCCATGGTCGCCTGCCGTCGTGCAATACGACCAACACGAACATTCCCCTGATATAACTCAGCAGGGAATGTATCAAGACGAGTGTCCATGCGCTGCAGCTGCGCCATGATATCACCAAGGGATACATCGCTCGAAGAGGAAGAAGGAGCAGATGTAGATGGAGCTGATCTGGATGGTGCTGAACGGGAGGGAGGAGTGGCACCTGGCTGTCTCGACCTGAACTGCGCCTCACTACGTTTTACAGTAGCGGCATCTATGGCAGATATGTGTGTGAAATGGTCGGACACTGGAAAGGGAACGGAAAAATGGCGTAGAATCCGCGTGATAGCAGAAGGAAAGATGAGCTTATCACGGGACGCCGAATCAAGATAAACCTCTATGATAGACCGGATGAAGTGAGAAGGGAAGTCTATGGTAAGATGCTCAAGTAGAGAAAGCAAAAATCGAGCACGAGGCTCTGTGATAGAGTTATAGTGAGAAAGAGGATGGAGAACAAAAGTCATCACCATGTTAATGAATCTAGGACCTTTAGCAAAAGGCCTACATGATGTGAACTGATGCTCACCCCAATCAGCAAGACGCTGACAGAAGGCAGAGATGAGCTCTTCTTTGGACACAGTCCTCAGACGCTCACAAGAGGGGTAATCTGGAAACTCTATCCTAGGTACCCTAAGCACATCCGCAACAAGTTGCGGTGTGACAGGAATGCGCATACCTCGAACGCGAGTGGAAAAATGAGGTACTGAAAGATCAATCCCGTGCATGTTGGAGTAGAACTCTTGTATCAGCACGAGAAGGCAAGTGACTGGAATGTCACACAGTGACCCCCATCCCCTACTGTGAATGACAGAGGGAAGGTCAGTGTCGGCGAAGTCCGCCAAAATGACTTGGCGTTCTGAATGAACACCTCGTCTAGAAAAGTTCTCAGTAAATGCCTTTTGGGCATCTCCATCACGGAACCGAATGTTAAAAGGAGCAGAATCAGAAGATAAAGATGCTCTAGAACGCAGAGGGTTCCGAGCAGGAGTAGATTTACGTTTGGGTGCCATAGACACTACTAACGTAAAAGAATGAGAAAGAGATAGAGAGGGAGACAAACAGAAAAGTCCCAAATCAGTTCAAATATGACAGATATATGAACAAAGAGTACGTATGCATGGGAATGCATGAACATGTGTCATGCAAAACAGAAATATCATCATGGGCTCAGCCCAATCCAATCCTAATCAGCATATAAACAAAGTACTCACATCTAAATGCATGAAAATATCATTATAATGCACATGAAATGCAATGTATGACATTTTGAAATCATTTAAGTCCAAACCCAACCCAAAATTTCAATAAAAACTCAACAATTTTGAAAAACCCCAAATTTTTATGAAAAATCTCAAAAACTAGGTTTTCAAAACATGAAATGCATGAAAAAAGGAAGAGAAAAGAGATCTTACCAAGTGATTGAAGCAAGGAATGAGCAAGATCCAAGAGGGTTGGAGGATTTGAGTGAAAGGAGAGTGAAAGGGAGATGAACAGACACGGAGAGATCGAGAGAGATCGAGTGAGAAATGAAGAGAATCGCGATCTGCTCTTAAATAGGCACCTCAGTAAATCTCGACAGCTGAGGTGTCGAGAGGTATCAAGGAATCTGTCGAGGAAGGTATCGAGGAAAATGCCTTCGACAGATGCAGGTGTCGAGAAAGAAGACACAAACAGCACAAGTGAATCTCGATCGATCCAACAGGTGTCGAGAATCTATCGAGAGGACAGAAACTTTCTCGATCGATCCACCAAGTGTCGAGGAAAGTGTCGAGGTTGCGATAAGAAAAGCTTGAGAAGCTCGACAGATGACCAGGTGTCGAGAAGGTGTCGAGGAGGTGTCGAGCCTTTAGTGAAAAGCAGTTTTCCGAGAAGAGAAAAACACAGACACGAATGCAATTCAACTTACACCTCAACCATAGATCCAAACAACATATTCAGCTCTCAAAAACATCTCTCAATTTCAGTGTTATTAGCAGGAGGAACAAAAACAGTATTGCTAGTAGAAGCAGTATTAGAGAAAGAAATACCATACCCCAAACCAGTTCGATCCGAAGCAGGTTTTTGATTGTTAAGCATCTCATCAAGCTTTGCACTTGAGGTCCTCTCCAGTTGAGCTCTGACTTGAAACAGCTCCGCTTCAAGCTTCTTGGTCTTCTCAGCCAAAAAGTTGTTCTCAAATCTCAGTGCTCCAATAGTTTGATTCGCCTCATCAAACTTTGTGGACAGCTCTTCACGATCGAGTTCCACTTCACTGAGCTTCTTGGTGGCCAGCCTATATAATTTTTCATGTTTTTCAGAGAGCTTGTAAAGCTTCTCATAGGCTGAATGGATATCATCTTGATCATCCATCTTCTCAAATTTGGACTCCACCAATTCTTCTTCTTCATCCACTTCTTCAACAATCGCTTCAGTAGGATTGACTGTGGCAGTGAAGGCATTTAGGATTCCGTCATCCTCATTGTTGGAATCATCTTCAGGCTCAGTGTCACTTAGGGTTACAGCAAGGGCCTTGCTTTTCCCAATGCTCTTCAGATATGTAGGACACTCATGTTTCATGTGTCCGAACCCATGACAACCAAAGCACTTTGGTCCTGCGGGAACAGTATACTGACCGCCCTCCTTAGCATCCTTCTTCCCTTTGTCTTGGCTTTTAAACTGAGAAGAACTGAACTGCCTGCAGTCCTTGTCGAAGTTCCTTCCATTGGCATTCTTCATAAACTTTTTGAACTGCCGAGTGATGTAGGACTTCATCTTGGAATCTTCATCATCAGAAGACTCATCTGTATCACTGCTCTTCGCCTTCAAGGCCATGCTTTTGCCTTTATTGGACTTGCCAATCCTAGATAACCCTATTTCATAGGTCTGCAAGTTTCCAACCAGCTCAGTCAAAGGAATTTTGTCTATATCCTTTAATTCCTCAATTGCCGTAATCTTGGCATGAAATCTCTCAGGTAGAGCACCTTCCTTACAATCTTGGGTTCAGGGATGGTTTCCCCAAGATTGAAGGCTGAGTTCACTATGTCCTTGAGCTTGGCATAGAACTCGTCAAATGACTCATCCTCCTCCATCTTAATTTCTTCAAAGCTTGTAGTGAGCCTCTGAAGCTTTGAGTCTTTGACAGCCTTTGTGCCTTCATAGGTAGTTTGGAGGATGGTCCAGGCCTCCTTAGCAGTTTCAGTTGAGGATATCTTTTTGAACTCCTCATTTGTGACTGCGCTAAATAGGGCATTTAACGCTCTGCTGTTGAAGTTAGCCGCCTTGATCTTAGCATCATCCCAATCGGCCGGATCTTCTGTTGGCTTAGTCCAGCCAATCTCTACAGCTTGCCACACTTTTTCATCTAAAGACTGCAAGAAAGCTCTCATGCGTACTTTCCAGTATGCATAGTTAGTGCCATCAAATAAAGGAGGTATAATTAAAGATTGTCCTCTATCCATGACAAACAGGGGTCAATGGATCAACACAACAAAGATTAAATCCTAATCAGAGTGTGCCTGCTCTGATACCACTTGTTAGGTCACAATCTGAATGACCCCTTGTGATTAACCCTAATTAATTAATTTAGCCAAGTAATTAATTAATCAATTAATCATGCAATTTTATGGAAGCACAAACAAATCACCAATCAACTAAATATGCAGCGGAAAATAAATAACACGGTGATTTGTTTACGAATGGGGAAAACCCTAATGGCAAAAACCCCACTGGGTGATTTTCAGGTCACCACTCCCGAAACTCCACTATTATCAAATCAAGCGGTTACAAGTAAAGGAATCCCAAGTACCTTACCAACCTACAGTTGAACCCTTACCCCAATACCCAATTGGACTTGATCTGTAGTGACAGTCTCCACCCTTGATGCACGACTCCCAAGTACGTGACTAACCAATGCGCGGATCCAAGTACGCGACTTCAGAACACCAACTGAGGAAGAATGGTTGGCTGCAAAGTTCTTCAATTCATCCACTTGATGAATAGCAGGAAGATGCTTGGTTACAAAACCCTATGGTGCAAATACACAGCAACTTCTTGACGAAGGATGAACTAGGTTAAGAACTTCGTCTGTTGATCACAATTTGCTTAAACAGAGATTGCTCAATGATAATGCAACTTGTGTCACCCAAAACGGCTCTTAAAATAATCCTTTTATATGTTTAGGGTTAGAAGAAAAGAAGTCCCAAAAACATATTCACGGATCCCAAGAAAATCAGATTGGAATTTTGACTTTTTAAATCTCGACAGATAGCAGGTGTCGAGGTAGCTATCGAGAGGTGTCGAGCTTTAAAAACTTTGCACTTCAGCTTGCTTTTTCTTGGACAGACTTGATGACTTCAACACTTGACCTTGAAACATTGTTTCTTGAAGTATTAAAAACACCTAGATCTACCCAATTACAAGCAGAGTGCGTTTTGTCAAAGGATTAGCCAATTTACATAACTAAGTGACATATGTTCTTAAACAAGTTAAAACATATATGTCCTAACAGGATGCACACAGAAGACATTGCCAACATACAGTTAGAGCACTCTTTACAAAAAAATTTGAAAGGTCTCCCTCTCTATATCTCTCTATATATAGGTGTGTGTGTGGGCGCGCGCATGCGAGCTCGTTTGTGGGTGGATTGGTCTACATGTACAGTCCATGTGTGCCCGAATCCATTCATGCGTGTAATTAATGGAATATGTTTCAGTGCTTGGGGGATGCCTGCTACATTTCCTGCCAATATTAGTAAAGTTTATTTGCACCATCAGATTAAGACATGATTTAATCTACTCCAAGATGATGCAATCACTACTTATCGTGTTTTTGGAAATCATTGGAAGTTTAAATTTTATAGGGGACTCAACAAAAGTTCCATGGGGTTTCGTAGGTTGCTGCACAACCCCATAATTTTCAATTGAATTTTGGAAGGTGACAATACATGGGTAGAGTTATTCTTCATCCCAGTGTGCTGTCCATTACATAAAAGCGCTTAAAACAGAGAATTGATAATTTGAGATTTCTGCATCTATATGTCTGTACTCATGTACACACACATAAAATCCCTAGTGCTTTGAGTTATATAAGCTTAATAGTTTTATATCGAACATAAAATTTTCAATAAGTAATTCAAACCACATCATTCAATATACTTAACCTTGGTTGCTCCAAAACCACAGTTCTCAGGAGCTTGGCTGGTTACTCTGCAGTTTAACCGTTCAGCCAATGTATGACAATAATGGTACAATTGCATCATACTAATATAATTTTGATGTGGTTGTTTCTGGGGTTGCTGCCACTGGAACTATCTACCATGTAACTGTACCTAATTGCAACTACATATTCTAACATTTCCACACAATTTCGTAATTCTCTTTGGAAGTGAGAATTTGAGATGGGACATAGTATCATTGCTCTGGAATATTTTTGTTCTATACGCTCATGGTGGGATTATGACACAGGCTAATTTCGTAAAATCTGGCACTTACAGTGGTTTTTATTGTGTTCTTTTTTCCTCCCATCATATATGATCCATGTAGGTGAAGGTAACGAACTCGAAAGACTACTACCCGAGGAAGACACCATAGCTTCAAGTTCCAGCTTAGCAGAGAGGCCTTTCTCCGATTCTGAGGATTCAGATGATTTCTGGAAAGCATTTGTTACATCATCGTCACCTGTTGATGAAGTGGCAAAAACTAACAATGGTTTTGTTCCACGATCAAAACATGTATCAATGGTTGAGAAGGACGGTGTTGAAAGTAGTAACGATGAGACCTCAAAGCTGCCAAATTCTTCCAAGTCTGTAAAACGAAATAAATGGAAACCTGAGGAGGTTAAGAAGCTAATTGATTTGCGTGGAGAATTGCATAGCAAATTCCAAGTTGTGAAGGAAAGATGGTCCTTTGGGAACAGATATCTGGAAGCTTGTTGTCTGATGGGATCAATCGAAGTCCAGGCAATGCAAATCTCTATGGACATCTCTGGTTCTGAAATATGAGGTTTGTTCTTGCTTCTTTTGGTTATTTTAAACTTTGGATGTCATTTTGTCTATTATGAATCTTATCTAGCAATGCCTCTGGATAGAAGGGACATTCATCATATATGTGTGCACATGTGATATTTAGGATTTTATGTCCCTATCTTTGCCTACATAATTTTGAGTTTTAAAGCCAATGACCCAGAGCTCATCTGGTACCTTCTTCTCCCACAATAATTGGTTGGAGGGTTGTGGTTCAAGATCCACTAGGTGCATAACTTACCAATACAGAAAAGAAAAACAAACAAACAAAAAAGAGTTCTGTAGACTTTTGAATATGTTCAGAAAATATGGTTTTGATGACTAAGATCAGAAAATTCTCTAGGATTATGACCTTTGCAGGCCCTCAAATAATTGGCAAGCGCTCACCCTGTCTGTTTTGTTAATGATGGCAACACTCCCCCATCCTTGCCTGACAGTTAATTAACAACAATATTTTTGTGAACAGGAGAGCAAGAATGGGAAGGAAAGCATGGAGAGATGGCCTTTTGTTGAGGACATGAGTAAAATTTTGTCTAATTAAAAATATTTTTGTTTTGAACAGGAGACCAAGAATGGGAAGAAAAGCAAGAAGAGCTAGCCATATTTTGAGGACATGAAGAGAATTTTGTCTGATCTTGATGTAATGGCAGCAAAATGATGAGCAGAGAAGGAAACTGTTTTTACCAATTTTTTAGAAGATTCAGCAAGATGGATGTTCTATTAAAATTTGAACAGCTCTGACCATGATGAAGATCCATCAGCAACATAATAATTATAAGGTCTCCAGTAATGTGGAAGAACAACAATAGGTGAAGTAGATTTGTAGGACACAGAGACTGTAAATCAATCAAATGAATAGCTGAGAAAGGGGAGGGTGACCCAAAGAGAGAATTTTGAATTTGTTACATTTGACGAAAATGTATCCCTACACATTGCCCTGTTTTGATAATGTATCTATTTAACTAAATAATGATAAAGATTGTTTTGGGGAAATTGTACTTTCACCATTGACTATGGTGCAGTTACAATGTATCCCTACACATTGCCCTGTTTTGATGTTTAGGGATATGGTGCAAGTACAATTTCCCCAAAAAAATCTTTATCATTATTTAGTTAAATAGATACATTATGGGTAGTATTAACACATTTATGTGATAACACTTAGTTTTAGATGGATTCAATCTCATTCTTTATTGCTTCTTAGTAAATTTTTTCTACACTTGGGTATTCGAAAAACCACAAACTTAAAAAATGGCATAGCTTGAATGTAACAATTTGAATAATTTTATAGTGAAAATAACTAAAATAGAAAGAAAATATTGGAAAGGATAATAATTATCAAAAAAAATTTATTCAGTCATTAAAGATCTTACTAGATGAAATAACTGAAATTCACAACATAAGGCAACAAGTTCATTATTCAACTATATAAATGCATTACATGTTACATGTTTTTCGTAAAAATCTAGGAGGGTCATTATTTAAATTTATGTCCCAAATTATAATTTTGTTGACTAAAAATACAAAAGGGAGGGCGGATTTATGAAAAGTCAAGGGAGGCCAAGGCCCCCCCTAGTCCGCTCCCCTCCAAATTCTTACTCTACTCAATTGAAACAAAACTAGTGTTCAGAGAACCGGAGAAATTTTGGACCCAACACTTGGGTTGTCTCTATTCATCGTCATATCCACCACGCGATACTGCATTTCACTATTCGAACATTCAAAATAAATTCAACTGTTCAATATTGGGTCCTAAACGCTAAACCTAGGCCAAGTGTAAAAGTTAACCACTCAAGAGACTATGGGCCTATTTGTTTAACCATCTCAAACTCACATTTTTACATTTTAAACAACATTACACACATTTTCACCTACATGTATTTTAAAAAACTACAAACAACATTACTCAAACTTTCACCAAACACCCCTTATAGTTCTAGGAATTTCAGATCTTTTAGAGCATCACAATAGACCTGCAAAGAAGACCGAACAATTGGCAGTAACATCTTACAGAAAGAAAGAAATCATGAACCAAAGGGAAACATAAATCTTAAGTTATAAACTACTTACTGTCATACAATTAACCCAAATGCCTCAACTTAGGAATACAAGAGAATTATTCACCAATAAGACAAGAAACAATCAAACTCAAGTCTCATATACCGTGCTTGAGCATTGATTGAACCCCCATTGGAAGACCATAAAGCCAAATAAACCCAGCAGCATCAGCCTGATCATAAATGTGGCTGCTCTCAAAAGATGAAATATCTTGCCTATAGAGGCTATAGGGGCTCTAACGGCTTGTTACAGAAACTGAACCTTTGTATAGTTTCAGCATACTTGAGTGCAAGTGAATCTTTAAGTTGCATGCTTTCTCAATCAATTGTTAAAGACTCCAACTCTGGTTCATTGGCAGTGGCAAAGAGGATTGTCCCACCCAGAGTTTCATAGACTCCACAGCTCTTCATTCCAACTAATCAGTTTTCAACCATGTCAATTTGGCCGATTCCATGCTTCCCACCAATCTCGTTGAGTTCAACAAGTAGAGATGCAGGCGAAAGCAACTTTCCATTACGGGCCGTTTGGATTGAGGGGGAGGGAGGGAGAGTAGATTTCTGGCCAACTCTGCTCTAACCTCTCACCTTCCCATTAATCCAAACGGGCCTATAAAGATTGAGGCGACCGGTTCAACCAGTATCGATCTCTGATTCATGGTTCAAACATTGATTTTCCGATCCAATCCTATTTTTAAAACCATTTACTACTCTCTTTGTTTACTTCATCTTCATCGAGTTTGATTCAATCTCAAAAAAAAAAAAAAAAAGCCATTGATTCAAAGTTTAAGATTTATTGATTTTACCTGTAGCCGGAGTTAGGAAGCTTCTTGCAAGTTTCATATTTCGGCTTAGGATGGAGAGTCAGACGTCGAATATTTGCTACTAAAGCAACCCATCAGTCACCGAAGGTTGTGGCAATCGGAGATTTTAAGCAAAAAATAGTGGGTTTTGTGAGGGGCAACTGTTTATAATTTCTTATTATTGAGAGAGAAGAAGTTTAGAAAGATTGCATTTTCGAGATGAGAAATAATATATCCACAATATTTTCATAATATTTAAGTGGTAGGTTTTTACGAGTTGTTATTGTTGGGGTAAACAAATAATTTTAGTGTTAGGTTCAAATTTGAACCAATAATAACTAATCACCTATAATTTGTTGTAAGAATATTTTAAAAATGTTGTGGATGTAGCTCCTTTCGAGTGAGATATCTTAAAGCAATGCAAATGAACCTAGTTTGACTAATCATGTATCTGAAATTGAAAGATTAGAAGTTTCCTTTTCCTTCTAGCTTAATCCATATCAACAGATTCTAAAACAGTAATATAGGAATTAGCGAAAACAGCCAAATTCAATGGGTAATGGGTACTCGACCTGGCCCGATATTTTCGGATATTAGTGTTGTTAGGTTCTAAAGATTTAGGATTTTATGTATTTAGAACTCTAATGTGTAATGTTGGCAAACCATGATCAAAACAATATGTTTAGTCTTGTTTAGGCTTGCTCAAAGTATGTTTATTTGTAAAACTGGAATCGAGTGATTGCAGATTTATTGGACTAAATCTGTAAGGCTCGATCGATCGAAAATTAGACTCGATCGATCGAACCACGTACAGATTTATTTTTCTGCAGAGTTTCAATTCAGCCCAAACTTTACTTAAATGTCTTGGGGTTCAAGTAAAACACTCCTATATATAAGGGAAACCCTAGAACGTTTTTGAGACTCTGAAGAGAGAGATTAGAGTGCCTCTTGTGCCTTATTTTATTTTTAGGGTTTTGTACCCAAACCTCTCTAAGTCTTTGTTGCTCATATTTGCGGTTTATGTGAATCTCTTGTGAGATCCTTGAGGAGTTTTCCTTCACATAAACTTAGGGTTTTCAAGGTAGAGATATTATCTACATCTTGATGATCAACAAGGTTGCTGCCATTGGAGCTTAAAGAAAAACAAGCGTGGGTGCTTGTAGCTGATTGGAGAATCCAAGAAAGAAGGAGTCCGTGGATTCGGAGCTTGCACGTGGTCGTGTCAGTAAGTTCTACTGGTGGGTAGCATTAGGAAGTCAAGCGGGGAGCTTGTAAGTCCTTTTGTATGAACTTCGATTCTTTCATAGTGGATTCAGGTTTGCCTTGAGGATCGGTGGGTCAAATCCTCCCAAGGTTTTTACCGGTGTGGTTTCCTGGGTGATCATATCTTTGTGTTATTTATTATTTCGTTGCTTTATATTTTTGATATGATTGTATGTTTGTGATAACCTAGAATTGCATAATTTGACTAAGTTAATCACTTGGTTAATTAACTAGGTTAATCTGGTTGGTTTAAGGGGTCTAAATTTCTAACAAGTGTGTTACTCGATATGTTATGGGGTAAAGACAAATTAGGTCGGATTTTTAAATTTTTGGTTCGGGTATTTGTATTACCCAACCCGATCCATATTATTAAAAAAGAGAAAAAGAGGTGCGGTACCAGCCGTAGTACTTCACTTGAGTTATTGGGTTGACAACAACGGATGTATATATTGACTACGGGGGCAATGGGCCATTAAATTTTTTTTTATTAAAAAAAATATTAGTATATTAATAGGTACTAATTTTAGTAATTTTGTTTAATAAAATTACATTTTGCTCCCTCTTAATAATGTCGTCTGATAATGCACAAAAATCGTTAGTGAGTTGATCATCCACACACGTACCAATGGATGTACCTAAAGAACAAAAGAGAAGAACCTATCAAAGGGCACCAGTGGTGTACCGACTAAAGACCCTCCAAAGGTTAAGTTAGTGATAGAAGAATCTCCAAAAACTCAAGAGTGCAAGAGCTAGGGAGGATTCACGTACCTCAAGAAAGGTTAGGCTGGAGATTTATATAGTGGTAGAAAGCTGATTCGAATCCCTTGATACGGGAGAGTTTCCTTGTAGAGAGAAGGGTTCCCAAATATTCGGGATTACCTTTCCATATATAAGAGATTTGATTGCGCGGCAAGGCCTTTGGTCGTGATGTGCAAGTAATTTCCATGTAAGGTCATATGAATGGGCCCCACGTAAGCCGTGGGGAAACCCTAGGGATAGGTCATTCGGATCAGGAGTTGTCTGACTCATTGGCCCTTGGAGGATCGTCCCCGAAGGGGATTGGTCGTCTCTCTCAGGGACTGATCGTCCCTTTCAGGGACCGATCGTCCCTCTTAGGGACTGATCGTCCCTCGTAGGGACTAATTGTCCCTCATAATGGCTAATTGTCCCTTTCAAGGCCTGATCGTCCCTTTCTAGGGTGGGGGTAATTATGTCTTTTTGACAGGGCTAGTGACACGTGTCACCTTCTGACTCATGGAATCAAGCATCGTGACGCTTCGTTTTTCGTGCTATGTCATCCTATAAATAGCCCAATGTCGTTATTGTCCTCATTATCTAAAAGTTCTTCCATTTTAATCCTAGAGCTCAATCGTCGGTTTTGCAATTCGTCAGTTTCCTAGCTTCGTCAGTATCCTTGCTTCGTTGGTTTTATCATTCGTTTGTTTCATAGGTATGCTCTGTCGGTCTATTTTTTCTTTTCCACTTTCTCTTTTTCTTTTCTTTTTTGTTGGTTTGTACACATAGGAAGTGGAGTAGAATCTTAGCTTTTATTCGTCGCTTGTAGGTGAAGGATGTTTGGAGATAGTGAAGTGACGAGTGAACGTACCTCATCGATCTGCATGGGTTCGGATGACGACTTGTCTAGTCCTAGGCTCGAATATTCATCAAATGACTCGTCAGTATCAAATAGGAATTCGTCATCAGAATCTCTGTCAAGGGAAGCCAGCCCTTCAGGGTGACGGCCACAGGAGGTCATTCTGCCCGACGATAGGTTTATTCATGACTTCCCTATCGATATGAGTGACGAGGTCTTTGACAGGCTGAGACCCCGTTTTCAAATCCTTGACAATGGGCCTATTAGGAAGTGTCACGCCCCGAACCCAAAAGAGTCCAAAGCATGAAAAATACATCCCAAGGGTACCTGTAAATTTTTCCTTTTTGGCAAATCAAACTATAGGAGATCTTTATTTTCCTTTCTTTTCCACAGGATAAGAATATATAACCATACTAAAATCTCCACATTACAAGTCAAATCTCTATAACACATTTACGAACAATAACTAAAAAATCATGTGCCTCCACAATATACATGAATATATTACAAAACTTTGATTAAAATTACACAAAGTCACAATCTTATCAAGAATAAGGACCTTAACATCGAGTCTAGGCCTACCACGCCAAAGGCTAACAAACCTCAAGCAACCCACCTCCAATAGAATTAATTAAGGTCTTGTTGAACATAGCAAGATCGAGTTACCAACCATTTACAGCAAAAGTCTCCAAATTTAACATAGCACTCTCATCATCACCAAAGAAGTAAGCTCCGTACCGCAGGTATAGCTAATAAATTTGAAAAACTGTTAGAGGGTGGGATGAGCTAACGTCCAGTAAGTAGCATAATTAATGGGGGTGGGGGGAATGCAAGTTTCATGATAATGAACAGTTTACAAAACTTGTTTTAGTTTGGGAAATTTCTAACTGAGTCCTGCAAGATCATTTTCAATAATAACGTGACAAGAATGATTAAATGATGAAACACAAAGTTTCTCAAAATAATACCATGAAACTATATACAATAATTTGTGAGCACTAATAATATAATTTCCAAAGCCATAATATATAACAAAAGGTAAATTATCACCAATATACCACACTACCACATAGACCGGTCAAGGGATCCACCCATTCACAACTGGCATAATATTGTCCTCTCTAGTATGCAGACTCTTGGCTCCATGGATAGCAGCCTCACCCATACCCTCAAGGTTTTTCTCTCCCACCATGGCAACAGAGAGAGCACGTCAAATAGGACATCTCTTGCATGTGGTCTTTTGGCCCCATAGGCAGCAGCCTCATCCACACACAATCAAGGAACCTCTTCCCCCCATGGGCAGCAGGGAAGAACACGTCATCCAAAGTGAAAGGGCACTAACCTGGATTTGATTCCATTGTCACAAAGACTACGGAGACCAAATCGGGTGATCACCGGAAAATCACACATGGCATGGTGTTAAAACCACATAAGCTCACAGGTTACATTACTTTGAAACACATAGTTCATATCTAGGTAATTTTAGAAAAATCTTAAATAATCTAACTTCTACAAAGTTTGTAAGGTTTTCAACTTCATTCTTGTCAAGAGATTTTCTATCAATTTCCCAAATAATACAAGACAAGTTAAGCATCTTTAAAATTTTCATTATACCATAAAATCAATGATTTTCTTATCAAAGATTAAATAAAAGATGCTCATTTTTCCATATCAACAATTCATACATTTCCCCAAATGCAATACCAAATATGATGCATTTTCATATATATAATCATATATATATATATATATATATATATTAAGGTTACGGCACAATAGTTTTTAGGAAAATATAATTTCCATAGGTAGTTTCCAAAAGCGTGTCTAACCCAAAAACAACACTTATGCAACATGTTTATTTTTCAAATATCCCATTAAAAAGCTACTTACCTCGCAACCGCAAAAGCCTAATTCTCCAAGCTCCAAGGAGATTAGCTAGAACCTAAACAATATTAAGTAAACCTATCACAATAAGCATAGAGCTTGAAATTGTATTTAGCTACAATTTAGGAATTGCCAAATGAGCTTTTAATTAGGCAAGCCTAGTATTTAACCTCATCAATAATAATATATCCCACTTCCAAAGTTTTTCAACAAATTGATTCACAAGGCATAAACTCCAATTTATAAAGTTCATCTCCAACATCATGACTAGCTTCCATAAAATTTACACTACATCATTAAGAGACCCATGAAAGCAAAATCAAAATATCTTCAAAGACAAGAAATTTAGAATTTCAACTAACTCCAAATAAACCCAATGGCAATGGAAAATTTGATTTACCAACCATCACATGTTATAACTTAAAACCCCTAAATTTTCCATCATAAATAAACCTTAGGTAGTCATCATTAGCACAAACCATATACCCACTCATCAAATAATTCCACCAATACAAAACCCATACATATAAACACATAAATATCGCTTCCCATGATCAAAAATCACATGAGTAACATTATTAAAGCTCAGATATAAATAACCTCAAGCTAAAGTGTAAAACCCACCAAAAGGATTAGAAAATTTTACCTCAAAAAAAGGATGTGAAGGTGTTTATAGGTTCATAGGAATTTTTCGGTGATCTTGCCAGAAAATTATGGTGGAAATGGTGGTGGTGTGGAAGTGCCGGTGAGAGAAAACAAAAAAAGAAAAAGAAAATAAAGGAAGATTGAGCCGACCAAAGAGGGGAGATAAGGAGGAGTGAAATGTGTGGTGGGAATGGGTGGGGTAGGTGGGGTAGTTGGGAGGCATGTGAGACCCATTAAAAATCTTACTTTCATTTTTTTTTTTTTTTTTTTTTTTGTCTAACTAGGACATTACAGGAAGGGTGACATAGGGGAGAAGTGTTACGATGGGAGGTTGTCTGACGTAGGTTTTTACGAGAATGCCTTTATAGTAGGGCTTCGTCTCCCCCTTTCCACCCTGCATCGTTGGTTGGCTTCTTATTTGGGTGTATCAGTTAGTCAGATAGCCCCAAATTCCTGAAGGATCTTCATCGGGGCAAAGGTGTTATGGGGGCAACTTAGTAGGGGCCATCGCTCCCTTACTCTAAAGGAATTTTTCTATTGCTACAAACCCCAAGAGCTTCCTCGATCCAAAGGTTTTTATAACTTCGTGACTCGTCGGGCTGCCTTAAGGCTGATATTTGATATGCCTGACTCCAATTGTCAGTGGAAGGCTAGGTTCTTCTATATGCAGGGGGTCAACTAGGTGTGTTGTCCCGATGAGTGGGACAGTATAGGGTCTTTTTATGACCATTCTTGGGGGCGATTAAACAAGTTTGGTGAGTCGTCAGGTCTGTTTGAGTCATTGGGTTTTGACTTATTCATCGGGTTTTGACTTAGTTGTCAAATTTTGATTTAGTCGTTGGGTTTTGATTTATTCATCGGGTCATTTCTAAGTCGTCAGTCAGCACTTGTTATTGGACTAACTCTGTTTTTTGTTTTGTCTCAGCCAAAGCTTACCTGACGATTCTTCCTGAGCAAGAGGCATTCTTGGAGAGAGTTTTTGAGATACCTTTCGAGGAGAGGTCTTGGAAGAAGCTTGTAAATTTGGACACACTTCATGTGATGGTTATAAAGATAAATGCAGCGGAAAATAAGTTTTAAACGGATCTACTTCATTCGATATTGATAACACGTACTAAGTAAATTTCAGAATTTTGAGAACAAGAGATCGTACCTTGAAGCGGTGAATTTCAAAACTGAAGATTGAATCACTTAGGAATATTTTTAATCTTCACTCCAATTCCACTAACGCCCAAGATGTGTGGTCTCTCGATTGGTAACAAAGGGATCACTTGTGAGTGACAAAAACTCACTTCTACACCATTACAATGTTGTTTTTCTCACTTATACATTTCTGTACGTTTTTCCCTTTGTATCTAACCAATTTATCTAATTGGGCTGGCCTTTTGGGCCTTACCAATTGGGCTTAAGTGTGTGGCTTGGAGTGGGACCAAAAGGGACCAATAAGACACTAGCTCCAATGGGCCTTGGGCTTTTCTGTCAACTCTTGACAAGTCCAAAATTACCATTAACTATTTTTAATACCACTATATAAAAATAGTTGCACTCTAGGTCTTATCTATAAATTATATCCCAAGACTTTATTATACATGCAACCCCTTCATAAAATATTCGTAGTAATACAAAGTCATTAATGTTGACTGCCACTTTGTAAATTACTACATCTTAATCCTTGAGTACCCGATTTAATCCTTAAATGTTATTCATTATATATTTATGAAATCCAATTCCATAAATATATACTTTAGTCTTACTAAAGTGGTTAGGCCTAACTCTCTGAATAACAAACTTATTAAACTTATCTCAAGGGAATACTTTATATCTCCATTAAGAGACTATGAATTCCATCTTGAGAATACATGTTCCATCAACACTAAATGTAGCTGCCCAACATACTGAGGTTTTGACCATAACTTTAGATCTCACTCCTGATATATCAAAGCAACCTACACCTCATGATCAGGTCCATTATTCTCTCAGGATTAAGAGTTCATGCAAATGTAAGTCATGAGATTTATTATTCATTTGACAGTCTTTAGGAGAATAATAAATCTCACAGCGGTCCAGATCAACATGTCTTAACTCTTAAAACATATTAACACATCAACCAGAAGTCTCCACTTCCATGATCAAGACAAATCATCATGGTTGATATGTTATAGTCTTCGCAGATGAAATGCCCAATTTCATCACCGACTACGAACTATAATTCTGAGTTTACAAAGAACTTGTGATTTATATCTTCTGTGACTTTTCACATAAATCACATACTATGCATCTCATGGACTATATGATAATGTCTAAATATTCATGTTACCATTATTTCAGATAATAATAAAACAAATTTATTAAACATAATATTAAGTCATACATAATGTCAAACACAATGTCACACTTAATATTATACATAGCATCTTACAATAGGATTTAAGGGCACCAATCCTAACATCATGCCTATTGTGGTGGACCCGTCCCTTCTGAGGAACCCAATGATTAGACCATTTCTCGAGAGTTCGTAATTTTTTTTTCTATTTTTTCTTTTGCTTGTCGTGCTTATCTTGCTTTAATCCTGGATTTGTGCACTTTCTAACCCACCCATTGGTTTCAGAGATGGAGTCAGTGAAGAACAAGCAAGCCGCAAAGACTAGGTAGGAGGAAATCAAGAAAGCCGCCGCCTTGAGAGCTCAAGGTGGGGGATCGTTGGCCCAACCCCCTCATGCCTCCAAGAAGAGGAAGCACAACTTCGATGTTCAGTCATCAGGCAAAGGTGCCTGCGGTCTGTCCATTTGTCCGTAGGCATGTGAGGTAGCTGCTGATGCTCCTCGTCACGAAGTTAGGAAGGGATTTATGACCTCCCAAGGCCCCGTCGTTCCTTCTCCTCTCCTTTTGCTGGTGAAGGATAGGGGGTATGCTGTGGATACCGCTCATTCCATCGTCCAAGATGCTGATTTGGATGAGTGCTCGGAGCATGAGACCGATCCTTTGGGTGACTCCGATCTTCATGATATGATGAGGGTAAGTATTTTTGTTCCATTCGTCCCTTCGTCGTAGAGTCGTCCCTCGCTTTGATCGTCACTTTCTAACATTGAGTCATCCCTTCTTACTCAGGGCTTGGTGAGGATGCGGGCTTTACAGGTCTGTTGTGTATCTCGGGAGGCATCGATCAAATGTTTGAAGAAGCATATAGGGTTCGAAGCAGATGCCTTAAAGAAATTCAAAGAATCTTCTGAGACCCTTGGCCAGGAGGTGATTGATCTAAAGGCCGAGTTGAGTGGGATAACCTATCAAATCGAAGATTTGATGAAGAAGAATGCCTATTTGAAGTCTGAAGTGGCTGCCTCTATGAGTAAATGGAAAAAGTGAGAGAGGAGGCCATTTAAGAGTATCAGGGATCCCAACCCTATTTCAATGAAATGAGAGGTTATTATGGGGATGGGTTTGAGGACTTCCGCAAACAAGCCACCCTCATGTTCCCAAACTTGGACTTCTCCCAAATCTAGATCAACCTGACTGACCTGACGACTCCTGCTGTTGAGCCAATTCTCGACGATGTAGAGACTGACAAGGAGGTGGTTGTGATCGACGGGCTAGGCGGTGTGGCCAACGATCTTGTGAACCCTCAAGTGCAGACTAAAAATCCTCTTGTCGATCCTTGAGAATTTGATTTGTACTCTTTTTTTTTTTTTTTTTTTTTTTTGTTAGCCTTTTATTTGTAACTTAAAGACAATGATGGCCCCTGGTTTTGGGTATTAACTTTATCTTTGCTCCTTGTTTTGGGTTAACATTGTACACTTCAAAGCTTTACTTTATAACATATTTTGCACAAGTGTTGATGCTCGTCAGTTTATTTCAATTTATTGTTGAATCGTCGACATGCAATAGTTTATTGTTGAATCATCGATTTGCTATAGTTTATTGTTGTATCGTCGGTCTGTCCACTTCTTAGGCAGGACTTAGGATTTGATCAGGTGCATGAATGCATCGTTGATTGTCAGTCCACCCCTTAAGTGTTGAAAAATACATGTTTGTATCGCATACAAGACATACGCAGCAGAAAAATAACGGATCTACTTCATTCGCAATTGATAACATGTACTATGTAAATTTCAAAATATAAGAACAAGAGAGTATACCTTGGTGTGGTGAATTTCAAAACAAAGATTAGAAGTACTTGGGAACACTTTTAATTTTCACTCCAATTCCACTAACGCCCAAGAAGTGTGGTCTCTCAATTAGTTTCCAAGGGAGAATTAGAGAGTGGTTTTCACTCACACATCCACACAATTTCACAATAATGTCTCTCATAAAATTTTGTATGTTTCTTCTCTTGTATCTAACTAATTATCCAATTGGGCTAGCCTTTTGGGCCTTTCCAATTGGGCTTAAGTGTGTGGCTTGGAGTGGGACCAAAAGGTACCAATAAGACACTAGCTCCAATGGGCCTTGAACTTTTCTGTCAACTCTTGACAAGTCCAAAGTTACCATTAATTATATTTAATACCACTCTATAAATATAATTGCACACTAGGCCTTATTTATAAATTATATCCCAAGACTTTATTGTACATTCAACCCCTTCATAAAATATTCATAGTAATACAAAATTATGAATGTAGACTGCCACTTTGAAGATTACTATATCTTAATTCCTTGAGTACCCGGTTTAATCCTTTAAGTTATTCATCATATATTTATAAAATCCAATTCCATAAATATATACTTTAGTAACTCCTTACTATAGTGGTTAGGCCTAACACTCTGAATAACCAAATCCATTATACTTATCTCAATGGAATATTTTATATCTTTGCTAAGAGATTATGAATTCCATCTTGAAAATATATGTTCCATCAACACTAAATATGGTTTTCCAACATACTGAGGTTTTGACCGTGACTTTAGATCTTACTCCTGATATATTAAAGTAACCTACACTTCATGATCAGGTCCATTATTCTCTCAAGAATAAGAGTTCACGTAAATAGAAGTCGTGAGATTTATTATTCATTTTTTAGTCGTTAGGAGAATAATAAATCTCACAGTGGTCCAATTCAACATGTCTTAACTCTTAAAACATATCAACATACCAACTAGAAGTCTCCACTTCCATGATCAAGACAAATTATCTTAGTTGATATGTTATAGTCTTCGCAGATAAAATGCCCAATTTCATCACCGACTGCAAACTAAAATTCTGAGTTTGCAAAGAACTTATGATTTATATCTTTTGTGACTAAATCACATACTATGCATCTCATGGACTATATGATAATGTCCCAATATTCATGTTACCATTATTCTAGATAATAATAAAACAACTTTGTTAATCATAATATTAAGTCATACATAATGTCATACATAGCATTATACAATAGGATTTAAGGGCACTAATCCTAACATTAGGTAGGACTTAGGATTTGATCAGGTGCACGAGGGCATCCTTAATCGTCAGTCCACCCTTTAGGTAGGACTTAGGTTTTTTATAAGCCTTTCCTTATTCGTAGATAATAATAATTTCATTTAAAAATAACTAAATAAAAATGTTGGTAACTTGATGTTTGATTAGCCAAAAAGCTTGGTCTGTCAACTACTTAAACAAAAAGGAAAGCGATAACATAGGAAAGCAATAACATAAGTTGCTACTGGTGTACTATTGATAGTATCTCCTGAGGGGGTTAGTATTCCAAGGATGGTGCAGCCTTTGTCCGTCGAGTATCTCCAAGTAGTAGGTACCTTTCCTATTACAATCAATGATTCTGTATGGACCTTCCCAGTTGGGTCCTAACTTCCCCTGCGTTGGATCTTTGATGGCCATGGTCACTTTCCTCAAGACAAGGTCCCCGATGTTGAAGTGTCGAGACTTCACCTTGGTGTTATAGTGTTTGGCCATGAGGTCTTGGTATCGGGTCATTCGTTGCTCAACAGCCACCTTTACCTCGTCTAGCAGATCCAAGTGCAGATGGATCCCTTCTTCATTTTTCCCTTCGTCATGGTGGGCTATCCTATAGCTTGCTATTCCCACTTCTGCGGGGATGATAGCCTCGCTCCCGAATGCTAGATGAAATGGTGTTTCTCCTGTGGGTGTCCGAGCGATTGTTCTATATGCCCATAAGACGCTTGGTAGCTCATCCAGCCATATCCCCTTTGCTCCCTCCAATCGAGTCTTGATCAGTTTGAGTAAGGATCAGTTTGTAACCTCAACTTGCCCATTGGCTTGTGGCTGAACAGGTGAAGAGTAGTGGTTTTTGATCCCCAATTGATTGCAAAAGTCTCTGAACGCATCGTTATCGAATTGTTTGCCATTGTTAGATACGAGGAACCTAGGGATCCCAAATCGGCAGATGATGTTCTTCCAGACGAAGCAACGGACATTCTTCTTCAAAATGGTTGCCAGTGGTTCTGCTACTACCCATTTGGTGAAGTAGTCGATCCCCATGACTAGAAGCTTGAGTTGCCACATTGCCATCGGAAAAGGTACCATGATATCTAGTCCATATTAAGTGAAAGGCCATGGGGCATTTATCGGGGTGAGTGGTTCGGACGATTGCCTTATGACATTGCTGAAGCGTTGGCACTTGTCACATGCCTTTACGTAGGATTGGGCATCCTTCTACATTGTGGGCCAATAGTACCTTACTCGTATGAGCTTGTGGACCAATGATCGCGCCCCTAAGTGGTTTCTGCACACCCCTTCATAAACTTCCTTCATGACATAGTTTGCTTCGTTGGGGACCAAACACCTTAGGTATTGTTGGAGAAACCTCTTTTGTATAGTACATCCATTATCAACACGAAGCGTGCTGCTCGAACTTTCAATTGTCAGAATTTGTCGCGGTCTTCGGGAAGTGTCCCGTTCTTAAGGTAAGAGACGATTGGAGTTGTCCTGTCAGTGCCCTTTGGAATCATATGTATCTCCAATTCCTCAATGGCAGGGGATTGCTAAACGAAGGATAGGTTCTGTCGATCGACCATAATGTGTTTCGTGGATGCAGCTTTTGCCAATCAATTTGCGTGTTCGTTTTCTTCTCCGGGACTTGTAAGAATTTTACCACAAAGGTTTGATTTGTCCGTCTTTTAATAAGGTTGAGATACTTTTTCATTCATTCGCCCTTGGCCTCGTAATCCCCATTGATATGCCCAATAACAACCTAGAAGTCGCTATGAAGGACAACAGATAAGGCCCCTGCTGCTTTGGCCGAATCCAGCCTCATGAGAATGGCTTCATATTCGGCCTCATTATTAGTATTGGAGTCCGACGGCACATTTGGTGATATCCCCTTCGAGGGATTGAAGGACCATTTTGATCCCTCCAGCTCGTTTGTTGGACAATCTGTTAGTCTGAATCTTCCAAGGGGTTGCCCCCCAATTGTCGATTTCACCTGTTGTGAATTCTGCGATGAAGTCTTAATCACGGTCCTCGGGCTGTACCATATGTCGAATTCGCTCAATTCTATTGCCCATATGAACAATCGTCCGGCAGCCTCTGGATTATCCACTGTCTTTCGAAGAGGCTTGTCCATTTGAACCACTATGGTATGGGCTTGGAAGTATGGCCTGAGCTTGCGTGCTGCTATGATCAAAGCGAAGGCCAACTTTTCCATGGGAGGATATCTTTCTTCTACTCCCCTTTAATTCGAAGGGCATGACATTGTAGTAAAAAAGGCCTTGACTAGTGACGAATGATGTCTTCTCTTAGTTTAACTTCTCAAGCTTGACCTGGTTGTAACCGTCGAAAGCATCCATCAAGCTTAGCAATTATTGTATGGCCGTCGAATCCACAAGAAGGTCGATCTGTGGGAGGGGGTAGCTATCCTTTGGACAAGCTTTATTTAGGTTAGTGAAGTCCATGCAGATTCTCCACTTCCCATTTGCTTTCTTGACCATGACCACATTGGCCAACCAATCGAGGTAGTAAACCTCTCTAATGAAGCCCGATTCCAATAGTTTATGAACCTCTTCGGCTATGGCATTGTCCCTTTCTTGAGCGAAGACCCATTTTCTTTGGCATACGGGTGGAAAGGATGGGGAAATATTGAGCTAGTGGATCATGATACTCGGGTCGATCCTAGGTATATCTTCATGGCTCCAAGCGAAGATGTCCAGGTTGTTCCTTAGGAAAAGGATCAGCCCATCCCAAATCGAGGGGTTGGCCTGCGTGTCGATGTGAGTGACTCGATTCGGGTGTCCATCGTCCAGGGAGACGGTCTCCAATCCCTCCATCGACTTTACATTTACTCATCGCTCATCAATGTTCATGGCGGTCACTTGTTCATCCATTTCCAGCATGGCTACATAGCACTCCCGGGCTGCCAACTGATCTCCTCAAGCCTTCCCTATCCCATACTTCATTAGGAACTTCAGCAGTAAGTGATATGTGGATGTGGCTACCATCCATGCATTGAGTGTTGGTCGCCTATGATGGCATTGTAAGCTAACGAGCAATCCACTACCAAGAAAGTGACATCTTTTGTGATTCGCTGAGGATAGGTGTCAATGGTGACTGGCAACGTAACAAATCCGACTAGCATGACCTTCATTCCACCGAAGCCCACTAGGGGGGTGTCTGATGGTGTGAGCCATTTCCTACCAATCCTTATCTGTTGGAAGGTTGGATAGTAGAGGATGTCAGCTGAGCTTCTGTTGTCCACTAGGACCTATCGGGTATTGAAGTCTACAATGGTCAGATTGATCACCAAGGCATCGTCATATGGGTGATGGACCCGTCGAGCATCCTCCTCAGTGAAGCTAATCACCAGGTCATCCATCCGAGGAAGCTTTGGCGGACGATCGGTGAGTTGGACATTCTACACCAACCATAGGTATGTCTTCCTTGCTTTCCTCGAGGATCCGATCGTTGTGCCTTCTCCGACGATCACTCTTATCTCTCAAAGCGGGGCCCTAGGTCATTCCTTAATCCGTCAGTTAGATTCTTGATCCTTTGGCGGGTTTTCTATTGCCTTTTCTTGTCGTATGAACCGTTCCAATTTTCCTTGCCTAACGAAGGCTTCTATCTGTTGCTTTAGGGTAAAGCAATCGAAGGTGTCGTGCCCATGGTCACAGTGGAAACGGCAGTACTTATTCCTTGGCCTTCTGTTGGGGTTGCCCTTTAGCTTACTAGGTCATACCAAAGCAGGGTCGTCCTTGATCTGTATCAGGACTTGATCAAGTGGGGCATTGAGGGGAGTGAAGTTGGCCATTCGTCCTGGCGGGGGTCTTGACCTTTGTTCATCCCTTCTATCGCCTGTTTTGGCTACCTTCCTTCCCCTTTCTGGATGGGGGTTGTCATGCTTCTCTCGCTTCTTCGGTCCGCCCCCTCTAGCAATCATGGCATTCTCAGCATTCATATACTTTGTGGCTTAATGTAGCATGTCCACCATGGTCTTCGGGTTATTCTTGTAGATTGAGAATAAGAACTTTTCAGATTGGAGTCCATTAGTGAAAGCCGTGACTAGGACCTTATCGTCGACTTCGTCGATTAGTAGTGCCTTCTTGTTGAACCGAATGACATATGACCATAAGCTTTCGTCATCTCGCTGTTTGATATTTATGAGGCTTGTTGAGGACCTCTTGTATCGTTGACCTCCAATGAAATGTGTGATGAAAAGCCCACTTTATTCCTTGAAGGTTGAGACGGTATTAGGAGTTATCTTGCTGAACCATACTCGTGTTGGTCCTTTGAGTGTGGTGGGGAAGGCTCTGCACATGATCTCGTAAGGTACCCCTTGCAAATGCATGAGAGTTTTGAATGACTCCAGATGGTTGAGGGGGTCCCTTGATCCATCATAGGCTTCCATTTGTGGCATTCTGAACTTGGCTAGAAGGGGGAAAGATGTGACTAGTGCAATGAAAGGAGAGTTGGTACGATGGACTAGTTTGTCTAAGCTAGTGGACACTCGACCCTTGAGGGCGTTCATCGTCATAACCATCTTCTCTTTCATCGTCTGCATCTCTTGCGCCATGCGCAACGTGCTGGCTTCTAGCTCGGAAGGATAACTGGTATCCTACTAGTCCCGTCTGCTGATGGCATTACTTTCCTCTTGGTCATCCCTGTCTTGATGGTCATTCGTCGGGGGACGATTGTCGTCGCGTTTGTCCTTATTCTACCCGTCATTCTGATCATTCGACTCTTGATTATTCTGTTGCTCCAACAGTCATTCCAATTCGTGGTTCCGTTGAGTGGTTTAACCACTATGGCCAGGGTTTGCACCTGCCTTTCCAATGCATTGGGCGGGTTCATAGTCTCTTGGTTGGTGGTGGCCATTGATCGCGTCTAGACCATACAACTTTTTGTCTTTGAATCGGCGATACGGCTTATCACACAATTCCCACAAACGGCGCCAATTGATGATGCACAAAAATTGTCAGTGAGTTGATCGTCCACACACGTACCAATGTATGTACCTGAAGAACAAAAGAGAATAACCAATCAAAGGGCACCGGTGGGGTATTGGCCAAAGACCTTCTGAAGGTTAAATCAATGATGAAGAATCTCCAAGAACTTAAGAGTGCAAGAGCTAGGGAGGATTCATGTACCTCAAGAAAGGTTAGGTCGGAGGTTTATATAGTGATAGAAAGCTGACTCGAATCCCTTGATACAGGGGGGTTTCCTTGTAAAGAGAAGGGTTCCCAGATATTCGAGATTGCCTTTTTATATATAAGAGATCTAATTGCACGACAAGGCCTTTGGTCGTGATGTGCAAGTAATTTCCATGTAAGGTCATGTGAATGGGCCCCATGTAAGTCGTGGGGAAACCCTAGGGATGGGTTGTTCGGATCAGGAGTCGTCTGACTCGTCGACCCCTGGAGGATCGTCCCTCAAGGGGATTGGTCGTCTTTCTTAAGGACCGATCATCCCTCTCAGGGATTGATCGTCCCTAGTAAGGACTGATCGTCCCTCATAGGGGCTGATCGTCATTTTCTATGGTTGGTCCAAAATTTTCCTCAGCACCATCAATTCTTTCTAGAGTAATATAATAGTCACAAACTTTTTTATAACATTTTTACAAACTATTGAGGTAGTAAATTTTTATTGGTTCGCACACTTGTATCACTTTTTACTTACCAATAACTACTCACCACATTAGCAATTTGTAAAAAAATTGTAGTTTTAGCATTTTCTACCTTTTAAAGGCCGTAAAAATTTATAGATTAAATCTAAAACAAAATATTCAAGTCTAAAAAAATTAGCCCAACAACAAAAATACCAATAATAAAGCTAAAAAAAATTAAGTCTAATTAATCTGTTAGGTTTTTAGACCCCTTAAAACACAACAATTTGATTAACCTAGTTTATTAGCCAAATGATTAACTTAGTCAAATTATGCAAATCTAGATTAACACAATCAATTAATCATATCAAGAAATATAGCAGCGGAAATATAAATAACACAAAGATATGGTCACCCAGGAAAACCAAACCGGTAAAAAACCTGGGGAGGATTTAACCTAGCTATCCTCAAGGTAAACTTGAATCCACTATATGAAATAATCGAAGTTCATACAAAAGGACTTACAAGCTCTCCGCTTGACTTCCTAATGCTACCCACCAGTAGAATTTACTGACACGACCACGTGCAAGCTCCGAATAGGGTGATCATATCTTTGTGTTATTTATATTTCCGCTGCTATATTTCTTGATATGATTAATTGATTTTGTTAACCTAGATTTACATAATTTGACTAAGTTAATCACTTGACTAATAAACTAAGTTAATCCAATTATTGTGTTTTAAGGGGTCTAAAAATCTAACAAGTGGTATCAGAGCAGGTAGCTTTTTTGTTTTAGATCTTTCGATCTAAGAGCTGATCCTTGACCCCTATTATCATGGATAATTTGAAGTGTCTTTCTACTCATGTTTGTGATGCTTTGAATAAAAAGGACACTATTGTTTCTGTTGATTTTTTTGATGCTTTTGAAACTCTTCATAAGGAATTATCTAAATCTTTGAAAATTTCTAAGAAATTCAAGGAAGAATTAAAATTGACTAATCTTGAAAAAGAGGAATTGATTGTTAGATTAGATGAATCTAATAAAAAGAATGAATTTTTGAGAAATCAAATTTCCTCTCAAGATGAGAAGATGAACAGCTTGGAACAAGAGTTAGTTGAATCTAAAACTAAAATTGAAAATTTGACTAGTACCAAGCCAGTTGTTGATAACAGAAGTGTTTGTGTTTCTCTTAAGCCTAAATCTGAGAAAGTTTATATCCCTCCTTTCAAGAGGAATAATAAAGAAAAGGCTTATTTTGCTAGGTTAGACAAAGGTAAAAGTTCTGATGTAGACGCTAAAGTTTTTAAACCTATATCTAAACCTACTGTTAGAGAGCATAATAAATCTGTTTTTGTGCCTACCTGTCACCTTTGTGGTGTTGTTGGTCATATTAGACCAAACTGTTCTTTGTTGAGGCAAAAACCAAAATCTGAGACTAGATTTGCTGTTAGGAATACTGATGTTCCTAAATTTGTTCCTGTTTGCCACTTTTGTGGTGTTCGTGGTCACATTCGTTCTAATTGTCATAAATTGAAATTTCAGCATTCTGTATGTCAATCTAGGATTTGTGATGATATTTCTCCTGCCATAAGTCCATATAAATCGTTTCATATTCTTTTGAAAAATTTAAGCTTGTTGGCTTGTAAAAGGAATTTGTAGGATTTTAGTCTTTCTCAGAAGATTGGTGTAATCCCTCAAATACACTCTGCTTCACATGGATTTTCACCTACAAAGCCAAAGACTTGTGCTATATGGGTGAGAAAAGATTCTTTAAGGTGAGTGTTGCTGACTTATCCTTGATTTAATTCTTTCAATTATTTGTGGACATGTTTTGTTTTAGTTTTTGGTTGTTTTATTTTCTTTGATTGTTTTGTTTTTTAGGTTGTTTTTTTTTATTAAAAAAAATCCAAAAACATCGAAAATTTTTCAAAAAGACAAAAATATTTTATTTTGAGTCTTGTTTTATTTTTCTTGAGGATTACATGAGTTATGATATCTCTCTCTTAATTTAGAACATGCTTGACATTGTGGAGAAACTTGAAAAGTATGTGTTATATAAGTGCTAAGCTATTTTTGATTTTGTGTGAGTATGTACTAGTTTGTACATGTACTCAAGGGTTAATTAAGAAATTGATATTTCTTGTTTGTATACCCTCTATAGCTTAGTTAAGCACTATCATGCATAGTTTTGCATTGTTCATTTAACATAATATGTGCTTTTTGTTTTTGGTCATAAATTTTTTTAAACCAAAAAGATTTTTGTGTTTTGTATTACATATCATGGATTTGAAATCAAGGTTGGTCACCTTATCTTTACATAACATGTTTATGTACCTTGTTTAGCTTGGATGAGCTTATTTTATTGCACTTTACTAGTTTGAGTTTTGTAGTGCATGTTGTGTGGGAAAGATGTTTATGGTTTTTGATCACTTTGTCTTGGTCTTGATCTTGAAGTCACATGTCTTTGACTGTCAGACTTGAACATTTTGAGAAAGGCATAAATAACCATCTCACCACTGTTCACTAGCCAATCATGAATACCTTAGTGCATATCGTAAGATTCTATGCTCGAGAAAGTGTAGCACATGCACAAAAAGAACATAAGGTGTAGTCTCGGTTTAATTGCTTAATGCTTAAAATTGGTGTATACTATTAGGCTTGATGCCAAATCACATAATTAAAATTGGTGTGTATATTATGAGGCAAAATTCAAGAGGCTTACATGATTGCAAGCTTATGTTCTAGGAGATATGGGAGTTATATGATGTAACTCTTTAGGTGATAGTCTCTTTTAAATTCTATGTGATGAATTTTGTAGACTTTGTGGTTGATTTCTATTTACATATCTCCTCACATGTATCTTAAGCTTTTGCTAGTTGCACACACTACACAAGTTACTCTTTGCTAAACTTGGTACATTTTATTGTGTGTGATCTTGTTGTGGCCATCCAAGATTAAAAGTTCCTTGATTTCTATTTACATATCTCCTCACATGTGTTTAAAGTTTGCGAAATTGGATATTCTAGAGCTTGTAATGAACCCGAATTGGGGATTTTGTTCAATTAGAGTGAAATTGATGAAATTGGCTTATTGTTTTGATGTAATTAAGCATTATAATCTGTAAGTGGTGTTGTGTGATGCTCAATTCATCAATTTGTTTTAAAATCTTAACAAGTGGTTTTTCAATTTTGGGGTTTTTGTTAGAAACTCCATGCTCAAGCCAATTTTGTTAAATTGAACTTAAATTGAGCTTAGTTTTACTGCATTAGAACATGCATCATGACATATTTTTTATGCATCATTTGTGTTTAGGATTCACATGCATTGCATTGTTTTTGTATCCATCTTGCAGTTTTGCAGTCATATCTCTTATTGTTTTCACACATGCATACACTTTGCTACATTGGATACTCAACTTGATCAAAAAAAAAATTGATTGATTAATTTTTGAGCTATGTACTTTCTAGTATATGCCTTTTTTATGTGTGAACTGTTGAAAATATTTTTCTTAAGAGATATGATGGATAATCAATGTGCAAATATTTTCTCTACTCATGCAACTGTTTATGGGTCACATAGTGCCATGTTTGCATTTTATTGAAAGAGAAATTTTTTTTTCTTCATGTGTATCCTCAACTTAGTTTTTTTTTTAAACTTGGTTTGTGTGTTTTTATTTCCCCCACCTCCTATTTTTCCCCAAAACTGTTTTTCCTAAACACTTGTTTTGTTTTTCCTATTTTTATAGGGAGAGAAATTTTTTTAACCTTTGTGGTTTTTAGGGAGAGTTGTTGCTCTTCATAGGGGGAGTTGTCTCTATTTTCTATAGAGTTGAATTGTTTTGTGTTCCCTTGATTGTCTATTTTCTCTTGACCTTTGTTACTCTTTGTTTGAGTTATCTTTGTCAATACGTGACAAAAAGGAAAGTAGTAGAGTCAAAGGCTGGAGCTGCCGCACATAGCTAGCAACAGAGTCGCCCCACTTAACTCCAAGTCCTACCTCCGTCCCTGGTTGACAAATATGTTCCCCAGTCTTAATAATAATAATAAAATGTACCCCAGTCTATTAAGTAATTATTACAATTACAAACTAGATTATATAGAATTCAGGAATGGTTGATTCATGGAATGAGATTTATGGGAATGATAATCTTTATTATGGAAAATAAAATGTATTGTAATGAAATAAGAGCATCTCCAGCAGCCTCTCTAAATTTGTGTACTGTTTGGAGAGTAAACAGTGACATTTACCTTTATCTACCTACTTTTTAAAATACATTTTCCAACAGACTCTCTATTCTTTCTCCATCTCATTTAAATATTATTTCTTCATTTTTTCTTTATTATTTCTTTAATCTTTCTTTATTATTTTTTAATCTTTTTTAATTCTTCCCCAATAACTATATATTTCAAATTCCTAACAGCTATATTTTTAAATTTCCCAACAGTAACATTTTCAAAATTTTCATCAATTATATAGGCTTTTTTTTAAGGGTCATATTTTTCAAATAATAATATTTCTCAATAGTCATATGTTTCAAAAAGACTTGATAAATTTTAAGATTTACATAGGTTTGATAAATTTCAAATTACATAGAATTTTTAAAGTACTTGTACAAGACACAGTCATGAAGATCACGCCACAATTAGAAGTATTCATGAAGATCGCATAGTCTCTCATCTGTTGGTTAAAGCAATATTGTTTCAGCTTAAGAATAAAATCTAGAACTGACGCAATTGTAAAGAACATTATGTATTAAATTAACCCCACTCCTCCTGTCAACAACTAGCAAATAGGTGATGATACCACTCTCATCAGTACTACATTAAAAAATAAAAACATCAATACAAAAGAAGTTTGACATTTCACAGTTAACACTAAACACTAATCCTGCCTATTTCATTGTAGCAAGCTACTGATACAAAAGAAGCTTTACATTTTAAAGGCTAATGGAAATTAGCTATCAAGTTGAACATCATCTTGGATATATGTATATAGTACAGTAGGATCACATTGCAACAAAAAAAAGTGAGTGGCCCAACATATATCCTTAGTCAGTAGAATCATATTGTAACAAAAAAAAGTTTTAAGCGCTCTCTTAATCATACAAAACAAGAGCATTGATGAATATAATAGTCTAATGACTAGACCTTCGTTTTTCAAGGATCTCCATTTGGCGCTGATGAATACATTCTTGCTGCACTGAAGACAACGTACTTACATCCATCATCATAATCTCTGTTTCCTCCTTCACTTGTTTCATTCTAATTTTCTCCATTTCATTGTCCTCCTTCAATTTATCCAATCTCATTTTTTCCATTACATTTTCCTCTATCAAAATTTTCATAGCCAATTCTATTTTCATTTTTTCCGTTTCAAGTTTTTTATCCTCAAGAAAAATTCGAGCCATCTCCTGCTCGTGGTTTGCAAGACGTCCTTTCTCAATACAAGCCATTTTCATCTCATTCATTTTTCTTTTTTCTTCCATCATAACATTCAGTACATCTTCTATGTGAGAAGTCGTACCTTGTTTGCACTTTTGTTTCTTCAATCTTTCTTTTTCAGCTTTCACTCCTGGTGGTCTCTCCAAGTTTGGTCTCTCCAAGTTTACAATTGGAACTTGTAGAGCATCATCATCCTCTAAATGTTCAAACTCCAGATTAAAAGGTGAAGATGCCTCAAATCTCCTTTTTTTTGGTTGTTGATTGTTAACAATAACCAACCATTTTGGTGAGCGCTTTAACAAATTCCAACAATGTTCAAACTGAAATTTGGTGCCCTGGATTGCATGATAAAGGTTTCTTGCTGAATCAAGCTGAACAATTAACAAATAGATTATAGTTACTATCTTGAAACAGTTGGAATAAATTAGCAAATTAACACAAATTTCTTTATAAGATTTACCTTGTCTTCTTCAGTCTTACCACTTTCATTCTTCGGTTCAATTTGTGACAAAAACCCACAAAACTTATTGGTGCAAAGTTGAATCGTTGAGCATTGGTTCATAAGAGAACCCGTCGTACGCTCAGAAGTGATGGTCTTCCACTTGTGGTAGTACGCCCAAATTCTTGTCCAATATGTATGGCGGTTTGGTTATTACTTTTCACTACATCTTGGTTGACATTAAGAAAGGCAGACACAAGAAGAATGTCTTCTTCTATGGAGAAGTTGATGCCACGTTGTGATTTCTTAGTTGTGGATTCAACTTGGGGTGGAGACATTTGGCTGAATGTTTGGGCTTGTGGAACATTGTCTTCATCACTAATATGTGAAGATCCAGACATATAATCATTATAGCTATCTTCTATAAGATTAGTGAATGATGTGCCTCTTGGAATACCCGGATCCATCCCTAGTAACAAAAACAAAAAATAAAAACACATAATGCTAATGAATAAACATAGCAAGCTCTCTTCCATATGCATTTAGTTGACAGTTAACACTAATTACTTATTACAACTTATTCCATCACATGACATTATTAATAAGCATGTATGTCAAGACTGCCTTTAGCCAATAAAACTAGTGTAGCAACAAATGCAAAAATAAAGGCAATATTATGAGCATTTCTCATCCCTAAAAGCTACCTTATTACCCTCCAATTGTAACTCATTACCCTCTTATTAGCAATGTGGAATTACCACGATAGGATGCTTGCACTGTGGAATTACCACGATTAGCAATTTGAAAATTGAGACATCTTCCCCTTTACTTTCTTCCACTCTGCCACCACTTCATCTCTTTGCAATCTATTGTACCACCCTTGCAACTGAAAATTATATCCAACCTCCAATCTTTTAGGTTCCGAAACATAAAGTATGATAAAGACATATAATAGAACATGTATCAACAAAACTGTTTTCTATTAACTCTCTATAATCCCCATTTTTTTTGGACGAAAAAGATAGAAGAATATGCCATTTTATCTCCAAACAATGGTTGATTTCTAATTGATGCATCTATGCAGACAAGTTAAGTGCTCTTGTAAGCTTGGGACTTTAAAGAACACTTTACAAAGTTTCATTTCATGCTGAATTTCAACCTCATCAGGAACAGAGCAATGGGAACTTTTTCTATATATTCCTACACACATACCTAAGCAACTAATACCTCATTTAGCAAGACCCAAAAAAATGGTACCAATCATAGCCATTTAATGCACAAAGTAATGCAGAGCATCAACTAACATTCATATTGGTGAGAATATACACAATCAAAAAAAAAAATTCATCTCAATAGCAGCATCTAGTTGCAGAAGTACAGGAATTGGTGAACCGAGAGTAGGTGTAATAACTCCTACTCTTTCTCGAGCCTTATGGTCCAATACCTCCAACTTAAAAATAAGAAACTCTAACCTGCAATTACAAATGCACCTCAATGATTACATTATGACTAAAATTTGTGCACAGAAACACACATATTCACGCATTATCAATGAAAATCGCATTCAGAAACAAAAATTCACAGAATCATATGGAAATTATGACAATGCTCTTTAAAAAGAACAAAAACAAGAATTCCCAGAAAACATTTTCCAAAACCCATTCCAACCACATAGATATCAAAAACCCACCAAGCAAAAATGACAAACATGCAAAACCCAATATGAATTCAGCGATCAAACATCATTGCCATTACCAAGAATTCTTTAAAGTCAACGCAGCAGAGAACACAGCCACAATCAGCAGAGAATTCTTTTGATTAGAGCTTGAAACCCATCACAATTTCAAAGACAAATATTACTGATAAACAATAAAAAATAATAGTTAAAGATCAAACAATGAAATAATAGTTAAATAGAGAAAAGATCAAGAACAGAGTGAAAGACAGACAGAGAGAAAAGAACCAAAAACCCAAAACCTAAACCCAGATAGTGGTGAAGAACAATAGAAAATCATTCAAAACCACCATTGTTGGGTACCTATTTCAAAACCCAGTATATGTGAAAGACACGGTGCGAGTTTTTTAGGTACCGATTTTCGTTGTTGACCGATATTCTCAGATTTCCATTGTTGACCGATGTTCTCATATTTCTGTTCGTCCTCACTGGTGGTTGAGCCACGATTTGGGGTTCAAAATATCTGGGCAGATCGTCTTGTGAGAGAGAGCTCTGTCGATTTTGTGCTTCACCGTTGTTTTCTGATGAGAAGCAAAGAGAGTTTTTTTCTAAAGAGAAGCAAGAGAGAGACGGAGTGAAGAAGAAAGAGAAAGGAAGGATAGAGAAAAAAATATTTTTTTAACTTAACCTGTATTATTTTAAGGGGAAATAATCTTAGCACAAGCTACGGTGATTGCTACAGTGATTATTGTAGTGCTCCCTAGACCTGGAGAGCTACCGTAACAAATCTATAAAAAAAAATAGAGACAGAGAGGCTGTTGGAGTTCCTTTTTGGTGTGAACAGTGACTTTTCTCTTTAAAATTTAGAGATAGCTAGCCCTGTTAGAGATGCTCTAATTAAACATATTCATAAATTTGATTGTGAATTGTAATATTTGAATAAAATTTAAGATCTATTTTAGGAAATATCTTATTTATACAATTATATTTTCTGAAAAATATATCTTTTAAATTTGAGTGAGAGATATGTTATTTTTTGATGATTTTTTATTTTCATAATTGTTATGTATATGTAAAGTTTGTTTATTTCGCAATATATTAATTTTATAAATTATTACATCTACTAAAGAATAGCTCATTCTCAAAAAAAACAAAAAACAAAAAAAACAAAAAACAAAAGAATAGCTATTACAACTCTTTTGAAAATGAATTAATTATTCATCATTTTAAAGAATAACTATTCATAAGGAATAATTATTTTCTGTAATAAAAATATAACTAAATTATTGAATAGCCAAATTATAGAAATAACTATTACATTATAGTGCTTATTACAGTCTACCAAACATGTCTTTAGTCATTTGTCAAGTATGAAAAATATTTAGTCCTATAGAGTATACACAGACCTCCCAAAAAAAAAAAAAAACAGTAGAAGAGGTTTTCAAGAGAACTACGCCTTGTAGTTTGTTTTTTTGGGGCTGCTTTTGTTTCTATCATTTGGGCAGGGCTGCAGTTTGAGATCAAACTCGGCAGAAAATTAATTAGTTTCCTGATCAAGTTAAGAAAATTATATTTTGATTAAAGATCTTTTAAACAAAAAATTATATTTTGTTTAGCTTACTTGTTTTTAATGAACACCCATTTTAGGCAAGAAAAGAAAAGAGAAAAAAAAAAGATAACAAAAGACCTGTTCCATCGAATTTTCCAAGATAAATTATAAATTTCAAAGATTTAAACATAGAAAATCAATGTTCTCTATGTAATAAATAAAACAACTTATATCATCATTTCAACTTTCTAAGTATTACTACTATCTAAAACTTAAAATACGTGAAGAAAATTTTTAGAATGTTAAAATTTAGTGGGATTATTTTAGACATTACACAATGTAATATTCTAAGAATTATAAGTTTTAATTAGAGTTTAACTGAGAGAATAACAATATGATATATTTGGTGATCTTTTCCAAAATATTAAGGAGAAAATTGTTTGATTTTTAAAGTTTAAAGAAGAATTGTGAACTACCCCAAACATAAAGGATGAAAGGTGTTTTTATCCTAAGTTTTTTACTTATTATTTATTTTTGTGTGTGTAAAACTATGTTTTAAAAAATTAAAAATTAAAATGGTGCATAAAGATAAAAATACAATAAAAAAAATACAAAAAGTCAACCCAAGAAAATTGTACGTAAAATAATGAATTTTGGCTCAACAAAGTTGACTAAACCAAAAAAAAATCTAAAAACACAGAAGAATGGCACAATATTTTCGTAATACTTTTATAAATTTGTAATATTTTATTTTGACTTATAAAAAATTGACAACTTAGCAGTTTTGAAAATATTATGATGCATTTGCAAAATCTATACAATATTTACCATTTTTTGTGTGCAAATGTGTGTAATATTGACCACTTTTTGTGTGTTTACAATGTAAACTTACATTGCAAGTATAAAGTAAACATATAAAGATCTTAAAAGAAAAAAGAAAAAACAAAAACAAAAACAAAGCTCAAACAAACTCGCGTACTTGAAGAAAAAGTGAAGCTCACCAATTGAATAAACCAAAAATACTATTTATGAGCTTATTTGCTCTTTTTACATAGTTAATAGAAATAATATCTAAAAAATAGTTAGATAGTATATTTAATATTTAACCCATACACACTGTTGCAAAAGTGGGGGGCTATCCAATTTTTTATTCACTACCAACACACGTTACACACTTCCTTTTCCTAACTTTCCTTTTCTTTACTTTTCTTTTTCTGACTCTCTGTACCATTAACAATTAACATATGGTCAAACACTATAATATTAAAAATGTCCAGTTAATGTGTGCCTTACTTTTTCAATTTTCAAGAATTTTGTTTTAAAAAAATAAAAATTATTGTGTGCCGACACACATTAACAAAATCCATATCAGAAACACAATTTTCTTATTTCCTACTCTCGGACTCTTTCTATATAATTTTTTTTTTTTTTGCTGAATAAATACACTTTCTATATAATTTAACTTTATCTTGCAACTACTCGCATATCTCATTCTCGTCTCACAACTCATATTTGCATTAAAAAAAAAGCCAAAAACCAACTGTCTCTGAGACAGAGACGGACAATCACAAAATCAGTGAAGTCAAAATCATAACCCCCAAAAAAAAAAAAAAAACACAATCATAAGTCACAAGTCACAACCTTATCACACTATCATATGAGGAGAGAGAAAAAAAATTATCATAGCAGATAAACTCATAAGAAGACTAGCAGTTAGGTCTTGGAGAGAGAAAAGAGAAGTACTTTAAGTTTGGTTGAAGGTGAAATAGGGAAAAAAAAAAAAAAAAAAAAAAAAAAAAAAAAAAAAAAAAAGAGAAAAATAGAGAGATGATATTTTTAGTGGGTGTTTGGTTAGAAAGAAGAGAGGAAAATAAATTGGTAGGTTAGGTGTTTTCTCTTCAAATTCACTAAAATGTTTTCTCTCCAAATTAGAGAGAACAAAAGAAAAAATATTTGGACAAAAAACACTAGTGTTAACGTTTTTACTGTTCACAATTTTTTTTTCCTGCTTTCTTTTCTAATTTGTCCTATTTAGTTTAATACACATTTTGTCATTTTTTGATACGTGTCAACTGTTTTTTTTTTTTTTTTTCCTTCAATTTTTTGTCCTTTTTTTTTTTTCTTAATCTCCTCAGCGAGTGAACTAGGTGTTGGTGCTTTTATTTTTTATTCATCCATTTTTTTTTTCTTTTTTTTTTATGGGACATTTTATTTTCTTATTTGTTACTTTTTTTTAATCTATTAGATGCACTTTTTTTTTTTTAATCTATTAAAGGCGTGAAAGTAAATTTATACAAACTATATGTTCTATCCCTCCACTTTTCTACTCTCAAACCGAACATCATGAAGGAAAACTAAAAACTTTTCTATCCTCTCATTTTCCACTCCTCCAACCAAATGAACTCTTGAAGATAGAGGGCGGGCTGGGTGGCGAGCAGCCAATGTCGAGGTGGGCACTGGGTCAAAGGAAGCATGCGTTTCTCTCTCTCTCAATCTAAATCTTTTTTTCTTAAAATTATTATTATTATTATTATTTTTAGACAGAATCTATTTTCTATTTTCTTAAATTAAAGTGGTGAATTTTGGCTAAAATAGTGGTTTGTTTGGGCTGGGTTGTTATTTGTAAAAATGGAATTGACACTCATGAGAGAGAGAGAGAGAGAGAGAGAGAGAATTAAAAGGTGACCATGAGTGCAAAAATAAGCTTATTTCCTGCAGCAGTTTCTGAGCAATTGACATAAACTAAAGAGCTAAACAAAGATTAATTGAAATTTCAGCAGACATTCGACAAGACTGAACAGGAAATGGAGAGGTGTATGTCACCTCATTGCTAATTACCAATAGGGTATCTAAACTCCACTCTAACAGAGACAACAAATGGAAATAAAAACAGATAATAGAAAAATCAAGTACACTTCTAAAAGAGCCACAAACAGTATTATTAATTTTCCTTGAAAAATCTGCATGCTTGCCATTTTTAAACCTACTAAACACAACAAACTTAGAAGTAGGAGCTCACTTTTTCTATAACAGGGCGAGCCATGTTTCCAAGCAAATATTTCCTCTCACAAATTGCAACAGCTCTCGAGCAAAGAAAAATATAACTTCGTGCAAATTCCTCCTTCAAGTCCTTCACCACTAACTGAGAAGCATCACTGGCTTTAGCCTTCAATTCCAACCCTTCCAATTCCCCAATACCCTATAAATTTAGCATTTCAGATAAGCGCACAATTAATATGAATGCAGCTGGTCAAGTGGGAATCAAGGATAGCATCTCAAACTAATAAATAGTACAGGAAGACTAAATAAGTAAAGGAACTATAAGCAAGTAGATGTTGCTACTTAACATACCTGACCAACATCAAAGCCATTGTTCTCCCTGCTGCAAGGGAAAGGTTTGTTAAAAAATATACCTTGGGAAAACAAATAATTCAAATGCATTAACCAGCACCATGAAAGATTAAAAAAAAGAATGCAGCATTCATTCCATTCAAGTAAGGTGATTCAACAAAGTCTGCAAAGGATCAAGTTCAAGCATGGAGCTAATATTTAATCAGGTGCAAAAACTACCATAGCATGAAACATTAAAAACAGAAAGCAGGTAGCATCTATAGTTCATCAATACCAGCGTAAACAGCAGAATTCTTATAATGAAGTCATCTCAACCACTACATAACACAGTTCGTCGGTTACTACAAACTGCTGTTTAATCTCCTGCAAACTCACTGGTTATCTCTCCTCATGAATTGCCATCAAAGAAAGCACGAATCTAATTTCATATTCTAATCAATTGTATTCCAAACATACCAATCTAAAACTGAAGAACCCTGAATACTTGTACAGTGGAAACACATTTAAGGGGAATGTTCCAAGCTACAAAACAGGGGACTACAAAACAAAACATATAACAGGATACATACCTTAGCCATAAGACTATGACTGATGTGCCTAAGCCACCACTATCAGCTTGAACGACCTTATTCAATTCACCACATAACCCTCTACCATTTTTAGCTTCAGCAATTGCCATCTCTCTATCACTCTGCAAAACTGCTGGAATAACTGCATCTCAAGGGCAAATCATTTGGGTTACAAACATAGAGGCTAGTCAAAGTAAAATCTTAAACAGTGCATTAAAAAAATCTTGCAAGACAACTCTCTTGTCGAATATTAAGTCATGATAGCTGGCACACCATCAAGACAATAACACTAACATGAAAAAGAATGAACAACAATAGCAAATATTAACTGATATTGACTTCTCTAACCAGAAAATCTCTTGGGCTATATACCAAACAAGGATATTGCAGAAACAAGTATTCAAAAACAACCTCACCTTGATTGATACAAGACTTAGTTACACTGCCACCATTACTAATAATAGCAACAGCATGACCATGGAGTTCACTCGTTCTAGCCATCAACTGTAAAAAAATCCAAATTAATCACATTACTTATACAACAAACATTTATTTATAAAGACGCAGATTATTTATACCTGGAGTAGGGATTCTCTTAAGAATCTGCTGTAAGGTTCATATTTTGGCTTCCCAGCACTTAGTGGTCCATGGCAGCCGGTGGAGGATTTCAGGGGAGATTCGGTTGTGGAAGGCTTGCTGCAAATGCAACTCATGATGTTAGTGGCAAATTGGAGTTTTCTGCAGTTAGTTAGCGCCTTGGAAATTCTTAAGAGAAAGAGAGAGAGATTTTGATTTTGAGGGTCCGACAGTCAACCAATAACAAGGAATGATAGGGACATACCAATTTTCACACCCAAATTAACACACTACTTATGTATCAAATCTTGATTGAATATAGCACTTTCACAATGGTCCATCACATGTATTTGAAGACAGTGAAATCCAATCAAGACTTGACACACAAGCAAGGAGTGAATTTGGATGTGGAAATAGGTGCGTCCCTAGCATTATCCCTCCTTTTCTCTTCCTATCTCTCTTTCTCTATTTCAAGAACTGATCTGATTACTTAGTGCCAAAGAAGAATTCATATTGGAGATACCAAAGGTAGGAATGGCAACCGGGCGGTTTCCTATTCCCCGCCCCCCTCCACTTCCTCTTCGGGGCGGGTATTTTTTGGCCCCGTTCTAGCAGGTCCCGTGGGTACCCATGCCGCCACACCCAAATTTTTTATACATATACTTGTTTAAAGTTTATTTTGAATGCATTAAAATAAAACTCATAAAACATTAAAAAAGCAAGTTCTAACATTACAAAATTTTGTCAAAGCATAACAATACAACAATTCAAGTAATAAGAAATTAAGAAGTACAAAAACAATTCAAACATAACAATACAACAATTTTTTTTGAGAAACCAACAATACAACAATTAAAAAGTATAAACAACATAAATATTAAAACCCATATTTTATTAAATTGCCATCCCGTAAAGAGACACATATTTGATTTGTTTCATTATTCTTTTTTATATTCTTTTCGTGAAGCCCACCAGACCCTCAATCAATCATTTCTCCTTATCTTCCACAACTCGTGCCTAAAGCTCAGGAAAACATTGAAAATTCAAGATGCCTATGTTGTGTCAGTGGGTTTCACTTCACCCAGGACGAAGTGGGTCGCCGATCTCCTCAGATCTTCAACCACGCCGTGAAGCTGATAGAAAGAAAAAGGGTCTACAGTGGTATCAGAAAAACCGGTTCAACCAGTACCGTTCTCCGATTTTCATGGTTCAGCCACCGATTTTTCTATCCGATCCTATTTTTAAAACCATTTACTACTCTCTTTGTTTACTTCATCTTCATCGAGCTTGATTCAATCTCAAAAAAACAAACAAACAAACAACCATTGATTCAAAATTTAAGACTTATTGATTTTACCTGTAGCCGGAGTTCGGAGGCTTCTTGGAAGTTTCATATTTCGGCTTATGAGCAGATGGAGAGCCGGACGTCGAAGGTTTGCTGCTGAAGCAACCCATCAGTGGCACCGGAGATTTTAAGTAAAAATTAGTGGGTATTTGTGAGGGGCAGCGGTTCTTATTTTCTTATTATTGAGATAAGAGTCATATAGAGAGAACACGTTTGTAAAGATTGAGTTTTGTTGAAAGGGTGGCAGAGTGGAAAGATGGGGTTTTGTTGAGAAGTTGGCAGATTGATTTTTGTTGAGATAGGCACATACAACCAACCACCACGCATATATGTAAAAGCAATGCAAATGAACCTACGTTTGACTAAACCACGTAACTGAAAATTGAAATCTTCTTTTTCCTTTATCCAAAAAGATGCGAATGATGCTTCTTTTTCCTATTGCTGAATGCATCGATTTTATTAAAAGTGGAAAAAAGAGGTGGGGTACCAGCCAGTTGTGCTGTACTTAAACATAACATGATTTATATGGTTGACAATTATGTACCCCAGTCCATTAAGTAATTATTACAAGTACAAACTGGACAAAATAGCATTCAGGAATGCTTGAGTCATGGAACGAGAATTACAATGGGGGTGTTAATGAAAATAAAATAGGATGTAATGAGGGCTCAAAAAAAATAAAATAAAGGATGTAATGAAATAATTAAATATATTCAAAAATTTGATTGTGAATTGTTATATTGAAATAAAATTTAAGATTTATTTTAGGAAATATTTTATTTATATAATTATATTTAGTAAAAAAAATATTTTTTTAATTTGAGTGAAAGATAAGTTATTTTTTGATGATTTTTTATTTTCATAATTGTTATGTATATGAAAAGTTGGTTTATTTCGGAATATATTAATTTTAAAAATTATTATATCTACTAAAAAATAGTTATTACAACCCTTTTCAAAAAGAATAACTATTCATAAAAAATGATTATACTTTGTAATAAAACCATAACTAAACTATTAAATAGCCAAATTATAAAACTAATTATTACATTATAGTGCTTATTATTGGTTACCAAAAATTCTCTTAATCATTTGCCAAGTATGGCAAATATTTAGTCCGACAGAGTACACTCAGACCACCCAAAAAAGAAGAAAATACCCAGCAGAAGAGGTTCAAGAGAACTACGCCTTTTGTAGTTTGTGTTTTTTTTTTTTTGGGGGTGGGGGGTGCTGCTTTTGTTTCAATCATTTGGGCAGGGCTGTAGTTTGAGATCAAACTCGGCAGAAAATTAATTGGTTTCCTGGTCAAGTGAGCATGCATATTCTGGTAATTTGGATCAATGCCTTCAGGAGCGGAGTCAGGAATTTTTGTTTGGGGGGGCCAAGTTGCGATGCTAATATATTTATCAAGACAACTTCCACACTCACACACACACATATGTACACACATGCACACTTTTTTATTATATATACACACACTTTTTTATTTGATAAGTTATATATATAAACACACCAAAAAAAAAAAAAAAAGATCTTAATATTTTCAATCAAAATTATTTTTGACGGCGATCTTTCATAAAATAAAATTCATTTTTTCCATTTTCATGGTCAAAATCTTAAAAAGTTTCATTTTAAATACAAATTATCAAATTTTATGCTAAAGTAAGTAAAAAATCTTTCAATTGAACTAATGAAATTTTCAAAAACATGAATGATTCAAAACTTGGAGAAATAAGTTAGGCTCTAAACACATTTAAAGCTACCTTGCTTTAATACATTATATGGCAACTAAAGACACATTTCATATGTAGTTTTAGTGACAACAATTTTTTAATGAGTCAATGACTTGTTAATCGTTACATAACAGGTTGAAAAATATAGATTCAAACATGTTTGATACCAAATTTTATCAAATATTTAACAGATATAAAATCACATTTTACAATAAAAAATAGAATTGCGAAAAATAAAGTTATATCTCTATAACTATTAAACCAATTATTTTATTTAAGAGCATTATTAGACTAATTCAAATATTTGGGGGGGGGGGGGGAACTCTTATTTTTGTAAACTAAATTTTGAAAACATAAAAATAATTGTATATATATTTTTAAAAATTTTAAAATTTTGGCCCCCCCACCCTTATACGTGCCTCCGCCCTTGAATGCCTTGTGCAGTTTATATTTTTAATTAGCATTTCTCTTCCTTACCCATTTTTAATAATTTCCATTATGTCGGACTCTGAAACCTTGAAATTGTACAAGTATTTGTTTTTTTATTTTGTTTTAATCCATTTTTAGAAAAGTTTTATTAGGAATTGAAAAAGTTGTCAAAATTTTTTCAATTTTCGATAAATTTTTTTCAAAATTAGTTTACTATTATGTGCCCTTAGGACACACATTAGTAAAATCCTTGTTTTAATGGGGTTTGAAACATGAATCTTCGTTAGAACCCCAACAAAGATTTCATCTTTTTTTTTTTTTTTTGGATGAACCAGAAATTTTATTTAGAGAAAGAAACAAACTACAAGGCCCTACTGGAATCCTCCAAAATAATGGAATAGAAACAAGCAGGGCTATTACCAAAATAAAAAAGGTCAACAAAATTGCGAGTTAGAGACCATTTTGCTAAGGAATGGGCTGCTGCATTACGCAACCTTGGCGCCCACTTCACAAAACACTAATGACCTCCAAAGGGGGGGGGGGGGGGCAGCCAAATCATTGAGAAGCTGTACACAAGATTGGCAGTCTCACCCCTACTATGATGCACTCATTACCCATGATAGGAGCTAATGAGAGGGCCCTTTTGAAGAGAACGGCTTAAAGAATTTGATTTTGTTTTTACGGGGATGCTTTTTATCCTTCATTTAGTGGATGTCATGTCCAGTTAGCCAATATGCGGCCAATGAAGAGCTCACCCACCTAGTATAAGCATGTGCTGGGGTATTTTTTTCTTCTTCGTCACGCTCTAGACATGCGTCTTTGCTATTACTGGACAGCTTTCTAGTAGACTTTTGTTGGAATACTTCTATAAAAATTATATTTTGATTAAAGATCTTTTAAGTTAAGAAAAAAATATGACTTCTCATCAAAGGCATAAGCATAACAGTTTGATGCTATTAAATTCAAAGTTAAATTTAGTAAAAATATGTTTTTAATTAATATCATAACCTGCCTATGAAGAGTTGGCTCAAGTCAATAAGTGCAGTGCATTAGTGACTTTAAAAGCCATATGTGATGCATCAATTTTAAATTTAAACTTCTCAAATTTATAGATTTATTAGTTTCATAAATTTATGTAATTTCAAAATAATAGTTAAAGCATTATGAATTAGTGAAGTGGGATATTTTTATTTTATGAAGCATTTGTGGGACATTTGACACTTTTATTTTATGAAGTATTTGTGGGTCATTTGACATTGTTATTTTATGATGCATTTGTCTTTGTCTTTTGAGATTTGTCTTTTAATCTTTTTATCTAAAAAATAGTATCTAGAAAATAGTTAGATAGTGAATTAAATATTTAAACCATACAAACCGTTGCTCCATTGGGGGGGCTATCGAATTTTTTATTCACTACCGACACACGTTACACATCCTTTCCGTAACTTTCCTTTTCTTTTCTTTTTCTAACTTCTTGTACACCAACACAATTTACAATCGATTGTTGCCCCCACCATTAACAATTAACAAGTAGACAAACACTATAATAACACCCTTATTATTTATTCCCTACTCTCTGACTCTTTCTATATAATTTAACTTTAATCTCACATGTCTCATTCTCATCTCACAACTCATATTTGCATTAAAAAAATGCCAAAAACCAACAGTCTCTGAGACAGAGACTGACAATCACAAATCAGTAAAATCACAATCATAAACCCAAAAAATAAAATAAAAAACACAATCATAAGTCACAACCTTATCACACTAGCATACGAGGAGAGAGAAAAAAAATTATCATAGCAGATAAGCTCATAAAGAAGACTAGCAGTTAGGTTTTTGAGAGAGAAAGAGAAGTACTTTAAGTCCTGAAGATAGAGGGCGGGCTGGGTGGCGAGCAGCCGGCGTCGAGGTGGGCACTGGGTCGGAGGAAGCACGCGTCTCTCTCTCTCAATCTAATTCTTTTTTCTTAAATTATTATTATTATTACTATTTTAGAGAGAATCTTTTTTCTTTTTTCTTAAATCAAAGTGGTGAATTTTGGCTAAAAGAGTGGTTTGTTTGGGCTGGGTTGTTATTTGTAAAAATGGAATTGTTGTTTGGGTTGGGACTCATAATTATTGTTGTGAGGACTCATTTATGATCTTGTTTGGGTTTATTAATGTTGTAGTTTGTCTATAAAAAAAAAAAATGTTGTTAAGATTTTAGTTTTGGAGGAGACATTTTGTTGTTGTTGTTGGTAATATCAGAGGCCCTGGGCCCTCTTGGGCACATTTGTCCGTCCCTGATGTGATCTTTTATATATTGTTACCAGTATATCAATCATTCCTTTAATTCTTATAAAACGTTGTATTGTAAAAAAAAGAAAATTTTACTACTGATTTGATGAGTCAAACAGTAAAAGAAGGAAAGAAAAATTAACTATTGATTTGATGAGCCATTAAACTTTTTTTTTTTTTTTTTTTTTTTTTTTTTTTTTTTTTTGAGAAACAATGAGCCATTAAACATGGTTTGTAAAGGCCATATAAAAAAAAAAAAAAAAAAGAAAAAAAAAAGACATGATTTGTAAAGGCACTTTTCTTTTTCTTTTTTATATATAGGTCATTATTTTTTTTTTTTTTTGCTAAGCTTCAATGTCATTCAACAGAAGAAGAAAAAACTACATTGGAGGAGTCTACCACACAAGCAGAGAGGATAACCTCAGGTAGATTCTCCTTATTGAAACATAAAGGTGCAGCTAGAGTTAAGGCAAACTTTGCAGCAGTATGGGCTGCAACATTACAAGACCTACGGGCCCAAACAAAAGAACAACAAAGGAAAGACAAGGCAGACTGGAGAATATTAAAAATAACATTGCTGATGGTCCAGTTAGGCACAGATGGTTTGTCAGCCAAGGAGTCCATGCACACCTTTGAATCACTCTCAATGATCACTTGATTCCATCCTTCACGAGAGGCCAGATTGACAGCCCAGAGGATTGCGCTTGCTTCTGCCTGGATGAGGCTACAGCTATGGAAAGGTTTAGCCCATACTTTGATTACTTCACCTGAATGGTTTCTCACTACTACTGCTAAAGTAGTTTTTGATGGGCTAACTGCAGCATCAACGTTCAGCTTGATGAAACCAGAGGAGGGAGGCTTCCAACTCTGATGCGAGGATGAGTGAAGAACTTGGGTGGTGGATTTGGTTACGGTAAGGAATTCGGAAATTCTACTCTGGATCCGTGAGCATGTAGCATGGATGTCAACCTTTTCCCCTTGAAACACAATTTTGTTCCTTAAGTTCCATATTCCATCAACCACGAAAGACATGGCTGAGGATACACACCAGATTTCAGCATCCGTGGTGGTGAGAAAAGGGGGAGGCGCGAGGATGAGCTTGATTAAATCACCGCTGCACAGGATCTGTTGAGAATCAGTTCTGAATCCCCAGCAAGTTCCGAACCAAATTGCTCTAGCAATTGAGCAGTTGAAGAAAAGGTGGCATATAGATTCAAGATCATTACCACATAGGGCACAAGAGGGGTTAATGGCTTCGAGTCTTTGGTGCAAGATGTCCCTGGTTGGCAGAGAGTTGGTTGCCATCCTCCATAGCAGAGTTTTGATTCTTTCCGTAGTTTTGATTTTCCATAAACCTTTCCATTGAGCCTCACTTAGGGAGCTTGTGACATTAAAATTGTGACTAGTTTTGTACACTGACTTCACAGAGAAGACTCCCTTATTTTCTGGAATCCATATCAATTTATCTGCTCTGGATCGTTGGGGAATAGGGATAGAAAGGATGGCTTGTGCCGAAGCTGGCTCAAATAACTCATTGATTAAGCCCACTTTCCAATGGTTGGTGGTGTTGTTGATGAGCATGGAGACCATCAATGGATATTCTGCATAGGCTGCCTGCAAAGGTTTTGGAATGAAGTTGTGAAGCCACGGAACCCACGGATCACGCCGAACATCAATGGCAGTACCATCTCCAACTAGGTAACACGCCCCTTTAACAATCAGCTTCTTTACCCCTTCTATGGCTCTCCAAACCGGGGAAGCTTTTGAAGGGGGGTCATCACGCAACCAACTGTGACGAACTTTATACTTAGCCCTTAAAATAGCCATACAAAGACTATCCCTCTTTGATGCTATCATCCAAGCTAATTTAGCTAGGAGAGCATCGTTGAAATCCTTTGCTTTTCGGAACCCAAGTCCACCTTTGCAAGTTGGTTTGCACAAGTTATCCCAGGCTGTTAGCGCTAGGAAAGGGCCAATTTGTGATTTTGGTTTCCACCAGAATCTGCAGGATAGGGCATCAAGCTTATCACAGACACCAGAGGGAATGTTGAAAGATGACATAGCATAGTTTGGAATGGCTTGAGCAACTGACTTTATCAGAGTGGTTCTTCCTGCCCTAGATAGAGTTTTACTTCTCCAGCCTGTAAGTTTTGTTTCAAGCCTATCAGCCAATTATTTGAAATCCTTGGAGGGGGCTTTTGAGAGGAAAAGAGGTGCGCCTAGGTAGACAGCATCATGTTTGAGCTTTTTCATCTCGAGAATGTGCTTGATGGATCTTTGGGACTGGTGGGGTGTGTGCTTTGAGAAGAAAACTCCAGATTTAGCTCTGTTTAGGCATTGGCCGGACCACTTGCAATATTTTTCTATGCACTCTACAAGGGTTAAAGCATTCCTCCTGGTGGCTTTGGTGAACAAAACTATGTCATCAGCATACATGACATGCGTGATAGCTGGTCATTATATAGGTCATTATGTTTTAGCGATAGAGCTAAAGATTTATCTTTGAGAGGGCTATATATAAAATTAGAAAAAAAAAATTGTGTATATATTAATTACATTTTTTTAATGGTAAACTGAAGTTTATTCAACTAAAAAAGAAGTACAAGATATGATCAAGAAACAAAGGGAAACATTAAGCATTTTCAAATTAATTACATCCATACTATATATAAAATCTAGAACAGTAATATACATGCAATTTAATTTATATAAATGATAAACAGTAGTATATTTTAATAAGTACAAATAATGTTATATGGTTCAAAGTGAAATTATAAAATGATAAAAGAAAAAGTACCTTGGAAAGTGGGATTATGAGAATGCTATACCCTACCCACTTGCTTTGGTAGAAATTCTAGAGAAGATTTTAACCACACACTGATACACATGTATATCTAGTTTGCTGTCTGCAACTATTATTTACACAAGCTTACATTGTAAATGACGAAAACTAGAGCCTAGAGGAAAGAAAAAAAGAACAGAAAGAAAAAGAAGGCGGACAAAGCAGTTGAGAGAATGAGAGAGTTGAGATGCCATAGAGAGCGACATTCAAACAGAGAGAGAGAGAGAGAGAGAGAGAGAGAGAGAGAGAGAGAGAGAGAGAGAGAGAGAGAGAGAGAGTCTACTGTGATGAGCAAAATGTTTGCAACTATGTGTTGGTGCGGCAAATCAAAAAGACCTTCAATCTTTTCGCTTTTGCTATGCAAGTAAGCCCTTAGGGTGAAAAATTAGATTTTCTTTTTCCTTTTATTTTGTGAGATATTTGCTAAAATAACTATGCTTTCATCTTAAGATGCCAAAAAAATCTAATTGTTGTAATTTTTGACATATATATTCATCACTAATGATGGGTTCCAGTTAGCTCAACTGGTAAAGTCTCTGATGGTTGTATAAGAGATCTGGGGTTCAATCCCCGCCCACACCAAAAACTGACTGGTGTCTTGATCTAATAATAAAGAGCTATTATCAAGAGCGGACACCATAAGTTTAAACTCTCTTAAAAAAAAAAAAAAAAAAAAAAAATTCATCACTAATTGGATTATTTCCATTTCAATGAAGGTAATATGTAATTTTGGACTTATCCGGAAATTGGGGCCAAAATGTTAAGATTTAAATATTTTCAAATGGGTTAGGATAACTCCAATATATATATATATATATATATACACTAAATTTTTTCCAAATATTTTGGGGGGCAAGGGCCCCCTTTGGTCCCAATGTGACTTTACCATTGCTATGTCCGTCGATAAAAAATAAATAAAAGTTCAAATGCAAATTACACCTCCAAAATTTGGAGAGTTTTTGAATTTTACATAATAAGGGTCTATTTGGTAGAAGGATTTTTGTTTTTATTTTCAAAACAGTAGGAAATTTTTTTTTTCTTCAGAAAATTGAAAAAAAAAAAATTTTGAAGCTTAAAAAAAAAAAAAAAAAAAAAAAAAAATCATTCATCCAATATTTAAAAAATTAGAATCCAAATACAATGCCTCGGCAGGTGGTGGTGATTCTTCTAGCCATACAACATCATCATCTATTTGGCAAGCATAGTGAGCCAGAGAATAGGCTACAAGTCTGCACTACAACGAACACAACTAACAGAGAAGCTCCTAAGGTTTGTAGGCTACAGCTAAACATCGAATATCTTCATATATTAGACCCAACCGAGACAAACTGACAAGTGGGGATAAAATTACTTTCATAATATTTACATTGTCTCCCTCAAGAATAATCTCTAAGAAGCCTGCATCCACCACAAACCCCATTGCTTTCTGACATGCCAATGCCTCTGCCTCCTCACTATCCATTACTAGAGATCCCTTAGTCGATAGAGTAGCCATCACTAACCCCATCTCATTTCGAACCATTGCACCATAACCTCATGCACCTATCTGTGTAAATACAGCGGCATCAAAATTTAATTTGTAAACAGACCTCGAGGGTGGCCTCCATGACTGTCTAGGCTCTGCATGTGTCGAAATAGCAAGATGGTTTTGAGCTTCCTTACACTCCTTTAAGTAGTCCCTTGCTTTTATATTTAGCTGAGTTGGGTCCTGTAGCTTACCTCTATGGACAACCGTATTTCTTTGGTTCCAAATTAGCCAACTTTAGACTAAAAAAAGTTCAAACTCCTTAGTGGAAAACTTTTTCAACATAGCTATAAACAGTTGCAATATATCATCTTGACCACTTGCACACTTCTATATTCGAGTCGGACATCCATCCCAGACATCCTGTGCTGCCCCACTTTCCCATAGCCTGTGAACAACTAATTCAGGAACTTGTTGACATATACTACAATTCCCATCTCCTATGACTCTTCTTTTGACCAAGTTCTCTTGTGTTGGCAAGATATCTTGGCAAGCTCTTCAACCAAATACCTTTATCTTGTTTGGCACATGAAGCTTCCACAATTTTCTCCAAACCTGACCTCCTACCATTGTTCCGAGATCTCTCCCATCCCATTATCTTCCTTTGAGATCAATCTAGCTATGTGATAACTTAACTTCACCGAGTAAGCCCCATTTTTATTGTGCAACCACAAGACCGAATCATAAACATGTCTTCTACTTAGAAGGATCCGAAGAATGGCTTTTGCATCAGTCCAATGAAAATTCGATTCAATCAATTCACGATCCCACCAATGAATTCTCCAATCAATCAGATTTGACACCCGCCGCTCCCATTTCTCTTGTGCTAGTGGATGAAGCACCATGTTTGTTGGATGATTTGGGATCCACTTATTCTGCATAACTTGAATAAATGAGCCGTTGCCCACCCTCTAGTAGCACCATTTCTTCTACATTGGTTGCATTGCCATTAAGCTTTTCCACACAAAAGAGCTATTTGAAATGTCAAAAGCCTCCAAAAAATTACTCCCTGGAAAATACTTTGCTTTAAAAAATCTGTAGAGACCCATCCTCTTGTAATAATCTCCAACCTTTGCTTTGCCAACATAGCAAAATTGAAATTCCTTAAATCACAAAAAACCCATTCTACCTTCCTTCTTAGATTTTGTTAGCATATCCCAACTTTTCCAATGGATCTTCCTTTCTTCACCAATCTGACCCACCAAAATCTTGCACTCATAGAGTTAAGTTCATCACAAAGCTTAGCCGGTAGTTGAAAGACACCAATCGTATATATAGGAATGGATTAGGCCACCACTTTTATTAGCACTTCTTTTCCAGCTTTAGATAGTAATTTTTCTTTCCATCCTTGGATTTTTTTTCAAACCCTTTCCTTAATAAAAGAGAAGGTTTGGTATTTTGACCTTCCAACCAATGTAGGAAGCCCCAGGTAGGTATCAAACCAGTCTACCCCTTTAGCTCCCAAGGTACTCTTTCTCCAATTTTTCTGTCCAATTGATGTATTGCTACCGAAAAAAACTAAAGACTTCTCAAAATTGATACATTGACCTGAAGCCGCTACATATAGTTGCAAAGTATCATTTAGGACTTGGACTTCTTGTTGATTTTCTTGGCAAAACAACAAAGAGTTATCAGCAAATAATAGATGGGAGATACTAGAAGCTCTTCTACATATCGTAACATCAAGGAGCCACCCATCCTTTTCCGCCTTTGCTACTAAAGACGTGAAACCTTTTGCACATAAAAGAAATAAATAAGGCGATAGGGGGTCCCCTTGATGAAGCCCCCTAGATGGGAGGATATTACCATAAGCTTTACCATTGATACGAACAGAAAAAAAAGATGTGGTGAGACAACTCATGACCCAATCAATCCACACTGTTGGGAAACCCATCTTAATTGTCATACCCTTGAGGAAAGGTCATTCAACCTTGTCATAAGCTTTGCTAATATCCAGCTTCAATGCAAGAGCCCCTTTTTTACCATTTTTTCTATAGTGCATGGCATGCAGAGTCTCATATGCCACCAATACATTATCTGTTATAATGCAACCTCGGACAAAAACACTTTGAGATGGAGATATCAACTAGGGAAGAAACTGCTTCAGTCTATTAGCCAAAACTTTGGATATGATTTTGTAGATGGCATTACAAAGGCTAATGGGTCGAAAATCTGAAATTTTTTCTAGCGACTTAATTTTAGGGATAAGAACAATGTGAGTATAATTAGTCTCAGGCACCATATTACCATAATTCAAAAAATTTTAAACTACATTGTTCACATCATCACCCACAATATGCCAAATTTTTTGATAAAATAGAGCATTCATACCATCAAGTCCAGGAGCCTTTGTTGGTCCCATTTGGAATAACGTTGCTTTTATTTTTTCAAGACTATAATTGCTGGACAATGCCTTCAGCACATCTGGGGTAACTTTGTGAGCAACTGAATTAAGACGTTCTTCCATCTGATCACACGTACTTGAGGTGAAAATTTCCTTAAAATAATCTGTCGCCACACCTGCAATGTCTTCAATTTCTTCGACCCAAAAATTTTGCTGATCCTTAATCCCCTGAATGAAGTTCCTTCGTCGCCTTTGGGATGCCTTTGAATGAAAGAACTATGTGTTCTTGTCTCCATGCTTCAACCAAGGGAGTTGAGAACGTTAAGCCCAATGTATTTCTTGCTTACGAAGAAATTCTGTTGACACCCCACTTTGCAACTCGTATTTAACCTCACAATGAGGGTAAAAGGGTAATTTTGCCTTGAAAGTATGCATCTTAATTTTGTTCACTAGATCCTTAATCTCCCTTCACCAAAATGATCTTGATATTGTAACAATCAAATCGACTGGTCATAAGCCCTAATCGGACCATCAGATTGAAAGTTATCATCAAATCAAGTTTTAATGGCCAAGATGCGCTATCACAAATGGAGTCTGACTATATGTGATTATGAACAATTGATTCCATTTGGTTATAATTATAATCAATTTGAGATTAATGATATGTCATAATTTGATTGGTTAGAACTATATTTTATGGTAAGGTTGCATAGACCTAATTAATTAGATAGTTAAACATTAATTATTCAATGAATAATTTGTGCAATTATCTTTTAATTAGAGTAAATTTGGAACTAATTAAGTCTAAAATGGGAGTGATTGGAGCCTATTAATTTTAATTGAAAGCTAATTTGGAACCCATTAATGTTAATTGTGTTGAAATTGTTTTCTAACAAATGACCTCCGCTCACCATTTTGTTGATATCTCTCAGAATATTTTGAATCTATGAATGAGGTTAATTTTCCCAGAAACTAGACATCCGGAGCTTCAATTTGAGCACAAGAACAAGACAATTCCGATCAGAATTGAGTAAAGTATGATTTTTTGAAGTTGGCTCTACAGGCTATTACAGTAGTTATAAGAAAACCGAATTTTGCTTGCTCCTCACTTCTACCAATCTCTACATTTAATGCACTAGATTTCCCTCAAGGCTAAAATGAGGTCTAGGTTCATGATTCTTTGTCAACCCTCATTAAATGACCTTCCATTCATATTTCCTCCACCGCTACTATATAAACCCCCCCTTTCATTCATTCCAAGACACAAAAAACCCCCATCTCTTCCCTTCTCTTGAGTTCTAATGAAGTTAAGTAGTCTTGTCATATCTTGGTCTTCCTGAGACTCAAGGTATTGAGTGAGACTCACTCTTCCTCTCCTAATTCTTCTTTTCCTTCACCCTTAGGATCTTTACCAAGAGTCTCCTCCTCCACCATATGGATCTTGCATGAAGGTATAATCTTTTTTCCTAACTTGTTTTTTGTGTTGCCATAATGAGAATTTAGGATTAAAGCATGATAGTAACTATTTAAATTCTCTTGAATATGTTCGAATGTTCTTAAATGTTCTTATGTGTTCTTCATATGTTCTTGGTTGTTCATCACATGTTCATGCATAACACTAGTTTTGATCTTAAATTTACATCAAAAACATAAAAAAGATGTTTGTTTAATAATTCTTTTAAATTGTTGATTGTTCATCACATGTTTATGCATAACACTAGTTTTGATCTTAAATCCACATCAAAAACATGAAAAAGATGTTTGTTTAATAATTCTCTTAAATTTTTGAATCTAGGATATCACCATCCACACACATTCACTAGAATTTATTTTTTTTCAATCCAAATGAAATGCTTAATAAATTGAATTAGGGTTTACCATATAGCCTCCGAGCTTAGATCTACATAGCCTCCGAGCTTAGATGAAGGGTGGATAGACCAATGCTTATCCTTGTAATTTTCAATTTCTAGATTGTAACTAGGAAACAAAGCCATGTACTTTATCTTAGATTGTATCTAGGACCAAAGCCATGTAATTTCTTATGATCAATGTAAATTCAATTGCAAATTAATAAAATAAAGAATTTTTTTATATTGGTTTTCTTATTTATTCCAATAATTAAATAAGTGGCGACTCCATTGTAAAATCCTTAATCTAAAGGGAAAAATATAACTGGTTGAACCTCCATTTTGAGAGGCAATAACACAACTCCACCCATTCACATGGGTTTGGCCTAACACACCTAAAAAAAGGGGGTCGGGGGCACGGTTTCTCATAAGTTCATCTAGCACATACTTACTGCTAGAAACTCGGCCTTACTCTCTTTCCCCGAATTGGCTTGGATTCCTCCATAATTGATCCCCCAACCCCCCATTCCATATGGATAAGCCTAGTCCATTTGGGCTTTGGTTTTAAAACCTGAGGCCACCATCTCTTTTTAAACTTTGCACATGATTAAGACCATCTGGCTCTAATTTATCCCCCAATTTTGAATTTGAATTGTTGTTGATAGTAACTGCTAACCTTCATCCTACATCATCCTTTTTTGTCTGTGAAACTCTTGAATTTTCGATTGTGATCTCCACCAAATCTGTGATAGTTACTGATTTATCGCTACTGACATCCCCACGTATGTCATGTTCTGTAGGCTTAACCGCAATATGCTCCTCCTCCACCACCATTCCAACTCGTCTGCTAGCGTGCTCAGGCCTTCCCACCACCACCTTATTGTTGTATGGTGGCATCGAAGTGCTTGAATCCCGTTTGGGAGGAGATCGAGGATGTCCTCTAGCAGCTCAACCCATCCCCGTGCTCGTATATCACCTCAGTACCATTTCTTTGCAGTGCAAAATGCCTAGCACAATGCCGAATATCATGTCCTAGTAACCCACACAAGTGACAAAATATCGGCAGCCTCTCATATTTGAACGTAACCCAATTCCTCTTGCCATCTAAACCCGTTAGAAAACCTCGCCTTCTAATGGGTTTTGAAATAGGGATAGCCACCTTTACTCTCATGAAGGAATTCTGAGTATCTTGCTTTTGTCGCTTCTCCACTACTTCAACTTTCCTTAGTCAACTACCCACTTCCACCACCACTTTAAGGGAGACCATATCAAATGGAGCCCCCCAAATTTAAACCCAAAAAGGTTTTGACTCAAACTTCACATTCTTAGCAGTCATCCCAGTTTCCCAGCGGCGAAGCATTAACACCTAACTGTCAAACGACCAAAGACCTCCTTTGAGCACTTGTTCCTAATCAAAATCCGTTTTAAACTTGAATTGGAAAAGATTTGATCCAAACTCAACTATTTGCACCCCATCTTAGAGACCCCAGGGTCGTTTCAGTGTATTCAAAGTTGTCCTCTTATTAAACAGTTTGCATGTGAGAAATTTTTTGATTAAACTCTGAAAGCAACTCTCTATTTCTTCCTTTTTGCCTTCATCTGAAATTGATATTACTTCTTCTTCCTTCGTTGTCAACGTCATATTCTCTAAAATATCTATCATGTCCTCTGCCATAGCGCACCAATGGAAATAAAATAAAAAACAACCCCTCGAGAACCTTGAGGAAGGGAGAGCCTCGCAAAAGAACAAGAGAGAAAACTACTGCTTAGTGAGGAGAGATTCTTCAAAAAATTGAAATTGAAACTAGTTTTCAAATAATAATTTTAACATTATCTACATTTGGCTCCCATATTTAAGAAAATATTTTAAAATACTGAAAAAAAAAAAAAAAAAAAAAAGGTTTGGGAGAGCATTTCAATTTTTGAGATTTCTTTGAAAACTTTTTTAAAAAAGTAACATGTAAAATCTGTAGATTACTTTTTTTTTGGATAATGATAAGGTAATAAAGCTCATGTACATTTTTTAAAATTATTATTATAATAATAAGTTTCAAATTTGAAGTGTGAGAATTTTTTTGTGATAAAGATAAACTCCTTAATTTAAGAGATATAAGAGTTTGGACAAATTTGTGGTGCCACTATTTTGAGTGTTTTCAATTTATTTACAATTATGCCATTAAAAACATTTTCTGTATCTTGAAACATCACCTCAGCCGTTTTCAAAATCCTGTTTTGAGCAAGGAAAATAGGATACATTTTTTTATAAACTGTATTTAAAAAACATCAACCAAACAATAAATTTAAGTGTAGGACCCATTTGAATCTAACACTAAGATTACTTTTTTGCCCCAATAATAATAACCAGTAACAACCTGCCATTTAAGATTTGTTGTAAAAATGTTGTGAAAATATTATAGACATATCATTTCTCTATTTAAATACCCTTCCCAAACAGACCCTAAGATTTTAGAATTAGAATTTTACTTTTTAAATTTATATGTTTCTTGGAACTTTACCCTTGGTCCATTTGTTTATTATGTGTCTGTTAAGTTCTGCATCAGTTTGACATCTATGTTTTGTTGATCTAATCAAATTGTGACACATAGATATTATTATTACATGTGATTAGATAAACTTTAAAAACCTTTAAAATACGTCAAATTAATTTTGTAAAACTAAAAATTACATAAATTAGAAACAAAAAATAAAAATTATTTTTTCTTTACAATATTTCTCCCCAAAAATCAAGATTTTCTTCCAAATCAAACACTAAAAAAATTTGAACCTAACACTAAGATTATTTTTTTGCCCAAACAATAATAACTAGTAACAACCTGCCATTTAGGATTTGTTGTAAAAATGTTGTGAAAATATTATAGATATATCATTTCTCTATTTAAATACCCTTACCAAACAGACCCTAAGATTTTAGAATTTAAATTTTACTTTCTAAATTTATATGTTTCTTGGAACTTTACCCTTGGTCCATTTTTTTATCATGTGTCTGTTAAGTTCTACATCAGTTTGACATCTATGTTTTGTTGATCTAATCAAATTGTGACACATAGATATTATTATTACATGTGATTAGATAAACTTTAAAAACCTTTAAAATACTTCAAATTAATTTTGTAAAACTAAAAATTACATAAATTAGAAACAAAAAATAAAAATGATTTTTTATTTACAATATTTCTCCCCAAAAATCAAGATTTTCTTCCAAATCAAACACTAAAAAAACTCAGATAAACATTCATGATTGATGATGTCGAGAAATTCACTAGTGAGCCACACGATACCTACGCGCTCGAACGTGAACCTGCACAACACAAAGAAGGAAACCTAACAGAGAGCACCGGTGTGGTGCCGGCCAAATACTCTCTGAAGGTTAAGTCAGAAATATTCTCACAACTCTAGAGTGCTAGAGAGGGTAAATTATGCCTACCTCGATTTATGAGGTATTAGGGCTTTTATAGTAGTAGGAGGTCGATGTCTCACCTTTGGCGCGGAAGTCTTTTCCTTATAGGGAACATTCTGTAGAATCCTTTTTGTACTAGAATTCTATTTGTCTTCGGACTCTATGAAGTGTGTCGCAAGTATTCATACCAAGGGTCTTTCTGCCTTCCTCATGGGCCTTGGACCTGCCGATATTTCATACTGGATCCATTTTCACAGATTTGGCAGATAATGGGCCCGTCCACTATCAGCCCACAGGTGATGACTGTCAGGCCCATCTCTAGCCCAAATTCTACCTCTTCAGTTGCCCTCTTCACCCCATGGGTCTGTCATACTTTAGTGGAGGGAAGCATGGGGTGACGGTCTACGTTAATGGGGGTGACGGTTGAGAGGCCTGTGGGTCGTCGGTTCCAAGTCATTAAGGTTGACGGTGCCAAGGCATATACCGTCAATCATTCGTGCCGCTGACAAGATCTGGAATGCATTAATGGTTCATGACACGCGTCACTCTTCTACAGGCCATTGTATGGGATCGAAGCGTCGCTTTGTCTTCCGTGCACCTTCCCTATAAATATCAAACCTTCGACTCCCATTTTCCCACTTTCAACAAAAACTCAATTGTCAGAGCGCAATCCATCATCTTTGTCAGAATACACCGTACAAATATAGCGTCTGTCATCATCTACTTTCCTCCGTTCACGTACTAATTGGTAAGTACCCTCTTTCATATTTCCCTATCGTCGTATTACTTTTATAGCTCAAAACTTTACTTCTGTTATCCATTCTTAGACCCGTCAGAGTCTTAGGTTCTGTCGTCACTTGTAGGCAATGTCTAGTGCGTCAAGTAATCAGTCAATTGTCCATGACGGGGCAGATTATGAAGAGGTATACCCATCAGGTCACAAAGACCAAGACGATTTAAGCGAGGAGAGGAGTTCGTCTTCATCTTCCCCGTCCTTAACAAATGAGGATATGGAGATGATCGAGATAGAGGAGGGTTCTGCCGATGATGAAGATCAAATAGTTAGATCCGTCGTGGGGGCTGATGGACTTAGGGAGTTCATCATGCTTCCAAAATGGACAGTGAATGCTTTCACATCCACCATCAAGGAAACTCATTTTAAAACCCTTAGGGCCAATTATCAAATCCCAGACTACATCCCTATCCGTCTGCCCTATACATCAGAGAAATGTTATTATGAAGGGGTAGACGATGTAGGAATGTACGAGCAGATGCTTAAGGCAGGCCTCAGATTTCCTCTAAGCTCCCTGCACTGCGAACTCCTAAAATACCTAGGCTTATCCGTCAGCCAGATATCCCCAAATGCCTGGAGGGTCTTCATAGCAATGGAAGTCCTGTACGAGGCTATGTCCGACGGTGGAAGAAGGTTGACAATAAAGGAATTCCTCCACTGCTACCGTCCAGACAAGATAGACAAATCAAGGGGGATGTATAGTTTTGTTCCTAGGAGCCACGTCTTGAAAGTAATTTATGAAACCTTGGACTCGAATAGAGACTGGAAGAGTCGCTATTTTTTCATTGAGGGCGACGGTTGGATGTGTCATCCAGGGGAAACGAATTACATGCCTGTCGACAAGGTTTGGGGCGTATTAAACCAGTCCGATATGAGCCCGTCATATAACAATTATTAAAAGCCCGTTTAATAATTTATATGTTTTTAACGTCTGTCTTCTTTCGTGCAGTTCGACAGCGCCCTCAAGTTACACTCGAGGAGTTCAGTTTCCTTGAGAAAATTTTTGCCAAGTCCAAACTAAAGGAACGGACCTGGGCAAAACTCGTCAACCTCAACACAATCAATTGGTATTGTGACGGACCCGAGCCAACTCCAGTGGCAATTAAGTACGAAGAGCGCACCTGTCAACGTAAGTCCGTCTTTCTTCCTTGTTCAAATTTATTTTGTTTTTACTTTTGACACCCGTCTACCTCTTCAGAGATGGACGATGCTAAAAGGAGGGCGGCTATCAGATTACAAGCTACCAAAAACAAAGAAACTGGTGCGGACCTTATGGGGACGGGCCCCAGCAAGCAAGCATGGGGCCCGTGCACCCAAAAAGCCCAAGGTTCCTTTGGAGCCTGTCATTGGCTTGCTGGCCGGGGGGGCTAAGACGGTCACCCCCGTGAAGCATGGGGCCGGTAAGGGCCTAATGATCGGTCCGTCCGGAAGCCAGAAGAAGCCACCCGTTCTACTCCGCGAGGATTCCAAATACACCCTTGAGAGGCTTTCGTCCATCATAACAACGAAGGATTATGAGGATTTGTGTAACCATTCGACAGAGGCGATGGGCGAGACGGCACTTTTTAGCATTGCTCAGGTAACTCATCCGTCGTCACGTAGTCCGTCTTCTCCCATTTTGTTTTTTTGTTTTTTTTTTTTTTTTTACTTATGTTTTCTTCCAGGCTATGATTATGATGAAGGGGATGATGGGACGGTGTCTTAACCATGAGACGACCTTAGCCCGTGTTCGTGAGAAGGCCAAGGTGACAGAGGACGAGCTACTTAAGTTGAAGACCTGGAAGGTCGTCCAAGATAAAAAAACTCAAAATGGTTGAAACAGCAAGGGACGAATATATCAAGCTGACGGAGGACATGAAGAAAGCTTTGGAGGAAAAAGACAAGGAGGTCCGTCAAGCTAAGGAGGTCGCGGTACGGGAGTATCGTGATTTCGATGCCCTTATTACAAAGCTTAGCCTTTCATATAACGACAGTTTTGACGATATCGTTCGTCAGGTGAAGGCCTTGAATCCAGAGCTGGATTTGTCGACCGTCAATATTAATGCCGCAGAGCAGACATCCATCCAACCTGCCCAATCAGACGGTACAGACGATCTTTTTGGTGAGGACCCCCCTAACCGTAAAGCTCCTGTTGACCAAACGGTAGTCGAAAGTGGTCCGAAGGATGATCAGGCCCGTCACACTGAGGAGAAAGACACTCCCGCAAAAGGCTGATAGTTTGTAATAATTAAGTGTTGCTTTTTTTTTTATTATTTTTTTTTATGTAAGAATATGTGGAAAACAATTTCATGATTCCCCCGTCATGTTTTGGGGTAATGTAAACATTTCCCTCTAAGGGCTTTTATTTATGTTAAGCTATAATGATCTCGTCGACCTTTTTGATGTTTTGTTTATATCCATCTATTTTATTTAATCCTTTGGGAGGTCCCGTCCCCTTTTTGGACTCAGTTTGTATCCGTCCATCTTGGGATGATCTGTCCTTCTTATGGACTTAGCATTTTCATCCTCCTTGGGTGATTCGTCAACGTTCTGGATTTTAGTTTATATCCGTCCATCTTGTGGACTTAGTTTATACTCTGTCTAATACTGGACTTGTTTATATCCGTTCACTTTGTGGACTTAGTTTATACCCGTCCATTATTGGAATTGTTTATATCCGTCCACCTTGTAGACTTAGTTTATATCCGTCCATTATTGGACTTAGTAAATCCATCCCTTTGGGATGGTCCGTCCACCTTATGGACTTAGTTTATACTCTGTCCAATATTAGACTTCTTACTTTTCATCCTCTTGGGATGATCCGTCCACTTTGTGGGCTTAGTTTATGTCCGTTCATTATTGGACTTTGTAGATCCATCCCTTTGAGATGGTCCATCCACTTTGTGGACTTAGTTTATACTCCGTCCAATATTAGACTTCTTACTTTTCATCCTCTTGGGATGATCCGTCCACTTTGTGGGCTTAGTTTATGTCCGTTCATTATTGGATTTTGTAGATCCATCCCTTTGAGATGGTTCGTCCACTTTGTGGACTTAGTTTATACTCCGTCCAATATTAGACTTGTTACTTTTCATCCTCTTGGGATGATCCGTCCACTTTGTGGACTTAGTTTATGTTCGTCCATTATTGGACTTTGTAGATCCATCCCTTTGAGATGGTTCGTCCACTTTGTGGACTTAGTTTATACTCTGTCCAATATTAGACTTCTTACTTTTCATCCTCTTGGGATGATCCGTCCACTTTGTGGGCTTAGTTTATGTCCGTTCACTTTTGGACTTGGAATTTTTTATCCCCTTGGGATGATCCATCCATCTTGTGGACATAGTTTAATCCGTCCACTTTTGGACTTGAAATTTTTTATCCCCTTGGGATGATCCGTCCATCTTGTGGACATAGTTTGATCCGTCCACTTTTGGAATTTTTTATCCCCTTGGGATGATCCGTCCATCTTGTGGACTTAGTTAAATTAAGTTGGAAACACAGTAGTGTCTGAATATTTCTCTTATTGAAAGAAAACTGTGTAGAAGAAAAAGATACCTGCCCCCTTGGGCTTAAAAAGGCACTTGTAGAATTGTTTGAAGTAAAAACTAACGATAGCAAAACTAAATAATAGAAAAAAATTGTTCGGAGTAAAAACTAATAAAAACTCAGTAATAAGCTGGAAATTGGAAGAGCGTCGATTTTCTTCATGTCGTCTCTACTGGTAGTATCTCCGTAGGTGCTCCGAGTTCCACGGGTGTTGCAGCTTCCGTCCATCTAGGGTTTCGAGGTGGTGGGTCCCTTTCCTCTGCATGATGAGATCCTGTATGGTCCTTCCCAGTTAGGGCCGAGCTTTCCTTGTGACGGATCTCTAGCAGCTCCCATCACCTTCCGTAGCACAAGATCTCCGATCTGAAAGTCTCTGTGTCTGACATTGGAGTTGTAGTATTTTGCCATGAGGTTCTGGTACCTAGCCAACCTCTGCTCTACTGTAGCCCGGACCTCGTCCACTAGATCCATCTGGAGCTGCAAGGCCTCTTCGTTCCGATCCTTGTTGTAGTTCTCCACCCGATAGCTCGTAAGCCCGACCTCTGCTGGAATGACGGCCTCACTTCCGTATGCTAGTCTAAATGGTGTTTCTCCAGTGGGTGTTCTTGCCGTAGTACGATATGCCCATAAGGTGCTCGGTAGTTCGTCAGGCCAGACACCCTTAGCCCCCTCGAGCCGGGTCTTGATGATCTTGAGCAAGGACCGGTTCGTGACTTCTACTTGCCCATTGGCCTGTGGGTGTGCGGGTGACGAATAGTGATTCCTGATTCCCAACTCTGAACAGAAATCCCTGAACGCACCGTTGTCGAATTGTTTTCTGTTGTCGGAGACGAGCACTCTGGTATCCCGTACCTGCATATAATATTTCTCCACATAGAACTTCAGATGTTCTTCTCCGTGATAGTGGCCAGGGCCTCTGCCTTCACCCACTTAGTGAAGTAGTCGATGCCTACTACCAGAAATTTAACTGCCTTACTACTGTCGGAAATGGGCCCATGATGTCTAGCCCCCATTGGGCGAATGGCCAAGGGGTCATCATGGGTGTCAGCTCCTCGGTTGGTTGCCGGATCAGATTACTGAACCTTTGGCATTTGTCGCAAGTCTTGACGTAAGCTTGCGCATCTTTCTGCATTGTAGGCCAATAGTACCCTGCTCTGATCAATTTGTGCACTAAGGATCGTGCCCCTGAATGGTTTTCACAGATACCCTCATGCACTTCTCTCATTACGTAGTCTGCTTCCTCTTGACCCAGGCACCTCAGGTACGGATGTGAGAACCCCCTTTTGTATAAGATATCATTGATCAATACAAAATCGCAAGGCTTGGACTTTCAGCTTCCTGGCCTCGTCTTTTCTATCAGGTAGTGTACCCATCTTCAGGTACGCTATTAATGGCGTAGTCCAACTGTTCTCAGAATTCACCTCTTGCACTTTCGTTCCGTCATCAATAATTAAGGAAACTTGGACAAACGACAATACCTGATCGGGGATTTGCATAAACTCTGCTGAAGCTGTCTTTGCCAATCGGTCAGCGCATTCGTCCTCCTCCCTTGGGATTTGAATGAATCTGACTTTGAGGTCGCCGATCCGATTCTTTACTTTTTCTAGGTACCTCTTCATCCTTTCATTTTTGCACTCGTAGACGCCGTTAATCTGACTTGTTATTACCTGGGAATCGCAATATACGACCATGTTTTCAGCACCTGCTGCCTTTGCGAGGTCTAGTCCCGCCGCCAATGCTTCATATTCGGCCTCGTTGTTTGTCGTTGGAAAGTCTAGTCAAATTATGCATTTGATTTTATCTCCGTCAGGGGAATGGATCACCACACCGGTGCCCCCAACTTGCCTGTTTGACGATCTGTCCGTGTGGATGCTCCACTGTCTGAGGGCGTATGCCCCCTTGCCTTGAGTATATTCAGCGATGAAGTCCGCAACCGCTTGCCCCTTTATTGCCGTTCGCGGGCGGTACTGTATATCAAACTCGCTCAGCTCTATTGCCCACAGAGCCATTCGCCCGGCAGCCTCAGGGCTGCTCATTGCTCTTTTAAGAGGTTGATCCGTCAAGACTATGATGGTATGAGCCAAAAAGTACGGCTTGAGTTTCCGGGCTGCAATTACAAGTGCGAAGGCCAACTTCTCCATCTGGGGGTACCTTTCCTCTGCCCCCTAGAAGCCCCTACTTATGAAATAGACGGGTCGCTGAGATCCTTCCTCTTCTCTCACTAAGGCCGCGCTGACCGCTGCTTGCGAAACCGCTAAGTAGAGGTAGAGTTCTTCCCTGGTTTGGACGGGCTAAGCAATGGTGGAGAGGCAAGATATTTCTTCAGGTCCTCGAATGCCTTCTGGCACTCGTCCGTCCACTTAAATGATTTTCTTAAGGTGCGGAAGATTGGTAGACATTTGTCCGTCGCTTTAGAGACGAACCTGTTTAAGGCTACAATTTTGCCATTCAAGCTTTGCACCTCTTTCACCGTCCTTGGTGGTTCTAACTCCATTATCACCCGTATCTTCTCCGGGTTGACCTCTATACCCATTTGGGATACCATGAACCCCAAGAATTTCCCTGCCGTCACTCCGAACACGCACTTGCTTGGATTCAGCTTCATGTTGTATGACTGAAGGGTGTCGAAGGTTTCCTATAGGTCTTTCAAGTGGTCTTGTTCCAGAAGGCTCTTTACAAGCATGTCGTCGACATACACTTGTACGTTCCTCCCAATCTGGTGTGCGAACATTTTGTTCATTAGTCTCTGGTACATTGCTCCCACATTCTTGAGCCCGAACGGCATCACCTTGTAGCAAAAAAGCCCCTGACTTGTGACAAAGGAGGTCTTTTCCTGATCAGTCTCGTCCATCTTGATTTGATTGTAGCCGGAGAAGGCATCCATAAAGCTCAAGAGTTGGTGTCTTGCCATTGAGTCTTCCAGTGTATCAACCCGAGGTAATGGGTAACTGTCCTTTGGGCATGCCCTGTTGAGATCCGTGAAGTCGACACACATTCGCCACTTCCCGTTAGCCTTTTTGACCATCACCACGTTTGCTAACCAGTCGGGGTAATATACTTCCCGAATGAAGTCCGCCTCGAGTAGCTTCCTGACCTCCTCGGCCATTGCTTTGCCCCGCTCTTGAGTGAATACTCACTTTTTCTGTCTTACAGGCGAAATTGTGGGGTTTACATTCAACCGGTGAACTATGACTGAGGGATTAATACCGGGCATGTCCTCGTGGCTCCAGGCGAAAACATCCTGATTATTTCTAAGGAATGCTGTTAGGGCCTGCCGTGTGGGTTGACTGGCCAATGTTCCCATTCTAGTTGTCCGTCTAGGTTTTGACTTGTCTAGAGTTACTTCTTCTAGTTCCTCTACTGGTTCTGCTGCGACCCGCTGCTCTTCTATGCACATGGTTTGCTGGTGGTCATCCATCTCCAGCATGGCTATGTAGCACTCGCGGGCGGCCACCTGATTTCCTCGTAACTCCCTGACCTCATATTCCGTGGGGAACTTAATCATCAGGTGGTACGTTGAGGTTGCTGCCTTCCAGGCGTTAAGGATAGGCCGTCCTAGGATAGCGTTGTACGCTGATGAGCAGTCGACTACGAGGAATGTCACATCCCGAGTGATCTGTTGAGGATAATCACCTATCGTCACCGAGAGTGTGACCGCACCGAATGGGAATACTCTCGTTCCTCCAAATCCTACCAGCGGGGCATTCGTTGGTATCAACCGTTCCCTATCAATCATCATTTGCTGAAACGCAGGGTAGTATAGGATGTCCGCCGAGCTGCCATTATCGACCAACACTCGGTGCAAGTTATACTCATCCACTCATAGGGTGACAACCAACGCGTCGTCATGCGGGTGATGAAGACATCGTGCATCTTCCTCTGAGAACTCGACGATTGAGCTATCTCTACGCGCTATCTTTGGTACTGAGCCCGTCAGTTGGACGTTCTGAACCATTCGGAGGTAAGTCTTTCGGGCCTTCTTGGACGACCCGGTCGTCGATGTTCCCCCTACAATCATTCTTATGTCTCCGATTGGGGGTCTAGAATGGTCATTATCCCTTCGGGGCTGCTACTCTTGAGGTGGCGGATCCATCCTCTCTTTTCTGACGAATTTTTGTAATTTCCCTTGTCTAATAAGGGCCTTTATCTGTTGCTTCCGCTCATCCCTTCGGTCTCCCGTTCTTGGCCTCTTCGACCTTTGGTCTCGTCGTTCTTCTTCTTGCCGCTCCCTTTTCCTGGGTTTTTCATCTCGGGCCTGCAATGCGTCTTCAGCATTCATGTATTTGGTTGCCCGGTAGAGTACTTCTGACATGGTTTTAGGGTCGTTCTTGTATAAAGAGAATAGAAATTTGCCCTTCCGCAACCCGTTCGTGAAAGCCGCTACCAGTATTTTGTCGTCGGCTTCGTCTATTGAGAGCGCTTCTTTATTAAAGCGCGTTATGTAGGTCCTCAGCGTCTCGTCCTCCCGTTGCTTAATACTCATCAAGCATGCTGTGGACTTCTTATACCTGTGCCCTCCAATGAAGTGCGTAGTGAACTGAGCGCTCAGCTCCTTGAAGGTGCTGATGGAGTTTGGCGTCAGTCGGCTAAACCATACCCTTGTGGGGCCTTTGAGTGTTGTGGGAAAGGCCCTGCACATGATCTCGTCTGCTACCCCCTGAAGGTGCATTAGGGTCTTGAAAGTTTCTAGATGGTCCAGAGGATCCTTCACGACGTCATAGCTGTCTATATGCGGCATGCGAAATTATTGGGTAGGGGGAAGAAGTTCACGGCCGCAGTGAAAGGCGAGTCGATGCGGTTGACTAAATCGTCAAGATCACTGGAAACTCGCCCCTTGAGCGCGTTCATCATAACCTCCATTTGTTCCCTCATCGCCTGCATCTTTGCGACGATATGTGGTGGAGTTGCATCCGTGAGGGATGGCATGCTCAAGTTCTGCCTCTCCGGTTTGCTTGGGGCGTGGCCGCCTTCAGGTTTCTCCTGGTTTTTTCTTGGAGCGCTGTTCCCTTCTTGATCTTCTTGTTGGTCATTCGGTGATGTATTCTTCTGGTGCAGCTGTTCTTCCAAGTCATGGTTTTGTTTGGTGAGACGTTCCACGACGGCAGTGAGAGTTCGAACCTGTCTCTCGAGGGCAGTCGTGGGTGGTTCCTCTCCTTGAACGTCGTTAGTGGTTGCCATCGAGCAAGTGAGTACCATGCAACCCTTTAGTTTGGGAAACGATAGTATGGCTTATGAATCTCAACCAAGTTTCCCACAGACAGCGCCAACTGATGATGTCGAGAAATTCACCAGTAAGCCACACGATACCTACGCGCTCGAACATGAACCTGCACAACACAAAGAAGGAAACCTAACAGAGAGCACCAGTGTGGTGCTGGCCAAATACCCTCCGAAGGTTAAGTCAGAAATATTCTCACAACTCTAGAGTGCTAGAGATGGTAAATTATGTCTACCTCGATTTATGAGGGTATTGGGGCTTTTATAGTAGTAGGAGGTCGATGTCTCACCCTTGGCGCGGAAGTCTTTTCCTTATAGGGAACACTCTGTAGAATCCTTTTTGTACTAGAATTCTATTGGTCTTCGGACTCTATGAAGTGTGTCGCAAGTATTCATACCAAGGGTCTTTCTACCTTCCTCATGGACCTTGGACCTGCCGATATTTCATACTAGATCCATTTTCACAGATTTTGCAGATAATGGGCCCGTCCACTATCGGCCCACAGGTGATGATCGTCAGGCCCATCTCTAGCCCAAATTCTACCTCTTCAATGATATATGACACATACTTAATCTCAAGGTTTATTCCGCAATGAGGGGTGTTCTAATCTAGTGTCGAAATTTCTTCATTGGTCCGATGAGAATAAGATGGTGATTGATAGGGAAGAGTTTAAATCGATTTGGGGGATACTGAATTTAGGTAGTTCAATGTACACTGCTCATGTTCTTATTATAGGTTTCTAGCTCCCAAGAATAACGGGACTTCTTATTATAACAAGGGTCACACACAGAGGAATGAGAAGAGAAGACATCATATTCAATAACGGTTCAAGGGATTGATTTTTGTATCGGTTATCTAGGTTCCATGTCTGATGACTAGGTGTTGGAGAAGTCTGCTTTGAGTCAGAGAGGGAATATGGGACTTTTGAAGGATGTTTGGATTGTTGGGAATTCTGGGTATCCATTGATGGATTGGGTTTTGGTTCCTTACAAGTTCGACAGTGAAAGTGATAGAAGAGTTCGCCTTTGTAGAATCTTGGCACACGCACACTATGCGTAAAATCTCAAGCTCAAGAACATGAACAAGTTAGGTTTTTTTTTATTTTTTTTATTTTTTATGAATAATAAATATTTATAAACAAAGAAAAGCTAAAAGTACAAACAGCTGCAAGCTTCATCCCTCACTACAGAAACAAAACAAGAGGGACAGTAGCCAAAATCAAAAGAACCAAAAAAATTACAAGACATTGACCATTTCATTAAAGAATGAGCTGTCATATTGGCTGTTCTAGGCACCCAAGAGACAGAAGCATTAGATAGAACAACAAGTTGGTAATACATCTTAGAAACTCTAGATTTGGATCAAGAAGAGCCTCCAGGAAAATATTGGAGTTAGTCTCAATAAAAATGCTCTCAACTTCCAACTTAGCAGCCAGCAACAAGGCAAGTTAATTTCTTAGGCCTTAGCTTGGAGAGGGAGGGTGATATTCACTTTTTGAGGGCAACCAAAGACCAACTCCCCTCCCCCATCTCTCACTACTGCATCTATAGATGAAAATTTCTGCCTAATCACAACATCAACATTTATTTTAATTGAGAAAAGCCTAGGAGAAGACTAAGCATGAAGCAACTCCATCGGTCTCATAGAAACCATCTTAAAAGATCTGGAATTTTTGAATTCAGCAAAGAGCTTCCTAATTTTGGAAGATAAGTTCATCGGGGAGGTTCTCAAAATAAACTTGATTCCTCAACAAAATCATTGCTCTAGTCAAATCTTAGACAATCCACAAAATAGGGGGGGTGGAATGGGGGGAAGAGGAATTGGATGAGCTCCAAGGTAGAGTACAAGTGCATCTAACCTCACTCCCCATTGACTATTGAACCATAAAATCTTGGCCATCGAGCATAGAGCAAAAAGATGGATCAAAGACTTGGCTTCCACCATACAAAGGGTACATAGTACATCTCCAATATAAAAAAAATTGGCTAAATTGGCTTTGGTGGGCAGGCATTCAGCTGCAATTCTCTAGATTAGCATTTCATGCCTTTCATGAAGATTAGTAATATGCATGAAATATATACAATAAAGTATTCTTGTATTTGCATATTTAACCTTACTTTTATGTTATTTTGTAACTAATTATAAATTATTTTTGTTTTATAGATTATAAAGGTTTGCATGCTAAGAGTATTAGCATTCGGGCTTCTAAAAAATATATCATTTTACCATCTCAAAAGCTATTTTATCTATTATACCATATCATTTTACAATACACCTAACACCCTATTTCTTATTTATCAAATCTATTCTTTTATTTATTAATTTTATACCTCTTTCTCTCTCTTCCTCTTGTCTCTCTTCTCTCATAGTCTCTCTTCCTCCCTACCATTTTCTATCTCTCTCAAAGATCACCACCACCGAAAATAAAAACCCAGCCACCACATTCCTCTCCATCATATTATATCTATCTCTCTTTGTCTAATATATCACCACCACCACCACCAAAAAAAAAAAAAAAACCTAGCCACCACCACAACCACAATCCCCACCATCAACAACACAACCACCACCCATACCCAAATTAACTCAACCAAAATTGAAACCACCACCATCAAGCCACTACCACCAATCACCAAACCCATCTCCAAACTAGAAAAAGCCCTCCATTCACATTCACACCACCACCACCACCACTGATTAGCAAACCCACCACCACCACCGATCAACAAACCCATTACCCATGACCAAAAACAACCCATAACTACCAACAACCCACGACCAAAACTGACCCATGGTAGAAAACCCATGCCCAAAAATGACCCACTGCAGACACCGCATTTTGTATCCCTTACGACTTAGGCCCCCCTTCCCTAATGATGCTCGAACTCTAAGGCTCAAGGCCAGTTTAAAGCCCAATTAGATATTAAATTGACTTGAGGAGTGTTAAAATGGAAAATATAACCCTTTTAATAAGCGAAAATCCATTTTTGGAAATAAATTGACCAACGTAGCCCTTAGCTTGCGTATGAGAGCCATTGCATGCGAACGCAGGCACAATCCTGCGCACGTAACTAGGGTTTCAAAAGTATAAGAAAGACAAGTTTTCCACAATAATGGCTAAGGTTTGGAACAAATCTCACATCATTTGGGAGCCATTCCAAACCCCATTTTTTTCAGTATAAAAAGCCTTACATAATAAATTTTCAAGACACACAGAATCCCACGGGAAAGACCTAAGATTCATTAGAAAATAATGAATCAAAAGGGAGTTTTTCACAAAACACATTCAAGTCATTTTTATTTGATTGTGACCTTTTCTTACCCCAATCTTTTGAGTTTAAGATTACTAATCACTCTTTCATTGAATTGTGATAGATTTGACTAAGGGGAATAGTAAAAAATCAAGCGAGGAGCTTTTGCTTTAAGGTATTCTTTTAAACTTTTCTTTTTCTTTTCTATCTTTAATCCTTGTTTTAATCTGTTTCTTTTGCTTAGTTTATGTTTGTCTAGGTTAGTTTTAGGCTTTCTTTATGTTTTCAAGTATGCTAGGTTGCTAGATTTTACATTTTTAGTTTCTGCTTTGTTTCTATGTTGGTTAGGGTTTCTGGGCAAGGATCTGCGTATGCATGATCTAGCTTGCGCACGCAGGCTGAACTCATGTGTACGCAGACCTGTTCTAGCGTGTGTGATGCCATTACCCAAAAAACTCTAATTTTTGTTTGTTTTGATTCTACCTTCACATGTTTGTTTGCATAGCCTCTTTTCACATGTTTTTAAGCCTCATAAAATGTTTGCTCACCCTTTTTTAACATGCTTGTTTGTTATCACATGTCTTGATTAGGGTTTAATCTAGGGTTTCTTCATTTTATTGCCATTCATTCACATGTTCATGCATTGATGTCATAGGTGTTGTGTTGCTGAGAGGTAAGTAAAAGGTAAGTCATGCATTAGCAATGTTCATGCATTTGTATTAGGGTTTCTTAGATGTTTGATTAAGGTTTCTAATATGTTAACATTTTGCATTTGATATGTTTTGTTTGATGATATGCTTGTTGCCATGTTTTGTTTTAGATAGGGTTCTCCACGTGTTAGATGTATGATTCGGGTTTCTTTTGTTTGGATAAATGGATAAGTATGTTTGTGTTTAGGGCTAAAGATGCCGTGTTGTTTGTTAGATGCATGTTAGTGTGTGTGTGAGTCTAGAATACAAGTATTTAGATGGTTTTTAATAGCGTTAAGACATAGGACAAAATGAAGGAAGGCCAGGGTTGGGTGATCTTGGGTGCCTAACACCTTCCCAAGAGTGTACCTAAACTCTAAACCCAAACTTTGGTAGTAAGATCAAAAGATCCTTCCTCGTAAGGATTCTATATTCATGGTTCCTAGACCATATAATTAGGTGGCAACTTTGTTTACCCATCCTTTCCCTTGTGCCCACACCCACGACCAAAACCCACCCACGATTGCTAACCTATTACCCAAACCCACCCACGATGGCAAAAGCCATGACCAAAACTCACCCACAGCAGCAAACCCAGGACCAAAACCGACCCACAGCAGTAAACCCATGACTAAAAACCTACCCATGTTGGTAAAACCCATGACCAAAACCCACCTATGGCAACAAAACCATGTCATCACTGCCTTCAACCAAAGAGAGAAAGAGAGAGAGAGAGAGATAAAGAGAGAGAAGAATTTTTTATTGAGTGAGAGAGAAATAGAGAGAAGATAGAGAAGAGAAAGAAGAGAGGGGAGTGAGTGAGACAGACAAAGAAGAGAAAGAGTAGAGTAATAAAATAACCAAATTTAAGTTTACAATTAGTGAACAGTAGAGTGTATAAGAGCATTCTCATCAGATGTGCCAAATGCCAAATATTTGGCATTTGGCACACCAAACACCAAAAACAAACCATCATGAGGTGTGTCAAATGCCAAAACGTTTTGGCATTTGCTACAATACACTCTTATGTTTGGAACGGTATGGACGAAAATTGTAAAAGTTTTTAATATTTTTTTATTCTTACTTTTCTCTCTCCTCTCTCACTTGTCTTTTCTCTCTCCCATTTGCAATTATCACTGAGTATTTCTTCCTTACTCATTCTCACTCTCAACTTCTCCTCTCTTCCTTTCTCTAGAGCACACCGCCATCCTCATCTGCTGCCGATCTCATCAAGTAACAGACCTCACCAAGCCACCGCCTAACCATAACCCATGAACCCCACCACCAACATAGCCACACCGATCCATCCCAACTGCCACAAGTTGACCCACCACATCCACAGCAACCCATGGCTTGATTAACAGCCCACAACCCAATTAGAACCCATCCCAACCGCCACAAACCAACCCACCACCACAATGACCCACAGAGCTTAACCCACAGCGTGACCGCCACGAAGAAACTCACGCCATGACCCACGAAGACATGGCGTAAGTTTGATTTGAGAGAGAGAGAGAGAAAGAGAGAGAGAGAACAGAGGGGAGGAAGGAGCTCTGATCTTAAAGAGTAACGAGAGAAAGAGAGAGGAGCTAAAAGAAAAAAAATAATAAAAAAAGAAGGGAGAAATGAGTTTTAGGTTGTGATTGTTGTTGTATGGTGGTGGTTGTTGTATGATGGTGGTGGTTGAAATTTTTACGGTGGTGGTTAGTGTTTTTGTAAATGGATTTGTTTGGAGTATTTGGCTGGATTTGTTTGGTTTTGTTTTGAAATATGTTTTGGGTTGTGAGTAGTGGCGGTGGTTGTTGGTTAGTGGCGATGGGCAGTGGCTGTTGCCTGTTGGGTGGCCATTGTTTTGTATTGGGATGAATTTTAAGAAAATATTATTTTAATGTGTTGTATATATTATTTTAATGTATAGAATAGAAGAATAAAACATGTGATTTAGGGCCTATTGTAAAATGGTGTGTTAAAATAATAAAGTAGTTTTTTTTATGTGTTAAAATGACATATTTTAGAACATCTGATGAAAATGCTTTAAGTAGAACTCTATTGTAGTAGAATTGTTAAAATTTTAGCAAATAGACATCTGGGTAATGCATGGTTTTTGTGCTTTGATGATATAAATTTGCAGTTTGGGGGTTTTACAACCCCCACTACTAATGCTCTAAGAACATTAGCATCAAGTGTGCTAAGAGTTAAACTTTTGGCATTTAACACACCAAACACTAAAAAAAGGTGCTTCATGAGAGGTTCTAAATGCCATTTTTTTTATTTGATTTGATTTGGGCTATATGTTTTTTTACAACATGGTATGGTGCCATTCTACTATAATGTTGCCATGTTTTAGAAATGAGAAATGATACTTCCACAACATTTTTACAACAAATCCTAAGTGGCAGGTTGTTACTAGTTGTTATTGTTGGGTTAAGTAATCTCAGTGCTAAATTCAAATTTGAACTAATAACAACTAACTACCCATGATTTGTTGTGAAAATGTTGTAAAAATGTTGTGGGCATATCACTTCTCTTTAAAAATATTATTATTTTTTATTTGCCCTTTATATATTTTATTCTTTCACACTCTTCTTTTCACTCTCTTTCCTCTCTCTCCTTCCGCTTCCTCTCTGCTTCGATTGTTGTCTGCCTATCTCTCTGATCTCTCTCTATCTCTTCCCTCCACTCTTTGCCTCCCTCACAGATCAAACCCAAGCCTAAAGCTATTTATATTTTTATTCCGCATTATCTCTCTCCTCTTACGCATACATTCTCTCTCTCTCTCTCTCTCTCTCATTTGCTTCTCTCTCTTCCTCTCTCCCTCTCTCATTTGCTTCTCTCTCTTCCTCTCTCCTTCTCACTCTCAGCTATGCCGCTACCTCTCCACGTCGCCAATGTCACACGTTGTCCACCATGCCACCTTGGATCGGCTCTCTCTCAATTGGCTCTACCGATTCATGTCGTTGGATTCCTCCCAGATCGGCACTAATTGGTGTGCAAGAAGATGATCGAAGCTGCTAAAGATGGGTTGTTCCGGTGGTTATTGTGATGGTAGATTTTTGGGCTTTTGCTATTGTGCTGAATTTTATGGGTTGCAATGGGCTAAATTTTATGGGTTGCAATGGTTGTGGGTACGACGGCTAGTGGTGGTTGGGTTGATTATGGGTAGTGGTTAGGGTGTTTGGTTGATTATGGGTAGTGGTTACGGTGGTTGGATCGGCTCTACCGATTCATGTCGTCGGATTCCTCCCAGATCAGCACTAATCGGTGTGCAAGAAGATGATCGAAGCTGCTAAAGATGGGTTGTTCCAGTGGTTATTGTGATGGTAGATTTTTGGGCTTTTGCTATTGTGCTGAATTTTATGGATTGCAACGGGCTAAATTTTATGAGTTACAATGGTTGTGGGTACGACGGCTAGTGGTGGTTAGGTTGATTATGGGTAGTGGTTACGGTGGTTGGTTGATTATAGGTGGTGGTGGGATTGCGATGGTGGTGGAATGCGGGAGGTTTTGTGTTTTGGATTTATTTATTTACTAGTCACTAGCTGTGCTATGCACACGAACCTACCTATTTGTGAAGTAGACTAAAATAAATTTATAAAATCTTAAACTGAATAAGAAACTACATCATTACATGATTTGCTATTGTATAACTTCAATTTGTGTTACAATTTGATGAAGAAGCCATTGCTTGAACGTGCAATGGCCTACAAAAAAATTGTTAGACAATTTCAGATACTGCAAAAAATAACTTAAAAATTCAGATATTAAAACTTCTGAAAGACCAAAAAATATTAAAGAAAATGATTCACTATTTAGAAATTATTGAAACAGAAAAAAATATATATAACTAAAAAATAGAAAAATATAAGAAAAAGATTGGCTTACATTCATAAGAATAATTCATGGCTATAAGTTTGCACCCTATCATAAAATATCACGTTAATGAAGTAGAGAGATAATAATAATGATAATAATAGTAATAATATTAACATTTGAGTTTGAGTTTGAGTTTAAGTTGAACTTGTTAGAGAGATAGAGTTTCACTCCTTATTAAGTTTGGATTAAACAAAAATAATTTTGTTTAAAAAAATGATGAGTTTGAGTTTAAGTTGGACTTATTAGAAAAGTAGAGTTTCACTTCTTGTTAAGTTTAGACTAAATAAAAATAATTTTAGTTAAATAAAATTATAATTTTATTTAAATATTGTGTTGACGTGAAAAATTATGAGAACTTCAGAAGTTTAGGTTTTATATATATATATATATATATATATATAGATTATATTGTAAGAGTTTTTTTAAGGTTATTTTAATGTGTTGTATGGAGAAATAAAATATGTGATGTGGGGTGTAATGTTAAATGCTCCGTTAAAAAAAAAAAAAAAGTGTTTGTTGATGCTAGTGCTATAATAGGCTTTATTTGAGAGATGGTCAATTAAATCAAGCCAATTCGAGAGATATAAAGTGAAGCAAGCAAAAAGAAAAGAGAAGAATAAAAGCAGAGTCCAAAGAAACTGGCTTACACAAGCATAGGCTGGGCAAGTCCAACAAGGCATGAAGAAAAGAAAGAGGAAAAAAAAGAAGAGTGAGGTCAATTGTTAATCTGGTGAAGAAAAGTAGAGAAAGAAGAAAATAAAAGCTTGTTTTCGTGGGAGATGTACAGATGGGCTTGATTGCATGTTTGACGTGGGCCTTTTTATTTCTTCAACAAAACATGTACCTAGGAATTCTTACTTTTGGGCCACATTGGGGTTTTAATAATAAGGCTTTTAGGCCACGTTGGGGTTTTAATAATAAGGCTTTAGTTAGCCGCATATGTGCATGTAAGTATAATTAGAGAGAAACAGAAAATAATGTAGCGGCTAAGAGCGGATAGCTGGAACGCAGGAACAGAAAGTAAGAGCAATAGGCAGTGCCGGTTGTGGCTTCCTCTATGGCTTTTCTCTCTCAATAATAGCACTCTAACTTCTCTCTTTCATTCTAGTTTTATTTTATTTGTTTAGTCTAATGTTTAGTATTTATTTTTTGTATTTTATTACCATTATTATGAGTAGCTAAATTTTCAGTTAAGATCGAAATCAAACCTTGTTAAGGATTACTAGTCGCTAACCCATGCAATGCAAGGGATAGTTAAATAAAAATTAAATATAGTTATATTATTTAAGGTATTGACTTGAAAATATATGAAAATAAAACAATTTGTTCAAAATAAAAGTTCACAAATAAAGATAAACAATACAGTTTGTCACATTTTTAATCACAACACTTGTAGAAACCTAAAGCAATATAATTTCATAGAGGCAATTGATCGCAAAAGTAATACATATAAAATTTCATAAGTTTAGAAGAGTAGGTGTTATAGAGGCAAGTTGAAAATTTCTTTTATTATGAACCTATTTGAAGTACCAAAAATTACCTTTGTGGAGGATAGGGCCAAAGCACCTGATGTTGCATGTTCTGAGAATTCATTTTTCATAGCATTGGCTTCTATCGCATTACCTGAATAAGGGGTTTAGAGACAGGGTCACATGCATGAGTTTGAGAAAATAACATTCTAAGCCAGCTTTATGGAATCAGAATGCAGCAAGTTGTGAAGGTCTATATGATTTACCCGAAAGTGTAGAAGTAGCATGGGCATTTACATAATCCAACTGGTTAGGATGAAGGCCAGACTGCAGGTCATAAAAAAGTGAGCATATTAAAACAAACCACAATTATCCTTTAATGCACATTGGCATAAAATTTAACTTAATCAAAAGCATTTTGTTGAGGCAACTATTAGATCAATCCTACAAATAACTATTTTTAAGGGTCATACTAAGATGACAAATGAAAAGAGTGAAACAGCAATGAAGTTAGTCACCAAGACAATATGCCCTACACCCAACCATTATGACCATACATCCACCAAATTTTATGTGTTCTCATGTGAAACTGATTGCATGAGATTTGGATGGGTTAAAACAATCATTTAAATAAATTGTAGGCACATAACAATTTGTTAGATTTGAATACATATCCACAAATAGTCTGCAACATCCTACATATGTGTTGCCACCACAAAAGAGTACCAAAATAAAAATAGAATTGATCTACAAGATATATTGATCTATATGTATCATTTGCACGATTAGCTAATGATAATATATGCATATACAAGAATACATGTGCATGCCAATAGTTAGTGTACATTACATAAAAGGTTCAATGCAATCAATTAGATTGTTACCTGGCTTAGGGCACGCTTCATGGCCAAAATGGCACCTCTTCCATCAGTATGTGGTTGAGTAATGTGATATGCATCACCTAAACTATATTATAATCTTCAAAACCCAATAATCCACAAAAGCATTATAATGAGAGATTTAATAGTTATTTGTCCATGATAAACAACTTGACATCCCATAACCACGAATCTCTGCATAGATTTTTGCACCTCAGTTCTTTTGCATGCTCAAGTTCCTTTATAAAGAAAAAAGAAAAATACCATACCAAATGAAAAACAGAGAAATTTAGACAGCAGAATGCAGGCATATGAAAATAGAACAAAGCATAAATTTGAAAAACAGGGAAGCAATGAGAATATGCTTACAAATAAAAGTCCATCATCAGTTCATTCTTTAATTAGAGAAGTAGATAGACTCAAACAAATAAAGTCCATCATCAAAGAATGAAAATCTATCCAAAACTCAATCAAATCAAATCAGGATTATAAAGAGATGCAGCAAGTACAATAGGGACTCTGCCCTTATACGTGCAACAATGAAAACAATAGTGTTAGTTCGTGTAATATGCAACTGGCTTTGTACCTAATGAACTTAGCCAATTGTTCTTTTGAAGTTCTCATGAATGTGTTCAAAGCAAGATTTTTATGTCTTTGTACAATCACATGGGTTTGTTTAAAAAAAAATTCACATACGCTCAAGGCGCAAACAAATTTTTAATAATTTGATCACAGCACGGTGCTACAGCCTACATCAGTCAATAGTATTAGAGTTGGACAAAAATCCTTTACACATTAAAACCACGAATAAAGATTCGTGACAAAACCAATAATTCAATTTCCAATCTGTTAAAGATATAAACCCCCCAAGAGATATCTTTACAGTTTACAAAATCAAATCTGATTTTGCACAGCCAAGCACAACTCTCTGCTGTAGAATCAATATCGGTTTCCTACGTGTTTTTCACTGATGTAATTTTGTAGTTAGGTTTTCAAAACTTGCGTGTAGGGTTTTGTAGTTAGTTTCTCATAACATGAGTGTAAGGTTTAGTTTTTTTTAGTTGGATTAAGTTATTTGTATTTTTTATTATTATTGGGTTTTAGAAATATAAAATCAAAATTTTTGTTTTTTGTTTTTTTCAATAATGCTGACGTGGAATTTTGTAGAGCTTAGCAAAAAAGTAGGAGATTAAATTTTTTTCCACAGTAGTTGTTCTTTAATAATTTAAATTGTTCTTGCGTAATCTCAATTGACTAAGATAAGATTCTTAATATGAGTTCAATCATATTTTTGAATTTATCTTAATTAATTGAATGCTTGGTTTATAATTGTTAGATTTTAAAATTGGATATCTCTTGTGATTTGTTTGTCAACTTATGCAATTGATGATTTGATTTTATACTTAGGAAGCAAAGAAGAGCATGCTTTAGATTTTTAAAAATAGGGATTTTAATGAGAATATTTTCCATGATAGCAAGATTGATTTCTAGATTATCATGTAGTAATTGAGAAAAATTAATAATATGAATTACAAGATTGATTCCAAAACCTTAATTTATTTATTTAGATTGTACAATTAATTCTGCAAAGCTTATGGGGTCTGAGCCCACCTGTCTTTAATAGAATTTAGCATCTCCATACGAATTTAACACAATAAAATATAAAACCACCATATTTTTTATTCAAGTTTTTTTTCCTCTCTCTCCTCCTTACCCAGCTCTTGTCTCTCCATCTCTCTTCGTCTTCTTGATGCCCATACCTAACTCTTGTCTCTCCCTCTCTCTTCGTCTTTCTCACAGAACACACCCAAAACCCAGCATTGTCTCTCTTAAAACCCACAAAAATTAGCTCCAACTCTCTCTCCTGTTCTCGTCCAACCACTATCCACCATAGGGCTGTCCACAGGTCGGGTCGGATCAGGTTTGGGGTTGACCCACACCCGACCTGATTGGATCAAGTGAACATAAAATGGACCCACAACCGACCACATGTTTGGATCGAAACCGACAGCTCAGGTCATCGATTGAGCGGGTCGGAGCCGTCGAGTAATATCGGGTTTGAAACATAAGAAGAAAACTGAGAAATCACAACCCAAACAATACAAAAATCAAAACCCAAAAGAACACAGACACGGAGAAATCAAGCCAAAAACACAGAATCAACACCAAAAGGACATAGAAAAATCAAGCCAAAAGAACACAAAAATCAAAACCCAAAAAGGACAGAGAAATCAACCTAAAGAACATAGAGAAATCAAAACCCAAAGGACACAAACCCAAACGCAAACTGAAGAAATCACATAGCACAAACAAGAACTCAGATCCATAGACTAAAACGAAGAAAGAAAGAGAGATATAACACTAAACCGGCACCACCACCACTCCCCTCACACCATCAACACACCCATCACAAGATCAGTGCGAAATCTAAAAATAATTATATTTTTTACTGACCCACCATAACATACACAAGATCAAAGGATATTTCAAGCAAATTAGAGGAGGCTTCAAGAGTTGGGTTTGAGCAGCTTGACGACGACGGTGGCAACAATAGGCAAACTTGATGATGGCGGCGGCTGTAAGAAGGGTTAGGGTTAGGGATTTAAGAGAGAGATTAGAGAGGGAGAGAGAGTATGAAAATAAAGTTTAGAAAAATGAAACTTCTCACGGGTTGGATTTTTTGCCTTATTTTTAAACTTCTCATGGGTTGGGTTGGTTTCTACAGGTTATGTGTTTTGGAACCCGAAACCCGAAAATTTATCTCTAACTGACCCGCATTTGACTCGTTTGGGTAGTCAGATCTGCCCATGTGTCTTTAGGTCAGATCGGGTTGGACGAGTGGGTCGAGTCTGACGGGTTGATGGACAACCCTAATCCACCACCTAATCAAAGCCACCAGAACCCAACACTATCTGATTGAATCCAAAAACACAAAACCTAACCACCGTTAGGATCAACGGGGAAGAGAACGATCGATATTGAATTGAAGCTAGTGATGGATGGTATCTCACATCCCCAGCTCCTTTCTCTCTTTGGCTTAAGATTTGGGTTTTTCTTTTTCTTTTAAACAAAAGATTTTGGGTGTGTTGTTGAATGATAAAAATCTAATTTGGGTGTTGTTGATTTCGGGGGTTGTTGGATGATATAAATCTGATTTGGATGTTGTTGGATAATAAAATTAAAGTTTTAAGATTGGGATGTCGTTTATGTGGGTGTTATTGGATGATAAAATTTGGAATTGGTTGTTGATGAAAATGCAAATAGAATTTTTGAGAAGGAGTGTTGTTGGATGATAAATGTATTTGGGAAAAATAATATTAAAATAAAGTGAAGAAATAATATTTAAATAAGGATAGAGAAATGACAAGAGTCGGTTGGAAATTGTATTTGAAAAAGTAAGAAGATAATAGGCAAAAGTCACTATACATCCTCCAAAAAATATAAAAATTTGGAGAAACAGCTGCAGATGCTCAGGTATGGGAATGTTTAAAATTGATTCAATTGTAGAATCCTTGAACCACTATTTCAGCTTGTGAATATCCCAAGCAATATGATCTGAATCTAGTAGAATATCATCCGAGTTAACCCCAACTTTGGGCTTAGGAATAATTGCTTGAAGATCTAGAACCCAAGGGTCATTCTAAATTCTAATGGAATTTCCATAACCCACAATCATACATGCTGTGTTGGAAAAAAGGTTCTTTACAACCTTTAAACCTTTCCAGATTGGAGATGAGTTAGCTGGAGAGAGATGTGTAAGCCAATTGTGCCTAGCCTTGTATTTAGCTCTGAGAACATTGACACAAAGACAATTTTTCCCAAACAAAATCCACCAGGCAAGTTTTGATAGAAGAGTCAGGATGAATTCCCTTGACTTCTGGAAACCCAAACCACCCTCTATTGGAGGTCTACAGAGGGAAGACCAAGATATAGAAGTCTAGAATTGTCTTGACTCTGTTTTAGGATTCCAATAGAACCTACAAATCATCGAATCTAGTTGATCACACAAATTCTTCGGGAATTGCAAGGCAGCCATGGTGTATGTCAGGATAGACTAAGCTACTGATTTGATTAAAGCTGCTCTTCCTGCCCAAGATGAATTTTTACTTTTCCAATTACTGAGTTTGTTCTCTAACTTGTCTTTCACCAATCTGAGGTCTTAGGATATGTTTTCGGATAAAAATAAGGGGACACCAAGATAGGTGGTGCATTGGGGGAGGGAATTGAGGCTCCATCTACATTTAATTTGGTTGAGAAACTGAGAGCTGACACTTCTAGAGGGGAAGACACCAAATTTCTCCTCATTGATTTATTGACCAGACCAAGAGTAGTAGTTTTCTAGCCACATTTTAAGAGAGGCATGTTCATAAATCTAGCTTTGCAGAAAAGGATAACATCATTCGCATAACACAATTTTGAGATAACAAGAGCATTGTTGGCCACTTTCATCGGAGATGTGTCTTTTTGATCCACCTTTCTATTGATCAACCTCATAAGAACTTCACTGCCAAGAATGAACAAGAACGAAGAGAGAGGATCACCTTGCCTGAGGCCACAACTAGGAACAAAGCTTGGAAAAATCCCCTTGTTCAACATTAGGGAGTATTGAATAGTGGAGATAAAAGTAAAAGCTTGGAAAATTGTAAAGTTGATTAAAAATGTTTTTTTTTTTAATCCCCCCTTTAATAGAGTCTAATCTCTTTTAAGCCTTATGGATCCTTCAATATAAAGAAGTGGGAGTTCTAAACCATCACCACTCTTATGAGTTATGAGAGATACCCATATTATGCTCTAATGGAGGTTTAAACACTATTAAAGAGGGATAGTAGAAAATCTTTTTTTTTTTAGTGTCTAGATAATATACACACACGCGTGCACACACACACACATACATATACAAGAGCAATGAAAGTAAATGGGATGACAAGTAAATGAAAGCGGGATGGGGACACGCAAGAAAATAAATGACATGAAATTTAAAGACAATAAGTAAAATCCTAGATGCCTAGGTGGGATGTGATTCCTTTCCCCTAAGGGTACTTCCCATTCAAGTCCTAGGAGATGGTCCAATACCCATCTAGGATGAACAACAAAAATATAATATCCAACAACAATATTAATAGTAATGAAATAAAAAGGTTAGATACAAACACAAAATATACAACAACATAGTAAAATAAAGCAACTATTTACACAACAAAGTAAAGGAAAGATGTTTTTTTTATTGGTTTTTTTTATATATATGGAAAGATGATTACAAAAGTAAAAGGGAGGGATGGGTTTAGTTATTAAGGAACTAAACCCATTTCAAAACCTTACCCACAAAATATACAATGTAGAAGAAAGGAATAGGCTTTTTGTGTAGGGTTTCCTAGAGAGAGAGAGATTTCTTTTTTAAAGGGATTTTTGGATTTTTTTTCTCTTTTTTCTGACATCATTCTATTTTGTCCTCACTTTTTCTCTATATATTTCTTACACAAATTCTACATAAATTTTCTACCTCACTTTCTACATGATTTTTCCAAAACATTGGGGGGGGGGGGGGGGGGAGGGGCGTATTTGTAGGGAAAATGAGGGAATGGGAGGCTAGCATTAGTGTACCATGGTACACTAATGCTAGCTGCCCCTACAAAGGGGTGGCTAGCATTGGTGTACCCTGGTACACCAATGACAGCTCCATCTTTATTTGCCATGTCATTTGCCTTGTCAGCATTTTTGTCTTTATTTTTTTATTTCTAGCCCGATCTTTGCACGGCTATTTGGAGGCCTTTCCAAACTCCATTTTCTTCAAATTTTATATGTACAAATATATCTGGATGTCTAGTATCCAATGGTCTTAGCCTTGGTCAATTTGGAGTTATGGTCATCGAGATATCATGATTGAAAGGGAGGTGACACAAAATCGAGAAATTCTAAACTTCTTTTCTTGAAAAATTCATCTCTTTTAATCCGGAGTTGATATCATCGAGCCCTTTTGGTGAAAATTATCTAAGACCTTGTTACTCAAGACGGTCTAGCCCGTTCATTCTAGTTCCTTTCCAATTGGTACAGTTTATTGCGTGAAGCCAGGTTCAAAACTGTCAGTTTTCCTGAAAATATATAGTGAAGGTTTTATTAGGGTTTCGGCATTTTTGTCATATCTCATCTAACTCTGATTTTGGCTTGTAAACTATCATTTCGAAGGGAAAATTATGCCATTCAAGATGGTGCAAAATTCAACACGATTCAATGGTTGGAACAAAAAGTCTACCCTTTTACCATCCCCATTAGGGTTTTGGTCAGTTTTTCTGTAAAATGAAATTTTCAAATGTTGTGATTTCTTGATTTAACATTCAAGCATGTTGTATTTATTTTTATCCTTTTTGGCTTTGAAATTGATGATTTTTCACATTTTCTATTTTTTTTTTGTCTTTATTTTGACGTGTGAATCGAGGCCAGACAAAATACGACATTGACACATGGTCAAGGAGTCCTTTTGCTTGGAGTGAAGGGGTATCCCTTGTTTGAAAGTGCTCGTGGCCTTATGTTTGTTGTCTACCTTGATCTCATTATACAGCTCCCAGTACCTATTCAAATAGGACCAAAAAGTCTCCCCACTCCCTATGGCCATTGATAACAACGCATAGATTGGTTGCAGTTCTTGGTTGCAAGTTATGAACCTGGCTCCAATGGCTTGGATGAGTTTGAAAAATTTGTAGATGGATCCCTTCTTTAGACTGTTGAACCATCTCATCGCCATGGGACTGAGACTAGAAGGGAACACCTTGCATAGTAGCCCATCGTTCCGAGAATAGAGAGCCATAAGTTGGGTAAAATGACTTACATGCTCTACTGGATCCGTCTTACCGTTGTAACAGGTGAATGGCGGGTGAGTGAAGTGTCTTAGCATCTCGGTGCGTTCTATTTCCTCAAAAAAAGGTGACTGGGCTATCCTTCTTAATGCTCAGCTCATGGCGTTCATGGAGGCATTCGGATGTCCATCCCTTTCTCTCCTCAGTGATAGCGAGTTTCTATCTCTAAACTCAGCTGACCTGTCCTTGGACAATTGAGAACAACTTTGATGCGATGACCTCCTAGTATAACCACTTCCCGAGCTGTGGTCATGGGACAATCCCTCAAGGGACCTTCTTCAGCGCTGGCTCTGGCTCCAGCTCCTAACCTCAAGCTCTAACTCCCTAACCTGACTTCACAGATTCTCCAATTCACAGTCCTAATCGCTATGGTACCAGCCTTCTGGCATGTACTAGACCATCTTTTCTCCTCTAGATGACGCTACATGCAAGTCATCTTGAGTCTCTTGTCCATTACGGTCGCGATGCTCCCTCTGTCGCTCTTGATCCACCAACCTAAGGCCGCGGTGCTCCCTCCGTCGCTCTTGCTCACCTGCATGCTACCCCTCCATTAGGTTGCTGCCTTTACCACCTCTAGACCTTCAACATAGTAGGACTTTGCCACAGACGGTGCCAATTATGGTGTTCTGTTCCCAATAACTTTGGGCTGTTAGGCTTGGACCCCAAATTTATTATACTCTGGGTTGGGCTTATCCCACAATGGGAAGTCCAAAAGAGTATTTGGTTGTGTTGCCAATGGGATCCTAGCTTTAGTTTGGAGTTAAACTATCATAATATTGGCTCAGTTGTGAAGGCTACCAAGAAGCCGAGATCACCCTCTAAAATACAAACAAGATTTGCATCTCCCTAAAATATATTTCTCCTTACTTCTCTCGTGTCTCTCTCCCAATTTTTCCAACTCCTTTTTCCTACCTTTCCTCCCCTATTTATATCATTCTCTTAGTGGGTTTGTCATGATGAGAGGATATTCCACATGTCAGTGGATTCCTCCGTATCAGATCATTGGTCAGAGGGGACCCATCTCCTGCTATTGACATGACCCCTTAGTAACTTATGCTTCAGGCATTATCTCGACACGTCTTAAGTACTTCCTTATATGCTAGCTCCACACAGATCGGCTATATGGACTGAATTGGGTCGAGATTATTCCAATGGATGGGCTTGGCAATTTAAGGGTCGGCCTACTATTCTCTATCCATACAATCAAAATACCCTTGTAACCTCAAAATGATCAAAATACCCTGAAACCTCCAAAATGACCAAAATACCCTAAAATCTCTAAAATGACCAAAATATTCCCAAACCTCTAAAATGACATATATTCACTTGAAATCTCTAAAATGACCAAAATATCCTAAAATCTCTAAAATGGTCAAAATACTCCTTAACCTCAAAGATGACTCAAAAAAAAAAAAAAATCCTATAGCATCTAAAATTATCAAAACATTGTGGGTATTTTAATCATTTTAGATTTTTTTGGGGGTATTTTGGTCATTTTCAAGATCTCGAGAGTATTTTGGTCTTTTTATAGATGTAGAGGGTATTTGGGCCATTTAGTGGTTTTGGGTGTATTTTGGTCATTCGAGTAGTTTTAGAGGAATTTTGGTTATTTTAGAGGTTTCAATGGTATTTTGGTCATTATAGTGGTTTCAAGAGTATTTTTGTAATTTTAAAGGTTTCGAGGGTACTTTGGTCATTCTAGTGGTTTCAGGTTATTTTTCGTCACTTTAGAGGTTTCATGGTATTTTTTCTCATTTTAGAAGTTTTGAGGGTATTTTGGTAAATTTGTTTTGGTTTTTGTGTGTATTTTGGTCATTCTAGTTGTTTTAAGAGTATTTTGGTTTAGAGGTTTTGGGGGAATTTTTGTCATTTTAGAGGTTTCAATGTATTTTTGCTCATTTGAGAGGTTTCAAGAGTATTTTGGTTATTTGAGATTTTAATGGTATTTTGGGTTATTTTAAAGGTTTTGGTGGTATTTTGGTCATTTTAGTGGTTTTAGGAAGGTTTTGGGGTTATTGTGGTCTTTTCAAAGGTTATGGGGGTATTTTGGTCATGTTGGTGATTCCAATGGTATTATAGTCATTTTAAAGGTTTTGGGTATTTTCGTCATTTTAGAGGTTTCGAGGATATTTTGGTCATTTTATATGTTTCAAGGGTATTTTGGTCATTTTAGAGATTTTTGGGGGGTATTTATGTCATTTTAGTGGTTTTGGGGGTATTGTGGTGTGAGAGGCCGTACCTATAGACACTGCATTTTGTACACCTTACGACTCGGGCCCCCGTCCCCCAAATGATGTTGAATTCTAAGACCCTAAGGTTGGTTTAGGGCCCAATCAGATTTTAAATTGACTTGAGAAATGTTAAAATGAAAAATATAACTTTTAATGAGAAAATAAATCTATTTTTGGAAAAATAAGGCCAAGGAAACCCTTGATATTTGCATGCAAGAATCAGCCTGCGCATGCAGCTTTCTGCATGCGTACACAGGTCCAATCTTGTGCACGCATAGCGAATTTCAGAAACAAAACAAGGCAAGTTTTCTGCATTAAGGTTGAGGTCTGGAATGAAACCCACATCGTCTAAGAGTCGTTCCAAACCCCTATTTTCACACTATAGGTAGCCCTACATGGTATATTTTCTAAACATTTTCAAAACACACAGAAATCCCACGAGAAAACACTAAGATTCACTAGGGATAGTGAATCAAAGAGGGAGTTTTTCACAAAACATCCTCAAGTCAATTTTCTTTTGATTAGGGTCTTTTCTAGCCTTGATCTTTGAGTTTAAGATTACTAATCACTCTTTTATTGAATTGTAAATAGATTTGACTGGAGGGAACGGTTAAAAATCAAGCTTAAAGAGCTTTTGTTTGAGGTATCTAGTCGAAAATTTGTTTTTCTTTTTCTTTTCCCTTTTGCACTTTAATCTTTCTGTTTGCTTCATTTTCTTGTTGTAATATGCTTTAATATGTTTATCTAGCTTAGGTTTAGATAGTTGTATGTTTTAAAAGCATGTTAGGATGTTAGATTTCTCGTTTTGAAGTTTTGTTGTATTTGCTGTGTTTCTAGGGTTTCTGGGTCGAAACCCACATGCGCATAATCTTGCCTGCACACGCAGGATTGTTCAAGCGTGCGCATGAACTTGCCCAAAAATCCTAATCTTGTTTTATCCATTTTTGTTTCTATTTTCACATGTAATACTTCTATTTTAGATCCTTTTTCATATATTCATGCTTTTAGGCTTTTGTTTCACATGTTTAATTGCTTGTTTGCTTTCACATGCTAGAATTAGGGTTTTATTGTTTTAATGTCATGAACACGCATTCACATACTCATGCATAATGCCATAGGTGCTGAGTTGCTGCAACGTAAGTAAAAGTAAGTTATGCATTCACAATGTATATGCATGGTTGGGTTTGATGATATAATTGTGATCTTGATGCCTTGGATGATGACATGTTTTGTTGGCTTTGTTTCTACCTTTGATCTTAATACTCATATGTTTTTTCCTTGAATGTGATATGATATGATGATAGAGTTTATGATGAAGCATGTTTAGATGTATAATGATAGGGTTTGTGATGTGATAGATGAATGCTATGTGATGAGATGCATGATTAGATGTATATTAGGCTTTGTTTGATAAGCATGATAAATGTATGTGTAGACATCTCATTTTGTACTTGGTTAATAAACTTTAGTCCCCGATCCCAATGATGAGCTTGATATGTCTACAAAAGGTAATTGAAGTTATTTTAATAGTTTGGAAGTAATTACAAATCAAAAGTGCTCTAATTGCTTTGAAACTGATACTGAAAAATGACATTTGCTCACTATTTTGACCATAACTTTTGATCCACAAAGAGGTTTTGGGTGAGGTTTGTTTTTGTAAAGTTGTGATTTACAACTATGTGTTTTGTTGGCTTTTATTCCGTGCCAAATTTGATTGTAATTTTATTCAATCTTTTGTACCCTGTATTTATTGTGGGATTTGATTGTAAGGGTTGTGTGATAGAGAGAGAGAGTGTGAAGACTCAAGCAATTGAAGACTGAGGAGTTCTCGCGGGTAGCTCGCGACTAAGCATCCCGCAAAGTGAGCCATGTGCCTTGTACATGACTGGAATGCGAAGATTCAAGATAGATGGTGATAGCTGTGTTTCGCGAGTATCTCGCGGGTAAGGCCTTCCCGCGAGACACCTGCGAGACATTCTATTCTACCAGACTGTACTATTTGATACACACTTTCTATACCCACACTATATATACCAACATTACCCATAAATGTTGAGGAGTGCTTCTGAAAGAAAACCCTAGCCAAACACCTTAAAAGTTAGAGATTGTTATACCCACAATCCTCTATACATTTGCTTGTGGAATTTCCTCAACTCCTACCTCTCCATTTCCATACCATTGAGAGGTTGATAGACCAAACACTTACCACACCCTTTCAGAGTGTCAAGTGAGGTTTTGGTGCTGCTAGGAAGCATTGGAAGAAGCCAGGCTTTGGCAGATGCAATCGGGCGTATTGCAGGATCTAAAGAGCTAGACAAGACACGGTTCCGAGAAGCCTTGTTGGAGTAGGAGCTTGGAGGGCTTAGGTACATCGGGTAGATTAGGCTTGGAGGGTCTCTTGCTAACCCATGTATCCCAACTAATTGTCTAGTGGATCGATTACCACTTGGAGGGCAGTGGAGAGGTTTTTTGCCGAGTTCTTCGGTTTCCTCTTCAATAACATATCGGCGTGTTATCTTGTATTTGCATCTTTCTTCCCTACTCTTTTACATTCCATTTTACTGCTGTGTTGCTTTGATTATGGATTAGAATAGCTTGTTTGTTTATCCGCTCGCATTTACACTATTCTGCACTTAGTATTAAGTTAATGTAAAATCTATCGAGCCGTAACTTTATTTTGGGGATCTAAACAGCTCTCGTGTTTTCAACACATTTTCGAGCTTTCAGTTTCATTGAAAAGTAAACATCCTGGGCTTCAATTTGAACCTAATTTGGACTTTGAGTGAGTTATGACTGTTTGAAGTTGGGCCAACTGGGTAATCCGATTTTTTGGGTTTTAAAACTTCATTTTAAAGGCCCATAACATAATGTTTTGATGTGGGCCTGCCCATGGACCCTTGAAAATGTCCAAAGATTATTAAAAAGTCTAAAAACCCTAATCTTAACTTATAAATACTCATCTTATACCTCCAATCAAAACCCTAGCTAGAGGAATCCGTCTTCTCTAAAACCTTATTTTCTCTTTTGAAAACCCTAAGGTAGCTCCTTAGCACGTTTTTGACAAAATAAAAAACCTCTCTTTAGTTAGTTCTAAGGCAACAAACTATTTTCTAATTTCTTTCAAAACCATTTTCAAACAATCTTTTCAAGAATATATTTTTATTTTGAGTTGTGATTACTAACGAACTATTGATATACTTGATTCCTTTGATTATCATTCAATCTTGTTGTGTAGACACTGAAGGGCCAGTTAAATATCATTCAAGTTTGTGTTCCATATCAAGGTGAGTCTCTCTTCATGGCTTTTCCTTGATTTGGTTCTTTTATAATTTGTGTTTTTTTGTTGTTCTTAGTTAATTTATATGTTATTCATGTTTAGAAATATGTGTTCTTTTGTTTGATTTTATTTTGTTTTGTCTCATCATGTTTTTATTGGAAAGTTAAATGATTGTTTATATTGATGAACATGTTTTAATGTTATTCTTGTTTGTTTTTAGATCCAATGCATGTTTAGGAGTAAATTTTATTTTGTTTATCTTTGATATATTTGTTCTTAGTTTAGGTTGTTTAGATTTATATTAGAAGCATGTTAGGATCTTAGATTTATCGTTTTGAAGCTCTGCTTTAGTTTCTGTGTTGCTAGGGTTTCTGGGCTAAAACCCATGTGCGAATAATCTTGGCCGTATACGCAGTCTAAATTATGCGCATGCAGGCTTGTTCATGCATGCGCATGATCCTACATGGAAACCCTAATTTTTCTGATTTTTTTTCTGATTTCACATGCAATACTTTTGTCTTGGATCCTTTTTCATATATTTGTGGCTTTAATATTTTATTTCACATGCTTGTTATTCGTTTGCTTTTTCACATGTTTTAATGCCATGAACACACATTCACATGTTCATGCATTTATGTCATAGGTGCTGAGATGCAGCAAGGTAAGTGGGGTAAGTCATGTTTTCACATAAACATTCATCTTTGAATATGATTTTGCCTTGATGATGGAGATAAACATGTTTGTTTGGTTGAGTTCTTCTTGAAGTATAGATGCAATCACATGTTTGCTTGGATCTTTCTATGCCTATGTGCTACCTTGGATATGATATGTATGATAGTAACATGCTAGGGTTTATGTTATGCCATGATAGATGTATGATTAGGTTTTTTTGGGATGATTGATGGCATGTTGTGTGTTTAGATGTGTGCTAGTGTGTGTGCGTGTGTGTGAGTATAGATGCAATGTTGAATGTGCCTTTAATAGGGTTAAGACATAAGACACAATGAGAGGAAGCCAACCTTAGGGTTGGGCGGTTTTGGGTGCCTAACACCTTCACAAGACCATACCTTAACTTTGAACCCATATCTCTAGTAGTAAGACCAAAAGGTCATTTCTCAAAAGAACGCTATATATACGGTTCCTAGGCCATTGCAAAAACTAGGTGGTGACTCCTCTGTTGTATAGATGCAATCACATGTTTGCTTGGATCTTTCTATGCCTATGTGTTGCCTTGGATATGATATGTATGATAGTAACATACTAGGGTTTATGTTATGCCATGATAGATGAATGATTAGGTCTTTTTGGGATGATTGATGCCATGTTGTGTGTTTAGATGTATTCTAGCGTGTGTGTGAGTATAGATGCAATGTTGAAAGTGCCTTTAATAGGGTTAAGACATAAGACACAATGAGAGGAAGCCAACCTTAGGGTTGGGCGGTTTTGGGTGCCTAACACCTTCGCAAGACCGTACCTTAATTCCGAACCCATATCTTTGGTAGTAAGACCAAAAGGTCATTCCTCGAAAGAACGCTATATATATGGTTCCTAGGCCATTGCAAAAATTAGGTGGTGACTCCTTTGTTGTGTCCACAATATGGTTAGGGATGTTTAATGCCGTGTTGATTGTTAGATGAATGTTAGTGTGCGTGTGAGTTAGATATAAGTGTTAAGTATGCCTTTAATAGGGTTAATACATAAGACACAATTGGGAAGCCAACCTTATAGGGTTAGGAAATTTTGGATGCCTAACACCTTCACAAAATTGTACCTTAACTCCGAACCCATATCTCTAGTAGTAAGATCAAAAGGTCCTTCCTCGAGAAGACACTATATATATGGTTCCTAAGCCATTGCAAAAACTAAGTGGCGACTTCCCCCCCTCCCCCTTGTGTCCATAGCACCACCGACCCTGTTTTTGGTACTGGGCCAAATCCACGTGAATGGGTGGAGTCATGTTATTGCCTCTCAAAATGGAGGTTCGACTGATTATATTTTCCTCTTTAGATTAAGAGTTTTACAATGGAGTCGCCACTTACTTAGGCTGTGTTTGTTTTGGCTTCAAATCACTTCCAAAAATGCTTTTCCATAAATGCAGGTGTTTGGTTGCGCATGGAAAATAAATTTTCCGGAAATTGGTTTTCTTTGACTATGTGTTTTATGGCTTTGACCCGGAAATTGGTTTACATTTCTATTTTCACTTCAAACCATTTCCGGGTCTCAGGCGCGCAGATAGAGAGAGAGAGAGAGAGAGAGAGAGAAAGAAAGAAGAGAGAGTTACCGATCGCACCCCAGCATCGGCACCACCATCTAGATCGCACCCCAGCACCGACGCCACCATCTAGATCATCTCCACCCAAGACCGATCCACCCAAAACCGATCTCATCGGCGCCGACGTTACCGATCTCGTTCTTGTTCTCGACCTAGTGCTCATTGGCGCTGCCATCTCGTCGTCTCGATCTCATCGTACCAATGATCTCGTCGTACCGATCTCGTCACCTTCTCATCGCCCAAACCAATCTCCTCCCTCTCTCAATTTGACCGGATTGCGAAGTTTAACCGAATGTTGTTGTTTTGATTTTAGTTTTTTCAAGTTTATATATTGAAATTTTTTATTATAAATTTGTTTGGTAGCTGAGAAAATAGATAAGAAAATGTGAAAAACTAGAATTTTCATAACACAACCAAACACTAGAAAATATTTTTCAAAGCATTTTTTGAAATGCAACCAAACACTTGAAAATATTTTCCTTTCCTGAAAATAGCATTTCCGAAAAATATTTATTTTCCGGAAAATATTTTACATGAACCAAACACATCCTTAATTATTGGAATAAATAAAAAAACCAAAATTGAAAAATTCCTCATTTTATTGATTTGAGAATGAATGTACATTGATAATAGGAAATTACATGGCTTTAGTCCTAAATATAATCTAAGATAAAGTACATGGCTTTACAATCTAGAGATTGAAAATTACATGGATAAGCATTGATTTACTAACCCTTAATCTAAGCTTAGAGACTATGTTACAAGATGAGAAGGTGTTAGGCACTCACCTTGCCCAGTGAAACCAGCCTCTTAGACTATAGTGGCCAACATTCATATCATATCATCGAATATGTTATCACAATTTGCATGTTGAATTTTAATGTGTGTGCATGTGATAAACCCTAATTCAATTGATTAATCATTGCATTTGATGGAAATATAAATTCTAGTAAATGTGTGTGAATGGTGATATCCTAGATTCAAAAATTTGGTAGAATTATGAAACAAACATGTCTTTCATATTCTTGATGTGGATTTAAGATCAAAGCTAGTGTTATACATGAATATGTGATAAATAACGAAGAACATATGAAGAACTATATGAACATTTAAGAATATCATGAACATTCAAACATATTCAAGAAATTTAAATAATCACTATCAGGCTTTAATCTTAAATTAACATTATAGCAACATAAAAAAAAATAAAAAAATAAAAAAATAAAAGTTAGGGAAAGAGATTATACCTGCTTGCAAGATCCATACAGTGGAGGAGGAGGCTCTTGGTGGAGGTCCTAAGGGTGGAGCAGAAAAGAAGAACTAGGAGAGGGAGAGTAGGTCTCACTCAATACCTTGAGTCTCAAAAGGACCAAGATATGACAAGACTACTAAATTTCACCAGAACTTAAGAGAGGAGAAGAGAGAGTGTTTCCGTTTGCCTTGGAATGGAGAAGAGGAGAGGTTTATATAGTAGAGGTGAAGAAAATATGAATGGAATGGCATTTAATGAGAGTTGACAAAGGATCAAAGAAAATCATGAACCTAGACCCCATTTTAGGTTTTAGGGAAAGCTAATGCATTAAATTTAAGGGTTGGTGGGAGTGATGAGCAAGAAAAATGTCTAAAATTTTGGTTTTTCTCGTAGCTCCTACAACAATTTTTAGAGCTAACTTCGAAAAATCATATTTGTCTCAATTCTAACCAGAATTGTCTCATTCTTGTGCTCAAATTGAAGCCTCAAATGTTTAGTTTCTGGAAAAATTAACTTCACTCACAAATTCAAAATATTCTAAGAGATATCAATGAAATAGTGAGCAAAGGTCATTTGTTGGAAAATAATTTCAACACAATTAACATTAATAGGCCCCAAATTAGTTTCCAGTTAACATTAATAGGCTCCAATCACTTCCATTTCAGATTTAATTAGTTCCAAATTTACCCCAATTACAATATAATTACACAAATTACTCATTGAATAATTAATGTTTGATTATCTAATTAATCAAGTGTATGCAACCTTACTATAAGATGTAGTTCTAGCCAATTAAATTATGATACGTCATTAATTTCAAATTGATTATAATTATAATCAATTGGAATCAATTGTTCGTAATCACATATAGCTGAACTCAATTTATGATAATGCATCTTGGCCATTAAAACTTGATTTGATAATAACGTTCAATCTGATGGTCTGATTAAGGCTTATGACCAGTCAGTTTGATCATTACAACATCAAGATCATTTTGATGAAATGAAATTAAAGATCTAGTGGCCACAATTAAGATGCCTATTTTCAAGGTGAAATTACCCTTTTACCCTCCATATGAAGTTAAATGCGGGTTGCAAAATGGGGTGTCAACATGTGGTCATTTTGGAGGTTTTAGGGGCATTTTAGTCATTTTAGAGGTTTGGGGATATTTTCGACATTCGTAGTGCATTTTAGTCATTTTGGTGGTTCAAAAGGGTATTTTGATCATTTTTGAGGTTTTGAGGTATTTTAGAGGTTTCTTAGTATTATAGTCATTTTCATGAGAAAAATAAAATTTATTAGTGTGGGTAATTTTGTCAATTCCATAAATTACTATATCTCCACCAATAAGTAATGTAAGATTACTCTCATTTTAGAAAGTGATGTGTTTGTTTATAAAAATAAAAATAAAAATAAAATAAAAGGTGATGTAATTAAGGTGATACGTTATATTTTGTGTCTGTAGCATTACTCATTTTGTAATCTTAGTTATCGTAATATTAAAAAAATCAAATGAACCAAATACATTAATGTCACATTAAGATAATGTGCATCATATCAATGTCATATTACGGTGAACCAAACACCCGCCTTTTGCTGGTTAGTCATGGCCAAGAATATGATTGAAAGGAAATGTTGTGGTAAGTGATTGAAAGGAAATCTGTAGAAAAATAGAAAACTTTATTTAAACAAATATATTTGACTTGACTAGGTGCTAGACTAAAAGAAAGCTACTTTGCCAGAGAATTTAAAAACGTGAGGGACTCTATTTGAATTTCGTAGGATTTAATGGAAGAGTGATATCTACTTTTACGAGAAAACATTATTTTAGTCAATACTTTCGAGGGTAACAATTAATTTGTTTCATATATTTTAATAGTAGTCAATTTAGTTCCAATCATTTTTGACTTGTAGTTAATTTTCTCTCCATTATCAACTCATTAATAAAAAATGCATATGTGACAAATAAATTGCACAATTAGCACACTTCACACCTACACTAATATTAAAATAATAATAAAAAAATATTTAGCATTTATAAAATTCTAGCATCAAAATGAAAAAAAAAAATATACAAAATACAAAAAAAAAAAAAAAATCTTAATTTTAAAGATAGAAAAGAAAGATAAAAAAAAAAAAAAAAAAAAAAAAAAAAAAAAAAACAAAAACAAAAAAGTTTCTCAGTTCTTCTCAGGTTGAAAAGAAAATGCTGCATTAAAGACTTTAAAGGAAACAGATAAAGATTTTAAAGGAGCTATCTAATTTTATGAGGAAGCGATTTTGTTGTTCTTTGGAGAAATATTAATGGAAGAGTGATATCTACTTTTAAAAGAAAATATTATTTTAGTCAATACTTTTGGGGGTAAAAATTAATTTGTTTCATATATTTTAATAGTAGTCAATTTGGTTCAATCATTTTAATTTATAGTTAATTTTCTCCCTATTGTTAACTCACCCAAAAAAAAAAAAAAATGCATACATGACAAATGAATTCCACAAATAGCGCACTTCACACCTATACTTATACTAAAATAAAATAAAAAAATTATTTGACATTTATAAAATTCTAGCATCAAAATGAAAAATAAAAATAAAAATAAAAATTCTTAATTTTAAAGATAGAAAAAAAAAATTAAAAAAAAAATTTCTCAATTCTTCTCAAGTTGCGAAGAAAATGTTGTTCCAAGAAGACATGTGATGTCTATTTTACATCAGGTTGGAAAAGAAAATGAGGGAAACAAATAAAATTAGATAGCTCCATTAAAGACTTTAGAGGAGCAATCTAATTTTATGAGGAAGCAATTTTTTTGCTCTTCAAGTTCAGTAACTCACTCTCTCTCTCTCTCTCTTTCTCTTATATAAAGCAAGTTACTTGCTGGTGATGAAGTGATTTAGCATATCTCCGTAGTAAGACGATCAATCTGATCTCATAACCTCGAATCTGAGTTCAATATGATCTGGCTCTAGCAACAACACAAGTTTCCAGCACTAGTAACTGGATCAACTCTACTAGTTGTTGAAGGTTAACATGGACTGCCTGATCATGGCATTCTTGTCAATCAGTGCTACCACAACCATCAAAAATCACCGATCTTGGTTGTTATGTGGTCGTTGTCGTTGATGAGGCAAGATCTGCAAAATGGGTTCCATGTTTGCCTTTGGATTTGCAAAATGGGTACATCGATTTTGAGTGTTGTGGGTTTCTAATTCAAATGGTTGTTGGGTTTCAATTAGGGTTTGATTTGGGTTGGTTTCCATGGATTTTTCGATTTGGAGTTTTTTCTTTTGAGAAAGAAGCTTTTAATTTTATTAAGTCATAGTATCGAAGTCAGCTTGAATTTGATGGAATTCATTGGTGGAGGATATTCGCAGACTAGCTATGTAAAGGGGTTCTATATAGTAAGTTAACCAACGTTTGGAAGGATTATGGAAAGTAGCATCTCGAGTTTTAGAAACTCGAGATCTATATTAAAACTCGAGTCTCAGAGACTCGCTTTGTGCTTGCTTTGGGCTGGATGAGTTGGATAGAAAATGCCACCTAGATCTCGAGTCTTAAAGACTCGATTTGTACAAAATAAATCGAGTCTTTAAGATTCGATTTTCTTAGGGAAACTCATAGATATCGAAAGTCCATATTTAATTTAAATTTTCATAGAACTCGAGTCTTATAGACTCGAGTTTTACTGGGATAAATTATTAACACACAGATACACACATCAGTCACTAACTCAGCCCTCACTCTCTCTCACCCATAACACTCAGCCCTCACTCTCTCACCCATAACACTTAGCCTCACTAATTCATTGCCTCACTCACCCATAACTCTCACATTTCTCACACCACATTGCCTTTCTCACTGCTCTTACCTCTCAACAAATTCATATCTTAGGTAAGGGTTTTTTGATTTGATTGTCCAATAGTTGGGTATTAGTTCTTGTTGGGTGTGTGGGTTAAAGAGTTTGGCTATTTATTTTGTAGATAGTTAACATAACTTAGTTAAGATACCAATATTGTGAATTATAGAACTTTGTTTTGTTAGTGTTAATTTTTTGAGTATTTATTTGCATTGCTTTTGTTATCAAATTTTATTCATCATTTCTAGGCTCTTATTTTTATCATGATCTTACAAGTTTTTTGACTTTATTCATCATTGTTTTGGATATGAAATGGGTAGTGAATGAATTGTAATGAATGGGTATGAAATGGGTATGTAATAATGCCCTTTGAATGGGTATGAAATTGGTATGTAATGAAATGAGTGACTTCCTCCCTTCGAATGAATTGTAATGAAATGGGTATGTAATTCATGCCCTTTGAATGTGTAATGAAATGGCTTTTTTTGTTATTGGGTATGAAGTGGGTATGTAAATGTTATGGGTATGTAATTAGATAAAATGTTGTACACTTTTACAAGGATTTTGGCTTTTTTCTTTTCTTTTTTCTTTTTTTTTTTTTTTTTTTTTTTTTTTTTTTTTTTTTTTTTTTGTTATTGGGTATGAAATGGGTAGTCTTATCATGACGAAAAAATGATTTGGGTATGAAATGTGTATCGAATGTGTAATGAAATTCATACCCTTTGAATGAATTGGAATTTGTACTTTGTGTAGTTTGACTAGATAAAATGTTTTTTAACTAACATAGTAACCTAACTCTAACAGGTTCACAATGCCTGAAATTGATATAATCCTATACCACGGTGGTCTGCTTAAGAATGCCAATGCGAACAAGGGATTGCCATTCGAAGGGTCGGGTATAAAGTTGTATTATACCCAAATTAATTGTAGGTTGAAGACCCTTGATGAATTGAAGATGATAGTTATGGAAGAATTGTGTGCGAATCCTGCTATACACAACATAGAAATTACTTATCGTATGCCACATGAAGTCCTGAAGAACCGAATTAATTACAAGTATATGGCGATAGAAACAGACAAACATGTAAAGATAATGTTTGACAAGTTGGAGAGAATTCCTGAAGTAAATGGTATTGAGTTGTACATATAGTTGGAACCGCGTGCAGAAGTTGGTATAGAGGAAATCCAACAAACAACCACAAGTTCACAGGTTACAGTTTCAGATGCTCAATATGAGTATTCTACACATGTAGAGCATGATAATGTTCATGCCGATGATGTTGAGGATGATGACGATGAGGATGAGGATGACGATGATGACGACGACTATGTTGATGAGACTACCATTAACGGTGAAGATTTTGTCGATAGAGATGAGTTTGAAGACAGGATTGAACAAGGGGACTTTGGGGACTTTGAGAGGGACATTGATGACGATAAGACATTGGACGGTAGTGAACCTGATGCAGACAGTGTTATTAGTGTCCAAAACATTACAAACACAATCCCTGCCTACGCGCCTCCTATCTTGTCATTTTCTGCAAATACTTAGGAAAATAAGGTTGATCCTTCACATATGGAGATACCATTTGTGTCTACTTGGAGAGAGGGGATGAATTTGTGCAAAGAGTTGACTTTTGCCAATAAAGTGGAGGTGCAACGCATATTAACCACTTGTGCCCTCAAGGAAAACAAACATTTTATGATCAGTAGGTCTACGGCGAAAAAACTTTGTGCGAAATGCATGGATGGGTCATGTAAGTGGTATGTTTGGGCAGTCATGAAGCCCAATCTCCATGGACTACGGATGGGCTACGATTGCTTGAGAGTGAGTACCTTTGGCACGATGGACTCCGATTTTGTTGACAATGGGCTACGATTGCTTGAGAGTGAGTGAGTTTGAGAGGGCGGAGCGAAGTTTGTGTGAGTGTTTGACTGAGTGTTTCAGTGTTTGAACTTTGAGGATTTTTTAATGAGCTGTTTGAAAGTGTTGTGGTTTTGTGTTTTAGGTAATGATGTGCAGATTTCGAGTCTTATAAACTCGATTTCTACGTGGCTCCACATGGAAGATTTGTCCACGTAAGGGTATCACAAAAACACTGAACTTGAGCTTTAGAAACTCGAGTTTTAATTAAATCCTGAGTTTTAAAAACTCGAGATGTTAGTTTCTCACATACTTTCAAAACCGAGCAACTAACAAAATTGTTAGAATAGTAAGGTTATTTGGAAAGGGTGTTCTTCATTGGTGATTTGGTGCTATATAATTTTTGTGTTTCTAGAAATTTTTTTTATTAGTTAATTTTTGTTGAGCTAAAATTCCCTGTTTCACGTCTAGTTTTTTTAAGTTGAATTTTTGTATTTTGTTTTGTGTTTTTTTCTTTATGCACAATTTTAAGTAAAAATACATAGTTTTATACATAGACAAAAACCAAAAACAAAAACTTAAGATTAAAAACACTTTTCATGTTTTATGTTTGGGATAGTTCACAATTTCACCTTAAACTTTAAAATCAAGCAATTTCCCCTTAATATTTTGGAAAAGAGCAAATATGTTATCTCAATTAAGCCCTAATGAAAGCTTATGATTTTTATAATATTTCATTGTGTAATGTCTAAAATACTTTCACTAAATTTTAACATTCCAAAAATTTTCTTCATGTATTTTAAATTTTAGATGGTAGTAACGCTTAGAAAGTTGGAACGGTGATATAAGGTGTTTTATTTGTTACCTAAAGAACATTGATTTATAGGTTTAAATCTTTGAAACTTATAATTTATTTAATGGAATATTTGATAACACATGTCTTATGGTTGAAATTATTTGATGAAGAGTTTCAATTGTAGCATATGATATCATTCATTGTGAAAATATAAGGGCCCATTTGGTACATGTGTTTAAACACGTGTTTTTAGTTTTTAAACAACATTACACATATTTTCATACACTTTTTCACCCACACGTATTTTCAAAAAAAACTGAAAACTATTGTTTCTCAAAAAAATGGGCCCTAAATATTATAACAAAGTCTTAATAAAACTTAGTTACTCATTGTTAGAAGATGATGATATTCGTTATCATTCTTGGAAGTTTTTAGTGAGTGGATATTGCCTTTAGCAAATAAGTATCAAAATTCTTATACAAATAAAATTAAATTTGTATGACATATATTTTTTTTATCTATATAGTTTCATTCTTCTATAAATAAAAATTCTATCTTAATTTTTTCACTCAAGAGGTAGCATGTGCTTTCCAAGTGCCACCCAAACTAGTTTACTTAATAAAAGATAAAACTACACCAAACCAAAGTTACTGTAAAAAATAAAAAATAAATGACAAATCCGCGTCAAACCAAAGTTACCGTAGAAAAGCTCGTTCATGCTTTTTTTAAGAAAAGCTATAAAAGACAAAACCGCATCAAACCAAAATTACCGTAGAAAAGCTCGTTCACGCTTTATATATATATATATAGTTACTAGAAGTAGAAGTAGAAGTAGGAGTAGAAGTAGAATTTTGTTTCCGGGTCAATGTTGGGTCTACGTTTATCATTAGTAATAACATTATCAATTTACAGAAAAGGAAAATCATGGTTGAACCGATGTCTGATTTCTGTTGCCAACAGACAGAGACAGCGTATCTTGTGGGAAATGTTCGAAAGCAGCAAAATATTATTTCCTCCTGTTTCGAAGTATGATGAACAAGCTGGACCTCCACCAACTTGAGACATGGACTGTAATTGCTTGGGCTCTGTGGAATGCACTTAACAAGTCTTATTTCCGCCATCTTCATCAGTTACAACCAAAGGCTTTTTTTGATGGAGTTAGTGGCCTCTTAGCAGAATACCAGCATCTCATTGCAGCTCAAAAGAAATCTTAATAGAAACTTTGCTGCCTTCTTCTGTTGTTTTGCTATTTCTAGTGTCTCTGCTTGTCTTTGTCTGACTTTGCTCAGACCCCTTTGTATACTTCTATTCTTTCATTTTAATATAATTTTCTATATTTTCACACAAAAAAAAATTATCCAGTAAAACAACCCTAGAAAAATAAACTCCTTCAAATACATACTGTAAGGCCAACATTTGTAGCCCAAGCCTAAAAGAAATGGGATGTGAGCCCAATAAGCCCAATACAATAAAATTTGTAAAGAGTAGGTAAAAGAACTAGGTTATTTGTGAAATCTACAACAGCTGATCAAGGTTTTATATAAAAAAGCAAGTGTGAAAACACTTTGAACTTGAATAAATTTACGTCCGAGGAGACAAATTGTAATTAGAATGGCTAAGGTTGCTCTTGGAGCTACAGTAGATTTTTCCTCCTCTCTTCTTTCCTCATTTTCGATCCCCTTTCATCAGAGGCCTCCTCCATTTATATAGCCTCCTTCTAAGTTATCTTCATCGCACACTTGCTCTTCATCTAAGCATTCACTTGAGTATATGTCACATCAGGTATCTTCTTTAGCTCTCTATGAGTGGTTGTAGCTGAGATTTGCACTGTTCAAAGATCTTCTCCACATAAATGCAACCAGAAAAGTTGCTGCTGTGCATTAAACACTGTGGTGGCAGTTTTTTCTCTAAATATTTCTTTATTTCTATCATCTTCATACGTGCAAGGGGTTCACCCTTATCGCTGGATCCTCCTGGAAGTTCGTCTAAGCTACCCAGGTATTCACTTGACTAACATTCTTTAAGTCCGAGGAGGGTATACTCCTCGAACTATACTCTCTCACCCTTTCCTTACTTGATTCTCCATTCTGGGGCCTTTCTAAATCCTTTGCCCCTCCTCAGACGTATGTATATCTTCAAATGGGGCATGAGGCCCAACATACGTGTTTGGGCTTTCACCCCCACACATACTAATAAGATGTATATTATCATTGTGTTCTAATAACATCTTTTTGAGCGATAGATTCCTCTCAATTATCAATTTATTAAAAAAATCATTATAGTTATCCAAGTGCTGAGCCGGCTCCACTTTCAAAAGCTTTTGGGCGGTGATAGTTTCATCACCTATTCCACATGAACTGTATACACTCCTCCAACAGGTAAAAAAAAATAAGCCATTAAATAATCTCCAGTCAGCTATCCCAATTCCACCTAACTATTCTTCTTATTATTCATGAATAACCTAATCTTGTAAACAAACATACTAGCATTTCAACTACTATATTCCTTCTCCTCCTCTATACCAAAAAAAAAAAAAAAAAAGCTTCCATCTCCATTTTCCCTATCAAAATGCCAACATAGGAAATGATTTTTTATGGTAAGTGGGAAGTGTTCGATAGATAAGTTTACAACTCACTTTAGACATCGACTAATAAGATATGAAATTACAATTCCGTTCGACAGCATATGACTGGTATGATGCTTAGAAATTTTCAAAGAGTTAAAGGTTTTGCAAAGAAATTTCCATGATATACAATAAAAAAAAGCATAAATATGGCACTTAAAGTTCAAAGACTTACTAGTCACACCTAAAGCATGCCACCTTTAAAGTCTTCTCTTGCTTGCATCCACCCTCTTCCAAATTTCTGATTCACTTTCCAAACAACCCTTTCACAGTTTTCTTTCTCCTCCCTTCAAATCTTTGCAACAGTCTACTCATAAATCTTGATGGCTCTTGTGATCAGCAAAGGAGCCTCATCTTCCTCTTCCACCAACAAACTCAAGAACTTTGATGTCTTTTTGAGTTTTAGAGGTCAAGATACCCGCCATGGTTTTATTAGCCATTTGTACGAAGCTTTGCATTTGAGAGGTATTCACACTTTCATTGATGATAAGCTCCCAAGGGGAGAAAAAATCTCTACAGAGCTTCTCAAAATCATTGAGAACTCAACAATGTCAATAATTATATTTTCTAAAAACTATGCATCCTCCACTTGGTGTTTGGATGAGCTTGCCAAGATTGTTGAGTGTAAGAAGAATGACCAATTGGTGCGACCAATTTTTTACAAGGTGAGCCCATCAGAAATACGTAACCAAAATGGAAAGTTTGGGAAAGCTCTAGCTAAACATGGAAAAAACATTAAGGACAACAAGAAAGTACAAAGATGGAGAAAGGCTCTCCAAGAAGCAGCCACTATATCTGGTTGGCACTACGAGCATAGGTATGTATTCAAGGGTGGCCCCATATGTTGTTCAGGGGTTCATTTGAACCCCTTGACTTGAAAAAAAAAATATATATATATATATATATAATATTTTTTTTACTAGTTTGATTACCCTTAAAAATTTATTTGCACAACCTGATCACATATCAACCTAGCCTAAAACCAAATAACAACACAGATCACAGATCTCTCTCCCACTTTCGCTCTCTAATCTCACTCTTATGAATCTCATCTAATCTCTCTTCTTTATTTGATTATGTCTGTATCTTTGACTCTAATAGTAAAGAGTGGGTGTTTGTGAGTTGTATCTTTCTCTTTATTATAAATTTATATTATATGTGTGTGAGCGTGTGTCTGATACTGATTGTGTGCATTATTTTTATTTTTTATTTGTTATAATGTTATTTGTGTGAATTGTGATGTGTGAATGTGTGCAAATGTGTGCATGTATAAAATAATTAGGAAATATAGAGGATTTGTTACATGTGTGTGTATTGTTATCATGTTATAATAACTTTTTGTTTAAAGTTAGTGATTCAAGAAAAAAAAATAGTAAAGTTACTAATTGTTCAAGCATTTGATTAATTAAGTAAATACTTAGCGTATTATTTATGTATGGATGAGTGTGGTCGTGTGAGTCAATAACTAATACAGTGCGAGTGAGTTGAGTTTTGTCATTTAGTTTATAATATTTTTCTTTCTAAAAGAAAGTTTAAAATATTTTTATAAAAATAATGACAAATAGATAACGACAACTACAATATATATATATATATATATATATATATATAATTGTTATACAAACTTAATAAAATAAAATGGTTACATCTACCCACATTGACAATAGATAATTGATAACAACTAATAATGAACTATTATGTAACGATTTCAAAATATGAAAACTCATATAAGGAAATTGTAAAACTTTGTGTTATTTGCGTGTGCAGGTTTTTTTTTTTTTTTTTTTTTTTTTTTTTTTTTGTGCTGATAACTTGATATATTCAAGTTATATTTTTATTATATTTTGTTTAATTTAAGTTTCTTAATAACCCCCTTAAAACAAATCTTAGGGTGTGTTTGTTTGGAGGTGAAATAAGGTGGATGGAAAAATTTGGACAGAAAATAGGAATAAAAACTTTGTTGGAGTGTGTTTGGTTGGGTGAGGATGAAGGAAAATAAATGGTAGGGCTTAGGTGTTTTCTCTCCAGGCCCATCAAAAAGTTTTCCTCCCAAAATAAAAATAAAAACTAAAGGGAGAAAATGAGGTTGCTTAATGGACAAAAATGCCCTTGTGCACTTTGTTTGTACATTGCTCTTCTTCACCTCTTTTTTTTTTTTTTTTTTCCTCCTGGATGTTGCCTCCTCTTCTTCTTCTTTTTTCTTCCCTCGTTGCCTCTTCTTTCCTTTTTTCTTTTTTCTTTTTTCTTTTGATTTAAGTGTACGTTTCTCTTTTCTTTTCTTTTTCTTTCTTTTGTATTTTTTTTTTTTTTTGGTTGTTTGTCACTTTTTTGGTTTTAATTAGGCATCATTTTTAACAAAGGTCCATGAGTAAATTTATACAAACTTACTTTTTCCATTCTTCCATTTTTTCACTCCCAACCAAAAAAAAAGAGAAAAATTAAAATATTTTCTATTCTCCCACTTTTCCATTCTTTCACCATGTTTTATTCCCTCACTTTTTCACATCTCCAACCAAACGGACCCTTAGTGCTGCTAGCCTGCTACTGTATGTATTCATTGGCAAATCTTGTACTTTTTAGTTTTTATGAGTTTGTGGGTTTTATGATGACCGCTAATTTTTGGCCAAGTAATAAATATACTTTTTTCTTGTCTCGTACCTTCCCTTATAGAAGTTAGCTCGCAATGTTAGAAAGATTATTATTATTATTATTATTATTATTATTATTATTATTATTATTATTATTTTGTTTTTGAGAATTGGTAACAAGAAGAATTTAAATGTACATTACCAATTAAATAGGAGTTCTGCTTACATATTATTCATTCAAAATGCTTTTGAAAACTTTCTCAATAATTTATTTTAGTATTAAAAGTGTGTTTAGTAATTTTTAGTTATACTCATGTTAAAAGTATAGTAATCAAAATTGTACCAAATGATTGAACCATCAGTGATAAATTGCAAGAAATTCTGAATTGGTATGAAGGAAACTATCAGATTTTTTAAGAAAATTTTTTAAAAATAAATTAAACCATGAAAAACCACCAGGTTTTTAGAAAAAATACCGAATCACACAATTTTATTCAAACCATTTGGTTTTTAATGTTTAAGTCATTTTGATCAATTCAAATGTCCTATTATTTAGTCATATATATATGGGCAAAACTTAGGTATAGTACCTTAAATGTAGCACCTTAGGTTCCTCACTTAAAATTTTGACATCTATCAAATTAAATAACCCAAACAAACGGTGTTAAAACTAAATTTTTTTTTTTTCCCTTCTCCTTTCTTTTTCCTGTACTGCAACTGCAAGAGAACCTACTGGCTTAAAATCTCTAGTTGCCTTTGATTGATGAAGCTAAAAACGTTCAGTGGGAGCTTCTCCCTCATTTTCTCAATAACCATATAGGAAAGATCAAAAAATAAGAGCCAGATCTATTAGGTTTCATAGATCAGAAAAGAAGAAAGAATCATAGATCAGAAAGAAGAAACGAAACAGATACACATACATACACACACCAAGAGAGAGAGAGAGAGAGAGAGAGAATCATAGATCAGAAATGAAGAAAGAATCATAGATCAAAAAAGAAGAAAGGAAACAGATACACATACATACACACACCGAGAGAGAGAGAAAGAATCATAGATCAAAAACGAAGAGAGAATCATAGATCGGAAAAGAAGAAAGAATCATAGATTAGAATCATAGATCAGAAATGAAAAAAGACTCATAGATTAGAAAAGAAGAAGGAAACAGATACACATACATACACACATAGCGAGAGAGAGAGAAAGAATCATAGATTAGAAAAGAAGAAAGGAAACAGATACACACTGAGAGAGAGATATGAGATATTCTTTTTGTTTTTTTTTTTTTTTTTTAACGTTGTTTACTTGAGGTGTTAAATTGGATAGATGTCAAAATTTTAAGTAGGGAACCTAAGGTACTGTATCTAAGTATTGCCCTATATATATGCATGTATGTATGTATGCATGTATGTATGTATGTATATAAGCATATATTAAATTCTATATTTAAATAATTTTTAAACAATAATACAATGTTTTACCTACATATTTATTTACTAATTGAATACCATTGCTTTTTTTTTTTTTTTTTTTGGGTTTATAGTATCTTCACCCTTTTTTTGGAATTTTTTTAATTTATTCTTATATAAAATAAATTAATTATTTGTCTAATGGTTGAGCTAGTGATACAATTGTTGAACCAATGAACCACCATTCCACTCCCTTGACAGTTTAATACTTAATATGTTTGAATAAATATGCCTAAAAGTAGGGGTTTGTATAAACCGATTCAAATAGTTGAAATTGACCGGCACCAACACAGTTACACCAAAAACTAACTGACTGATGGAGTTGAACTCAACAAGCAAAGATCAAGGCTTGCTTCGACGCAAGTGCAATGAAGTAGTCGAAGGTGAAATCTAGAAATCGATGCAAAACCGAGCAGACCGACGTCTCTCTCTCTCTCTGCCTACCACATAAACCCCAAACCCTACCTAGTATCTACCACTAATTTCGGCCTTCAATCCAATGAAATCTACAACCGTTTCTTCAACCCTGTCAGATCTCCAATCTTTAGCTGAATGGCTGGTTCCTCCTCAATCTCCCGTCATATCTCAAATCTCAAACCTTTTTTAGTTTGATTTTTTTTTTTTTTTTTTTGGTGGGATTTGATGTTTAGATCTTAGATTCTGATTTGTTATGGAGTTTGATATGTGGGTTTTGATTTTGTGTTTTAAATTGTTGGAGATTTTATGGGTTTCTGAGTTGTAGTGGTTGTTTTAGTAAAAAAAATTTAAACAAAATTAACCGCCCGTCCTACTAACCAAAAAACCGCACCGCTATGGGTTGAAGAACTAACCTCAGGTAGTCTGCAATGATGTCCGTTATGAGGAAACCGAACCTTTGATGAAAAAATTAGGCAACAACCAAACCAACAAGACCAACACTCCATCCTAAAAAGCCAAAAAATACTTTCTTAACAAAAAAAAAGTAAATTGCTAACATAATGATAGTTATAGATTTATAAATTAGTAAATGCCACTTAATTTAATTGTCAATATTTCAAATTTAATGCACATGCCGAACATCTTCAATATGGTTTATCCTCATATTTCTATTTCCTAGTCTAACTCATTATATATATATTTAATGTTGTGTGAATGACAGTTGTAGCGAGTCCAAATTTATCCAAGGAATTGTCGAAGAGATCTCAAATTCCAAATTAAATTGCACGCCATTATCTGTTGCTCGATACCCTATCGGAATAAATTATCGTGTGAAGACCATTCTTTCAGATATTGAATCAAATGATGCTCACATGATAGGGATTTATGGCCCTGGTGGAATAGGTAAGACAACAATTGCAAAAGCTATTTTTAACAAAATTTGTGATAAGTTTGATGGATATTGTTATCTAGAAAATTTTAGAGAAAAATCGGTGACAAATGATGGTGTAATCGAACTACAAGAGACACTTCTTTTTGAGATCTTAAGGGATAAAAATTTAAAGGTGGGTAACAAGCATAGAGGAATCAGTATGATAAAGAAAAGACTTTCTTTGATTAGAATTCTTTTAGTTCTCGATGATGTGGATAAATGGGTCCAGATTGAAAATTTGCTTGACGGATGTGATTGGTTTACTTCTGGAAGCAAAATCATTATAACAACAAGAGACAAACACTTGGTAGCTGCTTTTGGAAAATGTTTTTCAACATACGAGGTTAAGGAATTAGATCAAGATGAAGCTCTTGAACTCTTTAGTATGCATGCCTTCCAAAATAACAAACCCAAAAAAGATTATTTGGAACTTTCAAACCAAGTTATACAATATACCAAGGGACTTCCATTAGCTCTAGTAATAATGGGTGCTGATTTGCGTGGAAGAACTAAACTTGAATGGAAAAGTGCAATAGATAAGTATAAAAGAATTCCTAACAAAGACATTCAACAAGTACTTGAAATAAGTTATAAAGGATTGGAAGAAATGGAACAGGATATTTTCCTTGATATTGCATGTTTCTTTAAGGGATTTTCGAAGAAGTATGTCGTGGATATATTGGATTCATGCGATTTAAATCCAATTTATGGAATTCAAAAACTTATTGATAAGTGTCTAATAAGTGTTGATCAATATGACAAATTGTCAATGAATGACTTTCTACAACAAATGGGTAAGGACATTGTTCGACGAGAATCACCACAACTACCTGGAGAGCGTAGTAGGCTATGGCATTTTGAGGATATTCATGAAGTATTAACTGAAAATACGGTATGCAACATTTTAATTCATTTTTCAAATGGTATATGTAGTGATTTTTTTTTCCATTTAATTGGGGAAGAAAATTTAAGTTTATTATGTTTATTTATAAAAAAAAATATTAATGTCACTATACTTCTTATTGTGTGTTGTGTGATTTACTTAATGCTTTGTTTAATTAGGGGTCGAAAAAAATTCGAGGCATAATGATATGCTCAAGTGAATCATCAAAGATTCCATTAGAGCCTAAATGCCTTGAAAAGATGAAAAATCTCAAGTTCCTTATGGTTAGTAATGTAGATATTCGTGGAGATCTTAATTATCTTCCCAACGGATTAAGGGTGCTTGATTGGCGTGGATTTCCTTTATCTTGCTTACCGTCCAATTTTCGTCCTAAAAAACTCACTGTACTTAACATGCCAGAAAGTCGGGTGATATTGTACAAGCTTCTCGAGGTATAATTTTTTTATTTATAAATTATTATTACTTCATTAATTATTATACTATATTTTAACATTTGATGAAGTTATTTTTATTTATTTATTTCTTCTACAGAAGATACAGTGTAAAAGCTTGACACATATGAATTTCCAATCCTGCCAATATATTAGGGAATTGCCCAACTTATCATTCGCCACCCCAAACATAAAGCAATTGAATCTCCGCGAATGTATAAACTTAGTCAAGGTTCATGAGTCTAATGGATGTCTTGATAAGCTTGAAAGCTGGGACCTAACGGGTTGTGTTAAACTTCAAATTCTTCCAATCTGCATCACGTTGACATCTCTTAAATTTTTAATTCTTTATAAGTGCAAAAGGGTTGGGAGGTTCCCTGAAATTCCACAAGAAATGGAAAATTTAAAGTTTCTAAGTCTGGCTTACACTGCCATTAGAGAGCTTCCTTCAACATTTGGGAATCTCATTGGCATTGAGCGATTAGATATAGGTTCCAATTTTTGTTCATGTCATCTTCCAAGTAGCATCTATAAATTGCAATATCTTTGCAAACTCGTTCTTCATGGCATTGTCCAATTTCCAAAGGACGTGGAGAGTGGTAGACAAGCACAATGCAACTCATATGGTGGCTTTTCAAAATATGGTTTTCTGATGAATTTTTCAAAATATTTGACATCTTGTTTCCACCTCTCAGAGAAATGTTTATTATCAGGGAGTGAAAATTTAAACCTTCAAGATGGCATTATGAGATTCAATGGATTACATTTTCTTCTAATTGAGGATTCTAAGTTCCTTAAGAAAATTCCTAAGCTTCCAGAAAGTATAAGATCTGTGTATGTATCAAACTGCTTCTTGTTGAATTCACAGTCAATAAAAAAGTTATTCCTTCAGGTACCTCTCTCTTTCTTGAAGTTATAAAGAAACAATTTTGGTTACTTTTCAAATTACATATTTTACTAGGTTTGGTAAACTTCCAATTTCTCAAATTCCTTAATTGCATGCAGTTTGGAAAAAATTTAAAGCTTCCACCAAATATGAAATGTTCATGCGTGAAAAGCAACATGTTAGTGGATTCGCATTCACATCAGATTGATTACTCTTCCCAGCTCACCCTCTCTAAGTTCATCCTAATTGAAGAAGAGTTACGTCCAACTCTAGATGCATATCTGATTGATTTTGGAGAGAGATATAATATTGTAGTACCAGAAAAGAAGATTCCAAAGTGGTTTAACCATCAAAGCATTGAAAGTTCCATATCATTCTGGGTAGGTCCAGAATTTCCAACATTTGCCTTTTGTATTGCTTTTCATCTAGTTCCGTTGAAGGATAGTTGTGCCAATAATGATAAGTGCAGCTCTCGTCATGACGATATAATCAGTTGGGTTTGTTTTGTCAATATTTGCATCAATGGTCAAAAGCAACCTTTCATGCGGCCGCCAATCTTTCAGTGTCTAAAGTGCGATCATTTGTGGTTTTACGGTGTACGTCATAGCCAATTACAACAGAAATTTGGAGGCTTGATGCAAGGTGATCGGAATCATGTTGAGGTTTCATGTAAAATCTCTCATTGGACAAGTGAATTCAGAAATTTTGCTCCTGTCATTGCAAGTATGGGGGTACATGTGGAATGCATTATTCCTCCTCGAAATTCCATTATCATCCATAACAACTCTCAAAATGTTGATGACAACTCTGACATCGTACCTTTACTACCTCCTGTCTCCACTTTTGATGGTTCACACATGAACCATGTGAATCTCAGCCGACACAGACGCAAGAGAACCTCAACCTCCTCTAATCCCTGATGACAAAAGGTGTCATCTCACATTTGATTCAAGGCTTCCAATGGATATAGCTAATGGGTTTGGCTTAATTTTGGGTTTTCTAAATTTGGGTACCGATTCCACCGATGGTGATGTGTTTGATTTGGGTTCTTCTTCAATGGCCCATCCCTCCATAAAAAAATGTCACCACGTTCAATCCATAGCCACCATTAAAGAAACTTAGAATCTTTGAATCAAAGTTTGAAGAAATATGCCCAGGTATTATTATTCCATTGAAACTATTTTCCTTTGCATCATCTTCATTCGATTTATTTTAAGTTGTAAAATGCCAGAGTATGTCTTCCTCTTTTGCTTTGTTTGATTTGCATCTATGGCAGTATTTGCCACTTCCCATTCTATCTCTAAATTCACAGGTTCATTCATACGGGTACTAATTCAACTTGAGAGGACATTAATGCAAAGGAAAAGCAGAATTGATGGTTATTTGATTTGTTGTTGAATTCAATTTCTTGTAATGGTACAAGAGTTTTCAAAATTACTTGAGAAAAAAAAATTAAATTCATCAAATTAATGGACCAGTAAAATCAAAAGGCCTACGCTTTTTTAGACTCACAGAGATCAACATTTAATTTGCCATTAGTCAATAGATTACTTGCATTGATTAGAATTATTGGTCATTAGTTGAGCGTATTTTTCATGGGGTGTTGAAGGGGCTTAGTACTGGTATTAATTCTGAAATAGATTGCCTAAGGGCTTGTTTGGTTGGAGTGATTATTGGAGGGATGTTAAATTGGAGAGAGAAAAGTTGGGAGAAAACTGGAGTGGAGGGTGTTTGGTTAAAGGGGGTGGAATGAGGGAGAAAATGGTGGGGTTCAGAAAAAAATGGTGTTAATAAACTACATTGTGAAAGTTTTGACAACTTTTATGAGAAATATAAAAAGCTGTTAAAAAAATTAATTGTTTTATTATTTTTTTATAAAATGTTTATAAACTAATGTCTTTAAGGCATTCATTAACATTTCCCCTGATCTTTTTCGGGAAATTACACTTTATCACCCTAAACTATATACTAGATTACACTTTGCATCCTAAACTATTCGAATGCATGCTTTGCACCCTAAACTATGACCATTGTTACACTTTGCACCCTGACATTAGTTTTACTGTTAAATTAGACAAAAATTAATAGCACATAACTTACACATTGTTTTTGCTTAGGTGGCACAATGTTTAAAGACCAAAACACCATTTTCACAAACAATTAAAAACAAAATTTTTTATTCTTATTTTTATTTTTATTTTTTCAGTTGTTTATCTCTTCCTAGTGCGTACAGGTACACAACTCTCTGTCTCTCTCCCAAGGATTTTTTCTCTTTTTGGACTGCACCCTTTGAATGGCTTTTTCCAAGCACCACCACACATTGACTTTTATCACCTCCACCATATCCTATTGCGGTAGTCGAAGTTCTTACAGCAGAGAACTTGCAGCAACAGTTGAAGTTCTTGCACCTCCATCCCAAGAATTTTCAACAGTTCTCGCACCTCCAGCCCAAGAATTTGGAGACCAATTGATGACACAACATTCAATACAACAATTCAAATAAAAAATACTATTCTGTACAATATTCCACAAACAATCATCGTTTCTTCTATATCAATTTTTTTTTTTAAAAGTCATAATTTAACAATTCCAAAAAGCTACAAAACAATAAAGCTCTACCTACCCAACCCACCTTTTGACAATAATACATCCATCAAAAATCCCAACCATTATCATGTCCAAGCTAGTATGGGCAAAGATTTGAGGACTAAATTCGTACGTCAAGAATAGGATTCTTGAGATTTGTTGCTCTTACTTTGTCAAAACAAATAATGTAAGATTCTGCTTAAGTTTCCTGTTTGAATTTCTACAATGGCATTTACAAGGCTTTTCTTACTTGGCATCTACTGTCCTGTTTTCTTCAACATCTTTTGCTGTTGTTTATTACTTGTGTCAAATCAAATTTGTTTCAACGGAGTTGGGGTTTCGACTGAGTAAGACCTAATAAAACACTCTTTCTTGCTCAAAAGACACACAGACAGAGTTAGGGTTTCAATTTGAATTGACAGTTTCTTTTGTGAAAAGCGAGAGAGTAAGAGAGTGATTTAGGAAGTTGCAATTTGGGGCTTTCGTCGAGGTGGTAGAGCAAGGGTGTCGTGGTGGAGCAGAAAATATTTTTAATTTGGGGATTTAGGGTTACAGACTTACAGGGTTCTGATTTGGGGAAAGAGAGAAATCTGAACCTGTACACGTGAGAGAGATGAGTTGAAAAAAAAAACTTTTGTTTTAAATTGTTTGCGAAAAAGGGTGTTTTGGTTTAACTTATCTCTAAAGCTAATATTAGGGTGCAAAGTGTAATAAGGGTCATAATTTAGAGTGCATCCGAATAGTTTAGGGTATAAAGTGTAATCTGATATATAGTGTAGGGTGGTAAAGTGTAATTTTCCCTTATTTTTTTGTGTTCTCCTTATTCTTTTTTTTCTTTCATGCTACTAGCCTACTAGTAGTATGTTTATGTTTTTTTTTTTTTTTTTTTTAAGTGGTTTCCTACTTTCTTTCTTTTTATTTTTCTTCTTTCTTTCTTCCTCTTGTTTAGCATTAAATTTGTGATGTTATTATTTTTTTAACTTTTCTATAAAAATATAATAAAAAAGAAAAATAAAACAATATAAGAGCACTCACATTAAAATATATATATATATATGGTAAAAATATATAAAAAAAAGTATCACATTTCCAGATTTCACCCTCGTCAGTCCACGCAAAATTGTGTAAAAATATATGGTTTTTATAGTAATCGTATAAATTTATACAAATGACGAAGGGAGGAGGGGGCTGAGGGCCATAGGCCCCTTGACTTTTCAAAAATCCTCCCTTTCTCTTGTATTTTTGGTATAAAAAAAAAAATTAGACATAAATTTCAATAATATATAGCACCCTAAAATTTTACTAAAAACATGTAATGCATTTCTATAGTTGATTAATGTATATTTTATTCCCTCTAACTACTCTTATGAAATATATAGTTCATTAAATTAAAGTATATTTAATGTATACCATACGTAATTTAATTATATTTTATTTTTATTAAATTAACCTGTATATTTTTAGACATGTTGAGGCTTTTTTTTTTTTTTTTTTGGGCAAAGATGTAAAGACTTATTTGATGTAAATATTTTTGTTTATGTAACAAAATATCATATGTTAAATTAAAATTACAAACATTCCATGTATAAGCAATACATGTGTGTGTGTGTGTGTGTGTGTGTGTGTGTTTTACTCTTTGGATTCAATTTTATATATATATATATATATATATATATATATATATAAGATGAGTTCAACTTACGCTTGATGTAACTTTAAAGAGTTACACATTTTTTAAACCGTTGGATTTAATTTAAGTAGATCTAATGGTTAAAAAAAGACCCTCATTAATGCTCATATTCTAATTGATTTCATTTATTATTCGTTATTTATGACCTTCCATACTTATCTCTAAACCCAAAAAAAGTGTTTACCTCTCTCTCTTTCTCTCCACTGCATGTTTAAACCTTTTTTTTTTTTTTTTTTTGAGACCATGGTTGTAACTAATCCTATAATCTAGACCATGGTTACTTTCTTTTTTGAGTAATATACACGTGGTCAGGTTATTTGTAGTAATTGTATGTTCAGGTTATTTGTAGTTACTTTCGATTTGCAACTAATCCTACCAATGACACATGTTTATGTCCAATGACCTTGCTGGAATCACTTTGACACATGACCGTGGTTACAATAGGCCATAACCTTATTGTTTGATCATGGTAGTAATGGTATGTAAACCTTTATTGCTTATAACTGATTGTGAAAGACTTAAAACATACACTTCATTTTATTTTTCTGGGGCTAGAAGGGTCATTGATAAAACTCAAAAAAATTGAAATTGAAAGGAAGAGCGATGGAGGAAAAGAAGAGAGAGAGAGAGATACGTATACATTTTTTTTGGGTTTAGAAATAAGTATGGAATGTCATAAATAAGAAACAATAAATGAGATCAATCAGAATATTAGCATTAATGAGTGTATTTTTTTTTACCACTGGATCTACTTAAATCCAATGGTTTAGAAAATGTGTAATGTGAACCCATCTCTCTCTCTCTCTCTCTCTCTCTATATATATATATATATATTAGCTTCCCCCCTAAGGCCTTGCTTGGGAGGAGGGAATGGAATTGAATGGAAATGAATGAAAAGAATCATTTTAGAATATTCTTCCATTCCCTTGTTTGGGAGTTTTAATGGAGGGAATGGAAAGTTCATTCCATTGTTTGAGAGTTTAAGTGGGAGAGAATTGAATGAGTAGGAGGGAACACTCATTCCTCTCTATTCCCTTAAAGTCTCAAATTTTCATTCCCCCCGAAATTGGGAGGAATGGGAAGGAATGAAATTAGATTTAATAATTTTTTTACTAAAACTCCCAAAAAACCCCTATATATTCAACTCTTTATTTTAAAATAGGGGTCTAATAGTAATATTGTCATAAAATGATTCCATTTCATTCCCTCCATACTGCTCCCAAACAAGATTACTTACAATCCATTCATTTCCATTCCTTTATTTTAAAACATCCAATCAAGGTTACTTAATTCCATTCCATTCCATTCTTTTTCATTCTTTTCCCTTACTTAAATACATTCCATTCTTTTCCATTTCCTTATGATCATTTCATTCCATTCCCTTGCCTTATGAACTCCCAAGCGGAGCCTAAAAAAATTTTCTAGTTCGTCACAAATTTACACTGGCACTATTCATTTTTGTATTTAGTTTTTTATTATTATTTTTTTTTTCGTATCCCAAGGACAAAGGAAAAGAGTATATAATGGTTGTTATATGTGAAAAAAGATGTAAAGACTTGTTTGGTGTATATATTTTTGTTTATGTAATAAAATATCATATGTTAAATCAAAATTACAAACATTTCATGTATAAGTAATATATATATATATATATATATATATATATATATATATATTAGCTTTTCCCTTGAAAGAATTTTCTAGCTACGCTACTGATTTACACCAGCATTATTCTTTTTATATTTAGTTTTTTATTCTTTCTTTTCGTATCCTAAGAATAATGGAAAAGAATAGATGATAGTTGATGCGAATGCTTTAATATGTCTAATGTGTTAATTTTTATAAGATGTAATTTTATTAATTTCTTTAGAAGAATTATTAATTATAATTGATAATAAGTAATATTTTACTTATCTTTCTCTCTCTCTATATATACATATAGAGAGAGAGAGAGAGAGAGAGAGAGGAGTAAAACTCAGAAAAAGTCTAATTAGAATTTGAAATTGGAGTTCAATTTTGTGTCATGCGTCTAAATTTATGTAGAGACCACATCATAATTATCTTTCCAAGTGTGCATTCTCATTCTAATTAGATTCTTCAATTGGAGTCTAATTTTAAGCCAAGTGTTTCTAATTTTTTTTTCTTAATTTTAGTTCTAAAAGTAAGAAGCATACCATAAATATCCATCCAGTTGTCCAATATGAATAAATCACATCTGGATTTATCTTGGAAGAGTAGATAAGGATGGTGAATGGTAACATTTATTCATCTCCCTCAATCTCAATACAATATTTTCAATTTCAATACAATTTTTATCAGTCTAATAACCTTGACGTTTAGGCTTTTACTTCTCCGCACTTGGTTGTCTTCTCAAGTCCTTCTAAAACCCCCATTGATTATTGATTTCGCTTTCGCTTTTTATGATCAAGCAAAGCAGGGGCAATGGTAGATTCATCCCAAATTTACTCCACTATGGAAGGAAAACTCAAAGGTCTCTAGAGTCTAGAGATGAATGCACTTTGGGGATCAGCTAGCCATCCAAATTTGCCAAGGCCAATTTCTTTTCATTGCAGGTAGTTTTTCTTCAATCAAGATATTTTATTGTTGAGTTTTATTGCATTCAACAGTCATGCAATCAAAGTCATGAACATTAAATTTTTCTGAGTTTGTTTGTTTGATTAATGTCTTATGTCTTATGTCTTAGAGGTCGTCTGTTGATTAGTGGGATTATTTTATAGCCACACCATTTCTCTCTATCACTGTCATCTGGAATAAAACAGCAAGCACTACAACAAATCTGACTTTTTTCAAGGGTCAAAACCCTTAAAAAAAGTATTAAAAAACCTTGAATTATAAGAGTCCAATTGACCCTTGATAACCTTAAACATATATCATCGAAAAAAAAAATTTGAAGGCCTTCGTGGCCCTCAAAACAAGTGCTCTAATCTTATTTTGAGGGTCAAGAGACTCTTAAATAACCTTTTACCAAGGTTTAAAAAATTTATATTTACAACCCTTTATAAATAAGGTTATTTAAGGGGTCTCTTGACCCTCAAAATAAGATTTTATTTTATTTATAAAAAAAAAAAACCACAATCATGCACAATATATATATATATATATATACACACACAAATTCACAATTGTTGAGATGATATACTATGATATTGATGTATAGCAAAAGTGGTATATTACTACAATTACACTTTCTTTGATCTCTAAACGCAAACCTACAAATTAACAGATTAGGGGCCGCATACAAACTGTCATATGTCAATTATTGTTTAAGAGAAAAGATATCAAAAACTAGACTTTGTACAAAGACCAAATCTGTCCAAGAGTTAAAAGTTTTGATACATTTTATTCTTCATCATCATCTCCAAAGCAAGAAGTTACCAGCTAGTACAATTGAACATTTCAGCCATTATGGATGCCCTCAAGTTTCTGAAAAAGTGAGAATGATACCAAAAGTTTGTTAATTTCCTAGCAAATATATCTACACACCTTTCCACAATATCAAATTCAAGGTACCCACAATTTCAAAAAGAACAAAAAAAGGCACATAATAGTTATTGAATAACGCAATCATTATTTCTAATGTTACCTAAGCTAATGCACAGATTACTGTCAGAATAAAAGATACTTAACATTTCAATTTTTATATAACAGATCAACCATTAAAAGAATACCTCTGTCAGAAGTTTGTTAAATCGTCCTTCAACAGTCTTCCTTATTTGCTCATAACATTTATTCTTATTAATATTATAGCCTTTTTTTTAACCTTCAATTTCTGCTGTGTTAGATTTTTTGAAGAACAAAACTATAACAGTTTGTGATATAATGCATTATGTGTGTGCACCTTAAAAAATAAGGTTGTGATATACAGTTTAAGAAAGCTTCTATGACAGATTATACACAATATGAATATAAGCAACTGTGACTTGAAATCACATTCAAACTTCAAGGTGAAAGAAAGTAACTGAAATAGAAAATTAATTCAAAATATTTACTTGGTAGTTCTGCGAGGATTTGCAATTGATGCCAGTGCACCAACTCCCTCGGCCTCAGCAAGTTGTTTCAAATTGTAGAAACAGAGAAGTGGGTGTGTTTGATCAAAGACTGTTCTGTTATCTTAGATGATGGAATATGAATTTGGGACTAAGGATATTTTCAAAGATTTTTGAAGATAAGGATTGCAAAAGCAAACTAGTACTTATCTATTCTATCCACATAAACAGCTCAACAAGTCATTCCAAATTTATCCAATGGTACTAAAACAGTGACTAGCTTGAGTTGATCTTTATACCTTAGTGATCACTACTAGATTGGGCTGATTGCGAGGTGATATAACTCAACATTTGCATCGTCATATTGTCATAATGTGCTCTTTGTTCTGCCATTTGACTAACTTGTTGTTCCTCAAAATGTCTTCTTTGTTCAGCCATTTGAATAGCTTGTTGTTCGAGCATGCTTTTGAGGTGCTTTACTTCTTCTTTTAACTCTGCATCAGCCTCTATTTGTTTATGTTCAGATTCTAAGCGTTTTGTTCAAATTCTTGGAGTCACTTCTCAAGATCATACATTCTAGATGAGGAGGAACCCCATAACTTGGTAGGAGTGACTCCAGCCCCATAGCCACGAACTCGCCCATGACGCTCAGGTCCAAACACCTCCACAAACATTTGATCTTGAGATATTTGCAATGCCCCCTCATTCACTTGAGTAGTAAGATTCCTCAATGCCACCTAAAAAGAAAAGTAACTTGCAACAAAATCACAAAAAAATATACTATCTATATTAATATAATTAGAAGATTTCATACCAATGCATCTGGTGTTGTTTCATTTACTGCTTGCCCATTAGCTTACACATGGGTGATGTCAAATAATTCAATTCTACTAGGGCTATGACCTATCTTCTCTTTCTACCATTTGACAAAACAAATAGAAAGCATATAGTAAGTAAGTATTGAAGATGAATAATGCAATAACTCAGCAAAACAAAGTCAAATAACAACAAATAGAAAGCATTCACAGAACTAAGAAACAAATACAAAGTCAAGAAACATGGTTCTAAAATATTTTGGTACTGTCAGCTACAACAGAGTAACATAAGCTAGGACGAACAGACACCACAGCCAATTATCAGCTATCACAACACAACCAATTGGGTACAAACCAACTGACAAATCCAAAGAAATTCACTTCAAGAACTGAGAAACCATTACAGAAATTCAAACACCCAATAATCTGCTTTCCAATTAGATTATGTAACAAAAACACACTAGGAGCCCCTATTGTAGTCCCATTGCAACAATCTGTCCCAGGTAGACAAACTATTCATGAACACAAGCCAACCAATAACCGCATGCTTGCACACAACTAAATCATTGGCATATACCACATTCTCTAGGGCCTGAAAGGCTGAAACAAATACCAAGCATAGTAGACTACAATGAACATGTGATTATTGCATTTTACAAACAAAAAGAACCAAATTGCTGATGTTTGATTATCATGTAGTTCAAGCATTTGGGAATAGGCCAAGTGCTAGCTTTTGTAGTTTTTCCCTCGCCCCCAGTTCTGTTTTGGGGTGTTTTGTAATGGATAATTCAGGGATGACTTGCTCTCACCCTGTTCTGTTTTGGGGTGTTTTGTAATAGTGAGTCCAAAATTTTGGTACTAATGCTTGGTTGTTGTTACTGTTTAAAAGATCAATAAAGAAAAAGAAAAAAGAAAAAAAGAAAGGCTGTTGGTGATGCATGGTTAAAATTTTACAATACAGTACAAAGTGGTCCAAGTATTTGAGTACTAGTTATTCTTCATTTTGAGTTGCTTCCCTTGTATATTCAGCCACTGGGTTGTAATATCTCTTCTAGCAAATATTCCCTGGAACAATAATTTTTGTTAAACTTTCATGCTGTTCAATTAGTGTTTCAAAGTACTTTTCTGGATTCAGAGAACAAGGATCACTTGCTTCCAGCATGAAAAGTATATCTGATGTATAACTTCTCTTCATTATTATTCCATATCGTTGCAGGACCCAGAGAGCAAAAGCACAAAAGACAAGAAAAAGAAGGGGTTAGGAAAATTAAGCCATGCTGAGACCAACTCATTCATTCCCCTCTTTAGGGAGCCGATCAGCATTGAGAAAATATTTGGGGATTTTGAGAGAGAGCAACAAAAGTTAACTGTTAGGCCTCCCACTCCTCCTGAGCAACCGAGAACGCCACCTTTTGTGCCTCCTAGAGTTGCTTCTCCAAGGGTTGCCTCTCCTAGGGTTGCTTCTCCAAGGGTTGCCTCTCCTAGAGCTACTTCCCCTAGAGCTGCTTCTCCTCGGATTGTTCATCATCACAAGGAGATTAGCTACAGACCAGAACCAACTCTAAGAACCCACCATGCTTCAGCTACTAAGATCCAAGCAGCCTATAGAGGTTATATGGTAAGTGCCCATCTCTTTTAATATCTGGATACTATTAAAGACAATTAGTCAAAGGCTTGTGCTGTCACAGCACATCTAACAAGAAAATATGACAATATGAAGGTAAGATTCAATACAGAATGGAGAGTGCCTAATCCCTTATAGTCATTTTTCTTTGTCAAGTAAGTTATTTCTAGGACCACATATGACAATTCAGATGAATTTCTATCATAAAAATATGTATTTTGAGGTTATGGAGACACTTGATGTCATAGGTAATTGTTTGCCCATATGTCCGAAAGCAAAGCAATCATTAATGCCTCTCTAGAATCATGCACTTCATGTGGTTCTATATTTTGGCCACAATTGTTGGTCCATTTTTCTGGAAAAGACTTAAGGCACAGCATTTTGAGATAGTGGAACTGAACTTTAAGACAGGGCATGTCACTGCTATTTTGACCATAATTTGAATATAGGGTTCTCAAACATGCCCAGTACCCTTTGAGGTTAGCATGAGGAATCAATTGATAGAAGCTTATCTATGTCAGCTCTAGGTATATAATGTGGGACTGAGCATGCTCTGCATCAGCATTAGACCATAAGCCAACTCACATTATGTGGGACTTGTCATGCAGGCAAGGAGAAGCTTTAGAGATTTAAAGGGTCTGATGAGGCTACAAGGAGTGGTGAGAGGACAGAATGTGAAGTGCCAGACGGTGAATGCGATGAAGTACATGCAACTCTTGGTGCGGGTTCAATCTCAAATTCAGTCTCAGAGGATCCAAATGTTAGAAAACCAAGCCAGGCGTCAAGCTCAGTTCAGGAATGATAAAGAAGTGGATAGTACCTTTGGCAAATGGAGTCAGGCAGTAAGTTTCCCTTAAGTTTTCCTATGTATGATTAGCTAATTTGATTAAAGCTATGTGGCCTAATGTTGGTGCACCATAGAAGATTTGATCACTATGTTCAATGGCTCTAATCTGGGTTACATACGTTCTACATTAATTCATTATGCCATATTTATCATAATTGGCCACTTGGCCTGCCCGCTATAAAAGCATGGCTTTGGGCTTTGGGTCTTTGCCTCTCCAGTTGACAGCTTGATGCATCTTATCTTTTGATTTTCATTTTGGGTGTAATGAAAATGAACTCTGGTCTGTTGGAATCTCACTAACAGACCCAAGGATCATTTGATTTTCTACTTTGGTGCGGTGTCTGTTATTGAATTTTTTTTAAAAAAAATTCTTTTACAAGAAGTAACATTCATAATTGGAGCATTGGTACAGTCTGAGGCAGGTAATGATGACTGGGATGATAGCTTGCTAACAAAGGAGGAGAGAGAGGCAAGATTGCAGAGAAAGGTTGAGGCAGTCATCAAGAGAGAGAGCTATGGCCTATGCGTATTCACACCAGGTACTTTGTTTACGTTAATGTAGTCCAGGTACTTTGTTTTAGAAATTTCTAAAAATTTCTAAAACATACTAATGTGATGCCTCTCATAATAAGATCAACAATCATAATTTACCACATGAACACCAACCCCTGACATGCCGCCATATTTATGGTCCACCACCCTCCTCAAAAAAGCCTTTTTTCTCAAATGCGTACCTCCAAAATCATTTCCCCAACAAAGTCTGATTAAACAAGACTAAATTAAAGATGCCTAAACTGACACATTGAAGTGGTTTACAAACTATTCTCCGATTTACCAGATGAAACTTAAACTCATCTCTAATTTTGAAGAAATTGATAAATGAAAAAAAAAAAAAACTCAATCAATATTTGTATGAAAATTGTAAAGGAATCAGAGATTATGATTTGAAATCGAATAAGGAAAGTGCAAAAGTTGAACAATTAGAAATCGAAATAGGGAAATCGATGACGAACTCAGTTTTTTGAGAAATGTGAAACGAAAACCATGGGGAAATCGATGAAAAAGTGTGGGTAAACCAAAAAAACAAAAGAATCAAAGACGAAATATTCACTGTAATAAGTTTTTTTTTTTTTTTTTTTTTTTTGGAGATTTTGATTGTTTGCACAATTGTGGCATGCATTTAGTTTTGGAGGAGATGTGAGAGTAATAGTGTGGATACTTCAACGAAGAGCACCAAACAACAATGGAAGCCACACCTATTTCCATATCCAATGCGATTATCCAAGTTTCTTCAGGTAAAATCTATTCCAATTTTATGCTTTTTTCTTAATTATATTGAAATTATATTTTACATTGATTTTTCTGTTTTGTTTAGGTTTGGGGATTTTAATATTTTTGCTCCACAATTGCTACATTTGGTTTAAACTTGTGTCCACAGTCCACATACATGGAACCTAACAAGGGGTAGGATATCAATTTACATCTAGATGTAGGACTTTTTACAAAAATATGTCTATGAGTTCACGTCGGTAAAATGTTTATTATTAATCTTCCTCATACATGCCGCATTTCAGAACTGTTGGTCTTTCAAGGTTAGTAACATGTACAATAAAGACGTGGATGTGTTCTCTAGATATATATACTCCCACCATCTGCTACTCTCCCAAGTTGGTGATGCATTTAGACTTGATATGTGATATTTTCATTTAACTTTATCTTTTACTCCTCATGCTATGATAAATCTGAGTAGTTAAATAATGTGGTTCTTCAATTTATCACTAAAACGTAGTTTTTGTGTGAGAAGCCACCTACATGCACACATGGAATGAATCTCATAGTGGTGGCTCCTCTTTTTTAACACGTGTTTAACCAAATCAAAATGACAATAACATGTTTCAACATGCAAGTTGGTATAGATATTTCTATTTTCAAATTAATTATTCAATATGCCCTTGCTGCAGTAGGAGCCCTTGGAAATTTGGTGGGAGTTATAACAGGGTATTGCCTCTTTTGTTTAGGTCTTTTGTTATCTCTTCGATCTAGTTTTTTTATACAACATTAATCATATATTTTTATGCATCTTTGTTTCCTTGAAGAAGTCGTTTACACTGAATTTGGTTGTTGAATTGCTTATAACCTTGTAGGTTATTGTTAACCAAAGACCAAAGAGTTTCATAGTGTCCTATATTGGTTATACAAATATTAATAACAACATCAACAATAATAATAATTAATATTTTTAACGAATATAAATAGAAATAAATTATAATCTACAAATCCTAAAAAATATTGGCAATATTATTTAATATTTTATTTTTTGTTATTGTTCAATATTTTCATGCGTAAGCATGAGTTATAAGCTAGTTTAATGTAATAAAAACATAAGAGTAAATTTATATAAATTAAAATTTTCATCCTCTCACTTTTCTCCTCAATCAAACAAAATAGTTTTCCATCCCTCCATTTTTTTCACCCCAAAAACCAAACACCACCATGAGAGAAAACTAAAGCCTCTTCTATCATTTCACTTTTCCATCATCTCTCCAGTTTTTATCTTCTCACTTTTCCATCCCTCCAACCAAACAGACCCTCAGTCGTTGAAAAGTTAAGGTTTGATTGATGGAATGGTCATGGTCATGGTGCCATTGATTTTCAGCTAGAAGACATTGTTCAAACACAATGCATTGAAAGTTCTTTGAGGGTTAAAACAATTTCACAGAGTGGTCAGGTCTATAGGATTTGGAAGAACTAAGCATTTAACTAGGAGTGACTTAAAATCTCAGGAATATATTTTGTTCTCTTAAATAAGGAGATAAATAATGGTTTTTATTCTATTTGAATAGTTCATGATTTTAATTGTCTTAAATGCAGCTGAATTGGATGTGTCGGATTGTGACTGTGCCACTCCACCTCAGGAAGACACATGGTATTCGACATCACGCCTTGTGGGCCTGTTTTTAGAGCAGTTGTAAGGAGTCAATTATGGTCCCCCAACAATCGCCCTCCACAATAATGCTCTTGCAACTCAAACCCATGACCTTAGATCTAATACCATGTCGAACCATGAGCTATACTACTCCACCTCAAAACCAATTAGTAATGAGGAAGACACACTTAAATTTTTTATGGCATTCAACATCGCCCTGTGGGCCTATTTTTAGAGCAATTGTAGGGATTTGAATTGTGGTCCCCCCAATAGGATGACTGTGATAAAAGATGGGTTTGAATAAGCTTGAGCAATTGAGAACTTAATGCTATGATTACCTATCTAGACCTTTGCATAGTAGAAAGCCATTTCTCAATGCTGATTTCCCTCTAGTTGTTCGTGTGAAATGGACCAGAAGTTAATTCTATCTTGGTTGTACTTACATAAATGGACCGGTAGTTGGCTCCTAGTTGTCTCCACTCGGATATTTATATAACCGAGCAAGGATGCTTCTATGCAGTGAGAAATCTTATGAATGGATCAGTTTTTTTGCCAGCTGGACATGTTTTTAATAAATTTCTGCTGAACATGTTTGGCTTAGAACTCATGGCTGCACCCTTTCTTTGTATTCAAATTTTGCAGGCTCTGAACTAACAATTTTTTAGTATACAATTTTGTTTCCTCTGTTTTGATGTAAATTATTTTTTCTTATGCTAACCTGCTGCCCAATTTTTTCTATTATAGGCTTTATATGATCTTCTCATTCTTGCCTTAAATGTAAAAGTCCTCTTTGCCTTGGAAGGCTGAGGACTTGAAATAAGTCTATTGTTTTTTTTTTTTTTTTTTAAATAGAGGTCTAAAGGGACAATTTTATTGGCATGATCTAGTCAAAGAAACAAAAAAAAGGGGGGCAAGCATTTGTGCAGTTGGTGATTCTTCTTCTATTCATACAATACTTGTTTTAACTACTTACTGACTTGATTTTTGAGAAATTCAAAAGTTTTCAGTTTAGCACGTGTATAAAGAAGTATCTAAATTACATTCGAGAAGATATATGTTATGACTATTTTAAGGACTAATGTATGATTGTATTTTGTATATGATGAAATTTGTTTGAGGGGCATCAGAATATATCAGGTCATCTGTCTCATACACACTTGTTTATTTATCAACCACCCTAATAAAGACAGGTTCTTGAGGGAAACATACTATATTTGTAAGCTCAACTGTAACAAACAACAAAGAAGCAAATGTACCGCTTATTTTTTTTACTTATGGTTTCTAACATAAGACAAGCAATATTCCAACAGATCAAGAAGGGAGAAAAACTTTAAATAAATTGGCAATTCTTTGGGCCTGTTCTTGCAATACAGAAGTCATCTGAGAAAATGTGCTTCTAGGCAAAGGATGACATTTAGTGATAGTATTGGAAAGATCTAAAAAAGGAAAGCATCCGTCACATAATTATGCAAATTAGAAACCCACGACTAAAACTTGGTTAAAAATCCAATCTTTAGATGTTTCAATTTCAATACCCTATGCCATCAATTACTTGTTAATCCATAATCCTTGTTTCCAGTTAGACCAGAAATGTTCTTTGATCTTCTCCTGCCTCACATACGTGGATTTTAAGGTGAGTTTTCATCTATCTTGATTTCTTTGGAAACACTCGGGACCGCTTAAACTCCAAACATGTGGAGATGGAGGAGCTAATAGCAGTAGGCTTTGGGGAAAACTTGGACAAAATATATGAGGTTCGAAGAGAGATTAATGACCTTCTGCATTACGAAGAGGTGTTCTGGCGACAAAGGTCTCGGTCCATCTGGCTTCCCGCAGGAGACAAGAACACCAAGTATTTTCACCAACGGGCTAGCCAACGGCGCAGGAAAAATACCATTGAGGGCCTGCATGATACAAATGGGGTATGGTGTACGAATACTGAGGAGATAGCAAACATAGCAGAAGCATATTACAAAGGTTTGTTCACTGCCTTGACGGACCTCAACATGTAGGGTGTGCTGGCTTCTGTGGATAGTGTAGTTACTAAAGAGATGGCAAGGAGCTTGACGTGTCCCTACACGGAGGAGGAGGTACAGGTGACCCTCTTCCAGATGCACCTCTCAAAGTCACCAGGTCCTGATGGTATGTCTCCTTTCTTCTTCCAAAAATTCTGGCATATTGTGGGGCATGACGTCATTGCAGCGGTTTTGTCTGTGTTACACTCAGGGAGGTATTTGCAAAAAATGAATTATACACATATTTTGCTAATTCCTAAAAAGAAGGATCCACAATACATCACGAAGTATCATCCTATAAGTTTGGGAAACGTTGTCTCAAGGATTATCTCAAAGGTATTCGCAAATCAGATGAAGCCTATTTTACCAAATATTATCTCTGACTCCCAAAATGCTTTTGTGCCCAGCAAGCTTATCACAGACAACACTATTGTTACTTTTGAAATGTTATACAAGATGCAGAATATAAGAAGAGGGAAGGTGGGACACATGGCTGTCAAGCTTGATGTTAGTAAGGCTTACGATAGGGTGGAGTGGGAATTCTTAGAAAAAATCATGCTGAGAATCGGTTTTCCAGTGCAGTGGGTGAACCTCGCAATGTTGACAATACGAACAGCTTCTTACTCCATCATTATCAATGGTGAACCTTGCAGTTATGTCTCCCACTCAAGGGGTATCAAGCAAGGGGACCCGTTATCCCCGTATCTCTTTCTTTTTTGAGCCAAGGGGCTCTCCTCCTTGCTGTGAAGGGCGACTGAAACTAGTCATTTGAGAGGACTTCTCTCTTGCCAGGGAGGGGTGCGCATCTCTCACATTCTCTTTGCCGACGATAGCCTACTATTTAGTGAAGCCAAAACAGATGAATGTCATCATTTGCTGGATGTGCTCACCCAGTACGAAAATGCTTCGGGGCAGGTTATTAATCGCCAAAAGACCACTCTCTTCTTTAGCCGAAACACTTGCCGAGAGGTTCAGGATAACATTCGGACCATGTTCGGTGCACAGGTAATGACAAACTGTGAGAAATATCTAGGGTTACCCATGGTGGGAGGAAGATCAAGAATGAGTACCTTTAAGGACCTCCAGGAAAGGGTCACTAAAATGGTGATAGGGTGGAAGGAAAAGAACATTTCTAAGGCTGGGAGAGAAGTCCTTATCAAGATAGTGGCCCAAGCAATACCTGCATACTCGATGAGCATTTTCAAAATCCCAAAAGCGGTTTGTGATGGAATGAACTCAGTGATGGCTAACTATTGGTGAGGACAGACCCGAAATGAGCGGAAAATTCATTGGATCAACTGGGGCAAGCTGTGCACTCCTAAAAATCGTGGTGGGGTGGGCTTTCGCGATATTCATGCTTTTAACCTTGCGATGTTGGCCAAGCAGGCATGGAGGCTCATCCATGGGACACATTCGTTGTTCTACCAAGTTTACAAAGCAAGGTACTTCCCCACAAGTTCTTTCATGGAGGCCCATCTTGGGAGCAACCCCTCTTACATGTGGTGTAGTCTCCTCAGTGCTAGGGAGTTGATTCGGGAGGAGTCCGTATGGAAAATCGGGGATGGTAGCTCGATTGGTATTCAAACTCATAAGTGGCTACCTTACCCCTTGACGTTCCATGCTGGTATGGACCTGACTTTGAGTGGCTGACTTTATAAACCCACAAACCAAGCAGTGGGACAAGGGGAAAGTTAACGCTTGGTTTCAACCATCGTTGAGAGACATTGTAATGCGAGTTCGCCTGGGGAATTTGGAGAGTCGGGACACACTGGTATGGAATGAAAACAAGGCCTAAACGTTTTTGGTGTGAACTGCTTATCGAGTAGTGCTCCGAATGAACCAGACGGGGAACGCAAAACACTCTAAGGTGCATGAAGACAAGTGAGTATGGAACAGGCTATGGAAGCTATCCATTCCTCCAAAAGTATGGAACTTCGTGTGGCGGGCTAGCTCGGACATCCTACCCACTCGTGCAAACTTGGCTCGTCGGAGAGTACCCATTGATCCTAAGTGTGCGGTGTGTGGTTCGAGTGATGAGACGGCCCTTCACATCCTTTGGCAGTGCCCATTAGCGCGTAACGTGTGGGCACTTGTTCGGGGAAAACTGTAGAAATGCGACTCCTCGGCTAGGACTTTCTTTTGCTTAGCCCAAACGTTGAAGGAAAAGTTGTCCTGGAAGGAGCTTGAGACGTGGGCCATGGTGGCATGGTCCATATGGAACGCGCGAAACATACTATACTTTGAAGCATCCCAAACCTCGCCGCATGCAATACTCAAGAGTGTGGAAACGTTACTGGAATATTACCAAAGGCTAACTCGTAGCATGCCTAGCAACTAAGCACCTGAGGGTGCTGTCCTCACTTTTTGAGACTCTTGTATACTTAATAGTTTTTCTTTTTCCTTTTGGTTGTATTGCCTGTTGGGGTCTAGTCAGTGGGAGCCACCCCTAGTGCGTTCAATGTACTCCTTCAGTATTATTAATATACTTCTATCTATTTTGTCAAAAAAAAAAAAAAAAGATTTCTTAGATTTTGCCTAGCACTTGTTTAAGACTTGATTCTGTGGTTGAGGGAAGTAGGTTGATAGTGATATATTGGAGTTTAACAAGGGGTTAGGAGTGGGTAATGCTGTATATGGGGGAGCAATTCATAACTAGGTAAGTTAATTGTTATTCCTTATGGATCCCGATTTTGTTAAGTATAAATTGGAGTCACCTTATGTGAATTCTAATAAAGTTTGGTTTGAGATTGTTAGTTAATTTTGTCAGAGGCTGCCTTTTGAGATTTGTAGGCTCCTAGATTTGTTATACCCATATTATTTTACTATCTAGGTCACATATTCTGGTTGAGAAGAGCCCAACCTAGAAGTCTTTAATTCGACTCCTAGCTGAGATATTTTGCGATTTACTCGATATTTGCTCAGTGGGGGTGTGTAAAGGAGATTTATGATTTTATAGTTTGTTATCCTTGCAGTTTGTAATTTTCGGTTTGGGTTGATTTTGGACTCAACTCAGGCTCGACCTACTCACATCGAGAGGTAGGCAGGGAGACCCACCATTGACCGCCAACATCAACGAGTTGAGTCGGATCGGGCTCAAGTGGAATGCCAGTCAGTATGATTAAAACTGATAAAGAGATGTTGTGGTGGAGAGTCATTGGAATTGGTTGGATCTCATTGGATTTTGGCGAGATTTTGCGGGATTTGGTTTAGATCTCATTAGATCTGGTCGGGATCTCACCAGATTTGACTAGATCTTGCTAGATTTGGTTATGATCTAGTTGAATCTGATTGGAATTTGTGTATCTCGTTAGTTGGGTCTAGTGACTTGAGTTTTGGAGAAGGAAACCTGTCGGCGTCAATTCTTGGCGGCAGAGACCTGCTATCAACTGATAGAGCTTCGAATTGGGCTGTGGGCTAGTTAGTTCCATCAATTTGGCAATTTTTGGTCAGGTTTGGACAACCCTTCTTTTGTATATGATCAAATTAAGAGTAATATTAAGTCCACAATATTTTCATAACAATTTTATAACAAAACTTAGGTGGTGACTATTATTGATTCTAATATGAGCCCCACCATTGAGTAACTTTTTTATTGACCAATAATAGTTTACTACCTAGGATTTGCTGTGAAATTGTTGTGAAAATTTTATGTATGTAATTGATGGGCGACGGAAAAAGCAAGTCATCGTCCATAAGAGTCGTCCAAAGACATAAAGATCGGCCAAGGAAGGGTTGTCAAGAAAACATCCAAGAGAGGTAATATCGTCACCGGGAGAGAAACAAAGAAGTACCTAAATGAAAAGTTGGGCTTATCTAAGAAGGAAGCAATTCGTCTAAGACAAAAGCTCATGGACGATGGATAAACATTTAGTAAATTCTGAGTGTTTCTAATAGCCAAGGAGACAGTTACACCACGATCAACTATTCCAAGACGTGAGGTGATTTCCTTGAAATTTGCTTTACTCTTCCCACTAAGTCCATACATCACCCACGATGATAGTGGCACCTAACAAGTAGAACTACTCCAAGCTTTCTATATAAAGGACCAAACCTCACAAAGCAAAGGTATGCATAATTATTCATCTGCTTCTCATACTTGAGTCATTGAGAGAAATACTAACTTAATCATCAAAGGGTTTTTGGTAGGCACCACATCGATGTACTCCAATAGTCTTTTCTTATCTTTTCAAGTATTCACCATTGTGTTTGGAGCATACGGCCGATATTAGTAACATTACTCTAAAATTAATGTCTCTTCTAATTAATGATAAAATTACTAATCACCTTAAAAATCAATTGATTTATAGATTTGGTTCGTTATAAGTAAATTCCAAGTATAACTTTAATTACTTACTTAAAATGACAAGCACGTGCAAGGTATATGCAACACAACCTAGTCTTCTATCTCTATGTATGTATGTATCTATCTATATCTCTCTCCTATGTAAAAATGAAGAGTTGAGCTCTCTTTTTGTTTTTTTTTTTTTTTTTTTTTTTTTTTTTTTTTTTTTTTTTTTTCCGATGTCAAACGACATTCAAAACGTTAAAACGGCATGAGTGAGTTGTTTGCTTTAGATGTGTTTATTGTCGAGAGAGTTGGAATTGTTTGCTTTAGACGTTTCAATAGGGAGAAAATTGGCATATAACACCAATTTTCAAACATATTTGTTAGTTAGCATGTTTTCAAACTTATTAGCAAACTAACATCTCGAGTCTCTTAAACTCGAGTTCATTGTAGCAACTCGAGTCATGGAAACTTGATTTCCATGTGTTGGCAAGTGGAAATCGAGTATTAAAAACTCGAGTTCGTCAAAACAAAACTAAAAGAACAAAATTCAAGAACAACTTCAGCTCCTCACGCGTGAGCTTCAAGTCTCACTCTTACCTTCAATTTCTCATAGGACTATATAGCATCCTTCTAGGTCTCACCTTCAAATCCTTCACAGGTCTTCACCAGTAAGACCAAACCCAAACCCAACAAACACACCGATTGGAACCTGTAAAACCAAACCCAACAAACGCACCACCACCTCATCCTGATCTCGATCGCCGCTTGGGTTTGCCACCTAGGTTTAATCTGAGCCGCCGCTTGGAGCCTGGGTTTGTTGCTTCGTGTTACTGTTTTTATCTCACTAGGTTTGTTGCTTCGTGATTCTATTTTTGATCCCTTTGGGTGTTGTGGTTTTTGTTTTGATCTTCGTGTTTCTGTTTTAGAAAAATCGAGTTCACATGGAACTCAAGTTTCTGAGACTCGAGTTACTACAATAAAATCAAATCGAAAAAACTCGAGACGTTAGTTTGCTAATTAATTTAAAAACAATGCTAACTAACGAATATATTTGAAAATTGGTGTTATATGCGAATTTTCTTCTTTCAACAGTCTTTTCATTCCAACGGTAATTACATTTTTACCCTTAAAACTTTACATGCACCTAAAAGTTTGGCGGCAGTTAGGTCTTTTGTTTTCTTTTGTCATTGACTGTTCTACTGATAGAGAGAGATAGTGATAGAAAGAGAGAGAGGAAGAAAAGAAAGAGTCAAAAACAAGCGAAGATCGGGATGACAATTTGCGTGTGGCAGTGGGGATGAGTCTGAGTTGGTGAGGGGAACGCATGACTAAAAGCATGGGAGCAGAGGCTATTTCAACTAATCGGCATGGGTTTCTTGGAGATTGATGAGAGTAAGAAATATAGGAGCAGATGATAAAATATTTTGGTGTTTTGGCTGTCCACAACCAACAGGCATTCTCTCTCTAAATTTCTCTATGGTTTAATTTTTTTTTTCTTTTCATACTAATTTCGCAAATCTGGTATGTTTGATGAAATGCTTGCCTTATATCTGGCTGATAATTTTTTGTGTGTGTTAGTTGGGATCGAACGTGCTTGATAATATTTGTGGTTTCATTGGGTTTGCTTCTCTAACCGATTTGATCTAATTGTTGCTGCTGTAGTAATATAGTATCAATATCACTGTCACATAGAGTTTGAAAGTGGATATTTAGACTGGTTTCTTTGCATTATCAGCTACAGACTTTTCTGTTCAGTGTCAAAGACTTGAAAGATCCATATGGGTATCGGTCAAACGCTCCATTTTGAGTTCTGTTGCTACTAAAGTTGCCTCTTTTGAAGGTAGACTTCTTTCCCTTTTATATAAGCCTAGGCTGAAGCTCACTGCTACAAAGAAAGAAAACCCATTTTCAGAAATTGCAATATTTACTTAGATAAGGCGAAGAGGATTCCCTTGGCCTTGGAATGCTGCATATCCATATATATATATATATATATATTAAATAATAATAATAATTTGTTTCAAATGTTTCACTATGAGCAATGCTAGGGATTCAATCTTTTAAGAGACTTCTTACTATTATTGAGTTGTAATTCTCAGAGTTTTCAATTCACGAAGAGCCATCCAAACTTTAAATCAATTGCAAATTGGATTAACAATATTTTGAATTTCTATCAATTCTACTACCAATACAATTTAGTTCAGTTCAATTTGGCAAACCACTATACCAGTTTTTATTTGTTTTTTCTAGAGCTGTATGAATTCTTTTCCTCTTTGTTTTGTTTAAGAATTTAGGGCTTTTGTGTTAAAAAAATGTCTAATTTTGTGATAGATAACTTTTTTTTCCCCTTGGTGTGTTGTTGGGCCTATTCTGCTATCAATAGGGAAATTTATTGGGATCAAATTGCAAGTGCTCTCTCAACTTAATTGCTTTTGCTAGCTTGATATATTGGGTTCTTTAAATGCTTAGTTTTTCTCATCTTTGGTTGGATTAAATTTGAGATTTGGGTTTAGATTTGTTTTTTTCCCCTTGTTATTACCAACTTTGATAAATTGTTTTTTTTTTTTTTGCATTGTCACTTTTGATTAAAGTTCTACATCTTTCTTTAGTTTTAGTTTATTTGATTTGATTCAGATCTAAGAATTATGTGATGGAGAGGTGGTTTGTGAATGTGATGTTGATGACAATGATGGGCATGAAGATCACGCTGTTGGTTATATTATAACTTTGGGCTTATTTTAGAACTAGACTTCTTAATATTCAGGTTTTGAGTTCAAATTTCATATTATTATTATTAATTTTTTTTTTCTTCGAGTGTCCTGCCAGTTTGGTTGTAGAGAATTACCATGAATCAGTTTTCTTATATTTGAATAATTATGGTGCTTTGCTTTCACTAAAAGATATGTATTTAGTATGATTGAGTTCAAGATTTTTTTATTAGGAGTTTATAATTACATTTATTTCTATATGACAATAAAAACCTTTTTTTTTTGGGGTATAATGAAATAATTTCATGCGGTATAGATCAATGGCTACTACAAGTGCTTTGCTTTCACCTACAATCTCTTTATTTCTATTGAGTGGTATAAATTCTTAAGCAACCTAAGTCTTGGGATAGAATTTTTGCTGTAGAGGGATCTGGTTTATTTATTTTTAATCTTTGGCAAATACAAAAGTGGCTCTATCATATATTTGTTCTTTTCTATGCGGTTTATCATTCTTCTGTTTATTTGACTAAAAGTTTGTATTCGTTTTTTTGCATTGCTACAGATGATGAATTAAATTCAGAGTTTAAGATGACTAGAGGATGGTCCTTAAATCACTTTGTGACATTAAGGTAAACCATCACTATCATTATCAAAATTTAAATTATCTTTATATATTACATTTCAAATGCAAATGAATTAGCTTCGTTACTGGTTTAGTTTTGATATTCTTCTTGAAAAATTTCTTAGGGCTGTTTTATATATATTTTTTGAAATGTAGTGGCCAAACATTATGTGTGGATAGAGATAAATAGCATGCTCTCATATGAAAATTCAAATTATGGATTTTAGATTTTTGTTTTAGCAATTGCTTAATAACTGAAACAGTGTCTAATATTCATTTTCCTTTCTCAATGTCCTCAAATAACTCAGTTATCTTCTATTAGCTTTTAATTAAAGTCAATCATGATAGAATCGTAATGTTGTTTACTATTAAGCTTTTTTTATAATGTTTTTCATGTGCCTCAAAACTAGTATTGTATATGTGTGTGTGTGAGTGTTTGACAAAACGACCTCAAAAGAATTAAACGGCATGGTATGGTGCTTAGAAATATTCAAAGAGTTAAAGGTTTCACACAGAAACTTCCATAATATTGCAATGAAAAAAGCATCAATATGGCACTAGACTTACTGGTCACACTGAAAGCTAGCCACTTTTAAAGGCTCCTCTTGCTTGCATTCATCCTTTTCCAAATTTGCTTTCTTTCTTCTCCTTTCAGGTCTTTACAATAGTCTGCTTATAAATCCTGATGGCTCTTGTAATCAGCAAAGGAGTCTCATCTTCCTCTTCTACCCACCAACCCAAGAACTTTGATGTCTTCTTGAGTTTTAGAGGTCAAGATACCTGCCATGGTTTTATTAGCCATTTGTATGAGGCTTTGCATTTGAGGGGTATTCGCACCTTCATTGATGATAAGCTCCCTAGGGGAGAAAAAATTCCTGTAGAGCTTCTCAAAACCATTGAGAACTCACTGATATCAATAATCGTATTTTCTGAAAACTATGCATCCTCCACTTGGTGTTTGGATGAGCTTGCCAAGATTGTTGAGTGTAAGAAGAATGACCAATTGGTGCGACCAGTTTTTTACAAGGTGGATCCATCAAAACTATGGAAGCAAAATGGAAAGTTTGGGAAAGCTTTAGCTAAACATGAAAAAAGCATTAAGGACTACAAGAAAGTACAAAGATGGAAAAATGCTCTCCAAGAAGCAACCAATATATCTGGTTGGCATTACACGCATAGGTATGCATTCAGTGACAATTCTTGTGCCTTTTATGAGTTTTAGTGGTCTATTATGACCCGTAATTTTCGGCCAAATTATGAATCTATTTTTTTTCTTCATATCTTCTTCTATTGAAGTTTAGCTTGCAATGTTAGAAAGATTTTATTTGAGAATTGGTAGAAAGAAGAATTTAAATGTACATATTTTTCATTTAATTTTTTTTTTTTTTTTTGAAAAACTTCCTCAATAATTTGTTTCTAGTATTAAAAAAAGTGGGTTTTAGTAAGTTTCAGTTATCACCTAACTAGATTTTCCATGCAACTTCATGTTGAAAGTATAGTTATCATAATTGTACCAAACTGATGAATTGTACGAAATTCTGGATTGGTATGAAGGAAACTATCAGATTTTCAAAAAAATATAAAAAAATAAAAAAATCTATTAAACCATGTAAAACCACCAGGATTTTTTTAGAAAAATACCGAACCACATGATTTTATTCTAACCGTTTGGTTTTTAATGTTTAAGTCATCTTGATCAATTCAAAATGTCCTACTTTATAGTCATTTTCTTATATGAGCATATATTAAATTCTATATTTAAATAAATTTTCTAAACAATAATATTCTATTAATTTCAATCTATGTTATACCTACATGTTTATGTACTAATTGAATACCATTGCATTTTTTTTATTTATTGTATCTTCACTTTTTTTTTTGTATTTTTTAATTTATTCTTATTTTAAAATTAATTAATTATTTTTCTAACAGTTGAGCCAGTGACACAATTGTTGAACCAATGAACCATCATACCCCTCCCTTGACGGTTTAATGCTTAATATGTTTGGATAACTATGCCTAAAGGCCTAAAAATACTTTCCTAAAAAAAAGTAGGGCTAACTTAATTATAGTTATAGATTTATAAATTAATACATGCCACTTTAATTGTCACTATTTCAAATTTAATGCACAGTGCCAAAAGTCTTAAATATGGTTTATCTTCGTATTTCTAATTTCTAGTCTAACTCATTATGTTTTATAATGTTATGTGAATGACAGTAGCAGCGAGTTCAAATTTATCCAAGGAATTGTTGAAGAGATCTCAAATTCTAAATTAAATTGCACTCCATTATCTGTTGCTCGATACCCTATTGGAATAAATAATCGTGTAAAGACCATTCTTTCAGATATTGAATCAAATGATGCTCGCGTGATAGGGATCTATGGCCCTGCTGGAATAGGTAAGACAACAATTGCAAAAGCCATTTTTAACAGAATTTGTGATCAATTTGATGGATTTTGTTATCTAGAAAATTTTAGAGAAAAATCAGGGACAAATGATGGTGTAATCGAACTACAAGAGAAACTTCTTTTTGAGATCTTAAGGGAAAAAAATTTAAAGGTGGGTAACAAATATAGAGGAATCAATATGATAAAGGAAATACTCTTTTTTAGGAGGATTCTTTTAGTTGTTGATGATGTGGAAAAATGGGTCCAAATAGAAAATTTTCTTGGAGGATGTGATTGGTTTGCTTCTGGAAGCAAAATCATTATAACAACAAGAGACAGACACTTGGTAGCTACTCTTGGAAAATGTTTTTCAATGTATGAGGTTAAGGATTTAGATCAAGATGAAGCTCTTGAACTCTTTAGTTTGCATGCCTTCCAAAGCAAAAAACCCAAAAAAGATTATTTGGAACTTGCAAACCAAGTTATACAATATACCAAGGGACTTCCATTAGCTCTAGTAATAATGGGTGCTGATTTGTGTGGAAGAACTAAACCTGAATGGAAAAGTGCAATAGATAAGTATGAAAGAATTCCTAACAAAGAAATTCAAAAAGTACTCGAAATAAGTTACGAAGGATTGGATGAAACTGAACAGAATATTTTCCTCGATATTGCATGTTTCTTTAAGGGATTTCTGAAGAAGTATGTCATGGATATACTGGATTCTTGTGATTTAAATCCAATTTATGGAATTCAAAAACTTATTGATAAGTGTCTAATAAGTGTTGATCAATATGACAAATTGTCGATGCATGACTTTCTACAACAAATGGGTAAGGACATTGTTCGACGGGAATCACCACAGCTACCTGGAGAGCGTAGTAGGCTATGGTGTTATGAGGATGTTCTTAATGTACTAACTGAAAATACGGTATGCATCATTTTGATTCATTTTACAAATGGCATATGTAGTGATTTTTTTCCATTTAAATGTGGAAGAAAATTGAAGTTTATTAAGTTTGGTTTTTGTTTAAATTTACTGTCATTATACTTCTTATTATGTAGTGTGATTCACTTAATGTTGTCTAATTAGGGGTCAAAAAAAATTCGAGGCATAATGATATGCTCACCTGAATCATCAAAGATTCAACTAGAACTGAAATGTCTTGAAAAGATGAAAAATCTAAAGTTCCTTATAGTTAGTAAAGTAGAGATTTGTGGAGATCTCGAATATCTTCCCAACGGATTAAGGGTGCTTGATTGGCATGGATTTCCTTTATCTTCCCTACCATCCAATTTTCATCCTCAAAAACTCACTATACTTAACATGCCAGAAAGTCGGGTTATAATGTACAAGCTTCTTGAGGTATAATTTTTATTTATTTATTTATAAATTATTATTACTTCATTAATGATGAAACTATAATGTAACATTTGTTGAACTTATTTTTTATTCTTTTTTTTTCTACAGAGGATACAGTGTAAAAGCTTGACATGCATGAATTTCCAATCTTGTCAATATATTAGGGAATTACCCGATTTATCGATTGCCTCCCCAAACATAAAGCAATTGAATCTCCGTGAATGTATAAAATTAGTCGAGGTTCATAACTCTAATGGATGTCTTGATAAGCTTGAAAGCTGGGACCTCACGGGTTGCGTTGAACTTCAAATTATTCCAAGCTTCATCATGATGAAATCGCTTAAATTTTTAATTCTTTATGAGTGCAAAAGGGTTGAGTGGTTCCCTGATATTCCAGAAGAAATGGAAAATTTAAAGTTTCTAAGTCTAGCATACACTGCCATTAGAGTGCTTCCTTCATCATTTGGGAATCTCGTTGGGATTGTGCGATTAGATATAGGTTCCTATTTCTATTCATGTCATCTTCCAAGTAGCATCTATAAATTGCAATATCTTCGCAAACTCATTCTTCATGGCCACGTCCAATTTCCGAAGGACGTGAAGATTGGTAGACAAGTGCTATGCAATTCTTATGGTTACTTTTCAAAATATGACTTTTTGATGTTGAATTTTCTTAAAAATTTGACTTCTTGTTTCAACCTCTTAGAAAAATGTTTATTATTAGGGAGTGAAAATTTGAACTTCCAAGATGGCATTATGAGATTCAATGGTTTAAATTTTCTTCTAATTGAGGATTGCAAGTTCTTTAAGAAGATTCCAAAGCTTCCAGAAAGTATAAGATCTGTGTATGTATCAAACTGCGTCTCGTTGAATTCACAATCATTAAGAAAATTATTCCTTCAGGTACCCCTCTCTCTCTTAAAATTATAAAGAAAATTTTTTTGGATACCTTTCCAAATACTTTATTAGATTTGGTGAACTCCTGATTTCTCAAATTTCCTAATTGCATGCAGTTTGGAAGAAATTTAGGGCTTGCACCAAATATGAAATGTTCAGGTGTGAAATGCAACGTATTACTGGATTCGCATTCTCATCAAATTGATTACTCTTCCCAACTCTCATTCTCGAAGTTCTTCCTAATTGAAGAAGAGTTACGTCCAACTCTTGATGCCTATCTAATTGATTTTGGAGAGAGATATAATATTATAGTACCAGAAAAGAAGATTCCAAAGTGGTTCAACCATCAAAGCATTGAAAGTTCCATATCATTTTGGGTTGGTCCAGAATTTCCATCATTTGCCTTTTGTATTGCTTTTCATCTAGTTCCGCTGAAAGACAGTTATGCTAATAATGTTAAGCGCAGTTCTCTTCATGATGATATAATCAGTTGGGTTTGTGTTGTCAACATTTTCACCAATGGTCATAAGCGACCTTTCATGCGGCAGCCGATCTTTCAGTGTCTAAAGTGTGATCATTTGTGGTTTTATGGTGTACCTCATAGCCAATTACAGCAGAAATTTGGAGACTTGATGCAAGGTGATCGAAATCATGTTAAGGTTTCATGTAAAATCTCTCACTGGGCAAGTGAATTTGGAAATTTTGCTCCTGTCATTGCAAGGATGGGGGCACATGTGGAATGCATTTGTCCTCCTTAAAATTCCATTATCATCCATAACAACTCTCAAAATGCTGATGACAAATCTGCAACTCTGACAAAACTGAGCTCACACCTTTACTACCTCCTGTCTCCACTTTCGATGGTTCATGTGAGTCTTAGCAGATTCAGACGCAGGAGAACCTCAACCTCCTCTAATCCCTGATGACACTACCTGTCTTTCCTTCACATTTGGTTCAAGGCTTCCAATGGATATAGCTAATGGGTTTGACTTAAGTTTGTGTTTTCTAAATTTGAGTATCGAGTCAAATGATGGTGATGGGTTTGATTTGGGTTCTTCAATGGCCCATCCCTCCCTAAAAAATGGCACCATCTTCAATCCATAGCCACCATTAAAGAAATTGAGAATCTCTTAATCAAATTTTAAAGAAATATGCCCAGGTACTATTATTCCATTGAAACTGTTTTCCTTTGAATCATCTTTGTTCAATTTCTTTTACATTGTAAAATTCTGGAGTATGTCTCCCTCTTTTTCTTTGTTTGATTTGCATCTTTGGCGGTATTTGTGATCATTCTCTTTCTCTTAATTCACAGGCTCATCCATGCGGGTACTAATTCAATTTGAGAGGACATTAATATGCAAAGAAAAACCAGAATTGATAGTCATTTGATTTGTTGTTGAATTCAATTTCTTGTAATGGTACAAGAGTTTTCAAAATTACTTGAAAAAAAAAACATTAAATTTATCTATTTAATGGACCAGTAAAGTCAAAAGGCCTACCATATTTCAGACTTACAAAGTTCAACATCTAACTGGCCATAGTTAAGAGATTACTTGTACTGATTAGAATTATTGGTCATTGGTTGAGAGTATTTGTTATGGGGTGTTGAAGGGGCTCGCTGGTATTAGTTCTGGAATAGATAGCTTGAGTATATGTTGTTGGAAAGTTAAGGTTTGATTGATGGAATGGTCTTGGTGCTATTGATTTTCAGCTAGAAGACTCTGTTCAAACACAATGCATTGAAAGTTGTTTGAGAGTTGAAACAATTGTACAGAGTGGTCAGGTCTGCAGGATTTGGCAGAAGCATTTAACTATGAGTGACTTAAAATCTCAAGAATAGATTTTGTCCCTTCAAAAAATAGAAAAAAAATGGTTTTTTTATTCTATTTGAATAGTTCATAATTTTAGTTGTCTTAAATGCAGCTGAATTGTATGATTGTGATAAAAGATGGGTTTGAATAAGCTTGGGCAATTGAGAACTTAATACAATGATCACCTGCCTAGACCTTTGCATGTTAGAAAGCCAATTTCCCTATGCTGATTTCCTTCCAGTTTGTGTGAAATGGACCAGTAGTTAATTTTATCTTGGTTGTACTTACAGAAATGGACCAGTAGTTGGCTCCACTCAGATATTTAAATAAGCATGCAATGATGCTTCTATGTGGTGAGAAATCTTATGCGTGGATCAGCTTTTTTGCTAGTTGGACATGTTTTTAATACATTTCTACTGAAGATGCTTGCCTTATAACTCATGGCTGCACCCTTCCTTTGTATTCAAACTTGCAGTCTCTGAACTAAAAATTTTTTTAGTATACAATTTTGTTTCCTTTGTCTTGATGTACATTCTTTTTCTTATGTTAACCTGCTGCCCAATTTTTCTATTATAGGAATTTATATGATCTTCTCATTCTTGCCTTTAAATGTAAAAGTCCTTTGCCTTGGAAGGCTGAGGACTTGATACAGGTTTATTGTCTTCTTCTATTCATTCAATACTTCTGTTTTTACTTCTTGTTGATTTGATTTTTGAGAAATTCAAAAGTTTTCAGTTTAGCATATGTATAAAGAAGTATCTAAATTACATATGAGAAGATATATGTTATGGTTATGTTCAGGACACTATGACAGTCAGTGGATTGGCAGACATGAATTTCTCCACTGTCTCCCTGTCAAAGATCTCCTGGTGTATAGGGGTATTACCAAAGATAATCTGTGTGAATGGTGTGGAGTAGAAGCAGAGACAACCCTGTATGTTTTGAGAGACTGAAGCAGCCAGACAGTTCTGGGATCAAGTGGACAGCAGTAGATGTGATGAGGAATTCTTTGCCGCTGAATTATGCCCCTGGCTAGAGGTAAACCTGAGGAATACCAATGATAAGATAGGACAGTTTTTGTCATGGAGTTGTTTCTTTGCCTTTAGTATTTGGGGTCTGTGGGTCTGTGGCTACACCGAAATAAAGGAATCTTCAAGCAACTTGGTGCAGGTGTTTGTAATGTAGGTGAGGTGATGAATGTGGATTTGGATTATTACTTCAGTGCTGGGCGCATTAAACCAAGTAAGGAGAAAATTCCAGTCCATGTCAAATGGAACAAACCAGATCTGAATTGGCTCAAGCTAAATACAGATGGCTCTGCTCTTGGGAATCCGGGGCTGGCAGGAGGTGGAGGACTTATCCGCCATCATAATGGCTGTTTGGTTAAAGATTTTGCGACAGCCATTGGAATTGCAACTAGTGTGGAAGCCGAGCTATGGGCACTAAGAGATGGCCTTCAACTGTGTGCGGAATTAAATGTTGAGGCAATTGAAGATGAATTAGATGCTAAAGTAGTGATGGAGTGGGTGTCTAACCGAACACAGTCTTAACATTTCTCATCATGTTCTTATCTCGGATTGTAGGAAGCTATTGGAGCTGTTCCACAGGTGAAGATTAACCACTGCTTTAGTGAAGGGAATCAATGTGCCGACAGAATGGCGAGACTAGGCGCTACGCAGCAGCAAGATTTTATCACTTTTGATGATCCTCTTTCGGATCTTAGCCTTTTATTGTATTTTGATGCTGTTGGCAGAGTCTCTGAGAGACTTTGTGCTAACCCTTCTGTTATTTTTCTCTAGTTCAGTAATAGTACCTCGGTTACCCCCCCAAAAAAAGAAGTTTATGTTGAGAACTAATGCATGATGGTGTATGATGAAATTTGTTTTAGGGGCATCAGACTATATCAGGTCATCTGTTTGCTACACATGGTTATTTATCAACCATCCTAATAAAGACAGATTCTTGAGGGAAAATTTAAACTGGAACTCTATAAATAACTACAACGATTACAAACTACAAAATCATACACTAGGTCCCTATCTTTGCCTACATAATTGGTTGGAGAGACAGGTCATGGTTCAAGATCCACTAGGTGCATAACATACCAATACAGCAAAGAAAAACAAACAAACAAAAAAAAATGTTTTGTAGATTTTTGAATATGTTCAGAAAATATGGTTTTGATGACTAAGATACATAAAATTCTATAGGATTATGTTTGCTGGCCCTCAAATAATTCGCAGGGGTTCTCCCTCTGTTGAGAATAATGAAAGAAGTCTTGCTCATCAGACTAAGGTTCAAGATGTGCTTCATGTTGAAACACTTGCACAACAGAACAGACCTAGACTTGATGTAGAGAGTGGTTGCATAACTCAAACCTCACAGACAGCTTGGGCAAGCAGAGAACTAATGGACTTAATTGAAGCTGTGCCGTTTCATGAGCAGTTCTTACACTCTTGGTGATTAGGCACTCCAAGCACACGTGTACATAGAAAGTGGCTGTAATTGTTTTCCCTCCAAATTCCCTAAAATTCAGGGAAGTTTGTTACTCTGTTTTTCTTCTTCTTTCAATTTGTATATATATAGGAGTAGTGATATGTATGAAACTGAATTACTTGTATTCTTTCAATCAATAAAATCAGTGTTCTAGAATTTTACACCCTCTATTTTGTTAATAATGGCAACACCCTCCCATCCTCTCCAGACAGTTAATCAACAACGATATTTTTGTGAACAGGAGAGCAAGAATGGGAAGGAAAGAATGGAGAGCTGCCCTTTTTTTGAGGACATGGGTAAAATTTTGTCTAATTAAAAAGATTTTTGTTCTGAACAGGAGAACAAGAATGTGAAGAAAAGCAAGAAGAGCTGGCCATATTTTGAGGACATGAATAGAATTTTGTCTGATCTTGATGTAATGGATGGGCAGAGAAGGAAACCGTTTTTACCAATTTTTTAGAAGATTCAGCAAGATGGATGTTCTATTAAAATTTGGACAGCTCTGACCACGATGAAGATCCATAAGTAACATAATAATTATATTATGGATTTATGGCGTGGAAGGTCTCCACTGATGTGGAAGAATTGAGCAAAAATAGGTGAAGTAGATTTGTACGACACAAAGACTGTAATCGATCAAATGAGTAGCTGAGAAAGGAGAGGGTGATCCAAAGAGAGAAATTTGAATTTTGGTACATTTGACGAACATGTATGCCTACACATTGCTCTGTTTTGATGTTTAGGGATACATTGCAACTGCACCATAGTTAATGGTGAAAGTAAAATTTCCCCAAAAATCTTTGTCATTCTTTAGTTAAATAGATACGTTGTGGGTAGTATTAACACATTTATGCGATAACACTTGGTTTTAGATGGATTCAATCCCATTCTTTTTTGCTTCTTAGTAAATTTGTCTTCTACGTAACACTTGTAGAATGAAACGATGTAAAAGATATTACCAAAAAAAAAGAAAAAAAAAAAAAGAAAGAAATGGTTTTAATATCTAATTGAAAGTTTAAAATTACCTGCACAATAAAAATGGAGAAAATAAATTGGCAGTGGGAGGACCTCACATTAATCACAACATTGGCAGTGTGATTCTGGTATTTTATTTTTTGACTTGAGAATATAATTCATTTATGCTGTTTTAGCCCTTACAAATGCGGGGTTAGACTTTTCTCAAGGAAAATGCTTTGTACGGAAATTTGGATCATCAATTTGAATACTTTCGTAGGTTTTGCTTTTGATATTAAAAAAAAAAACCATCTTTAGTAATCTCCCATTCTTGAGCATTGATATTCGATACAACATAGGGAATAATCAAAAGCTAGTTTGAAATCCTTTAAAAAGAATTTATATCGAGATACCATTGATGATCCTCTAGCATTATATATCTCAAAACCTTTATAATCATTTTTCTCAAAACATTTCTCTTTTAAATGGTTAAATTCAATTAAACACAACCTCCCTTCATGTTCTGACAATAAGGGCGAAAATTTATCATAAAATTTTGAGAGATGCTAGTGTTACAAAAAGTTTCATAAGCCATAACTTACCACGTGGCGAGTCGTGAGTGGTGGAGATATGAACTCTATGGATTTATTAATTTTTCTCCACCACTCATAAGGCAAAGTTGTGAAACTTTTTGTGTGTTTACTAGAAACAAAGGTGAAGAGGTTGATTAATAAAAAGGAATGTATCTATAGTGTGTTTACTAGAAACAAAGGTTAAAGAGATGAATGCTCAAAGAATCCAAAAAGGTTAAGAAGAATTTTTACCAAAAAAAAAAAGAATGCTCAAAGAATCCAGATTGCTATAGTTCTTGGTTGAAATTTTGTGCACAATTGCCAATTTCATCAATTGGGAATGATTTGTCTTTGCTGGGATCCAGACCTGATTCAAGTCAAGTGTATCTGGCAATCGGAGAAACTCTTACATTTGAAAATTCTTATGTGGGCTGATGAGTTTATGAATACCTTCATTTATGCATTAAATGACGACAAAGTTGTATAGATCAGATCAAATTAGACAAAAGAAACCTACTGTTAGTTGGAAGAAGATTGTGGTAAAATTTTAGAGTAATACTAGGGACACGTAAAATGACACAATTTGTGTCACAACTTACCCACGTGACAAGTTATAAGTGGTAGATTGTGTCCCCATATGAACCCACCATCACACGTGGACGAGTTATGGCACAAGTTGTGTCATTTTATGTATCCCTAACATTACTCCATATAACCTATCCCAATTTTTTTTTGGTTAAAGACAATTAAAGAAACTAAGGAACTACAGCATGTTCAGGACACAGCCTGTTAAAGTACATACCATTAAGGTCTTGCTCAAAAACATTAGAAACGTCCACAGGCGAACTATCAAAAGATATAAAATCTAAATCATAATAAGATCCCATTTTAACATTTGCACAACGATTCACTTCCCGATAACAATAGTTAAATTGAATTCGTTGAAACCGGGAAATTAGCAGTTTGCAATCATTCAAAATAGGGGAAACTACATTATTTACACAATCTGATCTACATAAGACATCCATAATAACTTTGGTGTCGAGTTCAACTGAAAGCAGGGGTGGCTTGATGCGTTTAGGGGCCTAAGGAAAAAATTAATTATCTTGTTTTATATACAAAATTACTACCAATTAACATGAACTATGTAGAATTCTTACTTTTTTTAGAAATTTTATAGACACAAAAAATTTGACAAAACTTTTCATACTTGTTGATGTGGCAGATTAATAGTAGTAAATAAAATAGTAGTATTAATGGTAGATCTAAATGAAAAGTAGTACAAGTTTGCTAATTCAGCTTTTATTATTATTTTATTTTTTAGAAATGCAATATTCACAATATTTTTCACAACAAATCCTAAGGGCATGTTTGGTAGACTGTAATAGGCGCTGTAATGTAATAGTTATTCCTATGGTTTAATTATTTTTTAGTTTGGTTATGTTTTTATTACAAGGAATAATCATTCTTTATGAATAGCTATTCTTCAAAATGAGGAATAACTATTCATCTTTAAAAGGTTGTATTAGTTATTCCTTAGTAAGTGCAATAATTTCAAAACTTAATATATTTCCAAGTAAACAAACTTTCCATATACATTTAACAATTATAAAAATCATAAAATCATAAAAAATAAAACATATATCTCTTAAATTTAAAAATAACAATTTTTAAGGAAATATAATTGTATGAGTAAGAAATTTCCAAAAATAAATGTTAATTTTCATTCTAATGTTATAACTCACAACCAAACTAATTAATATGTTTAGTTATTACATTACAACACATTTTATTCCTAGTAATAAAGATTACAATTCCTAACGTAATTCTCATTCAGTGTACCTCCTTGTTTTTAATTTGAAAACACCACTATAATTATTTTTTGTCATTAATAACATGTTGTAACAACTTGCTACTTAGCACTTGTTGTAAAAGTGTTGTAAAAAATATTATGGGCTTAGCATTTTTCTCACTCTTCTGTTTGTTTTTTTATTTGATAAAAAAATATTATTTTATTTATTGATTATAAATAATCATATTGGTTAGAATTTGAATTTTTTTTTTTTACTTAATGCCTTAGGCAACGGCATCTATTACTCTACCATTCAGCCGGCTATGACTAAAAGATATATAGAATATTAAGGTTCCTGCCAAGCATTAACCCATCCCTGAGGCTCAACAGCTCGGCCGCAAAACTGTTAGTTGTCCCCATGCGCCAGGAAATTCCATAAATCCACCTATCTCAATTCCTGTACCAACGCGTCTTTTTGTTTTTTTTTTGTTTTTGTTTAAGCTGCCAAAACGTCTTCCGTTAACCTTAATTTAGTTCAATAAACTTTTCTTCAAACTGTCTCTTGTTGCTCTGCTAACTAATGTGGTTTATTTTTTTGGTTGTCCCTTCTGCAGTACAGCTCAATCTGATCACGTAGATCCCTCTTAGGCGTTTACTACTTTCCGCCCCCTTTTATTTTTATTTCCTTTTTCATTGGTGGAACATGTTTAGTGCGACAGACGTTCAAATGTTGTTGTCGTGGTTACATAAAACATGCCCTTGCTTGGATTACTTTCTCTGCCTCACTCTTTTCATTTTTCTTTTCTTTTCTTTTTTTTTCTTTTTTTTTTGAAGCCTTTTCATTTTTCAAAGTTCAATACCATTAAAATAGACCTATCATATTAGTTCGTGTTAATAATATTTATTATTTTATTATTTTTTTAATAAAATATTTCTAAAAATAACCCCTAAATCAATGCCTAATTTCATTATCTAACATTTCTCATTTTATTTTTAACTGAGTTAATGCATTTGCAACTTTTCTCATTTTATTTTTAACTGAGTTAATGCATTTGCAACTTGTCATTTGTCTTTTTCAATAGCAGCATGATGACCAGTGGGAAGAAAATTGTGACTCTCACTTATTGTTGACAAGAGGTGGAGTTGCCGTAATTATCAGTGCAATTTAGGGGCTAATTGGGATCCGCTTATTTTATTGAAATTGAATTTTTTTTGTTAAAAATACTACAGATAAAGATAAAAGTTAGCTGAAACAGTATAGTGGAACACATTAATAGTACAAAAAAATGCAATGAGGCCATGAATAGTAGCAAAAATTAGTTAAATAATAAAATAAACTGACTTTTTAATTTGGAGCCAAATGCACACTTAAGGTCTGTTTGGTTGGAGAGATGGAAAGTGGAATGATAGAAAATAGAAAGAAGGTGAAAAATAGGGAGAACATAAGAGATTTTAGTTTCTCTCCTTTATGTTTGGTTGGGAGATGAAAAAGTGAAAGATGAAAAATATAGTTTATATAAATTTACTCATATGCTCTTATTAGATAAAAAAAAGTAATAAATTATATTTTTATTAAAAAATTGTGTATGGAATTATGGATGGACATTCCATTAATATATATATATATATATAAAGAACCCAAAACAGATTAAGTTAAAAACAAAAAACCATTATTCAAGGATTTTTTTTTTTTAAATAACTATAAAACCCAAACAATATTATTAGTTAGCCAAGGTTTGAAACTATTTTGGTTTCTAACAATTCGAGTCCAGTGGAGTCGATTTTGGTGTATAAATCGAGTATATTGCACTCGATTTCCCATTGCACTAGTAGCTGAGCTGGACAAACTGTCCACGTAGACCGAAAATCGAGTCCAATGAACTCGTTTTTCCTTCATTGAAATCGAGTCCAAAGGACTCGGTTTAGTTTGATGGAAACCGAGTCCACTGAACTCGATTTCAGTTCAGCCAAAACCAACTCAAACTTACACTTTTTTTCTTGTTCTTCCCTTTCCTTTTTTTTCCCCAAATGCCACCTGGGTTTCTCCACTTCCAAGCCCCAAAAACCCATGAAAAACTCAAATCCAAAACAAATCAAACCCACTCTCCAATGTGTTCTTCTCCTCCACTAGAGCGTCGGCGAGAAACCACACATCTGATTCGATTTGCCGCCTGGGTTGTTGGGTTTTTGCGTCGTTGATTCTTTCTTCCACTGGAGCGGCGGCGAGAAACCACGTCCGACCCGATTTCCATCGCCTGAAGCTTTCGCCGGGGTTTGGTCAGAATCGGCGCCTGGGTTGCTGGGTTTGCATCGTTGTTCTTCGTTGAAATCGAGTTTGTTCTTCGTTTGCTGGGTTCTGTGTTTGTTCTTTGTTTTTGTTGAAATCGTGCTTCGTTCATCGGTATTGCTAGGTATTGGGCTGAACTGAAATCGAGTTCAGAGGACTCGGTTTCCATTAAGCTAAACCGAGTCCTTTGGACTCGACTTCAATGAAGGAAAAGCGAGTTCTTTGGGCTCGATTTCCGGCCTACGTGGACACTTTGTCCAGCTCAGTTTTTGGTGCGATGAGAAATCGAGTGCAATATTCTCGATTTATACATTAAAATCGACCATTCTGGACTCGAATTGTTAGAAACTAAAATAGTTTCAAATTTTGGCTAACTAATAATATTATTTGAGTTTTATAGTTATTTTCTAAAAAAATCCAAAAAATTGAGGGAAACCGGAAATAAACAGGAAATTTACTCAGGCATCTCCCTTTCACGCTATCTCTTTTCTCCCTCTCAACCCGTACCTTCTCTCCCAAAACCTGGTGGCGCCACCCACCGACCGGCGCAACCCAATAGCGGCGCCACCCATCGACCAGAGCCACTACCGACCGGTGCTACCCACCAGCGACGCCACCCACTTATGGCGCCACCACCGACCGACTCCACACTTCTCCCTCCTCTCGTTTCTCTCACGAAGTTCATCGAGATCTGACTGCTAAGCGGTGGCTTGGGTTTTTAATGGTTGCTCTGATCTTGCTGGTGGCTGTTACGGTCTTGCTGCCACTACATTTGCTGGGTTGTTGGATTTTCATGTTAGATTCTTTGTTCGTGGATTTTCTTTTCAGGTTTTTGATCTGGTTTTATAGGTGTTTTAGCTTTTCTGATATGGATTTTTGGGTTGTTGATGGTTGTTTTTTGGGTGGTTGGTGATGATTTGATGGTTGGTGGTTGTTTTTTTCGGTAGTTGGTGGCGGTTTTTTGAAGCTTTGGTGGTGGCTGATGGTGGTTTTAATGGCTGTGTTTAGAATGGTTGGTGGTGATTCTGATGGCTCTTGGGTGTTTGGGTAGATGATGGTGGCCGATGGAATGGGATTACAGGTGGTTGGTGGTTGTTGTTTTGGTAGTTGGTGGCAGTTTTTTGAAGCTTTGGTGGTGGCTGGTGGTGGTTTTGATGGCTGTGTTTTGAATGGTTGGTGGTGATTTGGTGGTTGGTGGTGATTCCGATGGCTCTTGGGTGTTTGGGTAGACGATGGTGGCTGATGAAATGGGATTACAGTGGGTATATTTTTGCAATGGTTGGGGGTGGCTGGGTATGTGGTGGCTGGTGGTGGCCGATTTATATTTGCAATATTTAAATCACGACACTTGCCAAACACCTGCAAATATTTTACATCCAAACATACTTTCCCAAAGAAGAAAAAACCAAAAAAAAAAAGGAAAAAAAAAAAGAAAAGAAGAAGAAGAAGTGAACAACATTGCAGGGAAATTTTTGTCCAAATACATATGTCTCACCATCTTTTTCTCCTTTTTCCCTTCTAAGAGCATTCTCATCAGCTCTCTCATAAAAAATATCATTTTAACACACCAAAAACCTACTTTATCATTTTAGCACATCATTTTACAATTCACCATTTATCACATCTTCTATTTTTCAATTCTATATATTAAAATAATATATCCAACACATTAAATAATATTAAACAAATTTCATCACATTAAACTACAATCACAATCAACCTCCACAAACCACCAACAGCAACGGCAACGGCAAATCACCACCAACGGCAAATCAACCTCCACAAACAACAATCACAATCACTGGATCTCCAACAAATTCCAAATCCAAATCCAAAAACCTCAACAAAAAAGAAAAGAAAAAGAAAAAGAAACTCAAAATCTTCAACAAACCTTGCCGGCGCACTACAGCCACAAACACCGCCGCCCATACAGCCGCCCAAAACTCAACCAACCACCGCCACAACCACGACACCACCACCGGCCCAAAATCCCAACCCAACCGATCAATCAATGACCCAAAATCCACACATCGAAACCCACTACAGCCACAAACACCGCCGCCCACTACAGCCACAAATATCGCCAGCCCAAAACTCAACCAACCACCACCACAACCACGACACCACCACCGGCCCAAAATCCTTACCCAACCGACCAATCAATAACCCAAAACCCACACATAGAAACCCATCCCAAATATCACACCCACGACCCGATTAAGAGATCTAAAGGTCGGCGGCAAGGGCTGTGGAGGTTGACGGCGAGGTGAGGCAGCGAGAGATCTTGAGCAAAGATGAGAGAGATCTTGAGCCGGGAGGACTGAAAGGGAAGAGATAGAGAGTGACAGAGAGAGCAGAGAAAAGAAGAAAGTGAGGAGAGAGGAGAGAGAAAAGAGAATAAAAAAGTATTAAACAAAAATGCCATTTCTGTCCGTACGCTCTCAAATATGAGAGCGTACTGTAGCATGTTCCAAAATTTTGGAACATTTAGCATACCTGATGAGCATTCGTTTTTGTGTTTGATGTGCCAAATGTGCCAAATTTTTGGCATTTGGCACATTTGAGAGACCTGATGAGAGTGCTCTAACTGAACACCCTCTAAAAAGTTTTCTTTTTTCATTTTCTCTTTTTTTTTTTAATTTTTTATTCTCCCTAAAATCCACTATACCAAACACATTCTTATACTATCAAAATTAAAGGAAGAAGTTTTTATGTCCAAAATAGTCTGGGGGTAACTGGGTAAAAGGAAAAGTTTGTGATTGGAGGAGAGGGTAAGCTAAGGCTAGAGTTGAGCTAGGTTTGATCTCATAACCCTTTACACTGGACATTTATGAAAGTACTTGTCTGGAATGTTAGGGGCCTAAATGACCCCTTCTCCCATCTAACATGCCACGTCAGCTTTCGGCCACCAACTCAAAGCTGAAAACAAAATTTAACGTAAAATAGTAAACCAAATTTAAATTAAACCAAAGTGATGAAAAAAGATAATATTACTCTTCTTTTATAATACTACTCTACTTTTATACTACTACTAGTTAGGGTAGCACATGCAATACACGTGCTTGCCATAGAAAAAAAAAAGTAGTAATTAAGGTCAATTTTAGATTTTATTTGTATCACAAAATAAAGATATGAATCATTTGATTTTTAAAGTATATAGAAATTTACACTAATCAAAAGAGACATTAATTTTAAGAATTTTGATAATTATGTCGTAAAAATTTAATCTCATTCGCATAAGAATTTTGATCAATCACAAAATTAGGGTAGCTATTTAACATATAAATATTTATTTAACTATAATAGTTTTTTAGTACCGACTTGCTAAAGACAATATATCTACTCTCTAAAAACTTCTAAGAATGATAATGAATGTCATCATCTTCCAACAATAAACAACAAAGTTTTGCTAAGAAATTTAAAATAAAAAATAACAAAAATAACAAAAGGCATGTGTCATCGAATTTTTCATTAGATAAATTATAAGTTTTGAAAATTTAAACCTAGAAAATCAACGCTCTTTAGATAACAAATAAAACACTTAATATCATCATTCTAACTTTCTAAGAATTTCTATCATTTAAAACTCAAAATACATATAGAAAATTTTTAGGATGTTAAAATTTAGCAAGGGTAATTTAGACATTACATAATAAAATATTTTAAGAATTATAAGTTTTCATTAGTGTTTAACTGAGAGAATAACAATATAACATATTTGCTCTTTTCCAAAATATCAAGGGAAAAATTGTTTGATTTTAAAATTTAAGGAAGAATTGTAAACTACCCCAAATATAAAAGATGAAAAATGTTTTTTTCCTAAGTTTTTGTTTTTGTTTTTTTTTTTTGTGTGTAAAACTATGTGTTTTTACTTAAAATAGTGTGTCAAGAAAAAAAATATACAAAAAGTCAACCTAAGAAAATTGTATGTGAAATAGTGAATTTTAGCTCAACAAAATTGATTAAACCAACAAAAAATTTCTAAAAACACAACAAAATGACTCTACATTTTCATAATACCTTTATAATTTTGTTATATTTTATTTTAACTTGTAAAGAATTGACAGCTTAACAGTTTTGAAAATATTATGATGACATCAAGATGTCTTAACATTTTTCACAAAAAAAAAATGTTATGTCCATGACATTTTCACAACAAATCAAAAGTAGTAGGTTACTACAAGTTGTTATTGGTGGGCAAAAAAGTAGTTTCATTGATAAGTTTAAATTAGAACCAATAACAATTTACCATATTTGATTTGTTATGAAATAGTCGTGAAAATTATTGTGGATATAACACTTCTTTTTCACAATACTTTTATTTTTAGTTGTAACTGGTTCTAGTGTGATATTTTATTATTTTATTTTGACCTATAATGAATTAACACCTCAACAATTGTGAAAATATTGTGCCAATTTGTTATGTTAATATTTTATTATAATATGAAACAGCGTGAATTGGACAAACCAAAAATAGTATAGCAAATATAATACAACTTTATGCATTCAAAAAAAAAAAAAAAAGCGGCTAGCAAAACAGTGAAAGTTGAACAAACCAAAACTACTGTAGCAAAACTACTGTAACTTTTCACATTCACTTTTTATATATATAAAAATATACATTGCACTTACAATGTAAATTTATATTGTAAACACACAAAAATTGGCAAATGTTGTACACATTTGCAAAATTTGTACTTTTTTTTTTTTTTTTGCAAATGTATATAATATTTGCTACTTTTTGTGTGTATACAATGTAAGCTTACATTACAAGTAGAAAGTAAACATATAAAGATCCTTTAAAAGAAAAAAAACAAGCTCAAACCAAGTTGGTGAACTTGAGGAAATAAATAAAAAAAATAAAAAAAAGGGAAAGAGACAACTCACTAAACCAAAAATACTGTTCATAACACTGTTCATGAGATTATTAAATGTATATAATATTTGCTACTTTTTGTTTGTATACAATGTAAGCTTACATTACAAATACAAAGTAAACATATAAAGATCCTTAAAAAAAAAAAAAAAAAAAAAAGCTCAAACCAAGCTGGTGAACTTGAAGGAAAAAAAGGGGGGGGGGGGGGGGAAGACAAGTCACTAAACCAAAAATACTGTTCATAATACTATTCATGAGCATATTTGCTCCTTTTATATATAGAAAAAAAAAAAAAAAAAAACACAAATTGATGACTAAAAAAAAAAAAAAAAGATGAACAGTATAAATTGAACAAATCAAAAGTACTGTAGCTTTTACACATTTACCCAACAAGTGTCACAACATTTTCCCAAAACATTTATTTTCAATTGTGGTTGGTCACAGTTTCATATTTTATTATTTTATTTTGACTTATATGAAATTGATACTTCAATAATTGTGAAAATATTGTGAAATTTGTTGTGTCAGTATAACAATATATATGCGGTTTCTTACAAATATTTAAAAGAAAAAAAAAGTACAAACGGAAGACTAAAAAAAAAAAAAAAAAAAGTGTTGTTGCTACTGTAGCCACAGTGCCACTTGAATAAACCAAAGTGGCACAATAGCAACTGTTCAAAACTTGAGAAAAAAAAAATAAAGACTCAATAAACCAAATGTGTACTGTAGGGGCATTGCTGCTTTTTATATAGCTAATAGATTTCTCTAGGGGTGTGCAGCCAAATTATCACCCTGCCAAAATCGATCCGACCCAACCCAACCCGTCGGGTTGGGTTGGGTTACAAAAAAAATTTTAATAGCGGGTCGGGTTGGGTTTGGGTCATAAATTTTCAAACCCGCCAAACCCAACCCGACCCACCCATATATTTAATATATATATATATTTAAAATATATTATATAATTAATAAATTTTTTAAAATAACTAGCTCTTCCTATCCTATATAAAAGTCAATTAGTTCACACAAACCCTAGTAAATTACTATTGTTGTTTAGTCATTAGTGTTGTTTGCCTTTAAGGAGTCACATTGATACTAATCTTTGAGTTTTTTTAATATATTTATATTTTTTTCTACTCAATTTAATATTAATAATAATAAAAAATTTGTCCAACCCATAGGTTCAACCCAACCTAACCCAACCCATTGATACTAATCTTTGAGTTTTTTTAATATATTTATATTTTTTTCTACTCAATTTAATATTAATAATAATAAAAAATTTGTCCAACTCATAGGTTCAACTCGACTCAACCCGACCCATGTACACCTCTAGTTTTCTCTTTTACAAAAAAAAATTACTACTATTTCTCCGAAACATAATGCTTTTCTTCTTTTATACGCGATTTCCTGACGTCATAGATCAATTGATATTCAGGTAGACTTCTAGAGTAGTCTTCGAAACATAATACTACTCTTCTTTTATACTACTATTTCTCTTTTACAAAAAAAAAAAAAAAAAATACTACTATTTACTCTTCTTTTATACTACTATTTCTCTTTTACAAAAAAAAATACTACAATTTCTCCAAAACATAATACTAAGAATAAGTCTTATGCCACAACTCATCTATGTGGCGAGTTATGGTTGGTGGAGGGGTGGTGATGGATCCATGTAGGGACACGTATTCACCAACTACAACTCGCTATATGGGCGAGTTGTGGCATTTGTCGTGCCACTTTATGTTGCACAAGACTTACTCTAATACTATTCTTCTTTAATTCGCGATTTCCTGACTCATAGACAGATTCACATTCGGGCAATCTCCGAAACATAATAATTAAATTCGGATTTCCATGGCTACGAAATGAAGCTCCTCAACACCATTTCTCTTTCTCAAGCTCTCTAATTTTCTGCCACTATCCCGTCGAAAAACGAATCTCGACCATCCAACGGAGGCAGTAGAAAGCAACCGCCACATGAAGTAGGCTTCAGCTTCTCAGGAAGCTCTGAATTCAAACTTTTGGTAAGTGTATAAGCTATAAATCTTGATCCTTGAATTAAAGTTAAATACATTTAGCCATTTAAATTTTCCATTATTCTTCTTCAAAATTTGGTAATAAATCTAAAAATTATACAAAAATGCATTCACCGGCCCCCAACAACATTTTCTGGCTCCTTAGCGTCTCTTTTATCAGAGCTCCCCAATCACTCGGTACCAATCAGATGAATCTTCAGAAGATTCCTTCGTATTAGTACCTATTAAGAATGTGTAAAACTGAATTTCATTCTCATTCAACGTAATGATTACAAAGACTCTGTTCTCTTTATATATTTGTGCAGAGCAGGCGTGAAATGAGGAGATATAACTTCAGACTACAAATTTTGTCAAAAGACTTGTACTCTGCCTTTTCATAAATAAATGGTTTTTGTATAAGAAATGAGATTATCTGTTGTTTTGTTGACAGTTGGCAGCTAGAACAAGCGACTTCCATGGCTATGCTGTTGCAGATATTCCAGCAGTTTTGCAGAATGACAGAGAAATGGAAATTCCTGAAGCTACAAAGGGTGAATTGAATAAGTTCGTTCCAGCTTATGGCGGTGGCTTCACTAACTTAGGCACATCAATCTTATGCCAAGGGTATGTTTCCTGTTATACGTTTTTTAGTCACCTGCTTTGTGGGTTGGAACATTCCCATAATTATGTTTGGAATAAAATTGATTAAGATATGAAATTAGACTCGTGTTCTCTTTGATGACACTCCAGGACTGGTATTTTTAAAATATTTATTTTATGAGGAGAGAGCCAGTGAGTTTGGAGGAGATAAAACAGCAGTTTGTAGTAACCAGGAATTAGAGAGCTTGAGAAAGGAATTGAGCATCGATCGATCAAGCAAAGGCTTTGAATGATTGAAAATACTGAATTTTGAATTTCACTTAAAAATTTTCAGAATTTGAATTTTCGCTTTATGAATTCAAATATCAGTATCATAACCTATTCATGTATATACCTATGTATACAATAAAAATATCTACTTTCTCAAAGTTCCTTTACTTATTTAGTCTTCCTGTACAATTAGTTTTAGTCTTTTAGATATTATCCTTCATTCCCACTTGACCAGTTGCATTCATATTAATTGTGCGCTTATCTGAAATGCTAAACTTATAGGGTGTTGGGGAATTGGAAGGGTTGGAACTTGGAAGCGAAGGCTAAAGCCAGTGGAGCTTCTCAGTTTGTGGCAAAGGACTTGAAGGAGGAATTTGTACCAGATTTTATTAGGCCTTTTGGTCTTCCAACGAGGATTTGATCAATGCTCAAGCAGGGCATATGAGACTTGGGCTTGATTGTTTCTTGTCTTATTGGTGAACAGTTCTCTTGGATTCCTAAGTTGAGGCATTTGAGTTAATTGAATGACATGAGATTTATGTCTCTTTTTTATCATGATTTCTTTCTTTTGTAAGACGTTACTGCCAGTTGTTTTGTATGCTTTGTATATTTTACATTTTGCAGGCCTACCATGATGCTCTTGTATGGTTAACTATTACACCTGATTGATTCACAAACCCCCACTAGTGTTGAAGATTGATAAGGGGCCAACCAAAGGCCTAGGTTTAGGCATGGTTTTAAAAACCGAGCCGGTCAATGAACCGGTTTGGCACCCGGTTCCCAATTTTTGGCCGGTTGTTGACTGGTTCTAGCCGGTTATGGGCGGTTTTATTGAACCGAATTAGTGGCCGGTCTGGTTTTTAAAATGTAGGGTTTAGGTTTCTGTTATTGAACAATGAACTGTTGAATTTATATTGAATGTTAGAAAAGTGAAATGTGGTATCACATGGTGGATACTTTTATCAACAAACCTAAGTCCAAAATTTCAAATGAGGGTAGAGTAATAATCGACCTTTCATGAGTGTAGTTCTTTGTCAATTCACAAGCTCTTCCCACTATTTTTGTGAAATATGTTTGAATTTCATGATTAAGTCTTCCATTATAAACCTTAAGTGTTATGAGTCACATTCTTTGTAGTTTAAAGGTGATTACAAATTAAACATAAAAGTTTCAATTGAAATTATATACTTATAAAATATGTTTCAATTAAACCATAAATTTGTTACACTTAAGTTGGTATTGGAAACTATATAAATAAAACGATAGTGTGATTTTTTTTTTTTTTTTATAGAAGATATTGTGTGTTTTAAAGTGAAATAATGTTCTTATATAATAAGTACATGCTATTTTCGTACCAAGCAAATGGAAGCTTTGAATCTGAAACAAACAAGGTAAGGATTTGTGTATGAAAACAATGTAAAAACACGCTATTTTGTTTTTAAGCATTCTCTATATTAAAAAGGTCATGTTAACGGATGACTTTAAGATAATTGTTAGTAAACTATAATAGGAAAGTGGTGATACCAATTTTATGAGAAATTTAAAAAGCTGTCAACAATATTTATTAGTATTTTATCATTCTCTCAATAAATTTTTCTAAAAATAGCTCATAAATCAATACTCTTAGGATAGTGGTTAACATTTCCCATATTAAAATGAGTTTATAATTTGAATTAAAACGTTTTTTAAATTATAGATTTTGATTTAAAATTTAGAAAAGTAAGTGATTTAATTTTAAATCACAAATAAACTACAAGATTGAAATATGATTTACGCTAAAAAAAAATAAAACATAAAACATAAAACATAAAAAAAAAAAAAAAATTTATTCTATTTTAAATTTTTTTATAGTTCATAAATAATGAATATTATTCACTCCTAAAAAAGAAAAAAGAAAAAGAAAGCGGCTCTCCAATATATTTTTATTCCTAACCCCAATTTTAAAATTTTGTTCCAACAAGAAAAGGCGCGCAAGAGCAAAGAAACGATGGCATTTTATGTAAGAATCTCAAAATAGTAAGGTCATTTACACACCTCTTTCAAAAGCCGTTAGTACTTTTCGTTATTTCCCGAACCGACTTTTTCTCTCTCACTTTCGCGCCATGATCGGACTACGCCGCTGCAGCGCCATCAAAGCCACCGCAATAACAGCTACGCCGCCACTCTGCGGACTCTCTGAATTCCTTCTAAGCCTTTTCTACTCCAACTCCGCCACTGCAGCTCAGCCACAACCCGACTCCGACGAAGACTACTCCTCCTCCGACTCCTCCAAGTACTACAACTACAACTTGTGAGTAGACATGGCAATACGGGTCAGAATTTTTTGACCCGACCCGACCCGACCCGAAAAATACCCGACCCGAACCCGATTTTTTTGACCCGAAGCAAAAACGGGTTGACCCGTGACCCGACCCAGATTTTTTGCGGGTCAACCCGACCCGACCCGAATAACCCGTGACCCGACCCGTTAAAAAAATCGCAATTTTTTTTTTTTTTAATTACGTCCTGATACTTTGTACATAAAGTACAAAGTATCAAAACTAGTAATAATTAATAAAGCAATACTTGACAGTAGACAAAGACTAAGACAAGACAAGAGTACAAGTCAGTGAAGTCTTCAAGTCACTACAAACAAAACACAATTACACAAGTGACAAGGCAAGTCAACTAGTCAAGGGCCAAGTTCCAACTTCCAAGTTCCAACCGGCCAAGGGGCAAGGGCTCAGAGAGAAGGCTTTCTAACAAGTCAGTAGTCACAAGTCAATAATCACAATTCACAACCATTAAAAAAAAAAAAATCCCATTCACTTTCAATGCTTTATGCTATGCCTTTAGGCTTTATGCTTGCTGCTAGGCTAGCTATAGTCCACTCCGTTTCAGCCACAAAACAATGAATTAATCAATTATAGTATTATACAAAGTTACAAACAATTACAAACGGTACAAACTCTATTTTCTGAAACAGTGAAACCTAAAGCTGAAAGTTGACTCAGTTGAGTTCCTCTCTTCACTTCACTTCCTCTACTTCTCATTTCTTGCGCCTCCAGAGTCTTCAGTTCGGCCTGGCAGCCTCTACCCTTCTTCAGTGAATCAGTTTTCACACATTCGGCCTCTACACTTCTTGTGCTCTGCTTTCTCACTTCTCTCAAGTCTCTGTCTCTCGCCACCCACAAGCCACACGGCTCACACAGCTGCTGACCCATTTAAGAAGAGCACAAGCACAAGCACAAATCATCAACTATGGTGAAGGTAAGTTAAATCCTTCTCATCATTCTCTTAAATTCCTAAATGTTTTTAGTTTTTGGATTGATTTTTTAATATTATGAATTTATGATTTAGCAATAATAATAATATAGTATACTGCTCTGTCTCTCTCTGTCTCTCTGCTAAAAAATATTTAATTGATTGTGTGTTTGATTATTGAATGTCTGTGTCATTTGGAATCTTGGATGAATGTGTAATCAAATATAGTATACTACTATGTGGAGCAAGAGGAATAAGTAGCACCCATGAATTTGCTTTTGGAGTATTTGCTCTTGTTTTGACCCAAATTGATTTTGGGCTTACATTTACTTTGATTGATTGTGGGGTTGCTGAGATGTACGTGTACCTAATGAAACATTAGGAATGTTTTTTTGATTCACTTTTTGTTAGAGAGGCATTTATTAAACGAATGTGTAATCAAATATAGTATACTACTCTGTGGAGCAAGAGGAATAAGTAGCACCCATGAATTTGCTTTTGGAGTATTTGCACTTGTTTTGACCCAAATTGATTTTGGGCTTACATTTACTTTGATTGATTGTGGGGTTGCTGAGATGTACGTGTACCTAATGAAACATTAGGAATGTTTTTTTGATTCACTTTTTGTTAGAGAGGCATTTATTAAACTCTGCCTTTGCCTCTGCCTCTGCTCTGCCTCTGCTCTGCCTCTGTGTCATTTGGATTTGGATGAATGTCTTATGTAGTTATGTTTACCGTTTACAGTTTCTTTAGATGTCTTAAATAGACTAGAATTTTAATTTTAATTATATATTTTGCTTTGATAATTAGAGTACAGCGGCTTCTCCGGTTGTAAATTTGGAAAGTGATGATGATGCTGTAATTATGGATACTTCTACTAATCCTTCACCATCTTTAAGAGTTAATTCAAAATCAAAGTTTAAGAAACCAAAAAGAGTTCCAGGGGAAAAAACAAAGGAAAAAAAAAAAACTACACACTTCTACAGCTTGGACTGAATTTGTGAAATTGCCTGTTAATGAAGAAGGGTTAAATAAGGCTACTTGTCAATGGTGTGGGAAAATGTTTTTGGCAGATAGTCATCATGGAACATCAAACTTGCATCGCCATCTTCTTAAATGCTTAAAACGAAAAGAAGTAAAACAAGATGGTGAAGAAGAGGGTAGTGTGTTAGAAAACAAGAAAACTCAAGAAGAGTTTCGCGAGATGTTAGCGGAGGCTATTATTAAACATAATTTACCATTTAGCTTTGTTGAGTATGAGGGCATTAGAAAAATTTTCAACTATCTAAATTCAGATGTTAAACATATTTCTAGGAATACTTCAAAAGTTGATGTTCTAAAACTTTACAAGAATAAGAAGGATGATGTTAAAAATAAGTTGAAATCAATTCCTGGTAGAATATGTTTGACTTTAGATTTATGGACCTCTATTACAAGTGAGGGATATATTTGTCTTACGGCACATTATGTGGATGAGAATTGAAAATTAAAAAACATCATCCTGAATTTTTGTCATATGCCACCTCCACACACGGGAACTCTTTTATCGGAGAAAATTTTAAGTTTCTTGGAAGAATAGGGTATTGAGAAGAAAATATTTTCCATTACTTTAAATAATGTATCTAATAATGATAATTGCCAAGATTTCATAAAGCAAAAGCTTAATGAGGGGGGTTTATTGTTATGTGATGGTATCTTTTTCCATGTGCGTTGTGGTGCTCATATATTGAATCTTATTGTTCAAGAAGGATTGAAAGTAATAGATGACTCGGTGATTAAGATCTGAGAAACTATGAAATATCTTAAAGGATCCGAGAGTAGAATGTGCAGATTTGATGAATGTGCCAGTATAGTTGGTATGAAGAGAACAAAGGGTTTACGTTTAGATGTGTGTACAAGATGGAATGCAACATATGACATAATTGATAGTGCTATGAGATATCGTTCTTTGTTGAACCGTTTAGCAGAGGAAGATGCTAATTTCAAGCATTGTCCATCAAGGGATAAATGGAATAGAGTTGAAAGGATAACTCGGTTTTTGAAACCTTTTAATGACATTACAACTCTATTTTCTGGAACTGTTTACCCTATAGCAAATCTATATTTTCAAGGAGTGTCTCGAATTGAATTGCTCTTACTTGAAGAAATGGAGAGCCAAGATTCATTTATGAGTAATATGGCAGAACAGATGAAAGTTAAATTTGACAAATATTGGGATTGTTATAATGTGGTGCTAGCTTGTGCCATTGTTCTTGATCCAAGGTATAAGTTGGATTATGTGGACTTTATTTTCAAGAAAATAGAGCCAATTGAGCACATTGCTGAAATGATGGTGGAGAGCATTGAGACTACATTATATAAGCTTTTTTCAGAATATGAACGCCCCAAGCCTATGGCTACTACAAATGTTTCATCTTGTGTTGGGAGTTCTAGTCATACTAGTGGTGCTGTGGATGATCCTGATGATGATGAAGATAAGGAAGATGCTGTAAGTGAATTGTATTTTGTTTGGTATATGTTGTGTTATGTTTTTTTAATAATAAAGATTGTAATGTTGTGTGGTATTATTTTTCATTGCAATTTTTTTTTAATGATTAGGAATTTGATCATTATGAAAGTGGTCGTGGTACCAAAACAAAAAAATCTCAGTTGGACTTGTATTTAGAAGAGCCTAGACTTGACAAAAAGGAAAATTCAAAGTTGGAAGTTCTCTCTTGGTGGAAACAGCATTACAATCGGTTTCCAGAGCTCTCTTTAATGGCACAGGATCTCATGAGCATTCCGATAACCACTGTTACTTCTGAATCAAGTTTTAGCATTAGGAAAAAAATTCTTACTCCATATCGATCACATCATTTACCTGATAATGTGGAAGCTACGTTATGTACTAAAAGTTGGCTATATGGATTTGAAGGTAATTTAATTTATTTTATAGTCATAATTATACAATTTTAATTCTTTATTGATTTGCTTTCATGGTACATTAAGTTATATTAAAATATTGTATTATAGATGAAGATGCTGACGAAATTGGCCAACTTGAGCTACAATTTGCAAGAATGAATATTTGCAGTGTTGAGTCTGCTACCAATGTTGAGTAGATTGAGATTGAGGTGTAATTCTTCTTTACTTAATATGTTATGTTTATTTTTAAATCTTTTTTTGTTTAGTTTATCTTTCTAAGTTATCTAACTTTTTTTGTTTAGCTAGGACTGCAACAAGGTGCCTTTTGGAAGCTATGGTGGAAGCTAGTCTCACTGCAACTGTTTATAATTCCCAAAGAATTTTGTTTTTAAGTGATTGTGGAGGACTTTTTACAACCCTTAACAGCAAGAGAGCTTTGGATTGGCAGGATTCTAATAGGCTTGCTAACCTTAACTTTCTTGTTCAATGTGGCTTACTCTACAAAATGATCTTAGTGCCCTTTTTGCTAGTTAATTATATAAGTATTGTAGCTAAGCAGGCAACTTTACTGCCTTTGAACTAACGCTGGTTGAATCAGCTTTGTATACGAACTCTTAATGTCGTTTGTTTTGTACTTCTTGTTTTTGGTATAAAAAAAAAAGAAAAAAAAAAAGAAAAAGATGCTTGTTAGAAATTTTGAGTTGGTTACTTAATGACAAAGTCAGTAGAAGGCTTGTAAGTTGTATATGAAAAAAATGTGCTTAACAGCATAAGTTCCATGCATTAAATCAAGATGTAGTTGTTATGCTTCTGTTGGAAGTTGAATATAAATCTAGATCTTTTGCACTCTTAATGTGAGTTGCTCTTCTTTCTTAATCTTTTTAGTTTGATATTAGTCTTTTTGAAATTGAAAAAAAAAAAAAAAAAGTTTGAAAAATACGGGTCGACCCGACCCGACCCGACCCGACCCGACCCGCAACCCGGTTGACCCGTTTAAAAATGACCCGTTTTGACCCGTGACCCGTTTGACCCGCCAACCCGATTGACCCGACCCGAACCCGACCCGACCCGCCCGTTTTGCCATGTCTACTTGTGAGGGACATGTAGTCTACAAGTCCCTCACAATTCCATTTTTACCCTCTTCCATCAATACCTCACCCCTTGCTCTTCTCTCTACAAACAGGTTTCCTCTCAGTTCAACTTTCTTATACTCTCTCTCTCTCTCTTTTTGTGTGTTAAGTTGTAAATTAGATTTGGGACTGAGGGTATTTTGGTTATTTTAAATTTCTTTTTAAAGTCACGGTAGTAGATTAGATAGTTTTATTATTATTATTATTTTTTTTATAGGAAGTAGATTAGATAGTTGAATGATAATAAAATAGTATCTGTCTTTGTAATATAATCTCTATTTTGGTCATAATCTATAATATCCCTTGTTTGTTATTCTCATATTTACACAAATACCTTTTTCTTTTTTTTCTTTTTTTGAATAATTTCTTTTGGGGAATTAGATAAAGTATTTGGAAAGTGAGAATAGATTATTATAATTATTATAATTTTTTTTGTTGTTGTTGAATATAAAATCTTTGGGCTTTATGTTATATAAAATCTTTGGAAAGTAAGGATAGATTTATGAATAATTTTGTTCAAAATGAAAATATCATGGCTGGCTTGTCACATTGTTGTTATTCAAAATCTTCAATGAAAGCCTTTCTCCGTTTATTTTTTATTCTCTGCTAAAGTATTGAATGAAAGCCAAAGAATTTTATTCTATCTGGTCCTTTAATATCATCCATTTATTTAGTTTTTTTGGAAAATTACATATTTTCACTCTAAACTATATCTCATGTTACACTTACCAACCTAAATTATGGGAATGCACACTTGCCCCCCTAAACTATTGCCAATGTAACACTTTGCACCCCACCGTTTAATTAGCTGTTAAGTTGGGACGAAAATTACAGTGGAACCCCTAAATTCCTTAAATGCCCCTCAACGAAAACACAATTTTGAACTCTCTCAAATCACTCTTAGGTTCAATCTCTCTCCCGCTTTTAATCTTTCTCCACTCCCAATGGTGCTGCCCAGTCCACGTTGACGACAGCTGATCACATTGCTGGTTGTGGGTCTTAAGTGGCGCTTCTAAAGAGATGAAAGCCATGAAATGGGTGAGCCCAGATCGAGCTCGTTGAAATCGAGTCACAATAGCCATCATTATTGATCTCTCTATATGTTTATTTCTGGGTTGTAAATTTGCGGGTTTGATGTTATTTTTTTGGGTTTGTTGTTTGATATTAATTTATGGGTTCGATGTTCATTTCATTTTTTGGATTTCAAGTAAATTTCTGGGTTTGATGTTCATCTCAATTTATGAGTTTAAGTTTTTTTTTTTTTTTTGTTGGTGCCATAGGGCCTTAAGGAAACGGTGAAGATGGTGGGTCCTTGCATATTATTTTGTTGGACTCTAATTTTTAGATTCTATGCATCTCATCAAATGGTTCTGAATTATTTACAGGTTTTGATTATTTCAAATTTTTGTTTGGATTTTCTTATCTTCTTCACGTGTTTTTTTTTTAATCAGTGAAACAGAGTGGGAGAGACTAGAGAGCTTCTTCATGTTTGACTGAGAATGACAGGGGTATTTTGGTCTTTGACTTGGTTTTCTGTCAAACTTAACTGACAAATGGATAGTGGGGTGCAAAGTGTTACATTGTCAATAGTTTAGGGGGTAAGTGTTCATTCCCATAGTTTAGGGTGATAAGTGTAAAATGGGGTATAGTTTAGGATGATAAAGTGTAATTTTCATTCGTTTCTTTTTTCCCCCTTTTAATCTCCAAACTGACCAGTTTTTACGCTATGTACACAGACAATTTACTGTAATCCACCTTCTACCACATCATCTCTTATCAACTCAATGTCATTAAATTGGTCACTCACCACGTGCTTGGTGCTTGGAGGGCTGTTTGTACCTTTTTGTCACAAGTAACGCTAGGGACACGTAAAATAGTACAATTTGTGTCACAACTTGCCTATGTGACAAGTTGTGAGTAGTAAAAATGTGATGATAGGTCCATGTGACAAGTTATGTTATTTTATGTGTTCTTAATGTTACTCTTTTATCACCCATTTTTTTGTTGAGAAAAATCACATCTATTAATTAGTTTTTTACTTTCCTTCAAATTTTTTTTTTTACTTTTTTTTTTTTTTGGTAAAGGTATAAGCCTATAATTGTGCTTCTACTCGATCAAGTTCTATTGTTCTTTACTTTAAAATTTATTTTATTCTTACCAAAACTTAATACAAAATTAATTATAAAATCAAGAGTTAAAGAAATATTGTTTAATTATACGGTCAATTTCTGAGTCAAGAGTTATTATCAAGAGTTAAAATTGCTAAGTAGTTAGTTTTTGTTTAATTTTTTTATTATTATTATCATAAACTGACTCAGCAATTTTAAATAGTTGGGAGCTTTTTAATGGAATGGTGAACGAGTGACATGGTATAATTTCTCCCAATGGACCCTATATCTCCTTTCGTTCCCCTTTTCCCTCCCCAAATTGAATTTCAAGAGGTACAAGTTTCTGATATGTCCTTATTAAGCTCTAAATAATGTTATCACCAAAATAATCAATCAAAATAGTAATCACACATAATAACACAAATATTTACGTGGAAAATCATTTCTCCTTTGAGGGACAAAATCCGAATCAATTCACAATTATTTAATCAATTACAATATTCTCAAGTTTATGCCTAACTTGATATCCACCAAATACAATAATACAACCTCTAGCATATGTCTCATGGCTAAGGAAATTCTCCTTAATTTCTTTGTTAACTAATTAATTTTTCTCAAAAGCGGCAACATTTTACTTTTCTTCTCTATTTTCTTCTTCATGCACAGTTCTCTCTCAACTGTCTTCTCTCTATGCGGCATCCACACTAATTCTACTTATGCAGCACGCCCTTTATATATTATATACATAACCGCCTACAACTTCTAATCCTTATGGGAAGAAGGATTCTTATGAACATTAATTAATCAGCAAACTATCTCCTAATTACAATGGGAGTAGCTTCTTGGCATGTCCCACACGCTCACTTAGTTGGGCTCTAATAGAATGTGGGCTGGACTTTGGTGCCATGCACCCAATAGTCCTTGCATGTAATTCAACCAAAATCCTTATAGTCCGGTTGGATTGAGGGAAAGAGAGGATAAGTAGAGTAGAGTAGAGTAGATTTAACATAAAATTAGTTTATTTTTAACTAACTTTACTCTACTCCCCTTCACTTCCCATCTTTCCCCCCTCCGTTCAAACATGCCATTAATTGAGAGAAAGAATTGAACAGTATGCAAAGCATTTGTCTTTTTGTTATACAAAATACTGAAGTATTGATGTGTTGTTTTTTTGGTACACATGCCACTTTTTCATTGAAATGGCTAATTCCCTTCCAGAAAGACAATTGACTCAGGTTGTGCAATGTCATGTCTTCTATGTTATATTGACATAACAACCCTTCCTGTCTGGTTTTTATTCTTCTTGATATTCTTTTAGTTTAAACTTCTTGTTACAGCATCACATTGGGGTGCTAAAAAGTTAAATTACTATTTTTAATACCACTCTTTACAAAAATAGGAGCACATTAATGGAGTTAAATGTATATATTTTAGCTTTTCAGCTACAGTTCACAGCCAAAGATTACGTTCACATTGATAAAAAGATTATTTAAATCATTTTTGTTTTCCTTCTCTCCTTTATTCCTGTTGCAACTCAGGCCTCTCTTCCTTAACCTTAGATTTCTCTCTTCCTCAACCTTGCATGTCCAGCCACCGACTGTCCAGCTCTGGCCATCTCTGCCTCCACTCGCCATCGATCTCGCCTGTACTCTTCTCCCTTTAATTTTTTTTTTTTCTATCTTTTCGTTTCTTCTTCTTCTTCTTTTTCTTTTTCTTTTTTCTTTTTTTCTTTCATTTCGTTTCTTTCTTTTCATTTCTTTTTTTTTTTTTTTAATTTGAGTCATGGTGGGCTGGTTGTGGTTGCAGCAGTGGGTGGTGGGTGGCTGCGATTGGGTTGTTTGTGCTGAAGGAGGTGGCTGGGTCTGTGTTTGGCTGATTTGGGATTGCTGGGTTTGGGGTTGTTGGGTTTGGTGGTGGTGGTACTGTGAGTGCTTGAGGACAACGAAGAATAGAGAAAAAAATAAATAAATGAATTGTTTATTGTAGTAAATATATTATTTTATTATATTATATATATTATTTTATTGTGTTGAAAGTTAAAATAAAATTATGATATTTTGTAAAGTATGAAGGTAAAATAGATAAAATAATTTTTAGTGGAGTTAAATAGCTAAAATTATAGCACGTGGATGCGCTTACGCTCTTTTTCTTCCAATTGCAATTAATATCTTGTTGATTTCCATGTCTCTAACTGCAAGCCTTCTTGGGATGAGTTCTGAAGAAAATATTGTCTTTTTCTCCCCGGAGCAAGGCATTGGAAGATTATTACAGGAAACAGCAAAATCTTCTTGAGTTGCTTTACACCTGAAACATATACTGCTTGCACTTCACATAAGGTCGCTACAAGAATCGATCAGCTTTAGCTTAGTACCAATATTCTGTCCATGTTTGAATTACTTGCTGTAATAAGTAATGTGAATCACATGATTGGCCTAGAGTTGCAGTTCTGACAATTGACTTGTAATATAGATTTTGCAATTTAGGAAACAACCTTGCTGAGCTTCTACCAATTACTTCTTCTTTTTTCTTTCCTTACCTGAGATAAGCGGAAAAAAAAAATCAAAAAAATTTACAACTGCATCCATATATGTTGAATTTGAATTTTTTCTTTAAAAAAAAAATCAAACATTATAGTTGATTTTCTCATAATCTACAAATAAAATAAAAATTATATTTATTATCTCACAAAAGGACCAATCAAATAGTAACAATTTTATTTTGATAAATTTGTGTCACATATTTATTATATTATTTATTTCATTTTGTTTCTTTATTTTTTATTATTATTTATTTTTAATCTTTGTCATTGTCTCTTTGTCACCCACTGCCCCAAACACACTATTTCCCCACTACTAATTTATAATGCATTATGCGTCTATTTGACAAGATTATTTTTGTCAACTTATTTTATTATTCAACTTATTTTTACTACTATTCATGAGTCTCACTGCACTTTTTAATACTATTCATGGGTCTCACTGTACTATTTCAGCTAACTTTTATCTTTATCTACAGTACTTTCAGCAAAAAGTTTTCAGTTTCAACAAAATAAGCAGATTCCAAATAGACTTCATATGTCCTTTATCTCTATTGCCTATTCCCAATTTGCCCACTACCACAAACAGTCAAATGCTTTACATATTATCACTTTGCAAAAGAAAATAAAAAATAAATCTCTGAGACTGAGAGAGACTCCAAGGCCCAAACACAATCACATATTCAAATTCAATTCACAATCATCCTCAGCCCCAAAAATAAAATAAAAAATAAAACACAATCAGTCAATAACAGATTCACAACACAAACATTATATTAATGTTATGTTAGGTTTTGAAGTTTAAGGAGAGAAAAAAAATACTTGAAAGGGCAGATCGGAATTTTGGTATGGAGGCTGGAGGCTTCAGCTACCGGAGACAGCAGTGGGTAGATTAAGCTGCTGAGGTGCTTAAGGCAGTGGCGGCTGAGGCTAGGCAGCGTAATGGTGGCTTGTGACGGCATCGTGCGGGGGCTGACGGTCTGTGCGACGCCATGGCTAATCACTGACTCCAGTCAATACTCTCTCTTAGTCTCTCCATTCTAGTCACTCTCTCTTGGTCTTTGTCCCTCTCAAATCTCTCTCTCTCTCTCTCTCTCTCTCTCTCTCTCTCTCTCTTTTGAATCGGTTTGTAGGGTTAATGGGTTAAAAAAAATTGGGTTGGGCTTGAGGGGCCCGGTAAGGGTTTGTTGGGCTTAAAGTAGTATATATAACTATTTTTATTTTGGGCTAGGGGGCTAGGGCCCCTTCTGGGTCCGTCCTTGCTTGGTACAATGTAAGATTTTTGGTAAGTAAGCTCATTACCAATGAAAGGATGTTAGGATTTTGACATAAGAAAAATTTTAGGTTGGAGAATGAATGAGTAGAAATGCAGTTAAAAAGCACAAATAACTGTTCGAATTTGTGATCATCGGGTGCATGAATTTGGGTGTGTGAGTTTATATACTACTCTGCGGAATTAAGTGTTGCATGCACTTTTGGTTCTGGCATGTTGTATTAAGCAAAAAAACAGTAGGACTCTTGTAGTCCCACATCGGGTGCGTGAGTTTGGGTGTGTGAATTTATATATTGCTCCGGGGAACTAAGTGTAGCATGCACTTTTGGTTCTGGCGTGTATTATTAAGCAAAAAAAAAAAAAAAAAAAACAACTGGACTCTTGTAGTCCCACATCGGGTGCGTGAGTTTGGGTGTATAAGTTTATATACTGCTCTGCGAAACTAAGTGTTGCGTGCACTTTTGGTTCTAGCGTGTAGTATTAAGCAAAAAAACTATTCGTATTTGTGATGGATTCATTTTGCATTGAGAAAAGAAAGGAATTTAGCAGCAAAGACTGTCACTTCATTAGTATCTAATTAATTAATGTAGTAGCCTATCAAATATGGAAATTTGTATGCTCCTTTTTGTTTATTTTTTCTTTTTATATTGTTTCCATGAGTGCCAACGATTTTTATTATGATGGCCTCATTCATTCCCACTAGAAGCCCATGGTTGGTTGACACTGTGGTCATGGCCCGCTAGATGCATTTCTTTGGCAAGCTCGATGCTTGAATTGGCGATTATATGAGTGAATCATTCTGATTTAAAAAAGACATTGAAAATGGTGTATGAGCAGCAAACCATATGGCTACTATTTTACCCAATTTTTGCTTGCAATAAGTGAAAAGATCCTAGTTGAAGATAAATAAGCCAATCATGCAGCAAAAAAGAAGATGATGATACCGCTGATGCAGGGAAAGCTATATATAAGCCAATCATATGCAGAGATAATTAATTTTCTCTCTACTCATCCACTGATGTTTTAAGTTTCTCATCATTTATATTCAAACCTAAGTTACAAAACTAGCTGACTCTAAAAGTCTCCAGTGTTGTATAACTTCACATTCCAAGTCATAAGTCATTTCCAATAAGAATTATCACAAATATTACAAGGCCTGCTGATATGGTGTCCTTTTTTAAGAAAATGGAGAGAGACTACTATGGTCTCAAAAGCGACAAAGCGTTTATGGTGGACCCAGAGAAGAAGGTGAAGGTTGTGAAGAGTAGTGAGAAGAAGAGGGAGACGTTGCCCGAGAAGATGGCGAGGAAGAAGAGAACACTGAAGCAAATTAGATTGAGTTTAGTGACGAAACCAAAACAAATGATGTGTCGTGACTTCTGAGATCGTTTGTAATTTTATTTTAGCTCACCTCGTTGGAATTTTTGCAAATGGTATGAAAATGGTGAATATTTATATCAGAGTTTATAATTTGTTTTTGATTATTTCTGTTCTTTTAATTTTGTCTTGCTAGAGATAAGAAGTTTTTGTCACATACGCAGTCATTGTTTTGCTTATTGCAAGCAAACTATCTTAACTTCATTTATAGAACCTACTGGAATGCACTTGGAACTGCATATGGCCACTCAATATACTATTTTCTGGAAGGGCTAATACTTTGTGATAGGCACATTAATGAAGAGTTTATTGGTACTCCATCGTTTTACCTTGCATTGGAATCTTAAACCAAATAGTATGGGCACTTTCCCTAGTTAAGTATCCACTATAGTGCTACAGTAGAACACCGCAAGTAGGAATGTAGGACTCTTCCTCCCCTCTACCAAACCACTTTTTTTTTTCCTGTTGCTTAGGGATTCTCTTCTGAATTCTCTCCTTTTTTGAATACAAATTTTTTTACCATTTTTTGTATACTACTTTATATTTTACCAATTACAAGAAGCAATACATAGTAAGTTGTAATTAATGGAATATAATTAATAGAACATAAAGTGGTACACAAAAAATAGTATATAGATTTGTATTCCATTCTTTCCTCCTCCGTGTTTTCTCTTTCTTTTCTGTTGTGTTTTCCTCCTCTTTGCCTTCTCTTCTTTAACAGTTGACTTCCCTCCTCTTTTTGGTTCTGTCATTTTCTCTCATTTTGGTTCTTCCAACTTCTTCTTTTTTTGGCGAAACTATAATATTAGTCTCTCATGTTTACCTTGTGTGCGCAATTGGTCCCTCAAGTTTAAAAAATGAGTTGTATCAGTCCTTTTACTAACTTCCGTTAGTAATGTTACTTACGTGGCTAACGGAACAATGACTTGGCATTTTTTAAATGAAAATTACAATATCTAATTTCCAAGTAAGATTTTAGTGACCCGGTTGGAATCAAATTTTAAATTATAACCCGGTTACAAATTAAACCCATTCTAATTTTTGTTTCACACAAACGCAAGACAGCGCCAAAGAGAGAAAGGGGAAAGAGAGATTGATGCCTGCCGCGACGCCGCCTCCCTTTGACCTGCCACCGGTGGAGACCTAAGCCTTTGCCGCCACCGGCGACAGCCCAAACGTTACCAGTTGTGAATGTTAACACAGGTTTGGCATTGAATTCTCTACTTTTATTTAGATATTGCCAACTTGATCAAGATGTTCTAATATGATATCTTACTTAGGATTATTGAAGATTTGTCAATATCTAAATATTCCCTTACTGTTTTGTTGATTGTTGTCACATAATGTTCACCGACTCTTGTAGGAGGCTAAGGATCATGAAGGGCTCTGAGGCAATTATTTCTATTTGTTAAATCTGTAAGATTAATTCTTTTTCTCGTTTCCCTTGTTAATTTCGTTTTCTAAGTCGATTTGATTTGTGGGTATTTTTTGTTTTTGTTTTTTTGGAGTATAGGTGTGTTTGAAATTTTACTATTGATGTGAATGCACGTTGTGACTTGGGGTTGGATCATGAATAAAATTGAAGTATATTCTTTGATATTTGTGATTTGGTCTGCACTTTTTTTTTTTCCTAACTGATTGACGAATGCAAGCTTCACTTTTTTATGAGTATGGAATATTCTTAGATGTTTCTTATGCACACCAGTATAATGCAAATGAGTTATAATAATGTACATCAGGTATTACACTTTTTCCTTTGCTTGTGCAGTTTTGGAATATCAGTAGAGACAATGGCTGCTGCAAGTGAGACATCCAGAAGAATTATAGAATTTTATAAGAATGCACAACTGCAAAAGTGAACGACATTTGTTGTGGTTAAATGTGCAAAAGTGAAGGTGCTTTTGGAGATAAATGTGTATTTCGAAGTGGATGGAACACTTAGATATTTTTTTTGTTATTGTTTGAAATAGTTCATGGATTACTACTATTTGGAACAATTTGAAGAATAGGTTATTTAATGTTACTATTTTGAACATGTTAATCGGTGCAATTTAATATGATTTTTATTAGAAACCTTGTCAAATTATGCAGTTGGCTAGTCTTTCATTTAAAATTGATCAGTTGTTTAGATATATTGTTATGCCTTGGAATGGTTTAATTTGCAAGACTCTTGTATGGAAGAGCATATTGGACAAAATTGTGGCAATCAGATTTCAAATATACCCAATCCAATTTAGTACAAAACTGCAGTGAAATCATTATTGTCTTGACTGAGATTTATACTTTGATGGTCTCATATTTCAAAGAAGGCAGAGTTTTTATTGAACTTTGCTTTAATCAACAAATTTGGGGTTTTACACGTTGTACCTCTATTTTAGAGTTTCACAATTCTCTTAGATTCCACCTCTGCTGTAAAGCAGGGATTTTTAGTTACAATGCTGAAAAATGTCACCAAAGAAAGGATTCTTGAATACCAAAGAGAGCTGAAACTGGTAAGTTCAATTTGCATAATTTTCTGAAATTTTCGTTGTGATAAGGGTACTAAAATTTTTAGTATCTCTAATTTTCCATAAAAAGTCAGTGAAATTACAAATATCAAGCAATCCATTTACACATCACTTTTGAGTTCAGAGATACATATATAAAAACAAAAGAAATTATATAATAATCCATGTCTCTAGTTAAAATCTTCTACCTTACATAAAAATTTTCCAGTCTCTTAACTACACAAAAGCTAATACATATCAAAAACAAATAGAGGTTTCTAAAATAGAATACCAAACTTCAAATTCTTTCAAAGCTTTTGATACCCAGGAAACACCTCCCTTTGGTCTTTGTTGATACTTCCACTTTAGTTACGGTTCTTACACTTCTCCATGGCCCCTGGAGCTGCAATCAAAGCATATTTCTTAGATCATTTTGAATGTACATTTTCACTACAGAGACAAAAATCGACAATTACGCTGACAACAAGTCCATGATGTTCAATCACACTATATATTAAGCTGACAAATTATCACATTGAATATATTATGATAACACATACCTAGTCCAATTGCCTCTGAGCCCTTCATGATCCTTAGCCTCCTACAGGAGTCGGTGAACATTCTGTGACAACAATCAACAAAACAATAAGGGAATATATTCATGGTAGAAAATGACAAATCTTCAATAATCCAAAGTAATATATCATATCAGAACATCTAGATCAAGTTGGCAATATCTGAATAAAAGTAGAGAATTCAATGCCAAACCTGTGTTAACATTCACAACTGGTAACATTTGGATAATCATACAAAAATAACAAATATACAATTTTTAACACAAATAAAAAATTTCAAGGCACTGCTTTTAAATATTAATCCTTCTTGAAGCTGAATTGGTTTGACTAATAATTCATGAACAGTTTTTTTAGAGGACATAATATTACTTGCACATTGTGAGAATTAGCAGCTTGACTTTTTCAGGATTATGATAGTGATGAGGTATTCTCAATCCAAGATGATCGCATCATGCACTTGCTGCCTGCATTTTACTAGGATATGACAGTGAGGGTGTACTCTAAGAAGCCTGAACTGGTTTGTGGAAAATAAAGACATTGATTTTGCTAAGTCATTCATTCAACTTTCAGCTGAAGACTTATGGAATGAAAGCACAGGTTCATTCAACTCTTGACTCAAAGAAACAGCGCCAGAGATAACATAAGGAACAGGCCTCACATAGCGAAACCAAGATAAAAATAAAAAAATAAACAAATTTCCATAAAAAATTTAAAAATAAAATAAACACTTACTAAAAGAAAAGAAACATAAGAGGACTATGACAACCAGTAGTAAAACTAGTAAAAAAAAAAACAATCCTTTCATTTGTTTTGACTTTAATCTATCTAAATCTATTGGAGCACTGACAACGTTGTTGTTGTTAAATTCACCAAGTCCGAATCTTATGGTCACCAAACTATGATACAAATTATCCCAAAAACTTTGGATCTAAATCTTACATGGACCTAAATTGAGGTGAGATACCATAGGAAAAAGTGCAATACCTGAGAGGGGAGAAGGGAGGCAGGTCAGTGGTTGTGCGAGGGGAGGATGGAGGCAGGTCAGTGGTTGTGCGAGAGAAGCAAGGACGCGGGTCAGTGGCTGTTGCCGGCGGCAGCTAGGGCTTGGGTCTCCACTGGCGGCGGGTCAGAGGGAGGCTAAGGCTTTGGGTCTCCACCACCGGCAGCTAGGGTTTGTCCCCTTTCTCTCTCTAGCGCCGTCGTGAGTTTGTGTGAACAAAAATTAGAATGGGTTTAATTTGTAACCGGGTTATAATTTAAAATTTGATTTCAACCGGGTCACTAAAATCTTACGTGGAAATTAGATATTGTAATTTTTTAATTTAAAAATGCTATGTCATTTAAAAAAATATTAAGTCATTGTTCTGTTAGTCATATAAGTAACATTACCAACAGAAGTTAGTAAAAAGACTGATATAACTCATTTTTTAAACTTAAGGGACCAATTGTGCTTATTTGAAACTTAAGGGACCAATTGCACACACAGAATAAACTTGAGGGACCAATATTGTAGTTTCGCCTTTTTTTTTTTTTTTTTTTTTTTGATACATTCTTCCAACTTCTTTATTCTAAGGTTGAGTTTAGTGGAATTTGGGAAGTGGGAGACTTGTCTTTTATGTAACCACATGTCTTAATCCAATTAGCCATTTGGGAGGTGCGATTGTTATTACCAATTTGCCCTCCCCTTAATGCACATTTACTGTACTATATATAAAGGCTTGTATTCTCTAATATCTACTATTAAGGTTCAAAGTCATTGGGTCTTGGGCTGACTTCTCTAAACTTTATTGGACTCGCGGCTTTGGGTTTTATGCTTGGGCTTGTGTAAAAAAAAATGGGTGAGAACAAAATGTCATTTCTATTATTGTATGCTTATTGCTACAACCTCGTTAGAGTATATTTTTAAGAATACATTTGATAGACTGTAATAAACACTGTAATGTAATAGTTATTCATATAGTTTAGTATTCAGTAGTTTAGTTATGTTTTTATTGTAAGAAATAACCATTCTTTATAAATAGCTATTTTTTAAAATAAGGAATAATTATTCATCATTAACAGGGATGTAATAGTTAGTCCTTAGTAGGTGTATTAACTTCTAAAATTAATATTGTGCGCGCCTAGATGAGGCTATTGGGCCTGGTCTCACCTAGGCTCACAACTTACTTGTAACGTGGGCTTTGGATTTCCTACTTTGAGTCGTTCTCGGCCCAGAGACTCGATGAAGCTCTCTCTCCTTCTCTATTTCTCTTTAACTCTCTCGCACCCCTGTATCACTCCTTTCCTACTCTCTATTCCTCTAAAAATCTCTCAACCACCCTTTTTCCTCCCCCCCTCTTCTCATATTTATAGCTCTATGTTAGTGGAGGGGCTATGATTACTTCCATTGCTAGTGCAATGGAAGGTCCAATGTTGTTAATTATTGGTGGGTGGTTAGGTGGGAGTGGAGTGTGGTGAGAGTGGCTTTGGAACTTAGTTCCCACTCCCGCAGATATGCTCGGCAGAGACATTCAACACGGCACTGCCGGGTATGCAAAGGGTATTGCGCTAAAACTCCGTTCTTTCTTCACTACTAGGTTTGCCGAGCAATGATCAGACGGCCAAGCTTGGGCTCGCAGTTGGCATGGATTCGGGCTGGGCTCCTAGGCTGAAAAAGGTCAGGCTCGTGGGCCGCATCTTCATACCAAGGTTCCAGGTCCAAATGGGTTCGGGTATGGACTGCCATACATTAGCCCCCCCTTGATTCATATCCGGACCTCGACAGGAATCAAGGAATCGGAAGGGCGTTTGTTGCCTGAGAAGTCCGATGATGGGGGGACGTTTGGGGTACTCCAGAAGCTTCAGAAGCTCATCAATGTGTTCTCAAAAGGTGTGTTGGATTTGGCCGTTCAGTTCAGTCATCATTATTACCTGACGGTTCGTGAACTGAGGCGGCGCGAGCGTCAGTTGGCATCGGTATTCGTAAGGTCTGCTTTATTATTGTTAATTAACCCTCATTATTGCTGTTTAACCGTTGCTTATCTCCCTTTGGCTCCTATAAATAGTACCTTCCAAACCATTCTGTTACTTTTTCACTCTCCACTCTCTGAGTTCCCTCTCTGCCGTGCATTTATCCTTCAGCCCAGAATTCCTCCCTTTCTTAGAGCCCAAAGTAAGTTCTCTCCCCCTCTTCTTCTTTTTCCAAGCTTTTCCTTCGTTTTCTTTCTTTTTAGGGTTTAGGATGGGGTACGCCTTTCTTCTAGATATAGAGGTGACTTTGGCCACGTTTAGGCAAGGCTTTAACATCCCTGATGATGTGGAGGTGGCGTATTGCCATGAGAGTGAAATCGCTCTCCACAGAGGGGGCAACACCGCCTTTTTTCCATTGATGGCAATTATGGAGGGTAGGGTTAGGTTTCCTGTGGACCCTATTTTACTCAATACTCTCAGATACTATAGGCTATGTCCCAATCAACTTCCCCCCAACTTTTATCGGGTAGTTAGTTGTGTGAGTAAGTTGAATCAAATGTTCGGTTTGCAGTTAGACCATCATGACATAAACCACATGTACAGTTTATGTGGGAATAAGAAAACGAATTATTACTTAAAGGTTAGAAACTTGAGGGTATGGTTGATCTCCTGCCTACCAGACTCAAATAGGAACTCTGCCGGGGAATTCGTTCGGGTGAGTGGTAATTGGTTTGCCGGCGAATTCCCCTGTCCACTCACGAGGTGCGAAGTGGGTTCGTTTCGCTCATTAACTTGCCTTTATTTTCCATTCATTATTTTATGTAGTTATACATTTCGCCGTAATAGACTTGCTTGTTTTGATACTTGCGTTACATTTATTCTTTCTTTTGCTGCAGACGGCAGAGTGTTCACCCCTGACATTAGAGTAGTGCATGTACGGGATTTGAACTTCGTGCTCAGGTCCGAAATTTTTGTTCATTCGGACGGACAGCTCCAAGCGTCCCATTTGATTCTTGGGGTTGATCCCGTATATTCTACTTGGCAAGCTTTCAGCTAAGCTTTATTAGTTCACAGTCCCCTTTTATCATACATCGACGTGCGGCACGCGAACTTCCTCCCTCCAAAACTCACACAGGCGAAGCCCGTGACATAGGTCCCCGGTACATTTGCTCTGACGAGCATGAACTAGTGCGAGACGAGTCTGCCGAGCGCATGTCCCGTGAACGCCGAGAACGGGCACACGAGCAAATTCAGCCTGAAGCCCCTCCCCAACCCGAAGCTCAAGTAGGCCCTGAGGCTCCCATTCAGGAAGCCAAGGAAGTAATCGCCGAGCCTATGATCCAGGTGAAGACATGGTGACACACAGGATGATGTCAATCAGTCGTTTCGTTCCCGGCATCAGACCTCCCACACAGCAACAATCCCCTCATGGTGGCAGCCAGACCCTTCCTCCTCCACCTCCTGTGCTTGCTCGGTAGCGGAAGAGGCCCCGTACCACTGTGTAGACTCCAAGCCCAGGTGATGAGCCTACCAGGATTCCTCCCCAGCCATCTAGCGGCATTGTCATCCACAAGCCTACGGTTCAGACAGGAACGCACGTGGTGTCCTCCTCCTGAGACGTACAGGAGTGGCAGCCTGCGTTTCTGCTAGACGGCAAGCCTCTCCCTTCTGATGTGTGTGTACGGGTATGGGAAAAGGGTGAGGGGGGTCGCATGGCTCAATCTTTGGCACGCGGACTTCTTTTACTTGAGGACGTGCATGCTTTTGATCAGGGTATCGAGGAGTCTATGGGAGGAGTTTGCAGTGGCATACCATCGCGGTAAACTTTTGTTGTTGTCTTATTTTCATTTTTTTTTTTTAAACGCTGGCTCGCTTTTCCTGTTTTCATACTTATCTTTGTCACTCAATCAGGCCGCCCAACGACTGAAAGATCTTGCCGAGGATGCCGGTCGGGAGAAAGCGCTGAAAGATGTGGCCGAGGTGACAGCGAAGGAAAAGGCTGCGACTGCCACAGCTGCAGAAAAAAAAGTTGCAACGGCCGAGAAAGTCAAAGCGGTTGCAGAAAAGAAGTGTTCGGAGCTACAAACCAAGCTGGGGGAGACTGAGCTAAAACTGGCAGAGGCCGAGAGCGTGAATACTGCTCAGACTAAGGAATTGGTCGACCTAAGGGCAGCGCTGGACGCATGTGAGAACAAATGGTATAACGAGGGATTTGCCGATGTGGAGAATTCTGCTAAGCCCGTTATCAGGGATGCTCGGAAGCTCGGTTTCGGGGAAGGCTGGTTGGCAGCTTTGCAAGCCTTGGGAGTCCTCGAGGACTCCCCCTTAAGGGATCCCGGCCAGATCCCATTCCCGAACCCTACTCCAACCGTGCAAGATCCTCCTAGGCATGCCGATGGGGAAGAGATGACCAGTATGAGGGAGCTGGTGGAGCAGATTGATTCTCATGTGGAGATAGATGAAATGAAAGCCACCAGTAACCCCCTTAATAGAGACCTGCTCGGCCAAGACCTCCTGCAGCCTCTAGCGAATCTGCAGCCGACTGAGACTAGCGGTCATGCACAGCCTGCCGACCCCATAGTGTGATTACCAAACCAGACTTTTGCCGTTTACTTTCGTTCTTCTCTTTATTTAAGTAATTTCTTTTATTAAGTAAATTTTCCTATGCCACCAGGTTGTGGTGGCCGAACAATTATTTATTTTCTGGTTTAAATATCTACATGGTCATCAAGTTTTGGTGACAAGACAGTGGTTAATTTGATTAAGGTTTATTCTATCGGACATTCATCATTACTGGTCTTGTGGATGCTTGATACTATGCAGTTGACTATACATTCTTTTATTTCTCATGTATACGTACCCTTCTGGCCATTAGGTTGGGGGGAGCAGAGCGAATTGGATCCTCGGCGGTTGGAAAGCTCTTCAGCATATGTTAGCTTCCCTATATTGAATATGTGACATAGGGGGCCGAGGTGTGGATAATCTGTTTTGGGTAATTTTAGCTAGGTGATTTTGTTGGGATTGAATAACAAGTTTTCATCCCCAGGTACCACCTCGAACCGAGGATCGTGATTCTGTTCTTTAGAGTATTTTTTTAAGGTTTTCGTCTGCTCGGTGACATGTATCGAACCGAGGATCCAGTTTCTATCCTTAGAGTAACTTATAAGGTTTCCCCCTGCTCCGTGATATTGATCTAACCGAGGGTCAGGCTTCCGTCATTAGAATAATTTTTAAGGTTTCAACCTGCTCAGTGATGTTGATCGAACCGAGGGTCAGGCTTCCGTCCTTAGAATAATTTTTAAGGTTTCAACCTGCTCGGTGATGTTGATCAAACCGAGGGTCAGGTTTCCGTCCTTAAAATAATTTTTAAGGTTTCAACCTGCTCGGTGATGTTGATCGAACCGAGGGTCAGGCTTCCATCTTTAGAATAATTTTTAAAGTTTCAACCTGCTCGGTGATGTTGATCGAACCGAGGGTTAGGCTTTCGTCCTTAGAATAATTTTAAGGTTTCAACCTGCTCGGTGATGTTGATCGAACCGAGGGTCAGGTTTTCGTCCTTGCAATAATTTTTAAGGTTTCAACCTGCTCGGTGATGTTGATCGAACCGAGGGTCAAGTTTCCGTCCTTAGAATAATTTTTAAGGTTTCAACCTGCTCGGTGATGTTGATCGAACCGAGAGTCAGGTTTCCGCCCTTGCAAATACTTTTAAAGTTTTCAATAGTAGAACTAAGTATTTTTGCGCGGGAAATCACCACTATTCTTATTTGTAAAACATATACACGATGTTGCACTTTACTTACAACTTAGAGTTCAGCCGATCAGTGATAAAACTTCTTGAGGTTATGAACATTCCATGGCCGGGGTAGTGGTCTCTCGTCCAGGTCCTCTAAGTAATACGCTCCAGTGCCAGCGATGGCAGTAACTCGGTAGGGCCCTTCCCAAGTTTGTGCTAGTTTCCCGGCGTTTGTATCTCGCATACTCCCTACCACTTTCCTTAGCACCAAATCTCCAGCGCCAAATTCTCTCGTTTTTACACCTTGGTTGTAACGCCGAGCAAGCTTTCGCTGATATTCGGCTAGTCGTTTAGTAGCCGATTCCCAGCACTTTTCCAACCAGTCCAAACGTTCCATCATCAGCTCATCATTTTGGGCAGGGTCGAAACCTTCTACTCGTGCGCTGCAAAGGTTTACCTCGGCTGGTATCACTGCTTCAGCTCCGTACGTCAAGGAAAACGAAGTCTCACTAGTCGACCTCCTGGGAGTTGTTCGGCACGCCCATAAAACGTTAGGTAGGTCCTCAACCCATCTGCCTTTTGCACCGTCCAATCTTTTCTTCAGCCCGTTCAGGATCGCTTTGTTAGTAGCTTCGGCTTGACCGTTGCTTTGTGGGTAGGCCGGTGAGGAGTACCTGTTTTTGATGCCGAGATCACTACAAAACGTACGAAAAGCTTTACTGTCAAACTGCAGCCCATTATCGAATATCAATGAGTCTGGTACCCCAAACCTCGTGACTATGTTCCTTCATATAAACTTTTTGACATCCATATCCCGAATGTTAGCTAAAGCTTCTGCCTCGACCCACTTGGTGAAGTAATCTACGGTGACCAATACAAACCTTCGGTTGCCTGTTGCTCGGGGGAAATGGGCCGAGAATGTCTAGCCCCCATTGTGCAAAGGGCCAGGGACTGCTGACCGGATTGAGATGACTTGCCGGCTGATGGATCAGTAGGGCATGCTTTTGACACTATTTGCACTTTCGTACGTATTTGGTGGCGTCCTTCTACATCTGTGGCCACCAAAATCTCTGCGTCATCGCTCGATGCGCTAATGAACGCCCCCCTACATGACTGCCACATATTTCGTCATGAAGCTCGGCCAAAAGTTCACTTACCTTCTTTGGGTGTAGGCACAAAAGGTACGGCCCCCCGAAAGATCTCCGGTAGAGCTGGTGATTTGCCGACAACCAGTAACGGTGATTTGCCGACAACTAGTAACCGATCACAATACAAAATCACAAACCCACACCCAGACCCACGCCGATCACTATTCGAAATCACAAATTTACAACCCACAAAATCAAACCACCCTGGCGTCAAGCTCTACCTCCATATCGGTGGCAACACTCCGAAGGCGTTTGGGCTTTAAAGTTCCTGACTGGCGAACCTTGGAGGGGAGGAGCTCAAACCGTGAACCCAAGAGAAACAGAGAAGCTACGGGAAAGAGGAAGAGGAAAGTGAGAGTGGAGAGAGAAGAAAGAAGGGAAAAATAAAAAACAAACACACAGTTACCGTTGGAATAAAAAATTCATTTTTGGTTTAGGATTTGAGCTACAGTGAGGTTGTATTAATACAATCTCACTGTAGCAGTATCTCAAAATTTTTGAGATTTGAAATGTTTGATGGAGTTGGTTTTTTGGTGTATTGGTGCTAAAATTTAGCATATGGCACTTTTAGCATCCTTAATGGGAATGCTCTAATAATTAATAGTTTAGAATAGGCGTTTGGGCTTTTAAGGGGCGTGTATATAAGGTCAACAAAAAGTAAAAATATTTTTGTAAAGAAACAGAACATTGTATCTCTAATTTACTATAGATGGCTAAACACATTGGTTCTAAAAATTGAAAATATCACTTCTTTCGATCACCAAATGAAAAGTTACAACTATTCGACTTTTAAATTTATATGTGGTATAAATTTATGTAGCCATATGGCGCAATGAAAAGTGGTCATCAAAAAGTTAAACGTCTCCACTATTAGTTATTATATATATAGTTATTATATAATATATATATATATATATATATATATAGAGAGAGAGAGAGAGAGAGAGAGATTGGGCATTAGTTGCAGATTCACGCGATACATAGAAATAAATAATTATTTCGTAATTGTGATATAATGTATAGATTGTTTTATATAATTTGTTGAAGATAATTTGTTCTCTATAAAAATTAAACAATTTCTAAAACTATTTCATCTTTCTATCTCTACCAATATATCATTCTATTGTTTTGGGTATTTTTCATTGATATTAATCTTTGATGAGGTGTCCATATTCTTCAAAATTATGTTATAGTGCACTATGTTTTTCTATTTTTTTTCCATGCAACTAAACTTTTTATGTTGCGAATAAATCATTCAAATTCCACATTTTCTTAAAAGAGATTATTGTGATAATAAAAAGTCATAATAAAATTTCACTTAATATTACTTTAATAATTGATAGGCACATTTAAATCATAGCCAATATTTTTTTTTAAATATAAAATCAAATTCTCACTTCCAAAATAACTTAACTCAAACAAAAATCAAATCAAAACTATAAGAGAGGGAGAGACTAGTACATGTGATGAGAAACTCAAAAATACAACACTAAAACCTATTAACCCAAAATAGAGTTTTAAAAAATACAATGATTCATCAACCTAAAGTAGAGTTGCAAGAAAGAATAAAAATGAGAGAGAGAGAGAGAGAGAGAAACAAATTTATAGAAAATAAGATGAGAAAAAAATAGGAAAAATAAAAGATTTAGTAATAAACACCAAATTATCCAAGTCATGTTATGTAATAAAATAACATTATATTCTTATATATTATCTTTATAATGCAATAGGATGACATTTATGAAATCAAAGAAAAGAAAAAAGATAACAACTTAAAAATACAAAACTAAATCATGTAAACCTAAAGTAGAGTTCTAAAGAATACAAAAATTCATCAACCTAAATTAGAGATGCAAGAAAAATAAAAAAATAAAAAATTCACAAAAAAAATTGAAAAAAAAAAAGAGAGAAAAATAACCTTTCGTATGTGGGAAAACTATGCATAGAATAGGAGAGAGAATTGAAAATTTATAGTAAGATAATAAGAATAAGAAAAGTTAAAAATAAAGGAAAATAAAGTGATAGGGGAAGAGTGATATTAAGGTAGTTAGTAGTGGGGAGATGAAAATTTTAAAGGGAGGGGAAAAGGTTGGAGAAAGTGTAATAATAAGTTGAGAAATTAATAAGAAGAAAAAAAGTTAAGAGAGAGAGAAAGAGAGAGAGAGAGAGAGAGTTGAAAGTAGGTGGATGATATGGCCATTGATATGGCTCAACAAGAATGTAGTAACAATAAATTATACGCTTCAGCTTTTAGATATATATAAATTAGTTGAGCATAAATTCTACACAAAAGTTTGTGCAGTTGGTGATTCTACTTTTATTCATTCAATACTTATGTTTTTACTTCTTATTGATTGAATTTACGAGGAGATATATGTTATGTTAAGGACTAATGTATGATTGTATATGATGAAATTTGTTGGGGGGTCATCTGTTTGCTACACACTTGTTTATTTATCAATTATCCTAATAAAGACAGATTATTGAGGGAAACATTGTATTGTTGTAACCTCAACTGTAACAAACTGCAAAGAAGCAAATGTACTGCTTTATTTTTATTACTTATGGTTTCTAGCATAAAGACAAGCAATATTCCAACAGATCAAAAAGGGAAGAAAAACATAAAATAAATTGGCAGTGCTTGGGGTATGTTCTTGCAATACAGAAGTCATTCGAGAAAATGTGCTTCTAGACAAAGGATGGCATTTAGCGATAATATTGGAATGATCTGAAAAAAGGAAGCTCCCTTGACATAATTTTGCAATATTTAGAAGCCCATGACTAAAACCCGATTACAAATCCAATTCTTTTGATGTTTCAATTTCAATACCCTATGCCATTAATTGCTTGTTAGACCATAATCCCTGTTTCAGTTAGACCAGAAATGTTCTTTGATCTTCTCCTGCCTGCCTCACTTGTTCAAGACTTGATTAAGTGGTTGAGGGAAGTAGGTTGATAGTGATGTATTGGAGTTTGAGAAGGGGTTTGGTGTGGGTAATGCTGTGTGTGGGAGAGCAATTCATAACTAGGTAGTTAATTGTAATCCTTTATGGATCCCGATTTTGTTGAGTACAAATTGGAGTCTATCACGTTACGTGAATTATAATAAAGTTTGGTTTAAGATTATTAGTCTTTTTTGTCAGAGGTTGCCTTTCGAGATTCGTAGGCTACTAGATTTGTTAGACCCAAATTATTATTTCACTATCTTGAGAGTGTTCTTTGTCATCAAAAAAAAAAAAAAAAAACCACTAAAATCTCCCCAAACACACACTGGAGCTCTATAAACAACTACAACGATTACAAAATACAAAATCATACATCTCCTTATACTATACATGAAACAAAAATTATATTCAAATTAAGATCCAAGCAGCCATAAATATCAACGTAAACTCATCTCAACTAGAATTTATTTTTTATTTTTTTATTTTTGATTATAAGGAACATCCTCAAGGTATGTGGTTTCCCCCTCCGGGGTGGTCCGTTGGATGGAAGGTACATTTATCATATGTGTGTGCCCGCGTGATATTTAGGATTGTATGTCCCTATCTTTGCCTACATAATTGGTTGGAGAGTCAGGTCATGGTTCAAGAGCATAACATACCAATACAGCAAAGAAAATAAACAAACAAACAAACAAAAATGTTTTGTAGACTTTTGAATATGTACAGAAAATATGGTTTTGATGACTAAGATAAGAAAATTCTCAAGGATTATGACCTTTGCTGGCCCTCAAATAATTCGCCGGGGTTCTTCCTCTGTTTTGTTAATGATGGCAACACCTTCCCATCCTCTCCAGATGGTTAATTAACAACGATATTTTTGTGAACAGGAGAGCCAGAATGGGAAGGGAAGCATGGAGAGCTGGCCTATTTTTGAGAACATGAGTAAAATTTTGTCTAATTAAAAAGATTTTTGTTCTGAACAGGAGAACAAGAATGTGAAGAAAAGCAAGAAAAGCTGGCCATATTTTGAGGACACGACGACCTTTCAGCAAGATGGATGTTCTATTAAAATTAGGACAGCTCTGACCACGATGAAGACCATCAGCAGCATAATAATAATCGTATTATGGATTTATGGTGTGGAAGGTCTCCAGTGATGTGGAAGAATTGAGCAACAATAGGTGAAGTAGATTTGTAGGACACAAAGACTGTAAATCAATCAAATGAATAGCTGAGAAAGGGGAGGGTGACCAAAAGAGAGAGAAAATTGAATTTTGTTACATTTGATGAAAATGTACCCTATAAATTGCTCAGCTTTGATGTTTAGGGATACATTGTAACTGCACCATAGTTAGTGGTGAAAGTACAATTTCCCCAAAAAAATCTTTATCATTCTTTAGTTATACTGTTATATAGATACATTATGGGTAGTATTAACACATTTATGTGATAACACTTGGTTTTAGATGGATTCAATCTCAATTCTTTTTTGCTTCGTAGTAAATTTGTCTATTACACTGGCATTTCAAAAACCACAATCTTAAAAAATGATAAGCTTTAATGTAACGATTTGAATGATTCGTTAGTGAAAATAACTATAATAGAAAGAATATTACCAATAAAAATAGAAATGGTTTCAATATCTAATTGAGAGTTTAAAAAATTAGCCACACAATAAAAAATGAAGAAAATAAATTTGGCAGTGGGAAGACCTCACATCAAGAACAACAGCTCCAACCTCTACTTTCAACCTCTAGGCAATTGGCAGTGGGCAACTTGAGAATATAATCAATTCATACATGCTAATTTAGCCTTCTAGATGATACATATACGGGTTATACTTTCCTCCAAAGGAAAAAGCCTTATATGGAAATTTGGATCATAGTTTCCTCCAAAGGAAAAATCCTGTAAAAAAGCCTTATATGGAAGTTTGGATCATCAAATTTATATAAACCATTCTTCAATCAACTCTGACCGTATTGATAATTTCATTGAAATAGGGTATAACATAGGGAATAATTATTTTCCAAGTTTGACATCCTTGAAAAAGAATATATATCCTACTCATTGATTATCCTCTAGCATCATATATATCTCAAAATATTTCTCCTGAGTTGAATTCAAACACAGCCTCCCTTCATGTTTTGACAAATTGGATAAAGTTTTATTATAAATTTCTGGAGGTGGAGTGATTTTTCGGAATGTTTCATTAGCCACATCAAATGCCAAAATGTTAACTAGGTGAATTTGATGATTACAAAAACTCAACCAGTATAGAGTACCATTCAAACAGACCATTCCATGTCCAGAACGATATTTGTATTGCAGACAATTATTAATGATCCTCCATGAATTCAAAGGGCTACCCACGGTTATTACCGCAACCTTGAATTTGGAAACTGGTAATTTCTCACAAAAATCTTAAAAGATGATAATTACTACTTTGTCAAAATGACAATATCCAAATCCAAAATTTCATAAAAGCAAAACTTAGGTATAGTACTTAGGTGCTCTATCTTAGATTCTCTTTTTAAGATTCTACCATATGGATTTTTTTTATGGGATGAAAATGTATTTTTAGTTAAATAGCCATATGGCTAAAACGGGTGAGAATAACAATTAAGACAAAAACGGTTAGAATAACAAACTCTCCTTGGATTACACACATGAAAATCATCACTATCTTAAACCATTAATGAAATATTCAATTGTCAAATATAGATTGATGGAAGATATGTTTTTTGTCATCAAAGTCTTTTAACCCACCTCCTATTTGTAAACAAGATATGTCAAACGAAATCATAACTTTAGAAATATCATTGTCATGGGAATCAAAACTAATTCCAAAATCCTTATATATATATATATATATATATATATATATATATACAAGTAGCCAAGTTCCCTTCGATGCCACTTGTTATTAGTTTCCTCCAATATTTCAAAGAGAGCTCAATTGGTTGGCACAATGTATAAAAAAATATATTTCAATAACTTTCTTTATAAAATTTTTTAATCTTTTTTCTATTTTATAAACAAAATAGAAAGACAAAGTAGTATAGTAATTTCATTATATCATATGTGTTTGCAAACTTGAAATTGCATGATATAGTGACTCATACAGATACATATGCTTCATGCCTACTCAAGAATGTAAATATTGTTTGATATAAAAAAAAAATGCAAATATCCTTCAATTATTTTTGACTAAAATGCAATAGTCATCCTTTATGTTTCACCACAATTCATTTCAGTCATCTAATTTTTTTTTTCATTAATTTCAGTTCTTTAAGTTTCAAATTTATTCAATTAAGACCTCTCTATTGTCCAATTTTTAATTTTTTTTTTCTTCAAATTTTTTTAATTAAAAAAATCCAATTAATGATTGAAAGATATTTCCCAATTTTTTTTAAAAAAAATTTAACAAAAATTGATAGAGGCCTTAATTGAATAAACTCAAAACTTACATGACTGAAATAAATGAAAGCAAAGTTAGAGGATTGAAATAAATTCTAGTGAAACTTAGAGGGTGGATTTCGCATTTTAGTCTTTTTAAAAAAATATTTTTGATTGTGTGTTATTAAATTTATTTTTTCTTTTGTTGGATTTTATTTCAATTGTTATAAAAGCAACTAAATTTGAGCGAGAATTCTATATTTCAAAACAATTTTTTCTCATATAAATCTTAGAAAAATGACATTAAAAGTTCATTATACTTAATAACTAATGCATCAATTAAAATAATTAATATAACAAAATAAATGTATTTATCCTATTAGTAATCTTTTTAATTACATAAAAAAAATGATGGTTCCATGTGTGTGTGGGGGGGCCAGGATGAGCTAAAGAAGACTAGGCCTGGTTTAGAGTAAAAAAGGGCCCATTGAAGTGCTTCCATAAAAGGTTCAAGCCCAAGTAATCCGAGGAAAGTGCAGATCCGAAGACTGAGCGGAGGAAGGAAAAAGGCTCGAAACCTTAAGGAGAGGACTGGGGATTGTCAAGTCCTGCCTAGGATGACAGCTGGTGAAAGGAACAGTAACTAGTTTGAGCAAGATTTGGAGGAAACTTCCGGGCAAAGCCACTGTCCCCTCCGTATTAACTGCACTATACCAACCAACCATGCCGTATTAATGGTTGAATGACCTATCTGAACAGTGTCCCAACAGCTTGTTACCTATTCATCACAACCTCAAAAGAAGGTTAGGGAAAATATGAGACAAGTATCTTACCTAAAGAATCATCCATTCTACAGGTGGACGGCTGATATGGAGACACCAAAACTATAATTAGGAAAAGATCTCACATGTTGTGAGAGGGGTTTTTCAAAAAAATAAATAAATAAAATAAGAAAGAGAAAAAGTAAGACCATTGTAAACACTCAAGAAAGCCTTAACTTGTACTTGTCACTTAATAGGAACTCTCCTTATTCAAAGGAAAGTGTAATAAACGAAGAGATACTCCTTGTCTACAATCTGTCTTAGTACTAAAGTTTCTTTTCTTTACTTGAGCCTTCTTTCTATGTCTTAACTATTATTCCAAAGACCTATCTCTTACAAATTAATTGTCTCGGACAAAGGCCCAGCCCAAATTGTCTTAGCCCAGCCTTCTCTCTCTCTCTCTCTCTCTCTCTCTCTATATATATATATATATATATATATATATTACATGTCAATGAAAGGAATTAAGAAATCTAAATGATTAATACTAATTTTAGTAAATTCAAAAATATTTAATTTTAGATGGCGTGTATGTCAATTGTTGTAAAAAAAAAAAAAAAAAAAAAAAAAAACTAAATATAAAGAAGAATGTCATGATATTATTATTATTCCAAATAATTTTTTTTTCTTGTATAGAATTAATAAAAAATAATCAAATAAATTCATTTAATATAAATAATTAATGCATAATTATAGATAATTAGTATATACATTTACTCTATTTGCTAATTCAATGAACTAATACTTTGATATAAATGCAAATTTTGTTGAGGTAAAAGCCTAAATATATAAAGAAAATCTCAAGAAATGTGCTACATAGCAAAACCTCATACTCTTTCACCCAAGGTATCTACTTTCACCCTCTATATATATATATATATATATATATATATAAATATACATTTGTTCAAATAGAAAATGATGGGTCAAGACTCAAGATGACTAATTTACCATAGTAATTTGAGACTTCAATTTTTTTATTTTATATCAATATTCCATATAGTAATTTGTCAACATTATCCATTCAATTCCCACGTGGCCACATACTAAACAATTTCTCTCTCTCTCTCTCTCTCTCTCTCTCTCTCTCCATGTATCATCTTACTTAATGTAAATTAAAACTCATTTTTTTTAATAAAAAGAATAATAAATTTTCATCTCTTTTAATATGCTAAAATTTTCCTAGTGTGATGAAGTCTGCTGGAGCTCTTATTGAAGGTGAGTATTCTAAAATATTTTGGACACCCTGTGTTGTCCACACTCTCAATCTAGCTTTGAAGAATATTTGTGCAGCAAAAAATACTGAAAAGAATGAAGTTACATATGAGGAATGTAGTTGGATTACACGTATTGCTGATGATGCATCCTTCATACGTGTTTTTATCATGAACCATTCAATGAGATTGGCAATGTTTAATGAATTTTGTCCATTAAAATTGCTCCAAGTTGCTGATACTAGATTTGCTTCAGTTGTTGTAATGCTGAAAAGGTTGAAGTTGATAAAAAGATGCCTTCAAGCCATGGCTATTAGTGACCAATGGGCTTCTTATAGGGAGGATGATGTTGGAAAAGCTCAAAAGGTGAAAGATATGATTCTAAGTGATCTTTGGTGGGATAATATTGATTATATCCTTGACTTCACAGCACCTATTTATGATATGCTACGAATGGCCGACACAGATAAGCCTTGTCTTCATCTTGTGTATGAGATGTGGGATTCAATGATAGAGAAGGTGAAGGTAGTAATATATCGGCATGAAGGCTTGGAAGATGATCAGTATAGCTCATTTTGGGGTGTGGTGTATGATATACTCATTGATCGATGGACTAAAAATTGTACGCCACTACATTGCTTGGCTCATTCCTTAAATCCTAAGTAAGTACATTTATTTTCTATTTTCCTTAGTTCACCCTTCTAGTAAAACCCACATTTCATCTATATTTGTTTTTTAATCTTTAACTAGGTATTACTCCATTGAATGGCTTTCGGAGAATCCAAAACGCATCCCTCCACATCGGGATCATGAAATTTCTATGGAAAGGAGCAAGTGTTTGGATCGATACTTTCAAGATGAGAGTGAATTAAAGCCGGTGGTGAAGTCTGAGTTTGCTACATTTTCAGGAGGGAGGTTTCCTTCACCAGAAGCCTTGACAAATAGGTGGACCTTACAACCTTTGATTTGGTGGCAATACCATGGCTCCGCATTTCCAACTCTTCAAACCCTTGCCCTTAAACTTCTTGGACAACCTTATTCATCCTCATGCGCTGAGAGGAATTGGAGCACATACAAATTTATTCATTCCTTAAAAAGAAACAAAATGATTCCTACACGCGCTGAGGATTTGGTATATGTGCATTCTAATCTTCGACTCTTGTCAAGGCGTAATGAGGAGTACGTACATACAGCAACAAAGATGTGGGATATTACTGGAGACTCTTGGAATGAGAGCGACATACATGGAGGAGCAGGAATTCTTGAGAATGCAGCCCTTACACTCGATGAGCCAGAGTTGGAGGCCGTGGTTATTGGAAATGCTAGCACTAGTGCTACTACTAGTGAAAGTGAAGTTCAAAGTGAAGCAATTGATATTGAGGATAATGATGTTGGTGTTTGATTGTTTTGTTGATTATCTTTCATTTTGTTTTAGTTTCAAACTTGTGAGTTGTATTCTAATTTCCGAACATCATGGAATGTTTTAGACTTTTAGTTTCAATCTTGTGGGTTGTATTTAATTTATGAACATCATGTTTTAGTTATTAAATTTGGTATATGTTTATATAATGTGAAAAAGTATGGTATATGTTTATATAATGTGAAAAAGTATGCTTAGCAATATATTAAAAATATAAATAAAAATATTTTTAATAATTTTTTAATCGCCGAGTCCCGCCGCACCCGCACCCACCTTTTTCAAAAATTGCTGAGTCCCGCACCCGCACTCGCACCCGCACCCGAGTCCCGAAACGCACCCGTGCTTCTTAGGTCAAGACTCAAGATGACTAATTTACCATAGTAATTTGAGACTTCAATTTTTTATTTTATATCAATATTCCATATGGTAATTTGTCAACATTATCCATTCAATTCCCACGTGGCCACATACTAAACAATTTCTCTCTCTCTCTCTCTCTCTCTCTCTCTCTCTCTCTCTCTCTCTCTTACTTAATGTAAATTAAAACTCATTTTTTTTAATAAAAAGAATAATAAATTTTCATCTCTTTTAATATGCTAAAATTTTCCTATATATAAAATTGACCTTGTTTTGATCGTTATTAATTCAACAAGTTCTATGTTAAATTCGTCCTTATCCTAGTATATTGAAGTTATTAGGTGATTCTATTTAAGGAAGTTGCAACAGCGTGTTTGATAAGTTAGAATTTATTAATAAATTAAGCCACATATGAGTAAAAAAATTAATAAAAAAGAGTTATAATATAATAAAATATAAAAATAATACAATAGAAAGTTAACAATATTGTAATGATATTCAAATATTTAATATAACGATCCTTGATTATATAAAAAAGACTTTTTTTTAAAAAAAAAAATTCTTAGATCGCTTTACTAACAATATTTGTTTTTTCAAAAGTAATTTTTTTCAAGTTTCAACATTAAAAATAATGAAATCTTACTTTAAATATTTTAAATTGGCCATATAATCATTAAAAATGAGACATTAACTAAATTTAAATACTAAAAATTGATTAATAATTTTGCATTTTAAGAAACAATAAACTTTTAAATATTTTAACTACATCGAAATGAAAAATTACTAATTAAATATGAAAAAGACCACAATTAAAATTGTTGTCTTAGGCCTCAAACTATATTGAGTTGTCATGTATATATCAATACACTATTAGTGAGGGTATTAAGAAGGAAAGAAATTCCAACAAGTTTGACCTCTTTGCCCTGATGATGGAACAAAGAAAATATGACTCTCCATGTTAAATGATGTGACATAGAAATACTTTTGCACTTGTAATATTTAATTTAAGTAATAAAATATATTCATTAAAAAAAGAAGATAAAAACAATAAAGGGCGGACTTTTTCTCGATTATGAGACAAGTTAAGAGCTCAATATATAGAATGCGAGGTATTGGTCAAGAGCATAGATAAAATAATTGCTCAGAAGACTCATTCATTGACTAGAAAGAATTGGTCAGGAGCGCACAGAAAATAATTGCTCATAACCAAAGACTCATTCATTGATCATAAAGAATGAGTAAGAGTGAAAGACACACCAAAAAATATAAAAGAAAGGTAATGTAGCAAATCATGTTTCAGTAGACCAAGTTGTGTTTCATATGATAGTATAAAAAATTCAAGTCTTTGCCTTGTTGACCGGCACACACTGTTCTAGACGCTTGATTTTGGCTTGTTTCCTCGTCTATTCCTTAGACACTATTCTCATGATAGCAATACACGACCTAATAGCCTTTGGATTCCTCCTTTTGATTTTTTCTTCATTTTGAACACTTCCTCGCATGTTTCGAAAACTCACAGCAAGTTCTTCCCATGATCATAGATGGTTCAGCCTCAAAAGTGTATATAAGAATGTGTCATAACAATGTTGTAGTGCAATTCAAGTTAGCAAACAAGCTTGCTAGAACTTGATTCCATTTCTCACAACAATTTTATCATGAGAAAATCTGAAGACCTTGAGCAAGTTTTCCATTACTTTGATGAAGATGGTGATGGGAAAGTATCAGCCTCAGACTTGAGACATGGTTTGAGTCTTATGGGTGGAGACCTATTTTCAAAAGAGATTGAGGTTGCAATGGAGGCATTGGATTCTGATGGAGATGGTTTCTTGGGTTTAGAAGATTTTATTGGGCTAATGGAAGGAGGAGAAGAGGAAGAGAAGATAAAGGATTTGAGAGAGGCTTTTGCAATGTATGATATGGAAGGTTGTGGCTTTATTACACCCAAGAGTTTGAAAAGAATGCTCAGCAGATTGGGTGACTCAAAGTCGATTGAAGAGTGCAGAGTGATGATCAATCAGTTTGATTTAAATGGAGATGGTGTGCTTAGTTTTGAAGAATTTAGAATTATGATGCTGTAATCATTTAAGACATCCCGTGTAATGATTAGATTTTTAGTATGTATCTCAATCATTTTAAGCATCCCGTGTGATGATTAGATTTTTAATGTGTGTATCAATATTTCTTTCAATTCACCAGTTTCTAAAATATACAGTTGCAATGTTGTTTTCAATTGAATTTTATTGGTGTTCATTATTCTTTACTTGTATTACTCCGTATTTTTATTAACTATATAAAAAGCGGCTATGCCGCTACAGTACTTGTTACAGTGAATTTGGTTTCATGAGCTTTTTTTTTTTTTTTTCATGTTTTGAATAGTAGCTACGGTACCAAGAGGCACTGTAGCTACAATAGATACCGTACCAAATGACACTGTAGCTATAGTGCCTAAAGTTTTTTTTTTTTTTTCTTTTCAATAATTGGTTTGTGTTTTTTTTTTCTTTTAAATATTTATGTAAACTGGTATAAATATTGTTATACTGACACAATAAATTTCAATACAGTACCAAGCGGCACTGTAGCTACAATGCCTAAAGTTTTTTTTTTTTTTTTTTCCTTCAGTAATCGGTTTGTGTTTTTTTTTTCTTTTAAATATTTATGTAAGCTGGTATATATATTGTTATACTTACACAACAAATTTCATAATATTTTCACAATTATTGACGTGTCAATTTCTTACAAGTCAAAATAAAATAATAAAATATAAGACTATGACCAACTACAACTAAAAATAAATGTTTTGAGAAAATGTTACAACACTTATTGTGCAATGCTTTTACTTTATCGCGAATGCGCGTATGCACTGTAGCTACAGTGCTTTTGGTTTAGTTAACTGGCAGTGCCTAATTTTTTTTTTTTTTCAGTAATTGGTTTGTGTTTTTTTTTTCTTTTAAATATTTATGTAAGCTGGTATATATATTGTTATACTGACACAACAAATTTCACAATATTTTTACAATTATTGACGTGTCAATTTCTTACAAGTCAAAATAAAATAATAAAATATGAGACTGTGACCAACCACAACTAAAAATAAATGTTTTGAGAAAATGTTACAACACTTATTGTGCAGTGCTTTTGGTTTATTCAACTGGCACGGTAGATACAGTGCCTAAAGTTTTTTTTTTTTTTTTTTTTTCCAGTAATCGGTTTGTGTTTTTTTTTTTATTTTAAATATTTATGTAAGCTGTTATATATATTGTTATACTGACACAACAAATTTCACAATATTTTCACAATTATTGACGTGTCAATTTCTTATAAGTCGAAATAAAATAATAAAATATGAAACTGTGACCAACCACAACTAAAAATAAATATTTCAAGAAAATGTTATAACACTTATTGTTATCACAATATTTTCACAATTGTTGAGATCTCAGTTTTTTATAGATCAAATAAAAAAAATGCTAAGTCTACAACATTTTAACATTAATTTCTACAGTGCCTAAAGTTTTTTTTTTTTTCCAGTCATCGGTTTGTGTTTTTTTTTTTCCCTTTTAAATATTTATGTAAGCTAACATATCTATTAACTTTATAAAAAGAGCCAAAGACTCATGAATAGTGTTTTTTTGGTTTATTCAATTAGTGAGGTGCACTTTTTGTTTTGTTTTTTTTTTTTTTTTTTTTCTTCAAGTATGCCAGTTGGTTTGAGCTTTGTTTTTGTTTTTGTTTTTTTTTTTTTTAAGATCTTTATATGTTTACTTTGTACTTGCAATGCAAGTTTACATTGTAAATACACAAAAGTGATTAATATTATACACATTTGCACAAAAAATGGTAAATATTGTACAAATTTTGTAAATGTGTACAAAATTTGCCAATTTTTTTATGTCTACAATATAAATTTACATTGTAATTAAGTACAATGTATACATAGAGATATTGTGAAAATATTGTGACGCATGTGTTAATTCCTTATGGGTCAAAATAAAATAAAATAATAAAATATCATACCGCGATCTAGCACAACTAAAAATGTCGTGACATATTATTGTTATTACAATATATTCACAACTATTGAGGTGTAAGTTATAGGTCAAAATAAAATAATATTGGACTGGGATCCGTCATGGTCTTATACAAATGAGATTAAATTTTTATGACATAATTATCAAAATTCTTAAAATTAATGTCTCTTTTAATTAATGTAAATCTCTATGTATTTTAAAAATCAAATGATTTATATCATTATTTTGTGATACCAATAAAATTTAGAATTGATCCTAATCACTACTCTTTTTTTTCCCATGGCTAGCACGTGCCTTGCACATGCTGCCCTAAGTAGTCATAGTATAAAGTGTAAAAAGAATTTATTGTGATAAAATGGGTGGTATTTCTTCCATTAACATTTATTTCTATGAACTAAATGTTATTACACATTATTCCTCTTCCAGTGTATGGTCTTGTAATCATGTAGGACCCACGTACTAGGAGAAGAAAAATGTTATATATTTTTTTTTTGAGAGTTTCAACCTATGGCGTCCGCTCCTGATAATTGCTCTTTATTATCAGACCAAGACACCAATCAGTTTTTGGTGTAGGCGGGGATTGAACTCCAGATCTCTTATACAACCATCAGAGACTTTACCAGTTGAGCTAACTGGAACCCACAGAAAAATGTTATATATAAATGTATAAGATGTGTTCTCTTCATTTACACTTTAACATATGCTATACTTACTCTTTTTTTTTAATTTGATATGAAAATCTCATTTTAACTTAATCTAAGTGTACATGTGTGCAAAACTCTATATATTGAAGACTTGAATTCCGGCCTTTGTCTCTCCTACCCTACAAGAACTTGTACTTGTAAAGTAACTATCATGTCAAAAGTGTGTAGTGATATATATGCTAAATTAACTTACAAGCTTGACAATTAACCCCTCTCTCATATAAGTGATCATCAACATCACTTGTAGAGATCACCAAGAGACCACAACTCATGCATACTGTGACACCATTACTAGCTTGGCCTGAGGGATCCGCCTTTCAAATTAAACGTATAAGAAAAAAAAAAGGGGAATAATTGGCCTTCAACAAGTCTTGGACCTCTTGGTGCAGATGTGCCTATTGATCTTGCTCAAAATTTTGTAAAATTCATTGATGAGACAGATTTATAAGCAGATAACGTTTAAAGGGACATCATTTTAATATTATCTTATAAATGAAAAATAAATAATTTTGAAATATTATCTTATAAATGAAAAATAAATAAATTCGAAAATTGCTATATTTCATATAAATTAAAATAAAAAAGAAGATATTGACCTTTAGGTATAGACCATAGAATAAGTTAAAAGCTATTAAAATTATGATCATAAACTTTTTATTAAAAAAATTATATATTATGATGTCCCAAGAGAGAATAAAAGACAAACAAAAAACAAAAAAGAGGAGAGAAGGAACTTTTCTACCTTCTAAAAACTTCTTCCCTTGAGCACATCAAGATAGAAATAATGCAGGACAAATACAATTTCATAGATTAATAGTATGCATAGCTTCAAATTTTCAGCTTGTCTAAAACTATAATAATACTCCCAAATACGACGCAGCAATTTTCACTCTTTTCCTTATAAACATGAAGGAACTTTTATCCCTTTTTAATATAACTTTTTCCCTTTTTTTCTTTGATTTTTCATTTATTTTTACTCATTCCCCTGGAAAAAAAAAAATGTAAAAAGAAGCATATTTGGTGTGGGACAAATGGATATTCGAATTTTAACAACACAACGAACACAAAAAAAATTTACAACTCTTTTTACAACATTTGAAATTTTGAAGTGATATCATTACTTTTACTATAGGATCACTGGTACTAACATTTATTTTATTATATATCAATCACAACCTACTTTTTTCTCCAAAAAAAAAAAAAAATATCACAATTCCTACTTCTTCAATAACTTTTAAAAATTATGAAATTTATTGTACATCTAAACTTATATAATTTTGACTTATTGTTAAAAAAAAATGCTAAAAATATTACAAATTTTCTTATATAATATTTACAAAATGATATGTCAATAAATGTGATTAATAAATTTCAAAAGGGAGATTTCTAAAATTGCTACAAATTTTACTATATAAAGCTTGCAAACTGAAGTGGCAATGAACGTGATTCCTGATCAATCCTAACCACTAAATAAATGAATGTTTAAATTGTTTTTTGGTGATTATTGATACAATAGTTTGTAAGCTCTATGAAACAAATTTTGTCGTAGAACCAAAATCCTCTATAATTTCTAGGTTACTCTGCCATATAGAGTTCTTTAAATATTTACTTTTTATTTATACTAAAAGGCTAAAATTATGCCACACCATCAATCTAGTGACCTAATCATAAAACTAATATTTAAAAAAAAAAAACACAAAATCGTTTCGAAAATGTGCCATACTAAATAAATGTTTGAAGTACATTTGTAAAGACTATATAGTAAAATTTGTAATGTTTTTTAAATTTAGTTAGAATTGAGTGATATTAAGAATACTACAAATTAACTTTACAAAATAATCATTACAAGCTAACGTGTCATTAATCACAAAAAAATCATTCGAACAATTATTTATATTATATTATTTAAGTTAAAACAAATCATATTCTTAACACATTAGTTTATAATTTTTTATAATAAAATTTGCAATAGTTCTACATTTTTTTTATATTGAAATTTAGTAGTTGCAACTTGGAATGATGCGAAGGCGAGGCCTGTGGAAGTGTCAAAAAGAAGCATAATATGAAACAGAGCTTTGTACCCTTAAAAGCATTAAAAAGCCTTAGGAATTTCCGTGGCACACACAGGAAAGTGAAAACAAATCAATGTTCAACACCTTAGATCTTCCTTTTTATATATTTAAGCCTCACGATCATGAATTGACAACCATACTTAGAAAGTGATTCGCTTGCAACTTACGCGGGTGTGGCACTAAAATATTCTTTCTGGGAATTTATTGGATAATTCGGAGTATTGTCATTCTTTTCACATGGCCGCTCCTCGTGTGAGAGGAGGGAGCAACGCTCCGTTACTACACAACATTTACTCCTACTTTATTACTTATAAAAAAAGAAAAAAGAAAAAATTAAAAAAAGCAAAGAAAGAAAGAATAATTTCAACCATACAACTATTATTATTTTTAAATTAAGGATGTAGCTTTTTTTCACAATTTGTTTTAGGTGGTAAATTGTGACTATGTAACATCACTTTCATATGAATCAACTACCGATACACCAATTACATCATGTCGTAAAAAATTGTCCCTAGATTAATTGTTTCTTTAGCAAGTGGGTAAGGGTAAGGGAGGCAATCATAATATAGTAGGCATGGGCAGTAAGCTGAGTTGTTTATGAATAATACGAAGCAATTTGAAAAATATAAATTGTCCACATTGGTTTATTTAACAAATAAGTCATACTCAAAATAATTTCTATTTGAATATAATATATACGCATACATGCACATATAAAATTTGTTTAAATGAGCATTCATGTGTACTTTAATCACATGAGCCATAATAATAAATCATGTGATAAATGGTTCGTCACATGAACCACCATGTAATGGGTACCTAATTTGAAAGAATAATTTGTTCATTTGTAAATAAGCTCGTCAAATATCACATTATTATTTAAATTTATTGCAAGATACACAATATATTTTTGTAATAAAAGTTTATTAATTTAGTTATTAATTTTTTTTTATAACTAAAAATTAATTTACCTAATTAACTTAAATTGGAAAACGGTGTTTTGAATTTAAAATGAGAGTTTATACAAAAAAAAAAGTTATAAAGTTTTATGGTTGCAAAATAGAGTTTACGGACCCAATATAATTTTAACTAAAAATTACAATTTATCAATCATTAGCATAAGTAAAAAAAAGCTGTCTATTTTTTATTTTATGTAAGAAAATATTAAGACAATAAAATAAATAAATTTGAGTTAATTAACATACAATTTAGCTTGGCAGATCACAATATCATCTTTTTTATGGAACAAATTAAGAAAGGAAAGAATCAATGCCTGAAAAAGCTAGTCCACAACCAAACCCTATTAGTGTGTGAATCTTTGTTATAACTAAATAATAGTGCTAACTCATGCAGCAACCATCATCGTAGAGAGAGAGAGAGAGATGGAGGAAACGACGGCGTCTCCTCAAACGAATGATAATAATAACAATAATAATATTGCAATGGAATACGAAATAGTGACTACTGCCACCTCCTCCGGTCCACACTTCTCCGGATTGCGTTCCGATGGCCTTATTCTCGGCCCCACCACCACCACCACGTCACCACCTTCTTCCGACCGCGGTTCATGCTCCTCCCCTGGATCCCCCGGTGACCCTATCAATATTCCCAAACAGCCCTTCGTCATTGGTAATATATATATGGTCATTATACTATATAATACTAATAATTTTATTCTGTTACGTTTAGTTTTATGACCGACCAAACAACCTCGGAGAACACAAACTCAAATCTACGTACTTCCTTGTTTTCTTTTTTTGGTTTGTCGTTTTCCGGTTTTGACTTTATAATTTTTTATTGGATTGGAAAATTGTTAAGAACATAGCTTTAACTTTTGAATACTAATATTTTCTACATGGTGATTAATGCAATTTATGCTACGTGAAAACACAATGTAATTTTTGTAATTTTGATAAGTTATCATTAAAGGTATTACAAATTTTATTATAGTATTCTTATAATTTTTACAAACTCATGTATATTTCATGTGGCACCCTTTTTATTTTTAGTAGTTTTATTTATTTATTTTTTTTCAATTTTTATTTGCAAATGAGCTTTAACTTAAATAATACATGATGGTTAAGATAGTAGGTTTAAGACTCACCAGGCTTGGATGTAATACTAAAAAAATATATATAATATATATATAAATCTGGAAATTTCAGGGGTCTCGGGAGGTACAGCATCAGGCAAGACTACAGTGTGTGACATGATGATTCAACAACTCCATGATCATAGGGTTGTGCTAGTCAATCAGGTGCATATTTTGTATTTTTCTTCTGAACTCCTTTGATTATTCATTTCTCATTGCTTGAGTAATCACTTTGTAGTTTTACCTTCATGAATTTTCAAAGATTGTATTTGTTACTTGTTAAAAAGTGATACTATAAAGGAATGAGTTTTTTGAATTTTATAGATGAGAATATTGTATTGAAGGTAACTTAGCAAAGAAGGTTAATAGAATTGAAATCTTATTGCCTATAATGTATTCCACATGTTATAAATCAGTGAATCGTAGTAACATAAGAACAGCAGGTAAAATCTTGCTATATTTTGTGTTGTGTCACAGAGTTTTGAATCTCATGAAATTGCCTAATTTTGTTTTAATGGCTCTATGAAAGTTTTCATCTTCTTACCTTCTTGGATGGGATTATGCTCTTTGTTAGTATTTTGAAAAGAGTATATTCTTTTAGTTTCTTAATAAATTTTGTGATGAATTTCGTAGGACTCATTCTACCGTGGTTTAACAGAGGAAGAATCAAAGCATGTACAGGAGTATAATTTTGATCACCCTGGTAAGTTAATCATGGATTAAGAGAAATGCAGGCTTTGAATAATTGTTGAATGTACCTTCTATTAGTTACTAATTTGTCATTCTATTAAAATATATCTGGTTTCTTTATAGATGCATTTGACACAGAACAACTTTTAGAGTGTATTGGCAAGCTCAAATCTAGTCAGTCTGTTCAAGTTCCAATATATGATTTTAAGAACCATCAGCGATTCTCTGACCGTTTTCGACAGGTAGTTCTTTTGCCTTATGAAAACTATTGTAGTTCCAGTTGATATAGGTTTATACTCTTGTTAGAATTTGCTCAAATATTTGAGGCAATGGCTTTTGTAACAAGCTAATGCAGTTAGAAAAAATTATAAGTGGAACTGATAATGTAATGGGTGACACATATTGCTGTGGATTTTGCAAGCATACCTGCTATACTTTGTTCTTTTTTCCTTTTATCTAATGCTATCTTTTTTAGTAGTATACTTCCTGTATACTGCGAATCTCTTTTTTCATCTTTCAATGAATTACTTAATTCTTACTGATCCAAAAAAATCTAAATCAATTCAATGGTCTGCACTATTGGCCAACTAATCAACTTTCATTTTCTTTTGTTTGGTCATATCTTGGCAGGTCAATGCATCTGATGTAATCATATTGGAAGGAATATTGGTTTTTCATGATCAAAGTGTCCGCAACTTGATGAATATGAAGATTTTCGTTGATGCAGGTTTCTTTCCTTATATCTTGTTAAACTTGTGAAGCTTTGATTGCTGGTAATCTGTCCTGGTGTCCATGATATAACTATTGTCTTGGAACTGAGCATATTGCTATACAGACTTGTAATTTTGTTACCATTTAGTCGATATCTGGCAGCAAGTTCTGTGCTGTTAACTTTTCTATTCAAAGCACTGTCAAAGTGCAAATTTGTTTTCCTCTCATTAGCTATCTTACTGGCCTTACATTGTTATCTAGATGCTGATGTAAGGCTTGCCCGAAGAATAAAGCGTGACACAGTTGACAGAGGTAGAGATGTACACTCTGTTCTTGAACAGGCAAGAATCATTTTTCCTTTTATAAAATTAAATTGATACAACATATTGAACTGAGCGTATTGAGAAATATCAGGGCTAGGATGGTTTCTTGAGAAAACATCTGAGAGGCTTGAGCAGGTGTTTAAATAAATGAAAGAATGTAATGTAGTTAGGCCATGTATGATATGTGTCATGCAGGTCCTACAACCAGAAACAGCATTATATGCATTTCTGAAGGTTTGGAGCCCAATGAACTGCACAAATGGTCGTGATCATGCAGCATAAATTAAGACAAAGCTTGAATGTTGAAGATGATGCATCTCTTTTTTTTTTTTTTTTTTAATTATGAAACGAAAAATGCATCTCCTAAAGTTTTTAAGTTATTTTTATTTATTTAAGTTTTATCTTTACATGCTCCTCTGTGAAAATAGAAATGTGAAAAAGGATACACAGGCTATTGGTTATGATAGGACTAATTGTCACTGGCATAAGCCGGGAAATGATCAATTATATAACTTATTGTGTTCCTATCTGCAATTTTGCTTACTGTATGACATATATAAGAGTAACAATTTAGTTACTTCAAAACAAGGTAATAGGAATCAAACTATGCAAACAGTCATGTTTTCAATTTATCTTAGGTTTAACTAGAGTAAACAATAATTTGCCTGTTGGGTTGGAATTGAGCTATGGGAATCAAAATATTCTGCTTTTAATACAATTTTGGAAGGACCAGAAGTGGCAAAAGTTTTCTGAAAGCTTAGTTACAGTATTTTTCATTAATGAGCTGTAGTGTTCAAGGATGCATCTAGCTACTGGTTTGGATTTTGATTTTGAATGAGATCAATCATTTGCTTGGAAAAATTAGTTTCTTAGTGTTTCATCAATTGTGCAGTATTCAAAGTTTGTCAAGCCTGCTTTTGATGGTTTCATTCTTCCATCAAAGAAATATGCCGATGTCATCATACCCCGGGGTGGCGACAATCATGTTGCAATTGATTTAATTGTGCAACATATTCGCACAAAGCTTGGTCAGCATAACCTCTGCAAGATATATCCCAATTTGAATGTTATTCAGTCTACATTCCAGGTATTTATCATCATCCTTTTCTTCTTTCTGTCACCTAATAGGGTAAATTTTTAACAGAACATTGTTCATACTGGACAAAACCAACAAAACTGAAACTACAAATTGACACAAACTTTTTTATTTGATCAGTAAACCACAATTTGACACAAACTAATTAACATAAAAGATATCAGGAGTGCTCCACACAGCAGCGAATCTTTTGTGCACTGCAGTAACCGTCTAATATGGTCATACCTTGGTCTGAGTTAAACTGGATGCAACCTCTGAGTGGGTAGTAGTCTGATAACTTTAGGAGGGGTGAATATTAATTCTAATGATCATAATTCTAATCAGCTGCATTAAGAGATATAACATGTTCTGAGACAGGAAGATTGGAACAATGATTACCTGGGATAGAGTCCACATGCATAGTGTGTGCTTGAATTTCCTACTTTTCTCAAATTAAGCTTCATTATATTTTTCCTTTGTGTTTTATATAATGTTAGGATTGGTTTTACAGATAAGAGGCATGCACACTCTGATTCGTGACAAGGAAATAACAAAGCATGATTTTGTTTTTTATTCAGATCGTTTAATACGTCTGGTATGTAGAGACTGTTTATCCTGAGGACCTTCAATTTGTATATCCATTTGTGTCTAACATATACTAAAAACCATAAATATTTCAGGTAGTGGAACATGGTCTTGGCTACTTGCCTTTTACAGAGAAGCAAGTAATCACTCCTACAGGTGTGTTTGAGGGCGAGGGGAGAAAAAAAAAAGTACAATGAAAATTTCATATTATGGAAACAAAAAGAAATAAAAATAAAAAAGTATATAATTCAAGTCATGTGAGTTTGCACCATGCCTGGCTCAAGCTGGGCCTGTCACTGGAAAAACTGCAATCCTTATTATCTGATTGGTACTTGATACTGCTATATCAAACTCTGCTGCAAATCACTTACAGTATCTTGTCCTATTCCAGGATCGGTGTATACTGGAGTTGACTTTTGCAAGAAATTATGTGGTGTTTCCGTTATTCGAAGGTGAGCTTAGAATCTAGTGCTGTTTACTTTTAACCACAGGTTACATTTAAGTGTCAATCTTGAATTTCTTTCTGTTTGTATTTTAAGATTTGGTTATATAAATTCTTTTAACTTTAGGAGCCTGGGGCTCTTTGATATTGGATCAGAATAGAACATATCTTTGTTTGATCCAAGAATTTATGTTTTCCTCAGTCCAAATATTACATAAAAGTAGCAATATGTAACTAGTTTTCTTAATTGTTTATATTTTAGTGGGGAAAGTATGGAGAATGCATTGCGTGCATGCTGCAAAGGAATCAAGATAGGAAAAATCCTCATCCATCGTACCGGTGATAATAAAAAACAGGTGTCACATATATTTGAAATTTGTATTGGTTTTTATTCTTCAAGGTGAAATGGAGTCCCCCCTATATAATTCCTCTCCTTCCTCTTACATCCAGCTTATTTATGAGAAGCTTCCAAAAGATATTTCAGAACGGCATGTCCTCCTCATGGATCCAGTTCTAGCAACAGGTGACCTTATTTACTGTTTACATGCATTTATATTATTCCATTTATCATCTATAGAAAACTATTCTAACTGTTTATTGTCTAAAATTAAGTCTTAAGTCTAAGAACCTATAATCATCTATGGATCCAAGGAAACTAAAAGCATTACAGTACCACTAACAGTTAGTGCATTTCCCCTTGTGAGTGATGCATTTATGTGGCTAAGTATGAGACAGCCTTGTTTGCTTCCTTGCAGGTAATTCTTCCAGCCAAGCAATTGAACTCCTTACACGAAAGGGAGTTCCAGAGTCTCGAATTATATTCCTCAACCTCATCTCTGTGAGTTAGCTTAAATGCTAGTTACATATTTTTGTCTCTTTTTTTTTTTTTCTTTGCAACTAACTTTCCTCAAATTCCATGCTTAAAATGTGTGATTTTGCATTTGTTTTATGACACTAATTCCAGGCTCCTGAGGGGATACATCGTGTATGCAAACAGTTTCCATTTCTGAAAATTGTGACTTCAGAGATTGATGCTGGACTAAACGATCAATTCCGTGTCATACCAGGGATGGGAGAGTTTGGCGATCGCTACTTTGGTACTGATGATTTTTAATTTGACCATTGAAGATGGATTGAAATATATACCATTATGACTTACGAGAACTGAAGTTCATAGGAATTTATTTGCATAGCAGAAGCTGTTATGTTGTCATGTCAGATTTGCATACCACTCAAATCAAACGTGGTATACTTATCTATAGGAAATAAGTTTTGGGAAAACAATGAGGAAAGCCATTTTCTATTTTACCTTTTTCCACTTTATCTAATATTCTTTACTTACTATAATATCTTGTTTGGATTGTGTAGTACTATTTTGGTTGAAAGATGAGGAAAGATGAGTGATGGAAGATATAGTTTGAAGGAAAGATTCAATAGGAAAAATTACTGGACTTTCTTTTGGACTAATGATAATCATAGGTAGGTTTGTATGTCTCACGTTTTCCTCTTGTATAATATAGCTATGAACCCTTAATGGTTTCCTCAGTTAAATAGGTAAAGAAGCCTCTGCCTTGGAACAAAAACTTTTTTATTGTTGTAGGGCTGTATGTTTCAGCCCTCCATGAATGATAATATCATCCATGATACGACCACCGTTTCCTCCCTATATGACTGCCATTAAATGCCCCTAAAATAAACAACAATGCTAAGGAGTTATACATAATGATGGGAAGAAGCCCCCTAAAACGAGAAGTATGGAGATTATATAAAAGGACTAGCTCAGTGCATTTTGAGGACCCTTTTAAATATTACTTAAATAGTATTTTTAGTTAATGTTCTACATTACAAATTGTTTTATTTAAAATCCATTATTCTTAATTTTTAAGATGATTAATTTTCATCGGATTTCTATTAATCTAAAATTATTTTGGCCTTCTTAAAAATTGAGGAAAAAAATATACAACTTGCATGTTTAAAAATTTGGGTAATCAAGCAAGTTTCAAGTGTGAAAATTTTCCACCTAGCAAACTTGACTCGACCACATACATATTTCCCTTATGTGCTCTTGGATATGGGGATTACATCTTATTCCCAACCCATGAGTGTCTCATTATGTAATTTTTTTGGTTTTAAACTTTCAAGTTTTCTCCTGCTCTTGGACATGGGGGATTACATCTTATTCGCAATCCATGAGTCTCTCATTCTTTAATGTATCATAATGATTAATTGGAGATGAAACACCCAGCCATCCTTGTACGCCATCATTAACAGGTTAACCCTAACTTATTTGGACAGCTAGTTTTTGTTGCTCTGTTATGTTTTGAATTTTTAGCAAACTAAAATCTTTATTCAACCCCCACCCCCTCCAAAAAATAACACCCTACTATTACTCAAAAGTGGAGTGCAATCGATTTCACTTGATTCATCAGCTGGCAGCAAAATGGGAGAGTTTCCCACCTAAAGTATTGGGTCAAGTGGCAATTTGACCCCAAACTTGGGTCCAACCAACTTGTCAGCACCCCTAATACATGTTGATACAATCTAGGGTTTAGATTAGAACCAAAAAGCAACGCCCAACCTAAGAGTATTGTAATTAACCCTACCCAAATCTCCTTTCTCCCTCACCTGCGCTATGATGGTACAAGTAACTTCTTTTTTCTCTTGCAAGAATAGAGTTTCAAATCAAGATTTTATATTCTTTCACTCTTTCTTTTCTTTTAAGCGAGGAGAGAGATTCAATTCCTATAATGAATCAAACAACATCATTAGCCACAAATCTCTTGGCACTAGTCCAGCGTCTAATAATTAAGCTGACAACTCTACTTTAGAAGGGGGGGAAAACTGATAAAGAGTAGTAATTTTGTCTATAAGTTGATTGTACAAAAATTTCGCCTCCATTTTAAGTTCTTTAGCCTCTCTAATTTGTAAGAACACTGCAAAGAATGTCCAAGAACCAATTATTACAATAAATCAAACAATAGATGAAGTTCCCCAAAAAATAAAACTTAAAATGATATTATGACCAGAAAGAAAAAAAATTACATCTACAAGCCACTCAGCGCAAAGTGGGAAAAATCTACAAACTGATCACGCTCTGCCTATCTGGAGGGGCTACACACTGCCACAAGGAACAGAATGCTGGAATAGTGGCTGCTTCAACCCCTAGGGCAGCAAGGTTGCGACCATACTCCTGGTGAAAATATTTACAACGAAACTTGTATAAGTCATCCCACAGTCCATGGTTTGCTACCCAACAACTCATGATTCATGCACACAAATGGAGAGAGATTAAGTACGGTCATACAGTTGATTTTTACCTGAATATCAAGGAACAATTGCATACAAATCTTGCCCGTGTCAGACACATTATTATCCGACACATCTGAGCTTGCTCCAGCTCGTCTTTGAGCCCCTTGTCGTATTCTCTGAAGTGAAGACTCTGTTTTCCTCGCCTGGACAAGATAGCATAAATTTTAAACGGATAATATTTCAAGGCAAGGGAAATTCTAGGAGACCGAAAGGTTTACAGATGTAATTGGCAATTAGATACTAACCACACTGACAAGATCAGCAGCTAATTCATAATAACGACCAGTAATCTCTGTTGCAGCAGCAAGCAGTAGTTCATTCCTAGTTTCCCTTGTCAAGTATATTGTAGCTCGCTCTCCTTCCAAAAGAACCTGGGAGCAGTTGGTAGTTCAATGTAAAAATAAAAACTCATAAGTAATCCACCATGTTAGTGTAAATGTGAAGCTGACAACAGCACTAGAAATACATAAGTGATACATCCATAGATTTTTTTTTAAATATAGCCATAGCACTAATTAATGTCCAGTCTGTAAATTTTTTTATTTTTTTTTTAAAAAAAAAGGATATTTTCAGAAAGGACTTGGGGATTAGATACAACACCTAGATGAAGAGCCTCCCCAAATATTTGTATGCATTCTCATATCATATGTTGGAACCTTTTTTTTTTTCACAAGTCACGCCATATTCTGAACTTTTAGTTGTTCTCTTTTAGGTTGTGTAGTTTTTCCTTGTGTCCAAATTCCAGATTTTAAAATATTGATAAAAGTGATTGGGAAAACTTAGATACAGTATATTAGGCTCCCCAATGTGCTCACTTTTAGCATCTAGGCATGTACCTGGAGAAATTTTCTAGGCGCTAAAGGAAATTAAAACAGAAGATAAGATAATGGGGCTTAGTTGGCCATCACTAACTGAGCAAAAGTCAAAGTTAAAAAAATATTTAAAAAAAAAAAAAAAAGGCTTTGGACTCAGAATCCCAACCCCTTCCACTTCATACACAGGTCTTCTCTGGCCCATCCAAAGGCCTCACACAGTTTTTTCTTTTACTCTCTCTCCCCTTTCTCTTTTTGTTCTTTTTTTTTTTCATCAATTCAGAAACATATTTTTTTCAATTTCAATTATATAATCTTCAGCACTATAGTGATTCTATCTTCTTTTTTCATCTCCTTTTTATATAAGTTTATTGTAAAGTCTTTCTTAGATGAATTTATAAAACCTGTATGATTTAAGCTCTAGGATTATAGTATTCCAATGCATTAGATGAAGATGATTTAACTTTTAAACTCTATATATAGATAATAACTGCATTCAGAATTTGGCAACTCACTACACTCGAGCTAGTCCCTTTTTGGCACCTCACACCTCGGGCAATGCAAGGCCTTGACGTCTTAAGGTTGCCTTTCGCCTTTGACAACATATGGTAATAAATCATATGGCCTTTTCTATCCAACTTTTTCTTAGGACACAATCAAGGAATCTACCAGTAGATAATCGGATAGCACAGATTTTTTTTTTTTTTTTTTTTTTTAATAGGTAATAGAAGTTTTATTGAGTAGAAGGTGTTTACTGTAGTAAACCCATTGCACTTGAAACGAATACAAACAAATCAGACATGGTAATACAGTGGGTAAAACCCCAAACCCATTGCACAGAAAACATCTAGCTTGGATAAGAGGATAACACAACAGCTATAAATCAAAGAGAATTGCACACCTTCAGGGGTCGCAATACCGCTGACACATAGGGTGAATGTCTGACAGGAAGAGGTTTATTTGTCATCCTATAAGTTGCGGTTATTCCCTTCAGCTGTCTCAAGTCCTACATTTATATTTGAGAAAGAAGCCTTATGAACAAACAAATATTCAGAACTAATAAAACAATAAATAAGTAAAATATGAACAAAAATAATTCAGAACATCAGATATTCACTGGGCCAATGGCCAATCAGCCAGCAGATTAGTTCTATCACTGCATATTACAATCAAGAAAATATTTGAAGCAGCAAATAAACATAAGCACACCAATTCCTTCCAAGGTTATTTCAGACAATATCATTGACAAATTATAGCTTACCTCAACAGACTTCTCAACCAGTGCCTCTATTATTGTGTTAATAACCAGAGGCACTAAATCCTCCAATGACTTTCCACCATGTAAAATACTCTGTTTTACCGAATCTAGAACAGCAGAAGAGCATGAAGAAAGAATTTGAAGTACTTGTCCCAGGTAATCACCACAAACCTCCGAGGCCAGGCACTTTATATCATGAATAATCTGTAAATCCAATAACCTCTATCAATACACAAATAAAGCATGATCATCTCATGCATTTTAATTTATATTTTATTCTTTTTATTGAGAAAATTTCACTTGATGAACAAATCACTATATGTCCATGAACCTCTCTCTCTCTCTCTCTCTCTCTCTCCAAATGACATGGTGCCTTCAGGTTGAGAACAAAGAGCCACAAATCACGAACCAACATGTAACGTATTGATTATATATGTAAAAAAAATTAAAAAATTAAAAAAAAAAAAAAAACAAAGGAATATGACATGGTACCTCGTGGTTGAGAACAAAGAGCCACAAATCACGAACCAACATGTTATGTATTGATTTTATATAAAAATAACAAAGGAATAATATAAATGTGGTGAAATCAAGATACAATACTTACATAAATAAAATCTTCTGGGACAGCTGAAACAGCCCATTCACATCCAGAGCTGGAGACTGCATTACCCTTCTTCCGGGCAGCCAATCCAGATGACAACCAATTTGAGTATCTAATATACATTCAAAAATAGGCAGTCAATTGTTAATGTATCAACAGAATAGACTCAAAGAAACTTTTTAAGTTCCAAGATAACTGACCTTGAAAGAAGCTGCAAAGATAATTTAAGAAACCTGTCAGCATGAGAGAGGACAAGAACATCTTCTCTCCAGCAGGATCTCAGGCTCTCCAGGAGAGTAACACTTTGTTTCAAAGTCAATTCACGAGAATTTCTTTGACCAGAATTTATATTCTGAACAGGGACAAGACTGGTGGTCGTAAGTGCAGAATTTAAATCCCCTGCTATTTCCTGAAGTCTGAGGTAATTGTAGTTATATAAGCAGCACGCACCATTAAATAATACTTAACCAATTTAATAACAATAGAAACCATAACAGTGAGTACCTCAAAGAGTAATAAGCCCCAACACTCCATTGCTTCATGAACTCAACATATATAGCTTCTGCTCGAAATTTAGCAACAGCAGATCTGGATGGACAGTAGCCTTGCATGACAATTTGATGTTATAACTACAATGAACAACAAATGCCCTTATATGCATAATACGTGCAACATTACAGTCTTAAACGATCACCTGACAAATGTCTTAATAGACTGCATAATAATTTTGTCAAGTTTTTACAATCTTAAGGGCACAATTAAAAGAAAGAATAGGAAGAGGGGGGAGAGAGAGAGAGCTGATCAGTACCCTCTAGATGAGCCAAGAAATCTAGGCTTGATTTGTAATTTTTCAAGAATTCTGGAGGTCTTCCTGGAGAAAAAACACCTGGTTTTCCCTTTTGGAGTGCAGAGAGAACCTCTTTTAGAATGGAATTGGCCAAGAAGTCAAACACATGCAAACCAGAGTTTTCTGAAAAGCCCAACAAGCATTACAAGTCAATAGCATTCATAACCAATAAGTCATAAATCCATACGCACAGAAAGAACCAGTTAGTTAACATGCTACAAGATGAAACTTTTTTTCATATTAAATCTATTATACAGAGATTGCAACGGTGTGGAGATTGTCCTCTCAAAGAGGTTAGTGGATTTATTATCCAGTAAAGATGGCTTTTGGAAAATAATGATGGTTTTTATTATTAAAAAAAAAAAATCTTTATTTTGAAAATTTAAGACCAATGACTGCACCAGTTGGTGATGTCGAGGAGAGAAAGACCAGAGGAACATAGATTGAGGTTGTGATATGGAACTTCCAATGATAGAGCTTAAGGTCTAAATAGCATCAGATGATGAAGAATTTTCATAGCCAGCCTAACATCTATAAGCTTTGTTTGTTGTTGTGTATACAATATATACACTGAAGGCAGAGGGCAATACCTGCAGAAGAAATTTCCAGTAAGAATTTACAGTCTTTCTCAACACATTGTTTAATTTGCTGATAATCATTCTTGAGTTCATCTATTGATGACCCTGCAACAACCATTGACGCCCCATGCGGAATAATTTTCTGTATCAATGGAGCCACAATAGTTGTACGAAAAATTTCTTCTGCACTCGTAGTGTTATCAATAGCAGCATAAGCACGTAAACAATTGTAAATTGCATTTGCATCCCGGTGCTCAAGCCCATCTGTGAAACAATGTCCCAAGCTTGCATCTAATAATAGGCTAGCACTCTGAATCCTCTTCTCCATGTTTTCAATGAAAGGCAGGTTCTGTACTGGCATAATATAGAAACGAGATGAGCACAGAATGTACGAGTTCCCAATAGAGCAATTGCAAGCTCAGTCCTGTTTCACTATATTATGTAGGTAAGTGGATTTTGCTTTTTCCTTTTTATGTTATAGTTGCAATTAGAAACATGCAATTGGATGGTAGCAGAAAAGGGAATTTAGATACAGCGAGGATCTCACATTTAAAAAAAAATAGCTGGCATGTCTATTCAAATGTCAGCCCAAGTTTTACAATTTAACCCCTACAAGAAAACTGAAATTCATTCTATGCAATCCCTTTTAAAGAGGCTGAGGCTGTAACCAGCATTTGCATCCCAACAGCTCATCTAACATCTAACAAAATAGCACTTTGAATCCCCCCCCCCCCCTTTCTCTCTGTTAAGTATATACATCTTTATGAATAAGAGGCAATAAGAGTAAGGATACGATTTAAAAATGTAAAATACATAAATATTGAGTTATCATTCAACCCTTTTGGTCATAAGTCTAATAACAACACGCTCTCTTGACCTTTTTCTTCAATCTTACACCACACAACAATACACAAACCCCACAAACACAAGATACACAAACACCACAGACACCAACCCCACACGCTTCACATAGCTTGTATTCTTCCTTGAGCGTTCCTAGAATCTTGAAAAACACATACATGTTCCACCTTAAATGGAAATCTTTGTAAGCTTTTTGAACTCATAATGTTTCAACTAATTATGCAATTTTTTTCTTTTTCTTTTTTTCTTTTTATGATGACGTGGAACCTCCCAAGGCAGGGCCATTTGGACCCATCCCTAGGGAGTAAACCACAGATACACGAACCCACCCGCCAGAAACGTGTATAACGTAGTCTGGGGGAACTCCTAGTTGGGATCGAACCCAGGATGTTTGCGTCTAAAACTCTACTCAAGCTTCCAACCACTAGGCTGCACCTTAACAGACAATGATTAATAGGTAAATTAGTCAAGTATCGGAGACATGGGGAATCGAACCTACCCCTAATTATCAACTTCTCAACTTCTTGGCCATCTTAAATCAATGTAAGCAAATTAATATATACGTTAGCCCCTCAACTGGAAAACCCTCACTCCACTCCTCCTGCCTGCCTGCACAAGTGTACACAAACACACTAAGCTCCCCCCCCCCCCCTTTTTCCAACTCCCGGGTCTCTCTCTCGCACACACTAGTCTCCTCTTCCCCCACCTCCCTATCTCTTCCTCTCTGGTCTCTCTCACAGACAGTAGACATAACCTGCTATCCTCCTTTGCTTGTTGAAAAGTAAAAACGTGTAAAATGCTCAAGAAACAGTAAGATTTCTACCATATTCCCTTCATAACCATCAGTCTTTCTAAGAAATAAAAGGAGCCTAAGTTCTTCAATTACTTTTCAAGTTTAAGCTAAGAAATGGTAAGTATGCAACAACAAAGCAAGATAAATGTCATAAAAGCTAGTTGGTGAGACAATGAATAATCAAGCTGGAGTATTTAACACAACAATATGTTTTTTACAATTTTATTTCCATTTAAGGTTATATACATGGTCTGGCATGTAAATCTTAGTTGTCTTAATGGCTCATCATCTTTCCCCAAGATTCCTTCATAAAAAGACACAACCTTAATTCTAATTTTTTCTTTCATGTTTAAATGTATATGTAACCAAAAATAAATCTAAATGTGAGGGAGAGCAGAAAATAGACCTGTGCGTGAGCAATATAGAACTTCAGCCGATTCATCTCACTGGCAATTCTCTCCAAAAGCATACTCTGAGTCTCTCTCAAATTCATCCCATTCTCAACATGCTGTGCAGAAATCCCATTGCTCATAGAATTCCGCTCTGCCACATTTACATCCCCATTTGACCAATCAGCAGGCACACTCGGTAGTTCCTTTATTAGTTTTTCGACCTGCACTTATTAGACAACATCGTATCCAAGTTACTAAAACTCATACGCAACCAAACTCAGTACAAACCTTGATCTGCAACAATCACATCTAAACCTTCCCAATGCAATTAAAACACACACTAAGCTCAAGCTTAATATTCTTCAGCAAACTAAAATCCAAATAAGACTATAAAAGAAGATTCAACTCCATTGAAAATTGTAAATTCTACACAATGAAGCTTCAATTGAACCAAATTAATGTGTGATCTAGGTAATCATAAATCCAGATACAAATACATTAATAAACTAATCATTCACAGACTGAAATTGAATCAAAAATTCACAAATATTAAACCTAAATCACTGCATTTTACACGTATAAATCTGAAAACTAGATCTCACGCCAATTTCTCTCAAATACGATCCAAATAAACACTAAATCACTCACACACAGAGACTGAGATGTATATACATACCTTCGATACAACGTGAAAGGTATCGAGCAAAATCTGCAAGGTCTCTTTCGCCGACGCGGCTTCAGATCTCTGCTTCAACCCGTTCTTGAGAGCAACAAGGGAGCGATCCACGGAGGCACGGTACTGCTCGATCTTTTCGCGGAGTTCGAGGAGCGGAGCGCGCATTCGCACGACGGAGGCGTCGACGTCGACGAGCTTGGTGCTGAGGTTGACGAAGTCGGCGTAGTCGCGGTTGATGAGGTCGATGAGCTCGTGGTTGAGCGCGGCGCGGTGCGACTCGAGCTCGGATCGGAGCGTGTCGAAGGGGACGAAGGTGCGGAGCTCCGAAATGTAGGATTCGGAGTCGAAGTTCGGGGAGAGGAAGAGCGAGGGCTTGAACCATAGCGGGTGAGAGTCCAGCGGGTCCGAGAAGAAGTCCGTCGCGGATCTCGGTGGCGCTTGTGCCGGAATCGGATCCGCCATTTCGGATCCCGGTTTTGCTGCTTCTTTTTTTGTTTCTTTGATTTTGTTTGTTGTGTTTGGTTGGTGAGAAAAAAACCGTGAGAAAATTGGGTTTCTCTCGAAGACTAATGAAACTGAGAATTATACTACACAAAATGTTTTAATTGGAGACGAAGAAATATAGAAGTAAAGTGTGTGAGAAGTGAGAACTACTTGCATTACTATTTTGCAAAAAAACAAAACAAAACGTTGGAAAATCCCATCCAAACCGTGTATATCATGGGACCCACGTGAATATGACGTAGATTCATTTGTTTGGACGGTCTAGATTTAATTGGGAAGAAAAAGAAAAAAATAAAGCCTAAGTATCCCTAAACTTAAAAACTCCTCCAAATTATACCTAACTAGCCGATATCCTGCGCCGGTGCAATTTGATAAATTTTATAAAAAATTATTTATGACCCGTTGATTTCATAAATATTATAATTGTTAGTCACACTTAATCTATGAGGTTTTCTACTAAAACTAAATTCAAACTAAATACATTAGAGGAAAAATTCATCTAATTCTTGCAACCAAAAAATGTCATCAGATTATAGTAAAATTGTTATCTACAAACCTGTTGGTTCCTAGGTGTTTTTTTTGAACTATTTATGTTTTATATATCAATTAGTTATTAAAACTTCTAGAATTTCATGATACAACAATAAAATAATAATAATAATAATAATGCTATAGTGATGTAATAATATCACAATTTAATTTTCAAATTTTAATTGAACTAAAAGTAGCCAAAAATAAATCCTTATCAAGTATATGCTTCACACAGAAAACCAAAAATATAAATTGGTACATAATATGAAAAAAAAAAAAAAAAAAAAAACCTAAATAAATTACATTGATACATAAGTAAAACTGTATACATAAAATCTAAACAAAATATTTAAAACGAATATAATATTTTGAAAATTAACATACCTCTCAAAAAGAAAAACAAAGACATTGTGAGAAAATTATGGAAGTTTAATTTTTAAGTCCCATGGAAATAGGGATTTATATTGAACAAATTTGGAGACAAATAATATTTGCCCAATTCATTGAATTCGACTCTTGCAATTCTACATTGAAGTTAGTCTTATGCAGAAAATTGAAAATTTTATTTTGATTCCTACATTTCTCATGATTTTTTAGATCCATCCGTATCAATTTAAAGCATGTAAAGTTATAAATGTATACAAATTCTTTGAATTTTATTCATACATTTTTCATGACTTTTTAAATCTATCTGTATCAATTCAAAACATATAAAGTTATAAATGTATACAAATTCTTTGAATTTTATTAATATATTGAAATAAATGCATTTGCCATTACTTAATAGTTTGACATAAATGTTAAATTTAGATAAGATGGAAGCCTAGATGAGAATGATGTCATACAATATGCCACTTGACAAAACCTTATACTTTCCCACATGATTGCTTTTATATATATTGACTATGTATTAGTAATGTCTAATCTTGTTTGAATGATTTACCTATTCAATATCATTTGTTTCTCAAAAATTATAAAAATTAAAAACCTATTCATATAGAAAAAAATTTTACATTAATGTTAAGAACTTGAAAAACTGGAAATTATGAAGTGTTTCGTTCTAAATTTTATTTGATCATAAATCTTAACGAAAGTTACAGTTTAAGAGAGTATATGATTTGTTTCATTTTAATGTCACGCTTATTAGTTGAATATAAATCTCATAAAGAACTATGATTTAAGTGAGTTTAATTCATATGATTCATTTCTTTCTATTCTAATTTCTTTAAGGCACATGACTACATGAGTTAATAATATCTCATTTCTTTATACTCTAATTTCTTTATGGAATATGAGTAAATCACAAATCTCATGGAGAGGCATGTGTAACAATTCATCATATTTTCATATTTGTTTCACCATTGAGTTGATTCTAACGCTCCACATTTTATACTGTTTGATTTGTTGTAAAATAGTTGGTCAACCGTAAAATGTTTTCAAACAATTGTAAAATCTAAGGCAAAAACATGTAAAATATTTTACACTCGAATTGCTCTCCCAAGTCTCAACCACAAGGCCACAACAACCCTCTTAACTCTTTCACAATCTCAACCATCTCGCCCCAACGCCACCAACCTTCATCACTGTCTCTTCCTCGCACAAACCCCTATCCTCTCTCCTCTTTTCTCTCACAAAACCCCTTGGGAACCTACTATCGAGCAGCGTTCTTGGGTTTTTGGTGGCTGCTGCTCCAATCTCATTGTCACTGGGTTTGCTGGGTTAGATTTTTAGATCAAGCTCTGGGATCATGGGTTCTCCTTTTGGGTTTCAGATCTTTCCAATCAGGGTTCGTGGGGTTTTTTTTTGGCTTTTTGATCTAGATTTTTGGGTAGTTGATGGTTGTGTTTTGGGTGCTTGTTGGCTTGTGCATCTGCACTTGCATTTGGTGGGTTTTGAGAACTAGGAAATTTTTTCATTTTACAGCAACACAAATACTAAAAACTGATTTCCACAGCAATTTCAAGTACACAATCAAACATCATAAAACAAAAATGTTTTCAATGTAAAATATTTTACATCTAAAAACATTTTACATACAGCAAAATGGATGTGTTTATGTTGCATAAGGGCCAAAGCGCCATTTTGTTTTATTGAGACACTGAGTTCATTCCACTTTGCTATGCACGGCAAGTTTCACTCAATGATCTTTGACACCAAAGAAAAACAATTTCAACAATGAAATGGTTTTGAGGCAATATAAAAATCCCTATACAAAGATTTGACACTGAGCTACACTTTTTAAGTGAGAGATTAACACCACTGACATTATAAAGACCACAATGTTCTTGCTTAGCACGAATTGATGAACCAACCATTAAATTTTCTTATGTTAAGGAAATCATAATTCATGATATAATGAGACAAGGTATTTAAACAGGCTCTGCATGCATTTACATAACATATTCATAAAGCCAATTCATAGTATCATATGGTGTAAGCGTCATTGCTTATTGTTCAATTCGAACAAACCCCATAAAGAATGACTACAAATATATGCACAGGGTCCTCTTTCTTTTTCTAAATTTAAAAAGACAGGATCTTTATGTTGATAGAAAGGAGATGGGGAACAAAACAAAAGCAGTGGAGCCAGGCCAAGACTTTGAAAAGGCTCTCACTCACTTTATTTCCACCATCACAAATCTAACTCGGGAATAAATTATTTAAGAACCTATACTTCATTTTACAGACAAAATGGCTCCCTAGCAAGCCCTAGAGGAGCAGCAAAATTCACCTAAAGCACAGCCTTAGAACCAAGAGCAGAGAATTATAAGGAGAAAAGAACTATTTGTACAGGATAGCCTTCACATGAAGTAGCTGAGAGCCTTTTTTCTTCTAGAACCCCCTTCACCATAGAGTTCATTCCATTGTAAAAGCTCAGTCATGTTCACAGACTCGGAAGAGACACTTGCACATACCTATATCCACATAAAAAGTACAGTACATAAAAAAAATAAAAAATAAATAAAAAAAGGCAATTAAAACAAGCAAAGGAAAATATTGTATTAATTGATATTTAAGATTCGCTTTACCCGTTCATGAGCATATTTAAAGTCATCCATGTTTAAAGGCCGTATATCAGCACTGCCACTCAAAGCTGGGGCAGATCTACCTTCTGCTAAAGCTGCTTCGCGATCCTGTAAGTTTAACATATTGGATCAGAAAAGCTTTGCATCTAGAAAAAGAGCACCTGCATAAGATGGTTATGAATCTAAGGGAACAGGTACATGTTCTTCAGTTTTTCACTTCCATGCTTTACTTCACCTCAACTCTAAGTTTTACTTAATACCACAATCTACGGGAACAGGAAAGTTTAAAAAGTGAAGCCAGTACGTGTTGAACACAATACCACAATCTCACACCATTCTTAAGAGGGGAGATTGTTCTATTTGAAATTGAGCTCATTGGCAAGAAAAGGTTGATGTATACAATGGGTTCAAAACCAAATATGCCAGAAAGGAGCACACTACTGGACATTTTGTATATACTAATTTTTAAGCTCATTTTGTATCCAAAAACAATGGGTTGCAATTGACAATTTGAAGGACGTCATATTCATTGGCATTTTGATCAGCAAACTCATGATATTAGTAAACTGGATTGACAGTAAAAGATTTGATGCTACCAACCCCAAATAATTTTATAAACATCAAAAGTGACAGTGATGAGAACACTGTTGAGCAAGAATAAATTTCTAAACTGTCCGTTGATTGGATGGAAGAAACAAACCTTTTTTTCCTTTTCCAATATCTCTTTAATTGGACGGTGTGCAGCAGTTACACATAGATTCTGCAAGATGACAGAGCAAATATGATCAGTCACTCCACTTATTAAATAATAATAAAACCATCAACTACCAAAGAAACTAGTAACAAAAAAACACCTTCAGGTCACTTCCAGAGTATCCATCTGTCATACTTGCAACTGAATCAAAATCAAAACTGGGAGACAAGTCCTCTTTTGCCAGTATAACTTTTAGTATCTTCGCCCTATTTGGAGCGTCTGGCAAATTTACCATCAATCTGTGGAAGAAAACATGCCTAAAGTTACCAGAATGTTGAAATGATATAACCTAGCACAAGAAATGTGTATGCATGTAAGCACGGTAGTTTCTTATATACACATGCATGAGACTTTTGGGTCCAGTTTGACATGATGTTTTACCTACGCGGAAGCCTTCGAATGACTGCCTCATCAAGGTCAAAAGGTCTATTTGTGGCTGCAAGTACAAGAACACGTTCTGTATCTTTTGTCCGTAAGCCATCCCAGTTCACCATAAACTCATTTTTCATTTTACGCATGGCCTCATGCTCGCCTGGATTTTCCCTCCGGCCCAACATGCTGTCAACCTATAAAAAGACCAAGCAAAAAAAAAAAATTTGAGGACATTCAATATGAAAGTGTATAAAATGCTTACTTCATATACAACAAAACTACTATTCAACGTGCAAGGGTATAAAAAGGCAAAGAGCTTACTTCGTCAACAAATACCACACTAGGCGCAATTTTACTTGCTAGTGAGAAAACAGCTTTTACGTACTTCTCACCCTCACCAAACCACTGCAGTAAGGACAAGATTGTAAGTCTAAAATTATGAAATGAAGTCGTTAAAGAGATGTGTCATGATCGACGAGGAAATTATAATTGTTAACCTTAGACGTGATGCTTGACATGGAAATGTTGATGAAGTTTGCACCAGCTTCAGTAGCCACAGCCTTCGCAAGCATAGTCTTACCAGTTCCAGGGGGGCCAAATAATAGTATTCCCTTGCAGGGCTGGAAACAAAAGATGTACAGTGAGATAGTTCTTCTAGACATTCATAACAAAACAAGTTCAATACCATATATTTAACGAGTGTGGTGTTGCACCAGTATGTGTGCGTCAAATCTTAAAGAAGTGTTAAATTACCAATTCTCCCAAAATCTAAAGCAATTAGGATATGATCAATTTAATCATTTAACCACATACTTCTAACACTCCCCTTCACATGTGGGCTCCAATTCCCTTTTAATAGGTGATGTCAAACACATGAGATTTTAAATGTGAGGTAGAGTGGAGGAGACAAAGATCAAACTCAAGACCTCCTACTCCAATACCATGTTAAATTACCAATTGTCCACGGAATGTTGCTTATAGCAAATTTATTAAGGAAAAAGAAGCATCTAAGGCCATGGTCAAGAACTAAAATATGAATAACCCAAATTGTAAGGGCAAAGACATAACAGTAAAAAATTTAAAACCTGCACTTTCACGTATGTAGATTACTTATGCAAAGATACATGTTCTTGCTTAATGCTAACTCATAAATAATAGATCAAGCATAAATTATTTTTGCGCAGAAAATCAGAAATTCATGAGACACGATGTTCATTTTTTCAATAAAAGTTCTATTACCTATCAAAAAAAATGTTACCAAAACTTGGGCAATCACAATGTGGCAAATTTAGGAGTAGAAGACATCAGCTTTTAAAAAAATTTATATTTGATAATTTTGGTTAAATTATTTAAATTAAGAATACCAAAAACAAAAGGTGAAAATGAATAAGGTGTCCATTTAACTCGTTTATGATGGAACCAACATCCTAAGAGTAAAAGGAAAAGGTTTCCCTTAATTTAAAACACACAATATAGAGTTATGAAAGATAAATAAATTGTAACACATCAATCTTTAAATGAAGAAGCACATTTTCTTTGAACTAAGAGATTAAACCTTAGTTAATTGTCCCTTGCAAAAAAGTTCAGGCCTTTGTAACGGAAGCATCACCAACTCCTTCAATGTATCCTTGACATTTTCAAGAGCTCCAATATCATCAAAAGTAACTCCAATGTCATTGGGTGGAATAACATCAGCTAGAAGCCTTTTCTCAAATTCATTTTCTGTTACAACATCCTGATTTCAGCCAAAACAATCAGTTTGATGATCATTAAATAATAGATGTACTAAAGAAAACTAGTCAAAGTAATATCTCCTTGCAGGGAAGTGTAATAAGCACCTTAAGTGACTTCTTCAAGCTCTTAGATTCATTCTGGACAGCCTGCAAGATTCTAATGCCGTACTGGATGCTGCCAGAATTGCAATATGGCATTACAACTGTGTAATTTCCATCCAATAACTAATATTTCAGCCAACCACTATTTAAAATGATGGCAGCAAACAAACTATCAATTACCTCTCACTAGACAATACAAGCCTTGCATCAGGATCAGCTTCAGGATTCTGCATAAGATGATGGCTTAAAGCCCACCCAACTACCTTCTCTGCACCTGCAATACATAACAAAATATAATAGAATTTTAAAAAAATAATAATAATGATAATAAAACTGGCGAATCATCATGTCTTGATATAGAAGAATACAACATACTTTCATTTGTAAGTGTTTGGTCCTTAATACATAATGTCTCAAGTCCTTCACATTCCATCCCACTCCGACCAAGAACCTACAAATAATGAACAGTAACTACGAGTATCATTTGCAAAATACTGCATGTTAACATACATACATTCAAAATATGAAAAATATTTTGAAAAAACGCTAACATACTCACAACGTTCAATTTAGAAAAATATGAAACTACACAGGTACTAACAACACAAAAGGTTTTCAAATTTAAACTTTTGCAGACTTTATCTATAATGTTAAATAACTAAAGCACCAATTTATCAAGTAATAGTATAATTTGTGTTAAAAGCAACAATAATGCTTATGATCTAAAATTTAAGAAAGGCAAAATTGCTCACAGTGCGCAGGTGATTCAGATTTCCTTTCATTTTGAGGGTTTCAGAATCTCGATCCAATTGGTGCTTCCATGATGCAAGAAGTGCTTCATCCTGCAATGAATTAATAAGCCTCCATAATATGTTGAGTAAGCAAAGCCAAGTAACTGATGGTAAGGAATCCGCTACAACAGACCTGTGGCATGTGAATGGTTACTTTGTTGGGAAAAAGCTTAGCCAGATGTTTTGTCGTCTTTGGGACCTCCTTACCCCTGTCATGCAATCTTCCAAAACTATCCTGAGAAAATAAAAAGGCAGCAACATTAACAATTTCTGTCAGAAAGAGCACATTTTCCCAATTTCCATTCAGCAATCTGCACAAGCCCATAAAAATTAAGCTTGTGTATGTGCAAGAGAGAGCATAGACATTTTTCATAACATATAATGACAGGTTTTATGCAAAGACATTTATACATATAAACCAATAACTAGTGTGAAAGAAATCCAACTTTCCAACCACACTCCCATGATATATCCTAAACCAGTAATAGCCTAGACCTGCAAAACTCAATAAAACTAATTGTGGACATGAGTCCCATATAAAATTTTAAGTCAATTCCCAAGATGACCCATAACAAAATAACAGTGCCCTTATGTCTTCCCTCTTACTTCAGAATTGCACTTCAGTTATCAAAAGATTGTTCAATATTTGTAATAAAATATAGTTTGTGTACCTCCAGTCAAAATTAGAGCATAATGAAGTAAGCATATCATCATAAGAAAAATAAGGGGAATAAAGCCAAGGAAAAAAGATAGAAAGCATGGAACAAAAAGGTGTGATTGTTCCTCTCACTCAATATTACTCACAATAGACATAAAAGGGCTATAATTAATAAATAAAAAGTTCCTTTGTTTACCAAACCAGTTCTTCCATACAAAAAGTAAATCCATAATGCTCTTGGGGACTACCAATGGACCCCAAACAGTGAAAATATAAAAGACTATAGCTCACGGGCCACATCACAATGCATGAAAAGATAATCCACAGTTTCACCACGACTTCTACACATACAGCACAGTCTACCAAAGATACACCTATCGTACTAAGGTTATAAGTTGTTAAAATTTTCCTGCACACTGTCATCCATACAAAAAATGTGCCTCTTCTTGGAGCCTACTGCACCAAAGGCACTTCTAAAGGAAAGGCACTTCTAAAGGAAAGGCACCATTTGAACATCTCAAAACCTCTTAATAAGAACGGACATTAAACTTACTATTGCTAACTAATCACCTTCAACCTAATCAGGGCATTCCCCCTGGAAATGCGTAGAAAATTAAACATAGAGTCTACTGATTCAAACTCCCAATCATTAAAAGCACAAATAAACCTGATATTCCAAGGGGAAGATCCCCCCGACACCCCCTCCCCCCCACCCCAACCCCCAACAACAACATTCTAATTGTCCAAGTAAGAATTCATCAAGGCCTCCTTCTCAACAGCAAGTGCATATAATTCCAAATGCAGCTCTTTCAACGATTGGTTCCCACACCATGTTTCATCACTCTTTGGCCATCCCCAATCACAAACTGAGCATAACCAGCAAATTACCCACCCTAATAATCTACATATATTCTTTCATACAACATTTTAGTCATTCTTACTTTGAACAATAGAAGGTTCAGGAAATTACTGTTCAACATCGCTGATTATAATAACACATACATTTCTAACTCCTAACTTAGTAAAGTAAATATCCTCAACTTTAAGTTTCTTTTTGTCCAAAGCAACAAATATTTATGTCTTTCACATATATTAGACAGATGTAGTAGCAAAAGGCAAACAAAGAACAATGATGATATGTCAATAAATTACAAACATCAAAATCAGAATAAAATTTATGGAAAATTGGAAATACCTCCATAAAGGATTATGCACCAAAAAAAAAAAAAAACCCAGAAAAAACTGATAATACAAGCAGGAAGATTTTTTAACCAAAAAATCTTCATAATCCTAGAAAAATTTATTGAAACTGAACATCCAGGAAGCACTACCATTATAAGGCACATTTCTGCTTCAGAAAGAACAACCCACATTCACAATAGGAAAACATCAACCAAAACTTGCACAACTTCAAGGAAAAATGAAAACCCATGAACTATCTACAGACTAAGCATTACCGGGAAAGCCAAGTCAAGAAGAGCAGTTTGATTGCTGCCAAATTTTGTGAAAAGAAGACCACCAGGATGTGACTGCAAGAAAAAATATATATGGTAAGAAGAAAACAGATCTACATGAGGAAGCCATAAGAAATACTTAAAATGCAACATACAAGCAAAATTCATTGGCTCCCCTACAAATCCAAGGTGTCACTCTACTTGACTGCAATGACCTCTTTATCATGCTTCTTTAGCTTTCTCTACTAATCAGAAATAACAATTAACTCACCACACCTAAGGCTACCCAGGATAGTACATTGCTCTCTTAAGCAGCACAATAACAGGTATAAAGGAATGCTGTTTAGATGGTAGGTTTACACCATCACAGCAAGCAGCAAAAAATATCGGAGTAGAATGTGCCGAGTAGTTCTCCAAGCAAGTCAGATTTTCAACTCTCTCAGATTGGTATACTCCTAGGCTTGGTAGGCAGACCCCTCCTGAACCCATTCCCAGACCAAGGCAGTTGGTCCTTCCTCCAGGCATTCCAAATAGACTAGGTGGCATCATAAAACCTTTTCTTTAGTGTTAACACCTATGCTACTGATATCCTCCTAGCATCAATGAATGACGGTCAGCATTACTACTTTTTAACCTAGTACCTAATATTCATATCGACATAAGTTCCTGATTTAGTAATTGTTAAAAGTAATAATAATTAAATAAAATTAAATAATTAAAATTAAAATTTAAAAAACCCTCGTAATAAGTGCACAAAAAAATAAGTAAAATATTTAGAACTGCAGCAACTAGGTGTAGAAATGCAAAACAGGTATATAAGTCACTTCAAACAGCATGATCTACATAACGTATGATACAAATGCCAGAAAATTGTGATAATAAAGGCCAAATTTATGTCATATTCAACAAAGACATAAATGATGTATGTATGTAAGAATATAGACACACATTATGTTCAATACATGTCGTAAAAGCCATTGTAATTTTTATTCATCATTTCTATTTTAAAGTTGAGGAAGGATGAAGTTGAGACTCAAGCTGTACCTCATCTCACATTGCATTTAATTATACAAGCATATCAGACTATATAATTGAAGGGAAAATGAAATCCCCAGCATGATTGATAAATTTGTAACAATGCAAACATTACCTTCTCCTTGCGATTGTCAGTATGAGTGTGTGAACCAATTACAACCACGTTATCAGGAAGCTTGTCAAGTTTGCTTCTGAATGTTGAAACTTCATTTCCTACAATGGATTTCTCAGCATCTTTCATAAACAGAATGAAAGGCAAGCTTCTGCTCTCACTTAATACAACCTGGCAATAAGATGTTAAAAGTCATCCACAAGCTAATGAAAATATTATTCACAAAAGAGAATCTAAATAGAATCATTTGTTTAGAACAAGGAAGAAAATCTACCTCAAACAAAGTGTTAATAAGCAACTTGTCCAATTCTTCTACACTCGGGCCATCCGAACGAAGATCAGAAACTAGAGAGAGAGAGAAAGAGAGATTCAACATATAACAATAGAAAATGATGAAAATAATAAGACATCTTATGAGGTCTAAGCTTGTGAAAATGGTGTGACAGTAAAATTTACCATTGCAGAAGAATCCGTAACCTGCCTCACACCGACCTCCAAGATCAACCCCATCTGGTATAGGTTTATCAAACCTAACCCCAACTTTTGACCATGGATTCTCCTCAAAAACTAATACCACCTTTCCACGGGCTCCACTAGACGGGCCCCTACACATTAAGTTCACAAAGCATGTGTTACAGCAGAACCACCTTAAAAGTTCATGTTGCGCAAAAATAAACACGAAAAAAGGCCATATAATATTAAGTTTAGATAGAAAGAGAGCCTAAGCATGAATTCCCTCAGAAGAATACAAGTGAATAACAAAAACAATCAAATGGGAAAAGAGTATCTGAAACTGAAGCATCCAGAAAAGATGATAATATAGCACTGGCAATTATTCATGAAGATTTACCGTGAAGAAGATGCTGCTGTATACATGCCACCAGAAACTGAACCATTAAATTTTACTCTATCACCTGCACATATCATATTTGTAGAAATGAATCCAGAGAAAACAAAAGGAAATCCAAACATCCAAAAAGTATGGAAAACTGGAAATCCACATGCAAAGGCCATTTCTAAATATAATGCAAAAAGTATACCTAGTTTAAACAAGTCATTCTTAGATGCCCCAGAAGAAGAGGGTACAGTGTCAGTCTCCATCTTAGGCTGAGATTCCAAGCCAGAAGGAGAAGGTGCATTTGAAGAGCCGGGTATATCTGCTTCACCTGCTGACGGATCCATGCTCGCAGCCAAGTCCATGGGTAAAGGATTTTGTTTGCCACAGTTGCAAGATTTCTCTGCATTATTTCCATCTTTCAGCAGCTCTGCTTCCTTCGAAGATAACCCCTACATGTTTGTTATTAATATTCCAATCAATTAGCCTGATCATCTCTGGTAAATAAACAAACAAAACATCAAAAGAGAAATCAGATAATGAATACAAAAACTAAATAAAATTGCAGCAAATCATTGTACCATGCGTGAATGATCAATTTAGTCACTGGGTATCATAAAAACAGCAAGTAAGGAAAGAGGAAGAGCTTAATTCCAGAAATATCAAATAGAAAATAGGTATAACTGTAATTCTAATATCAGAGTCAAGAAAGTAATTTTATCTTACACCCAACAATGAATGGCTATCAAATATGAGCAACTTAGCCCCAAAGTAATTAGCAAGTGCCTTTGCCAACATCTCCTGATATATCTCCGACCCTGTAAAGAGGTTCAAAAACAAAACAAAAAATTGCAGTTCAATTTTCTGGAATGTAAACCACCAATCTAGCCTCAACATCTATTGATATATCTCAAACCCTACACCCTAGAGATTATAATTGGTTTAAAAAAAAAATACGCACAAACCTGCAGGACCAGAGAGCAAAATTCGCGGATTCACAGTAGTAAGCTCCGAGGTATACTTTGCATGTTCTTTATGCTTCAAGTGTATAAATGAAGCTGCAATCAGCACATTTTTTGTGTTCTCACTGCAAGAGTTAAAAATAAAAATAAAAAATGAAACCACAAGTTACGATGGCAGAATTCAATATCAAAAACCATCCAACATCTTGTCTACCAGTCAGCCAATGGACACACTAAAACTCACGCATATATGTAATTTAATCAGCTAATCTCCACGGTTTAATGAAACCAAATGAATATTAAAAATAAAAAAAATAAAAAATTTAAAAAAAAAAATGATAAATAAATGGTATCAGGCCTTTGGGCTAAATGGCACACTTCCACCCCCAATAAGTATGGGGCAGTGGGTGGGGGTGGGGGTTTGAATCTAGGAAGCACAGACAAGGACACAAGTACAGGTAAGACACGGCGACACAAGCATTTTCTGAAAAATTATAACATGAGACCATACGACACCGGTATGACATAAGTACAACACAGGTACGACACCCTAAATTAAGCGTCCGTGCTTCCTAGGCTTGAATTTCCTGGGGTGCATGAGTATCTAGTATTTACCTAAAAAAAAAAAATGGTATCAGAGCTTAAAAATTCACAACATCAAACCCAAGAAGACTTCAAATAGAAGCAAGTTGTTTTGCACTACAACTTGGCTTCCCAAAATAGATGGTTCACAGAACACTGAAATTAATGTCAAGTAAAATGGATCCCTGCCTCAAAGTCCATAAGTTCGACTCATCAAGAGGATATGTCCTAATTCTCGAAACCTGTCTCATGTTGAGGGCAGGGAACAAGAGCTATAAGCAAGCTTGTGCTACCTTTTGATTCCCCCACACTGCATTTAGCATGAGATAATCCTTTTGGAGGAAATAAGATCCCTAGAAGTGAATTATAGCCAAAGCAAGTCCATGAAAGAAACCCAATAGCAGAAAATCATATTGATTTGAAAATGTGGAGATTGATTAAATTCTAAGCTTGAAATACCAACATTATATGTTTCTTAATAGCAAATAGAAAACTATTATGACAAAGGCAAATAATTAAAGCACATAAATTTGGATAAAGACCATTCATCTCAAAGAGGACAGGAAAACGGAAGAAATTTCATCATGACATAGTCCTAAGGAAAACATCAATAAAAAATAACTCTAATATCCAGAAAATCCACTTCAGAATTTTCAAACAAATGAGATCAAGGCATTATCTTGACAAGATCAGGTGCCTCATTGTAAACCAGGGGCCTCATACCATCCCCTATTTATCTTATTATACTGTTACAATCTCCCCTTTACTTCATAAGGTAACACACCACTTTCATTTTTAATTTAGACCTAGAATATTAGGTATCAAGGCCACACTACAGGAATACAAAGCAGCTTCACAACCTATTCCATTCAATTATAAATAGGTAAAACTTAAATACAATACCTTAGGTGGAGCACTTTAGGTTTTCCAATTAAATTCAAGCATTTAGTTGCATTGAATTTAATTATCCTTGGAAAAGATAATACTATTTGTTTTTTATTGGTAGGATGGGACAAGGCATGCAGGCTAATGGTGGTTTAGGGATAAGGAAGATTACCACCTTCAATAAAGCTCTCTTGGGAAAGAGGTTGTGGAGGTTTGGGATCGAGGATACATGTGATAGCTTCAAAGTTTGGGGAGGAAAGGGTGGGTTGGACTTCAAAGTTGAGTAGTGGTTCTCATGGTTGTGGTCTTTGGAGGAGCATTAAAATGGGTTGGGCGAAGTTTCACTAGCACATTCAATTTGAAGTTGGAGTGGAGAATCAAGTTCGTTTTGACATGACTCTCAGTGGGGTGATCAACCTCTAAAAGAAGTTGACCCAGTTTTGTACAATATTTCTACTAATCGGGAGGCTCCAGTAGAGTCTCTAATGGTGAGATAGGATGTGGGGACAAGGAGGTGTTGGGATGTGAGATTCTTCCAGGATTTCAACAGTTGAGAGTTGGATTTGGTGGATGCCTTTATTCCTCTTTTGGACTCTCATATTCCTCCCAGTGAAGGCAGAGACTGGGTGAGGTGTTTGCTCTTATTATTATGATTTGCGGGGATCCACTTCTTTCAATTTCCCTAGGAAAGTTATTTGGATTATTAAGGCTCTTAGACAAGTTTCTTTCTTTGTTTGGACAGCAGCGTGGGGGAAGATACAAATGATGACCTTGGGAGGAGGGGTTATACCTAAGTGGATTCGAACTGTATGTGCCAGAGTAGTGGGAAGGCAGTGGATCACCTTTTGCTCCATTGCAGTGTAGCCTATCAGTTATGAAGCTTTGCATTAGTTTGTTTGGGGTGGGGTCTCTTGGGTTTTATGTGGGAGTGAATGGACTTTTGTTTGCTTGGAGGAATTGGTTCAGGAAGTACTCTTTGGGTATTTGGAATTTAGAGCCACCATGTTTGATGTGGATTATTTGGACAGAGCATAACAGACGTACGTTTGAGGATTTGGAGAACTTGGAGGACCAGCCTTTCGCCTTATTTGTAGGCACTTTGTTTGAACGGTCTCATACACAGGGATTCACATCTAGTGACCCCATTCTCATGTTTATAGACTCTTTCTTATTGTACATAATTTTTTTGTTTTCTTTAGACTACTTTGTGCTTTTTGTAGAAAGTAGTATTTTTTCAATAAAATTATTCTTACTTATCACAATTTATTGGTTAATGCAACCAAGTGCTTAAATTCAATTGGGGAACCTAATATACTGCACCTAAGATGTTGCACCTAAATTTTATCCATTATAAATTAATGCGATTGATTTTTATTCCTCTATTGAGGAAAGATAACTTGAAAGCTACGATTTGATAGCCAAAAGCTACATCTAAAGTAAAAAAGGACACAAAAAATAAAGGAATTTTCCATAACGAAAATCTAGACTAACAGGGCCCTTTTCTAGAAGGATTTGTGATATAATTTTTAGGTTTCTACCCAAGACAAAGGCATCAACCAAGCCACATTATTCCCAAAATCTCTTTTTTTACAATGTTAATTTACACCCATTATTATTTGAAATACAGTAACATAGAAGCATTGGTCTAATAGACAAATCAAGTCAGCCAACAAAAATTTAGTTTCCAGAAACCATAAGACATATTTCAAAATTACGCAACATATGTTATCCACTAGACAAGAGCTGCCTACATAGAACCTGGGGATGGGGGGGCCTACATGAATAAAGGAAATAAGGAAAACAAGTCAAAATATTAAGCAAATCATTACAATTCCCTGTATTTTTTTTTTTTTATAAATATTCCCCATCTTTAAATTGTAAACAACACACAGACATACATATCTAAAAGATTAGAAGAGATAATTAATCACGACATGGTAAAATGAAAGAATCATACCTTAAATAATATGGGAAGTTGTCAAATGAAACGTCTAAGTTCCTGCCATCAAGAATGCCTAAGAGAACTTCTTCTCGAAATACCGCACACCGCACAGACATGCCCGATGTTGATGTTGGCTGCGAATCCCTCATCCACTCGTTTCTTTCTTCCAAAACCTGTTTAAACATACTTTTGCTCAATTTTAGTGTACAACTAGTTGATCGAGCTAACATCCTGAACAAAGGCCTTAGCAAATCATTCACCCCAGAGAATTTTACATTGCCTGCCTCTATGCCAGAGTCCGGGTTGCAATCATGAGGAGAGTTCCTGTTGGTGGTTCCAGTTTCTGCAGCTTTATCAGTCCCGGTGTTTGGTGCCGAGTTGCATTCCAGGCCATCAAGCTCAACCTCTGTGCCATCTTGAACAACGGATTGAGCAGGCACCTCAGTACCCTGGTTGACTTTAGTGGTAGTTTGAGTTGGAGACTTCCAACGTGATAGATCTTGTCTCATGCTGGAAAGGCCCGAAAGGGATGCCAGTATGGAAGCTCCAGCTACAGCTGAAGGATCCCCCGTCCTCCTTTCAAAATGCAGAAGCTTCCCAACACCACTTTGAACCTCTGCACCTTTGGCTGCAACCTCAGGCACGGGATGCTGAAATATCTATGTTGACAAGAATTAAGGTGCCCATGAACAGAGTCACAAACACACATGCATAGATACACGCAGGAAAACACAAGGAAGAATATAACAAAGAATCGTCCAAGAACCAAAGATAAGGATACATAAGCATGGTTTGCTCCAAACACCACCTCATCACCCGAGTTGAGCATGCAGCTGCTACTCCTCTTGATAGTTGTCCCATTTACTTGCACCAGTCCCTTGCTCCCCATAATTTCTAGCACAGCTGAGTCACTACCATCGCACTGATCATGTCCAGAAACAATGAGTACTCATACTGCATGTACATATCTCTAAGGATTTCATCTCCAAAAAGATAGAAAACCAAAGTACATACACCCAAGTACAATCACAAATACATATATGTGCTTGCTTGCTACTCACTTAATTGTCATCAAAACCATGCCTAATTTCATAACTATCCTACAAAACTTCTAACTAAGTAAAATTACACTGAAACACAAGGTATACCTGGGTGTGCTTTATTCTGCATAGACTCCCACTAATAGTGTGATCCTTCAATGATAAACCGCAGTTTCTACTCGCCCCAATCATGAAGTTATCAGTGCAAATCGAAATATTCAGATTCTGCGGCATATAATCAAACAATTACCACACAGAAAAATGAAAACCCACTTCCCAACTCAATTCAACCTTATAAAAAAAAAAAATAAATAAAATAAAAACACAATCCCAACCTGTGCAGACTGTGATAGAAGCTTGGCCCACGGGGTCGAAAGCTCGTAGGTCGAAGCCGGGTTTCGCTTCTGATACACACTCCACGAAGAGAACGAACTCCTCGGCTTATCAACTGTCGAAATCGGATTCGGCGTATCTCCTAACATAAAAATAAAAAAGAACAAAACTTTCAACTTCGAGTTTCGATAATCGTAAAGTTTTGACCGAATCGAAACGCACAGACAAAGAAATGATGAAGCTTTGAGCACAGTGAGAGTGTGACAGAGCGAAACAAAAAAGAAAAAGAAGAAAGAAAGAAAGAACTCACCGTCGGCGATCGGAGCATCAACGGCGGTGGCTGGCGCGACCTCGTCTTTCTGAGTACTCACGGCGTCTTCTCCGACGATCGGAGCATTTTCCGACGGATCTGCCGTCGACGGCTCGCACAATTCTTTTGAATTCTCAGCCACCGCTTGAGTCGGTTTCTCTCCGCCATTCTCGACCTGAAAATTCCACAACTTCCCGTCAAGAAAACAAGCCCTAGACCAAAACGACACCGTACAGATCACAAAAACAAAAAATCGAAAATCTTGAGCGTTGAATTTCATTTCTTTAAAAAAAAAAAAAAAAAAAAAAAAAAACCTTTTGACGCTTTGGTGAAGGAGGCTTATCTTCAGAGGAAGATGATCTTTTACTATTGTTGTTGTTGGTGTTACCAGAGAGAGATCCACTTCTTCTTGTTGAAACCATGCCTCTCTCTCTCTCTCTTTCTCTCTCACTCTCTCTCTCTCTTCTAGTCTTGTTTTTTTGGTTTTTTTCTTTTTCTTTTTGCCTCTAAATGTTAATGTGAGAGAGAGAAATGACAGAAAAGAGAGTGTGTGAGAGAGAGGGATATTATAGGAGATAGATTATAGTATGAACTTTATTGTTTTGTTTTTGTTTACCAAAATAAAATAGAACTTCATTGTTTCCTACCAAAAATAAGAAAACTTCATTATGCAATTTGGTTAATTTGTGTTTTTATTTTTATTTTTTGGGGTTAAATTTGAATATTTGGGCTTATCTTTTCTTTTCTTTTTTGAAAAAATTCTCAAAAAAGTTCAAAATGACTGAAAATATCCTTATCGTTATCTAGTAGATGAGGGCGGATTGCGTTTCGAACAACATCTATGGGTCGGAGTTAGGTGGATGACATGGCACAAGTTTCCTTTTTTTTCCCTTCTTTTTTTTTTTTTTTTTTTTTTTGCAAGTGTTATATCAACATTTTTCATCTGTTATATGATGATAATGATTCTTTTCTTAGCAATTTTGAAGGTGAAAGAGTTACTTTGAGAGTCTTAGTGATGGAATCATTAAGTCATAATCCGTTGAATAATTGTATCATCAACTATTTACTTGTCTTAGTGTGATGAAGCTTATTTTGAGTTTATTGGATTTTTGTCGCTTCTAATGTTGTTGTTAAGTAGTCCATCGAACTTGCTTCGATTGGACCCATACCATTTTTTCCCTATGCAAATGACAATCCATTGATTTTTGTCAACTTTTGTCATTCCTTTCTCCCATTTCATGTTTATTCATTTCCAATACTTTATACATATACGTGAAATTTTTTCAAGTACTCATGGCATATTCTCCTCTCACATGAATGGTGAATCTTACTGATTGAATTCATAATAAAGCCTATTATTCATACGAGATGAGTGAATATTACATCACTGTATTTTAGAAGTACCAAACGGTTACTCTCAGTCCATTCCATTCAATAGTGACATCTCAAGGCCTTGGCCTTAGGTCCCTACATGTCCCAAATTTTTTTTTTTTAAGGTTTCAACTTTCAAGGCCCTCCACTAAATAGACAAAAGGTCCCAAAATTGTACCCAAGCAAATCCCAAAATGTAGAATCATAGCTAACTTATATATATATATATGTGTGTGTGTGTGTGTGTGTGTGTGTGTGGAGGGGGGTTTGCATTCTTTCCACATCTTCAATAAGGTTCCTAAATTTTTGAGCCAATATTTAATACAAATGAAACCCTAAATTGATTATAAAAAATAAAATAAAAAATGTGTTATGAGTCTAGTATTAGCTATGCTATGCCAAATACTAAAATAACACACGAAATTCTACTTTTGCTACTTTAATATAGTATTTGAATTTTGACAATACACCCTACATCAAATGTTCCATTTTAACATTACAACATATTAAAATAATATAAACAACTAATAAAAAATTCATTTAATTTCTCTAAAAACACCCATCTCTCTTATCTTTTACCTGTCCCATAACTCATCCAACACCACCAACAACCCACCACATTCACTTCTCAAAATCCATCCTAAAAAATAAACAAACCCAAAAAACCCATAACTCGTCAATCAATAGAGAGAGATCCAGTGCCGTGGTGTGGTGAGGTGGAGGCGTGGTAAGGCCGAGAGTGTGAGTGAGAGAGGAAGAGAATGAGAAAGGCTAAGAATGAGAGTGAGAGAAGCATGAGAGAGAGAGAGAGAGAGAGAGAGAGAGAGAGAGATGGAAATATGTGAGGGGAGAGAGAAAGGAAGAAAAAAAAGAGTAAAAAGTTTTAGCATTTCTACGATACAATTCTACTAACAAAATTGTATAGTTCATCCATACTAAATTTTTTAGCATTTGGAACATTTGATGTGGAAGGTTTTTTGGTGTGCTAAATGCATAGTTTTAAAAATCGGATCGGACCGTCCAATTCAACCACGAATCGGGCTAAATTTGGTCCAATAAAAACTCCTAAAATGGGGAGCACAAGCAGTTCTTTAATTGTACTAGATTTTAAAAGCATGGCTAAATGCTAAAAATGTAGCATACCTAATACTAATGCTCTTATGATATGTCAAATAAGCATTGAAGATTGCCTAACAACTAGTAAAATAGATATTAACAAAAGCTAAATACAAAAAGTATATTAACAAATTTTATCTCATTAGGCCAGAAGAACAGTTGTTTTTATTGTTATTTTGATAGATAGAAAGAACGCTTTTTAAATAAAATAAATATACAAACTTAAATTAACAAATATTTATTTTAAAATTAAAAATTTATTAAAACTTATCGTCTTAGACCCCAAAATGTATTGAGTTGTCCATGTCATTCAATTTTTTTCCATTATAAGGCACATAATATTTGTCTCTGTTTTTTGAAAGCTTTATTAATTTATAGACTTGTTATAGCTTTTTTATACTTTTATTATATGTGCGTTTGAATCCTCTATTGAACAAAAATGTGAATCCTTAGTTGAATTCCAATTTTTTTTTTTTTTTTGTATTGAATGATAATTGAATTTAACTATATAATTCATTAGTTAATGCAAACACATAATTGAATTTAATTGGAGGAACCCAAGTCACATCATTTAAGAAATTATACTTAAATTGTGTATTTTAAAAATGTAGGCATTAAAATTAAATATTTTAAAATCTAAGCATGATTTTGAAATTAGTCAGTTATCTAATAATAATAGGAGAAATTTATTTATTTATTTATGAAATAGGACAAAGTTTGTCTACAAACTTGGTTGACTACGACTTCCACAAAAAAAATTAAAATAGTTACATATTTTGAAAATGTAACAATTGAATTGCATATTCTTTATTTTCTTAACACGTGTCAGACTTTGACACAAATATTAAGTAGAGTTGTAATCAAACTTTGTCCTTAATAATATAACTTTTTTAATTTCCTTGTCAGCTTCGGTTGGTGCACAGAGATTCCTTGCAGCGCGCGTAGGTTAGCAAACATGTTCTGTTTGTGGAGGTAGATAATAGATTGGTGAACTTGTCCAAAGATATGTCAAGGTAACACAATGGTGATATTTTGTTAAGGGAAATAATTAGTTTAGGCTGCCTAGGTTAGATTGACATTGATATATGAATTATTTTAAAAAAAAAAATTCGAGAAGGAGATTTATTTTAAATTATACCATGAGATGTTGAAATAATGATTTGTTTTTTTAGAAAAAAACACGCATTTACGTTACATTAAACATTTGTTTGACCATTCATTGTTTATTAAGAAAATACTAGTCGCTAACTTGTGCAATGCACGGGAATAGATTTTGGATGAGTTTTAGGGGAAAAAATCATTATTTTTGAGTTGGAGTAGTAAGCAAAAATGCATAAAATTTAATATATATATATATATATATATATTGAAAGAAATAACTCAAAGTTTTATTAGTTAAACAGAAGAAAGAAATGTTGTTTTATTTATTAGTTTTTTGTGGGAAGGAATAAGAGACGAAATGTTGAATCTCTAATTTAATTTGTGTTGTATATATAGGTATATAAAATATATATTGTAATATATATACTAAAAGGTACCTATATAAATAAGTATGGAATGGTGCTTGTAAATCAAGCACCTTCCAAAAAGCTTCATTTTTCACTTTTGCAAAAATATACCACTACCCACAAGACTATCTCAAGAGAGTCAATACTGAATAGAAACATGTTTTGATAATACATTTGAATTGTTTTGAAGTTACCGCTAATTTTATATATAAATAAATAGATATAAATATTTATTTATGCATTTATGTGTTTATTAGGCAAAACTTAAATAAATTGTTAAAAACTCTAAGATTTATAATAGTTGATATACTTCAATATTATCAATAAAAATTTATAATTATTATTATAAACTAAAAGGATAAAAGCACCTGTTTCCAGATGCTATTAACATTGATAATGTGCAAAAATTGAATTAGAATCAATTCACGTGGTGTGTCAAACAGGTATGGGCACGTTTAACAAAACATCATACTAAAAAAGTTAAAAAGGAGACCCAAACTACACATCTGGGTAAAGCAACACGAAGAGGAAGAAAAAAAAAGAAGAAGAAGAAGGGCGGGACGATGTCAATGTACCGGTACGAAAAATTCAGTCTCTTTCTCACCGTATCTTCTGTAACTATCTCTTCTTGCCTCTTTATTTTTCTTTTTCTTTTCCCCACAATCAAATCCTTTGTTATCCCTCTCTTGTAGTAGTGCTCTTTTCTACACTGATCCTTCTCTTGTGTTCTCTTCAATTAGTTAAGCCATTCGGTAATGGAAGTTGTGGAGATTTGTGGGTTGGAGTAAATTGGCCTTGGACCACCAAAGAAATGTTTCAAAGTTGTGGACAGAAAAATAATTTCAGAGAGAGTGAGAGGGAGAGAAGAGCGTACTTTTTGTGGGTATGGTGGGTTTTGATTGAGGAATTTGTGTTTTTGATGGAAGAAGTGGTGGGTCTTTGGATGGAAGGTGGGCTTTGCTGTGGGACTGAGGAAGGAGCGTTAGGGGAGAAAAGTTTATCGCGTTTTAAAAAAGCTTTATTTTGCTTTTATGTTTTTTTTTTTAATGTTTTTTTAAAATATTGTACAACATGAAAAATGGTAGAAATTTCAAAAGTTTCGGTTTTTTTTATATATATATATATATATATATATATATATATATGAGAATTTGGTCTCCCAAGGTTATAAATATGTCCATGTTTAGCTTATTTTTTGAAAATCCTATGAGAATTATTTGTTGTTCTTCAAATATTCTTACGTTCATGAACGTAATTTCAAGCATATTAACCGTCATTTGATGTGGATTCCTACAAACAAATAATAAAAATTAACAAGACAAAGTTTTCATGCAAACCAATTTGAAGGAATTTCCTCCAACACATTACATGATAATATATAAAATTATCCCTATGTATTGTTTAAATAAATCTTATGGCTTATAAAATAAGTCACATGACTTATGTGATTAAAAATACACGTACATGATTTTATTGATTGCCACGTCGTAGGTTAGAGGAATTCTCGTTCAAGTTAGTTTATAGGTAAACTTTTTTTTTTTTTTCAAATGATGTAAAAAGTCAAATTTTCTAAATCAACAGCTTAACATTTTCAAATAACTTATATAACACCAAAATAATGGTTTCTTTTTTTATGGTTTGACAGAACATAAGGGATAAAAATAAAAAATTAAAGTCAACAATAATCTTTAAATATGAAGATGATTCTTTAGCAGGGACAAAAAATAATTTGTTGAAGTTTAAGGAAAATATATGAATTTCATGCAAATTTTAGAAACGTAAAAAATATTTTAGCCACTAACAAAAATACAATACTTCTACCCAAAGAGTAGTGGCACTATCCATCATCTCTCTCATTAAAAGAATATTAATTTGAACCCCTCATAGGTAACAAATTAGACCTTGAGGATTTTAAAAGTAACATAGTAAAACATATAGTTTAAAAGGTAACAAATTAAATCTTGATGTTTAGGAGAGCAAGAAATTAAAACTTAACTCATTTAGGTAAAATAACATTGTGTTTGAGGTTTAGTATAGTTACTTTTAAAAATATTAAGTTTAATTTGTAACTTTTGAAGTACATAATAGGTTTTTTTTTACTATAAAAGAATAGAGTTTTTTTTCTTTTTTTTTTTTTTTGATGGGATAAAAGAATAGAGTTTAACCTGTTACTTTCTAGGTGATAGTTTGAATTGTAAAACTTTCTAAGGTAATAGTTTGCTTTTCTTTTTCTTTTTTTATTTATTTATTACATCACTCATATTATAGAATTTAAATTATAATATATACAATTCTAGGAGAGGGAAAAAAAAAAAAATATATATATATATATATATAAGCACAATGGATCTAGGTGAGGTTTGAGTAACCGTTGAATGTTGTCATGGTTGAGACAGATAGCAGGAAATGATGAGAGTTGTCTACTTGTCTTTTTGCTGGAAACAAACATACGTTACGGTCATGCATGGTTCTACCATATTTTGTATACGTGGGACATGCCTAACTTGCGCCACTGAATACAGTTTTGTACTGCCTTCAGAATTTTTGACCAATTGGCTCAAAAGCATCACTGGCCCACTCTTTCTTTTTTCCCCCTTATCTCTTTTTTTATTTTTATTTTTATTTTTATAAATCGATAATTGAGAGTGATTTGAATTGAATGTGGACGTGAACTTTTTCTAATAAAATATCAAAAAAAGACAATTAAGCTTCTCAGAGGCTTCTACCCCGGTTATCTCTCTTGAAATCAATCCACTTCAATCTTTGAGAAGTGTATTCGACGAATTCTTCCTAATACAGTGTCCGTTACAGTCGCAGCGAATGTTGCCTTCACATCAAACTTTCTTCCTCCACTTTTATATAGCTTCCTTGTTAATTTTAAGATAAATTGCAAATTACACTTAAAATTTGAGGGTGTTTGAATTATATACTCCGAAATTTTAGAATTTAGATTTTACCCATGAAATTTGAGAGTTTTTGAATTTTACAATTTGACATTTTAGAATTTAGAATTTACCCCCTAAAGTTTGGAGTATTTGGATTTTACTCTCTAAAGTTTGGTGGGTGTTTGAATTTTAAATCCTGAAGTTTTAGAAGTTTGGAGTGTAAAATCTAAATTCTGAAACTTAATGGTGTAAAATTCAAACACCTCCAAATTGTAGAGGGTAAGATCCAAATTTTGAAATTCCAGGGTATAAAATCCAAACACTTCTAAACTTTAAGGAAGTAATTTATAATTTACCCTTAATTTTAATAGCTAGAGTGCTTTGTTTTTTATTTTTGAGAAAATTTTGGACATTCAATACGTTATGTCAATGGGTTCTAACAATGAAATCAACTGATATAATCTAATATGAAATAAATGCTGCATTGATATATCGAGTAATTTCAAGTATCTCTTACTCAAATCCAGAAATAGACATGAAACTATGAGGAAAAAAAAAAGATGCTAGTTAAGGTTATGCCTAGAAAATAATATCTATCAAAATGCATCATTGTATTTTTCAACAGATAAATTGATGTGATTGTAATAAAATGACATTAGTTAATCATGTAATCATATGGATGAAAATGATGCATGATTAAAGTAAGAAAATTTCAGAGACGTATGAGTATTGTGCATTCAACGCAAAATACTGACGTGTATCTATTCATTTTATTTGTTTATTTATAAAAGTGTATCTATAAAATTGGACTGTAATTATACAAATGATGATAAAGGTATTGGATATAAAATAAGATGAACACTCTGTTCTTTATTAATTATTACAATCCCATTTGGCTGCCACATCTCATATTATAGCTCTTTCTTTTCCTCTAAAACAATTTGGCCAAACTTCATTCGTGGGCATGATCTGAGCAACCAATCTTCTCATATTAACCAAGGTTTTCAGACTCGGACCATTCATTGAACCGTAAAAGGGAGAGGTTCAAGGTTTTTGAGGTCGCGCGAACCGAGATCAAATCGTGATAACGTCATAATTAATTTATAATTATTTTAAATATATATAAATATTAAATTAATAAAAAATAGAAAAATTTGAAAAGGTTATGATATAAAACAAATTTTTATATCATAACTTTCACAAAACAAATAAGAAATGTCAAATCCTTAGCAAACATAAATATGAATTACTCAATCAATCCGTAAAAGTACAAAGTAAAAATGCATAAACAAGCCTCCAAGTTACACATTGTTTCTTACAAAAATACATAAAACTGATTTCTAAAAAACAAAATAGAACTTCAAACTCCAAGTTACACACTATGTCTTACAAAAAGACATAGAAATTATCTCTAAAATACAAAATAGAATTTCAAAGTTCAAACAGAATTATTATGATCATAGGTTATCACAAGTTCGAAAAGAATAAAAGAAAAATGACTATAGGTTATCAAATTGTTTACATATAAAGTAACCTTCAGTATTAGACGAAGGTTCTGCACTTGCTGAATACGCACCCTCTTTATAAATTGCATTCTTTAACTCTTCATATCCTAGATATGGGTCTTCCTCTTTCACAAATACCCAAAAATTAGTTTTGTCGATACAAAAAGGAACACAACAGAGCTTCAAACCCCTAAATTTACACACGAACTATTCTATGAATCATTCACAAAATGTGTCAGAGAACAAACAACTCCCAGAATTGAAATTAGTCTATAAAGCCTAAAATTCCTCATGAAATCAGTCTATAAAACCTTGCTCAATCCAACAATTCCTCACTAAAATTCAACAATTCTCCACCAAAACCCAAAACCAAAGGGAAAAACCCTTTTCTTTTATAAAGTTTAGGCATTGTTTCATAAACAAAATTATTTTGTTTTCAACGAAACGAGGTTTACATAATAAGCACACAACATTGATAGAAACACAGATAGAAAAATAAATTAATTTTTTTTTTTAAATCTCATCAATTTTCTACTCAACCAAACAAAGCATTGGAGCGAATCTTCACTAACAAAAGATGATATGTATATATACAGAAGCTTACTGGAACCCTTTGTCGATGGAGGTGCTTAAAGATCTGAGGCTGAGGTATGTGGTGGCCGACGGCGACGAGGGAGAGAGGCAGAGATGTAATGAGAGTGATAAAGAGGCAAAGAGTGATTGAGAGAGTAGGCGAGGGCAATCTGGGCTGAGGATGTGGTGGCCGACGACAACGAGGGAGAGAGGCAGAGATGAGAGATGAGAGATGTGATAAGAGTGAGAGAGAGGCTAAGAGCTCAGAGCGTGAGACAGTGAGGCGAGGGTTTGTGTTTTGTTTGAGAGTGATCCTTGCCAAAACGATGCTATAGCCATATAGGGGAAAAAAAAAAGAGCTGTTTAAGGCTTGAAAAATTGGAATCGCCTGAATCGGTCATGGTTCACAGAACCGGGCGGTCGAACCGCGGTTCGTATGGGTCACTGCTTTTTTTGCTTGGAATGGTTCTTCACGTTAAACGGACCGCAAAAATGGCCTGTTCACGGTTTTTCTAGTTGGACCGTACGGTTTGGTCTGGGTTTAAAAACCTTGATATTAACTACAATAGTTTCTCTTACCATTGTGGTTGTGAGGCGCCCTATGTTTTAATTCAAATTGATCTCCCAAAAACACAAATTAAGAACAAATTTTTTTTTTTTTTTTGTTGAGAAGATCATTATGCCATCTGGAGGGGTGGAGGTTATTGAAGCCATGACAGCTAGGAGGGCAATTCTTTTGGCAGCAGAGTTGGGTTTTCAACAGTGTGTTATCAAAGGAGATTCAGAAATTGTGTTTAAAGCTTTACCAAGAGACGGCTTTGATCGCTCGAGTTTTGGTCACATTTTAAAAGACTGTAAGTCAATAATGGGTTTGCTACAAACCTGTTCTTTCTCTCATGTTAGATGGTAGGATAATGGGGTTGCCCATGCCTTAGCAAGGAGAGCTAAGAAATGTTTTCCTCTTTTGGTGTGGATGGAATTTGTTCCACCAGACATTTCTTTTTTAATTCATGTTGATGTAATCCCTTAAGCTTGTGTTTCAATAAAGTTGCATAGATTTACTTTTCCTCAAAAAAAAAAAAAAAGAACAAAAAATTATTTGACAAACAATTAACTATCTCTCAATTGGTGTCTTGGTCCAAATGATAAAGAGCCTCCATGTGGACATCATAAGTTGAAACTATTTCTCTAAAAAAATTGGGACACAAAAAGGAGAGCAAATAATCAAACTAGAAATATATATATATATATATATATATATAACTAAATAATTCATGCTTCATACATAGTTGTAATTGTTAATAATTTATATTTTTTTAAATATATATTGTGGGGCCTAATAATCTGGCAACCCCGGCCCACCTTATATCCGGCCCAAGGCCCATGTTGAGGATAAGGATACATCTGAGGAGGAAGGCAGATGGCCCAAAACTGCCAAGAAATGTCGTTGAGGACGATGTTGTCCTAAGACGGCCGAGACCGTCGAAAGGGGAAATAACGAGCCACCAAGAGCAGCCTTCTTGAGCATCCAAAGAGAAAAAGCAAGTACAACGTGTCAGCAACGGAAGCATGGTGGAGGAGCAAATCAAGGATGAGCTGTCACCTCCACATTAAATGCCCACAACTAACGTCCTGGCCGCATTAATGAGGAAATGACCCCTGAACAATGCTGCCTTGGTTGCTGCAACCTACAGGAAGAGTGGGAAGGCGGCTGATGGGACTAGCACTCAAGTAGCGGCCTGGTTGATCAACAAATGTAGGGCTAGGATCAATTGAGAGAGGAATATATAATGTAAGGAATCCTTCCGGAAAGGTGGACGAAAAATCTGAACAATAGAATACTGTAGCAATCTGTATCCTCTCAAAAAACCCTTGTAATCAGTCTCTAAAGAAATGATAAGAACTCTAAGCTCTTGAGAGCAAAGCCGAGGAGCATCATTGCCCATCTTAGCTCACGTTCAGGCTATTGAATCCACATGCAACCATGCATGGCCATTGCATCCCTCATTAGGGCCTAGTTTTTGAACCCGCTCTCTACAAATTCATTGTACTGGGCTAACTGGGCTTGAGTCCACTCACTCAACAGAATAAGTGATCAAACCCGGTCCCTACACACACACACACACACACATATATATATATATATTTATACTGAATTTTTTCAATATTTTTCCCTAAACAGTTAGAATATTAGTAAAACTAAGATGTAGTTCTTAATTAAGTGTTGTATCTTAGGAGTTTGGACCCTTAATTAATAAATTCAACCTGGTTTCATTCACCGATCAATATATTGTGAAATTTAATTGTCCTTGAAAAGATAATTTATAATATTATCTTTATTGTCCTTAAAATTATTAGTTTTTTAGACAAATTCATTACTAAAATACTTTGTTCAATAACTAAAGTCTAACATTGCCAAGAGAGACAGTAACCATCTAAAATATTATATTTATTTTGATACTCATTGTTTGATATTTTTAAAATTAATTTTTAAAAATACATTTTATAAATATGTGAAAATAGTCTAATTAATGTATTAAATTATATAAAAAGTTTGGATTCTTTTTTTTTTCCTAATTTTTTCAATATTTTTCCCTAAACAGTTAGAATATTAGTAAAACTAAGATGTAGTTCTTAATTAAGTGTTGTATCTTAGGAGTTTGGATCCTTAATTAATAAATTCAACCTGGTTTCATTCACCGATCAATATATTGTGAAATTTAATTGTCCTTGAAAAGATAATTTATAATATTATCTTTATTGTCCTTAAAATTATTAGTTCTTTAGACAAATTCATTACTAAAATACTTTGTTCAATAACTAAAGTCCAACATTGCCAAGAGAGACAGTGACCATCTAAAATATTATATTTATTTTGATACTCATTGTTTCGATATTTTTAAAATTAATATTTAAAAATACATTTTATAAATATGTAATGTGGGGGGTGAAAAGCTCAACCTAACGTATTGGGCTCAAGGCTCTATTTGAGGACCACTGTTTGTCCGAAGAGGTGAAAACACTCAATTAGAGGCTCATGTGAAAGGAGCACGTCTGGAGAGGAGCCCGTGCATGATCCGAGGAGACGTTCAATTGTCCGAGGAGTCCAATATCCTCGGATCAGAAGAAGTTTGGCCCGACAGGTGTCCGGGAAGCTCAAGTGATCCTTCTGACAAATGTAACGAGGGAAATGAACCTCAGACACGCATGAGGATAACAGGAACAGAGAAATATCTAAGAGACAGGCCTCAACCACCGCATTAAATGCACTGCACCTACCTTCCTGGCCGCATTTATGTGGAGAAGACCCCTGAACAATGCATTCTCAGCTACCGCCACTCACACAAGGCTAAAGAGGGAGTATGATGGGACATGCACTCAAGTGGGCGTCTAGATGATGAACAAGTGGACGGTGAAGATGTAGGAAGGGAGTACTATATAAGATAGGGATGTCTCTGATAGTGGGGATCGAAAATCAGAAGTAAAAAAGAGAGTGCTCCATTACTGTAGCTCCAAGAATTGTAACCAAAGTTTATGAAATAAAAACACCTCTTCGGACGTTACGTTTGCATCTGTCCGAGCACGTTTGAATACAAATTCATCCACAAACACTGCAGCCATATACTGTTAATTCACTACTAGCCTAGTTCTTTCACCCACTCTCTACAAATTTATTGTCTTGGGACCAGTGGGCTCAAAATCCATACCTTCTTGGGCTTGGGCTACAAAAATTGACCCTACATGTAAAAATAGTCTAATTAATGTATTAAATTATATAAAAAGTTTGGATTCTTTTTTTTTTCTCTAATTCATGTATCGCTCATAAAAACATTATGTAACAATACATTTTACATTTGCATTTTTTACCCCAAAATGTGTTGAATTCGCCCTAAACTAGGCCATATTTTTGCGGATCATGAATTTGAGCAAGGTTTAAAAAGAATCGATTTAAAACTGAATTGATGTATTAAATAGAAACGACACCAATCAAATGTAGTCATATTTATAGAAATGTAGTCATATTTTGCATGAAATGCATTTAACATAGTTAATATTTCATGATTTTGACATGATCATGGTAGTATTAGTATAAAAAAACCAATTCAATTGATATTAAAGTTATAAAAAAAACAAAAATTAAATATTGCTTTGCAGAGAAGTGTCCAACGGGTAGTGAGATATTGAAAGAAACTAATAATTTTTCAATAAGGTCAGAGCCGGCCCTTTCCCACTTAGCAGTTCAAACCTCAAAATATAATCTCCACTTTTATTGAACATCTTAACAGATATGACATTCTAGAAAGACCAATGGGAGAAGCATGGAACTTGTAGTGGCAGAGCTGCAAAGGAGTTACAGAATATAGATTTTACCCTATGAAATTTGAGGGTGTTTGGATTTTACATCATGACATTTTAGAATTTAGAATTTACCCTTTAAATTTTAAGGGTATTTGAATTTTACTTCTTAAAATTTAGGAGTGTTTGAATTTTACATCCTGAAATTTTAGAAGTTTAGAGTGTAAGATTTAAATTCTGAAACTTAAGGGTGTAAAATTCAAACGCCCTAAATTTCATGGGGTAAAATTCAAATTTTGAAACTTTAAGGTGTAAAATTTAAGGACCTCTAAACTTTAAGGGTGTAATTTACAATTTACCCTTAATTTTATTAGTAAAAATGTTTTGTTTTTTATTTTTGAGAAATTTTGGACATTCAATACATTATGTCAATGGGTTCTAGCAATGAAATCAACTGATAGAATCAACATTCTCAAAAAAAAAAAAAAAAAAAAAAAAAAAAAAAAAAAAAAAAACTGATAGAATCTAATATGAAATAAATGCTACATTAGATGCATCGAGTAATTGCACGTGTCTCTTACTCAAATCTAGAAATAGACATAAAAATATGAGGAAAAAAAAAAAGGATGCTAGTGGAGGTTATGCCTAGAAAATAATACCAATCAAAATGCATCATTGTATATTTCAACAGATAAATTGATGTGATTGTAATAAAATCACATTAGTCAATCATGTAATCATATGAATGAAAATGATGCATGATTAAAGTAAGAAAATTTCAGAGACGTATAAGTATTGTGTATTCAACATAAATACTGATGTGTATTCATTCATTTTATTTATTTATTTATTTATAAAAGTTTTTTTTTTAATAAGATTTATTTATAAAAGTGTATCTATTATATTGGACTGTAATTATACAAATGATGATAAAGGTATTGGATGTAAAATAAGTTGAACACTCTGTTCTTTATTACAATCTCATTTGGCTGCCACATCTCATAATATTACGGCTCTTTCTTTTTCCTCTAAAAGAATTTGGCCAAACTTCACTGGTGGACATGATCTGACCAACCAAACTTCCCATATTAACTAAAATAGTTTCTCTTACAATAATTGTGGTTGTGGGGAGCCCTATGTTTTAATTCAAATTGATCTCCCCAAAACACAAATTAAGAACAAAAAAATTAGTTTGACAAAGGTCAACAACTAAATTGGTAAACAAAAAGGAGAGCAAATAATCAAACTGGAAAAAAAAAATCAATATTTCTAACTAAATAATTCATTTTTCATGTTTGTAATCGTTAATAATTTAGATTTTTTAATATATATATATATATATATATATATATATATATATATATATAACTACTGAATTTTTTCAAAACTTTTCCACATCTAAACATGTGGAAAAGTTCTTAATTAGGTGTTGCACCTTAGGAGTTAGGATCCTTAACTAAATTTAATCATGTGGTTGCATTCACCAATCAAACATACGGTAGAATTAAATTATTCTTAAAAAAGATAATATTATCTTTATTGTATTGGTCAATTCAACCATGAAGTTAATTTCAATTGAAAGATTTAAGGAATTATGTATAAAATTTTCCCTTAAAATATTAAATGAATGATATACATATAAAGCTTTTAAGCAAATGGTTGCAACGAGGTTAGTTTATCATTATCATCTTCATCTTCAACTTAATTATCACAATTCACACACACAAAGAGGCCAAGAGGGGAAAATCATTACCATGGGAATGATCTTTCGCTATTTCTAGGATCAAAAGCCCAACCCAAATCTTTTTAACTGGGCTAGTCTAAAACTCAAAACTTTTCATACACTTGCTTGTCGAGCCAGTAGCACCTGACCATGTAATGCTACAATCTTGATATCAATGCAGATATATAACTCAACAGGAGCTATATAGAAACACAATTTTTCACAACTTTGCTAAGATAGGAAGTTGCAATTGGGGCAATATCTATATAATATGGGCCTATTATAGACACAACTTTTATTATGCACTAATTATATAATGTCAAATTAGCGGTTGTGAAAAAAGTCGTAAAAAATCGTCACTAGATTTATTATTATAAGTCACTGATTAGTTAATGAGGAAAGTGGTTCAGAATACAGGTCTTGATCTCACACATTGGAGGACTGCTTGAATCACCCGAACCTTATAAGCTTTCAAATTCCAAACCCTTTTATCATTTATCTTTTTGAAACCACAGGGCTTTAATGGAAATTACATGACTAATACTCTCTTTTCATGTCTTTATAGCAGAAGAGTGATAAATTGTTTTAGATCAAAAAACCAATTTTGGTAAGGCATCATGTAATCAAAACAAAAAAATCTAGATTAGTTGAGATGTAAATAATTTTTATTTTTTTCTTTATGTTGTTTTAGATGATGTATATATGGCCAAAAAAAAAAACATTTTTTTAGTAATGCGTCTGTATGGAAGGTACAGTCATTTACGTGTGTGCACAAATGATATTTAGGATTTATACCTGGATAAGGTATTGCATGTCCCAAGTTTGCCCACATAATTTTGAGTATTAAAACCAATGACTCTTAACAGATCTGAAGGGACAATGTAGTGACCCAAAAGGGGGTCTTGTATTTCATGGAATCCCACATCGCCTAGGGAAGCACATGTGGATGTGTTTATAAGGAATGGTCTCCCTTTAATGTGTAGAGGCATTTTCCCTCACTGTTATGTGCTTTGAGGGAGAACAAAACTGTGAGGGGCATGAGCCCCAAAGCGGACAATATCTACATAGTTGGGGCGGGGCCGTTAAACTATTATATATCAAAGAAATATGTTGATATTCTATATATAAATTGATATTTTATAAATGTTTGATGTGCACATTGACTATTCGTCTTATGAAAAACTTGTGGGACAACCTAAATTTATTTAAACATGTATGTGTGAATATATCTTTATATTTTTGAGAATTATGAATGAATTATTTTTGTGAGCATATTGAATATGTTTTAAAAACCTATAGCAAGTCGTGATTAAAAGCTTAGTATTGTATTTAGTCCTTAGTAAGGGACCATCATACTGCAGCTAGTCCTTAGCAAGGGACGGTCCCAGAAAAGGGGACAGTGCATATTTGATAGCTCCTTAGTAAGGGAGTATACTATTGAAAATCCAAAAAGAAAACTCCTTAGCAAGGGAGTGCACTTTTAGGTTTCTAAGAAGCCATCCTTAAGAAAAGGGATGTAAAGGAGGTTGTAGTCCTAAAAGGGGGTCTTGCATTTCATGGAATCTCACATCGCCTAGGAAAGCACATGTGGATGTGCTTATAAGGAATGACCTCCCTTTAATGTGTAAAAGTCTTTTCTCCCACTGCTATGTGCTTTGGAAGAGAACAAAACCGTGAGGAGTATGGGCCCCAAAGCGGACAATATCTACACAGTTGGGGCGGGGTTGTTATAGATGGTATTAGAGCCATGCCCTAACCGGAAGTGTGTGGGCCCTACACGCGAGGACGCGTGTGCCCGTAACGGGGGGGAGGGGGTGGATTGTAGTGACCCAAAAGGGGGTCTTGCATTTCATGGAATCCCACATCGCCTAGGGAAGCACATGTGGATGTGCTTATAAGGAATGACCTCCTTTTAATGTGTAGAGGCCTTTTCTTTCACCAAAGATTCTCTCCAAATTACTTTGAAAAGAAACACTCCAAACTCTTAATAAAAAATTAACATAGTTACATATTTTGAAAATCTAATTATTGAATTGCATGTTTTTTATGTTCTTACGCATATTAAATTTTTTTCAAATAAGATGTTATTTATTATTCACTCCATAAACTTATTTTTCTTGCACAATTTAATATTACAAAAACTTGAAATTTAAACCTTTGATTGATGACATAAGTATTGACCTTTAATCTACTTAAATTTTGCAAGCATGAAGGATGTAACAAAAAAATGCAATCTAATGATGAATTTGTCAAAATTCATATACAATAAAAATATATAAGAAGAGTTTGAAGTGGTTCTTTCCAAATTAGTTTAAAGAAAAACTTTGTATGATTTGAAGCTGCTCTTGCTACCTACTTTGTATGACCTGAGGGCTGCTTCAACAACCTTCATCAAAAAGTTTTGAAGCCAATGAGCTATAGCTCATATGACACTTCTCCTCCATAATAATGGGTTGGAGGATGAGGTCATTATTCAAGACCCACAGGGTGTGTGTGCAACTTACCATTAAAACTTAAAAATGTCACTCTGAAATGTAACTAATTTGAGTAATTATTTAGGAAAAATAAATATAATGGAAAGAAAAAACTGGAAAGGATATTACCAAAAAAATTAAAAGAAATGGTTTCAATATCTAATTGGAAAGGATATTACCAAAAAAATAAAAAGAAATGGTTTCAATATCTAATTGAGAGTTTAAAATTAGCCCCACAATAAAAGAAAATAAATTGGCAGTGAGAGGACCTCACATCAAGCACAACAGCCGCCAGGCAATCAGGGCACATTAGCTTCAACCTCTAGGCAATTGGCAGTTAGAATATCATTCATACTACATATAGAGGCTAGACTTTCTTCATAAGGAAAAAGGCTTATACTGAAATTTGAATCAGCAACTTCAATAGTTTCGTAGGTTTTGCTTTTGATATCAAAAAAAAGCCATCCATCAATCAACTCTGACCATATTATTAATTTCCCATGTCTGAGGCATTGATATTGGGTACAACATAGGAAATAATCAAAATCTAGTTTGAAATCCTTAGAAAAGAATGTATATCGAGACTCCCATTGATGATCCTCTACCATCATATATATCTCAAAAGATTTCTCATAAGGGTCAAGGTCGTTGAAGTCAATTAAACACAATTTCCCTTCAAGTTCCGACAACTTGGGCAAAGTTTTATCAAAAATTTCCGGTGGTGGAGTGATTTTTCGGACTGTTTCATCGGCCACATCAAATGCCAAAACCTCAACAAGATGCGTACGATGATCGCAGAAACCCATCAGGTATATAGTGCCATTCAAACATACTGTTCCTCGTCCGCCAAGATATTTATATTGCGGGAAATCATCGATGATCCTCCATGAATTTGAAGAAATTCCCACGGTTATTACTGCAACTTTGACTTTAGAAACTGGTTTTTTTTCACAAAAATCTTGAAAGATAATGATCACTTTATATTGGTCTGTCAAAGGAGAATATCCAAATCCAGTTTCATAAATACTCCTTTTCATAAAAGTAACAGTATCAGGACAAGGATGATGAATAAATCTGGGGAGGGTAACAAACTCTCCAGTGCTTGGATTACAAACATAAAAATCATCATCATCGGATAGGAAGATCAAACCATTAATTGAATATCTAAAACTCAAACATCCACCGATGGCAGATATGTTTTTTATCATCAGAGTCTTTATCCCACCCCCTATTTGTAAAGAAGATATTTCATAAGGAATCATAGTTTTAGAATCATAGTCGCGGGCATGCGGACCAGTACTAATCCCAATACCAATCCCAAAAGAGTTTTCCCTTGAAAGCTTAAAGTATAAGTCTGTGAAGTCATTATGGATTAATACATACCAGGCCTTACACACGGACTTCAATCTGAGGACGCAACGCAGTTGAAGCTTTAAGAAAATATTGAGGATGATTTGATGTGGGATGGAATCAAAAAAACTTCTGCCTGTTTCCATAGCTGCTTTTCTTTTTTCTTTGACTTGAAACTCAGCCATGTTTATGTAAGCAATCACACAAAGAACACAATTTACGAGATCATAGAGAAGCCTATTCAAATATTGCGGCAACCGTGTTATATATATATATATGCTTTAGGTCTTGCCGTAGTACAAGTCCTACACGAATAAGGAATAGTATTCTTAATGAGTAGGTTAAAGGCTTGATAATTATTCAATTCGAGTACTTTTTATTACGTGTCCAACACAAAGTATAACTTGGGAAGGAATAAAACATCCAAGGCAAGGATCCTATGTGGCACAAGGTGATGCACCTCAAATTTAAGCTACCAATTAAATAACAATACGATATATATATATATATATATATATTATATTCAACGTGTTTGTTTCTAAAAAAGAAACAAAGGACAAATTACTTGGCCAATTTCTCAGAACTCTCTCTCACTAATATGCATCCAATGTGCTGCATTCTCAAATTTTACGTCTAATATATCAGTTAACTCCATGATTATAATCCTAATAAGTAGGACACCCAGAAAAACATGAATTTTACGTCTAATGTAACAAGGTTTTCAGACCCGGACCGTTCATTGAACCGTAAAAGGGAGAGGTTCAAGGTTTTTAAGGTCGGACCGAGGTCGAATCGGGGTTGAACCGTGATGACGTCATAATTAATTTTATAATTATTTAAAATATAAATAAATATATTAAATTTTTTTTTGATAAAATTAGTAAAAAATGAAAAAAAAAATGACTAAAATAGTCCAAGTAAATATAGAGTTCTATCTTTCAAATGTATTTTTTTATATCATAACTTTCATAAGATAAATAAAAAAAATAAGAAATCCTAAGCAAATATAATAAACAAAACATATAAAAATATCATAGTTAATCTACTAATTATCAAAAAAAAAAATTATTAATTTACATTATAATATTTACATAACATTTACATTATAAACTAAATAAATGTGTATAATATTATATATTTTTTTATGTAAATATATTCAATTGTACACTTTATATAAATGTGCAATCAATTTATTACCATATCAACCAATAATTATTTAGCAAAAGAAACACACTTGATTTATCAAAATTACTGTTAAAGTAAACAAATAATAAATCACTGGTATCAAATTTAAATCTAACATAAAATATTATTAAAATATTAAAAAAAGTGAGTTGATGAAATCAAAAGCTGCCGTGGTACACAAATATCAACAAAACTAATAATTAAATATAATAAATATTGGTGAAAATCTGAATTTATGTGGTCTTCATAGAGTGTGGTACACAAAGTGGCAGGCCTCATTTCCTAAGCTAGAAAGTGGAAACTACTTTTACCAAATAGATAGATAGACTTCAAGTCTTCAACAAGCAAATGACAGAATGAGATGAGAGTTCTCAGCAAAGAAACAAGAACAATGAGAGACATTGCTCACTAGTCGTCGACTGGAGGTTGCAGAAGACAAGGATTGAAGCTGTGACTGGCGTCGGACGACTTGTGGAGGCAAACATTTGAGTTATTACAGTGTGGACACTGCGGCTGTGTAAGAGAAAATTTTAGGTTTTTTTTTTTTTTTCCTATTTGGAGGGATCTTGTAAAAGGAGATTTTTTTTTAAGAAAGATTATTGATTCATTGAAGATTGAGTAATTCTTATACTGCTATTTCTTTTTGGTTCTGTGTATCAATTGATTCTTCTTTTGCCTTCTCGGATTTTCTTAACAATGGCGAGGTGTTGTAATTTTTTTTTTTTTTTTTTTTTGCTTTTTTAAGCTCTTATCTGAACGTGAGAACCGGTTTTGGGAGGTTAAAGAACCGTTTTGGTGAACGGTTCACGGTTAACCGGGTCGGACCGTACGGTCCGGTCCGGATTTCAAAACCATGTAATGTAATACTAATAAGCATCCAATGTGCTACATTCTCAAATTTTATGTCTAATATATTAGTTACTTCATTATTATAATCCTAATGAGTAGGACATCCAATGTGTTAGAATCATTTTCTCTCTCCCTTGTGTGTGTGTTTGTTTTTCAAAATAAAAAAAAGAATGGGTAATTGTCCCATATTGCTTAAGAGGGCGTGTTGTGTGTAGTATAACTTGTCCCATCTTCCCTTAAAAGTTACTATGACTTTTGAGTGGAATTGTGGTGTGCCTTTGTGTTAGAACCCCTTTTCCTCTCCCTTGTATGTGTGTTTGTCTCTAAAAAAAATAAAATTAGGAATCAATATAGTTAGGAATAGTTGGAAAATAGAGATGATAGACTGCAAGTTCTTCGCGTTTCCATGGAGTAAGTTGTAATTAGAGCAACATTTATATAATATGAATCTTCTTTACACTATGAAAGCATATGGTAAATTTTTATTTATTTTATTCTGTCCATCAATTTTCGGCAAAATTAGTCCACCACTGATATTAATTTTTAGCGAAAATAGTTCTTGAAGTTTACTAAGTGTGCATTTTTGGTTCTGAAGTTTCAAATAAGCTTTAATGGTCCTTGAAGTTCAACAAATGATCATTGTTAGTTAATCCTTCTATTAATGTCCGCTAGTGTCATTGTGCACGTGACTAATGAAATAATGATGTGACATGACACCATTTTTTATAGTATGTAACTGTAGCGTTTTTCTTAACAAATTACGCATCCCCCTCGCATTAGAAATCACAGGATCAGTGCCGTAATATTAGAGTAGGTTTCTCTATCCTCTTGTATTGCTTACATAAATATGGCCGAGTTTCAGTTTAAAGAAAAAAGAAGAGCAGCAATGGAAGGAGGTAGCAGAAGTTTTTTTTTGATTCCATCCCACATCAAATCATCTTCAATATTTTCTTAGGATTGAGATCCCGTGCAATACCTAGGGTATTGCACGGGGTGCAATAGTTTTAATCCTAACCGTTGCTTTTATCCAATGCATATCAAACTGACACCTAATAATGACAGCTCAGCGATCCGCGTGACACCCATTTTCTGCCCTTTCTTTGCTCTCTTCTCTTCACCTTTCAGTAACCTAAAAAAAAAAAAAAAACTCTCTTTCTTCAGATCTTTCTCTACCCAAAATTCAAAAAATCTCTCTTCCATCAGATCACACCATTGTTGAATCCCCAAGACTACAGCTAGCAGCCACCGCGTCCCACACCTCCACTGCCAGTAGTAGTTTCGATAAGTTCTGGTCTCTCTCTTTAGTGATCGAAACCCTTAGAATTTTGTTTAGTCAATGGATTTCCTTTTTGAGTATAAAGCTTGATGTTTTGCTTGGGTTTGAAAAATTGGGGCTTTTGGGTAAGGCCAAATGTGTTTTGATTAAGTATCTGCTTGTAGTTGTTGTGTGGTGTTGTCTTTGACATCAGCCTAGAAATTATGTTGCTTGGTCATGAACTCATGATGTATGCTAAAAAATCATTATGAAATTTCTCTTTTTTTTTCCTAATTTTTTTTAGGTATCTGTTCCATTTCTAAATTTGGATTGACTATGCAGATGGGTATTTGATGGTGAAAAATATATTTTGTTTCTTGTAGTTCATTTTAAAGATATAAACTGTGGCTCTTGATAGGTAATGAGGTACAGTGTTTGTGAGCTTAGAATAATGATTCTTTGTTATGTACAACTGGCTTTATAAGCTACATTGCTACTCACAGTCTTATTTGTGAGCTAATTCTTGGTCAGAGTTTATTTAACAGCTTATGTGACATGACCGTTGTTATGGCTGGAGTGTTATGCTCACCATAATGTTGTGATGCATTGACCTGCTATTTAGAAACCATTCAGGTTCATAGCTTGGACATTTGACAATTCAGTTGAGCAATTATATGTTTTCAATTTTCTGTCAAATCTTTCTCTCACTCTGTTTCTCTTTCACTCTTTCTCTCTATTTGTTTATGTCAGTTTGTTCTAGAACATTCAATTATTTGCTTGTGTTTACTTGCAAAAGCCAAGCTTTTCTTCACTATTAAACATAGACCTATGTGTCTAACATGATTGCATGTGTGTCAAATATGCAGCAACTGCGAAATGTGGATCCTGTACCCATGGTAAATACACAGTTGACGCAGCAGCTGGGTCATTGATCCACGACACTGTGGGAGATGCCTGCCGGTCAGGTATGTAGTTGTACTGAACTTCGGACATGTTGAAATCATTTCTTTTTATTTCTGTAGGGTTCTTTGATTATTTGTAAATAGATGTTGGACATGGTAGCATTTCTCTTTTGGTTTAGGCAGAATTTTATTTAATCCAAAGAGAAAATGGTATGAAGCATAAATAATCGTGAATTTAAAAACACTCTTTCATTAACAACATAAATAAAATGGTATGGAGCAGAAATACTCAAAGTCAGTAGATCTCATATAGAAGCTATAGTAATCAATTAAAATGAATCCGCTGCCATTATTTTCCCAAATGTGCACACACAATTAGGCGTGGCTACACATAAGACAACTGACTTTGATTCCTAATTCCCTACTCCATTTGACATAGTGAGGCACTTTGTTCATTAATTTCAAAACATAATGCCCATCACCTCAGTGCTAATTTTAAAAAATGTCATTGATCTTGAATTGATCCTATCTGCTATTGAGCTAGAGTGAATAACCAGTTAACATCGTAACTAACATATAGCAAAATGTTCGTAACTAACTAGTTAGCCTACTGTTTCTTGCATATTATTATTATGTAGCATTCTTATAGTTATTTCGTGTGCATTATCCTAAGACAGTGCTCTTTCGTGTGCAGGGAGTGCCAGGCATGCTAAAGTGCAGACACCGATCTTGCAAGTTACCCCGGCATGGGCTAGACCCACGAATTGCTCGCTACATAACTGAGGCGGGTTTTGAAGGGTTATTCAAGGTTCCAAACTTGGAAGTGGATCACGCATTGATCACAGCACTGGTCAAGCGTTGGCATTCGGAGACGCACACATTCCACCTACCGCATGGAGAAATGGGCATCACCTTACAAGATGTTGAGGTGATGCTAGGGGTTCCTGTTGATGGGTTGCCAGTGATTGGGAGTGTCAAGCTACAGTGGCCAACGTTGTGTCTTGAGTTACTGGGTCATCGTCCTCCAGACCCGATACCGCATCCCCATGAAAACAAGTCTATCCTTGCTGGGGCGAGGCTAAGAGTCACCTGGTTGGAGGCACAATTTAGAGGCCCCCTAGCTGCGGATGCTACTGACGAGGTAGTGCAACGACATGCGCGCTTTCACATACTTCTCAGATTAGGGACCATTCTATTTATGGACAAGTCGGCAGACCGGGTGTCAGTGATGCCTCTACAGTTCTTGAATCGAATTAGCAACGCGAAGAGGTATAGTTGGGGTAGTGGAGCATTAGCCTGGCTGTACAGGCACTTATGCAAGGCATCGGAGACGAAGGCGATGCAGATGGGAGGAGCACTGATGTTGGTGCAGCTCTGGGCATATTCGAGGTTCCCACTGATATGCCCTGTTGCGAGGCCGCCACAATCGCCGGTGGAGGCAGGTCCCCTTGCCAGTCGGTATGTTATTTGATTAATTTGATACAATTGTCATGCCATTTGTCATTCACCGTAATCCCTGCATGTATGCCACTTGTAATACATTCACTAAGGACATTGCTGTCGAGAAGTAACCCCTGTTTCAAACCAAAAGTCTAATTGACATTAATTTAATGGATTACTTAACAAGATAGCATGCCAATATACACTGTTATGAGTGCAGAAGAAAATTACAAATACAAAATACTTTGTTTTAATAGATAATGCTAAGCCAGTACACTTAGATGCATCTATTAGTGCAATGGGAATCACAGTCACACACGTCATTCAGTACTTAATATGTACTCGGCCACAATTTATAAAAATAGGTTGTACAAAATATTTGCAAATAGTACATAATCTGAACATATTTAAGTTTAATATTGAAGATGTTTGTTTTTTTAATTTTGGCTAACTCATGAAAAAGTCTCTGTAATAATTTCATTTGGTAGAGTATGTAAACTGGTCATTTTTTTCAACAAGGAAAAAACGGGTTGTTTGTTAACCAATTTATATACTTTGTTATGAATTTATATCTAAATTTGTATTATTATGAAACAATGAATTTGTTTGCGTTTATTATATTTTCCAAAGGCATATTCGTATGCTCAGAAATTCACAGTCTAGCCTTTGTTTTTAAATCTTTTTTTAATACTAACAAGTGGGGATGAAACCAATGAAATCACCTTCGGATAAAACATCTAAACTACAATGGTCTTAATGCCCTTTGTGTGCGTTTGACTCACATGTAGTGCAGTAGACCATGGTACACCAGACCAGATAGCTCCAATATCAGTTTCATGTTTATGACAACATCCTAATTCACTTTTTCCCCCCTATCATATGGGAATTAATATATTTTCAGTTCTGAGGGCATAAAATTGGCCAAACTAGAAATTATTTGTTTGCAACACTTCATCAATTGTAACTACAGATCCATTTAAATTTTAAGCATTGCAAAGGTTTTAGGTATTTCGTTACTTATTTCTAATAAGTATTTTCCATCGAAAATATGAAAGCTAATTAATGGCTTCATTTTTGCTACGCATTTATTTTCGTGGCAGCATTGTTGTTTGATATTAACTAATGAGCATTGTCTGAACTTGTGTGTTTACTAGATGGAAGGGCTGAAGAGCACGACAGAGCATGCCACACATGTGCTAGCTGCGTATCGAGCGTCACTGTCGAGTATACGAGCACACCAGGTATTTTACCGCTTCATGTCACAGGGATATAATTCTCCATATTTTTGTTTTTCACTTAGTAGGGTTGTCAACTACTGCATGTGTATAGTTAATAATGTAACTTTGGTCGATTAGACCATACATATATAAGGAATTAGTTACGAACATTTCAAAAAGGTGGGTAGTCAATATAGAGTACCTTCATTAGTAAGTAATTTTACACTGATGTTTGTCGTTTTGATTCCACACATATTTAGCTGTGTACCCTTAAAATTTATCCATCGGTTTTAGCTAGTACAACCAGTAGTATCCGGGTGCATCTTACCATGTCAAATCCAATAAGAGAGGGAAATAGGTCAAGAATGTCTTAGGATTTTTAGTGAAGTGGTTCTTCAATGGTCTTCTACATATCTGCTCACATTGAGGATTGACACAAATAAGTACGTATTTGATTTGTTTTTTTGTTAACCATTTATGCAGGTTGTCTAAGAGCCGTACAGGGATGTCCTAGACTCGTTTCCCTCATATTGCACTGCCGACCGACATATATGGAGGGCCATTGTGCCGTTGATCTATTTTTGGATAGTAGAGAATCATCATCCCGAACGTGTCTTTCGTCAGTTCGGGATGAAGCAAGGGCCATTGGATCTTGTGGATACGTCAGTTGATCTCCATAGAATATCCCTCTAAGGTAAACTAGAGAGGAATTGTGAGCAAGAACATGTTGTCTACATTGAGCGATGGGCCCATAGAGGGGAACTTCTTGCTGACGCACCGACATTGGATGGGGACACGATGTACCTTGCTACTTACATGGAGTCATATCGAAGGATGACCAGACGGTACATTACGTGAGAGTCGGCGTATTGGGAAATCCTGGTAAGGCAACAATTTGATGCTTTTTATGGATTGACAATATATGTGTGCTGCTGCATGCATTCTGAAAATTAAGTTTTATGGAGCCATTGAATCAATATTTTGACATCCATTCTAGAGAATATTTCATTTCTTGCTACTAGATATGCATTTGTCACAAGCATATGTACTGGTGTGCCATTTCAATGTTCATATATATATATGAATAAGCTCAACATGCATAATTTGTTTCCAAATTGGTCATGCACAACACAAAAGTAACCAGAAAAGTTTTGACGGGACTTATTTATTTTGCAGCTTGAGTCCAATGTGGAATTACAATCGCAATGCGAACCAGACTCCCAAGTGTACAACCACCTGAAGAGTACGCTGGATCTTGTTGGAGAGTTGAACCGAGTGGCATTGGAGAACGCGCATGCCACGGCGACTGAGGTGAGCACACAAGCCACAGGCCGTGGTGGGGGAGGTCGTGGATCTGGAGGGCGTGGACGTAGTGGAGGTCGTGGAGGTGGTCATGAGGATGAGGATGACTAGGGTAACTTCCAACTCTAATACCTCCAATTCTTACTGACTTCCACTTCTACTACTTTCAGTTGTAATTTATTTAGAGGACGTATTATAGTAGCGAAGTATATATTGTTTGGTAAGTAGTTTTTAGGGCTAATATGCATGTCCTTCTCTTAATTATGGTATAATTAGTTACAATGTTCTCCCAAACTTTAAATATTAAAACTAAGCACTTTAAATATCAACCAGTGGGAATAAGCACTTTTTCTTCCAACCAAAATATATATGTATTGAAATGTAAGACATGCAAACCTGTTTCATTCATTCCTTATAAACTACAATCACAATACTATTATCCACTTTTAACATATACACATCAATGCTAATATATTTAACACATTGATGAAAAAATAGTAAGTCTATTCATTTTTCCATTGAGTATAAAGCACAATAATATGTTTGCCAATGTAATTCCTTTTAAAAATATTTCTACGCGACCATGAAAATAAACTTAGCATTATATGAGGAAAATTCAAAGTTGTGATCACATTATGAAGTTCATAAAATTAAAAACGTTTAGGGTTTTATGTTTTGCCCTAAGTATATAAGGGAAACCCTAGCACGTTTTTATGTTGCTCATATTGTTGTTTATATGAATCTCTTGTGAGATCCTTGAGGAGCTTTCCCTCACATAAACTTAGGGTTATCAAGAAGGAGATTACTTAGACATCTTGATGATCATTCAGTTGTTGCCATAAGAGCTTAAAGATACACAAGCGGGTGTGCTTGTACATGCTTGAGAATCCAAGAAAGAAGGAGTCCATGGATTCGGAGCTTGCACGTGGTCGTGTCAGTAAGTTTTCCTGGTAGGTAGCAATAGGATGCTAGTGGTCTAAGTCCTATTGTATGAACTTCGATTCTTTAATATAGTGGATTTAAGTTTACCTTGAGGATAGCTAGGTTAAATCCTCCCCAGGTTTTTACCGGTGTCGTTTCCTGGGTCATCATATCATTGTGTTATTTATATTTCTGCTCATATATGCTTGATATGACTATATGACTGTGTTAACCTAGATTTGCATAATTTACCTAAGTTAATCACTTGGCTAAATAACTAGGTTAACCTAATTGCGTTTTAAGGGGTCTAAAAACCTTACAAGTACCTAGTTAATTGGATTAACCTAGTTATTTAGCCAAGTAATTAACTTAGTCAAATTATGCAAATCTAGGTTAACACAATCATATAATCATATCAAGCATATAGCAGCGGAAATATAAATAATACAATGATATGATGACCTAGGAAACCACACCGGTAAAAACCTGGGGAGGATTTAACCTAGCTATCCTCAAGGTAAACTTGAATCCACTATATGAAAGAATCGAAGTTCATACAATAGGACTTAGACCACTAACATCCTATTGCTACCCACCAGTAAAACTTACTGACACGACCACGTGCAAGCTCCGAATCCACGAACTCCTTCTTTCTTGGATTCTCCAGCAAGTACAAGCACACCCGCTTGTGTATCTTTAAGCTCTTATGGCAGCAACTGAATGATCATCAAGTTCTTGAAGAAATCTCCTTCTTGATAATCCTAAGCTTGTGTAAAGGAAAGCTCCTCAAAGATCTCACAAGAGATTCACACAAACAGCAATGTGAGCAACATAAAAACGTGGCTAGGGTTTGCCTTATATACCTAGGGCAAAACATAAAACCCTAAACGTTTTTAATGAGCTAGGGCTGAGTTGGAATTCTGCAGAAAAACGCATTCTGCCCGAGATTCGATTGATCGAGCCTAAGCTTCGATCGATCAAGCCAGGCCGAAATGCACTATTAATTCTGCATTAGCTCAAATCCAACTTTACATAAAAGACACAACTTTGAGCAAGTCTAAACAAGACTAAACAACCTGTTTTGATCATGGTTTGCCAACATTACACATTAGAGTTCTAAATACATAAATGCCGAAGTCTTTAGAACCTAACAAACTTCCCCTTTAGCAATTAGTGACAAAACACAACCTAAAAGCTCAAAGTTTACAAAAAAATGCTCTCTTACATAAAAATGCTCATTTCAACAAATCCAATCCTAACTACTATCCATCAATTTCAAGGGTAGACAACAGCTCAATTGAATTAACCGTGGTTTCGGAGCTTGCACGTGGTCGTGTCAGTAAGTTTTACTGATGGGTAGCAATAGAATGTTAGTGGTCTAAGTTCTATTGTACAAACTTCGATTCTTTCATATAGTGGATTCAGGTTTACCTTGAGGATAGCTAGGTTAAATCCTCTTCAGGTTTTTACCGGTGTGGTTTCCTGGGTGATCATATCATTGTGTTATTTATTTTTCCACTGCTATGCTTGATATGATTATATGATGGTGTTAACCTAGATTTGCATAATTTGACTAAGTTAATCACTTGGCTACTTAACTAGGTTAATCTAATTGTTATTTAAGGGGTCTAAAAACTTTACATTCTCCTTAATTATAGGGAAGTATCATCGGTGTTTAAGCATATACTAGGGAAGACTCTTCTTTTATTGCGCCTCATCTTCTAATTTGTTATGTTATCATAACTTTTGATTTAGTTGTTTGCAAACGTTCAATCTGATTTTTTTTTTTTTTCGATTAAGGGATAAAGAAAAAGGAAAAAATTGACAATTTTATCTAGTAAGCATGCATGAATGCACTAATTCACCTTACAAGCTTAGAGCATTGTCAGTTATAAGGTTAATTATATTGGCTTGAGGATGCGTAGTCTTAGATGTAAGATACTGTGAATGTTCAATTTGGCTTTCAATCTGTTGTTAACTATTTTCTTTCTTTTACCCCCTTAAAACATGGTATTGGGTTGTGAGCAATCATCAAAATACAAGCTCTTTGTTTTACTTAATTATAATAGTTCAACTAGTTGGAAATAATGGAGAAGTTTATAATATGAAGGATTGACATTTTTTGGATATTGCCTGTAGGTTTATCAATCCTTGGTATATGTCAAGAAGGGTATGAGGATTATTGAGAACAAAGCAGTATTGAAGAAGCCAGAAGTGAAGAAGAAGAACATAGTAAATAAGGCTTTAAATGACACAGTCAAAGCAAGGAGAAGGTTGACTTCATTGAGTGAAACACCTGCGTTTTGAATAAACAAAAAGGGCATAATCTGAAGGGCATAGTCATGGGATACTTCAAAACCTTTTCTTCAAAACAAATGGGCAAACATTAGTACATGGAACTTTGCATAAAGCTTGACTTGATTTCATGAACAACACTTGTACCCGTCTTTAGACCTTTTTTAAGGATAGGCTGCTCCAACTCATTTTCTACAAAAAGAAAAATCAAATGCATTATGTACATCAAAAGGGAAAAAAATCCACAAAGAAAAATTTCTCAAAAATCCATACCATCGAATCAAAAGCTACATATAGCAAATACATTGACAAGCTTCAAGTGGTCCATATACTCAGTCATGAAACTCAACTAACGTAAGAGTGAAAGCAATATCTTCCATTAAACATACCTTCTACTTGAAAAACTGAACCAATATAAAAACAAAAGCAATATCTTCTTTTAAACATACCTTCTATTTGAAAGGGAATTTGGCAAGAAACTAAGCAAAATTCCAAACACTTTTGTGTAAATAGAACATAGTTCAAAAAGGCTTGTTCCTACATGCACAATGCATCAAGCCTGAGCCTTGAGGTGCCATAAAAGTTTTTAAAATTATAGTATTTATTGAAACTTACAAAATGAAAAAGGCCATTTAATAATAAAAATTTAGATGATAAATATTTCTACTTTTATATGCAGTAAGCCAGATGTTCAATGTTTCAAACCCCCTTCACACAAGCATTTTGACCTACCAACTCAAAAGCCCATTTAATAATGTGATGCACACAACCATAACAAGATCAATTGAAATCATACAAAGTAGACTGAAATGGATATTTGATTTAATATTATGCTTACCAAAAAACAAAAGCAGTTCAAAGTACAAGAACTAATTCTAAGAATAGGTAATATGTTAATTAAAAAGTCAAGCACTAGCTAGCTATGATACATTGGGCATATGGTGCAATGTAGAAATATGATGCCAAGCTGCAAAAAATGTTATGATACAAATTTGGTTGACAATTCTACAAAATACTATTGATACACATGTAATATTGAGGACAAGAAATTTCTGCAAGGTAAGTAAAACTTAAAAAGAATTGTTACTGCACAAAATTCAAGTGGTTCAGCCAGGAATTGGACAGAAATTCAAAGAAGCACCTTTTGCATCAAATCAACCATATTTTGTCAATGAAAGCAAAGGTTGGACTTAGCCTACAAGCTAAAATGATAAAAGGAAATGAGATTTTAATGGTGAAAGATTTGTCATGATAATGAGCAGCAAGAGTTCAAAATTGGGCAAGGCAAACTTAACCATTCCATGGTAGAGCATTCTGACAAATTTTAATCCTGAAGCTCAAACCAACAACTAATAAAACCACACAAAAAAGAAACCAAATTCAGCACCACTAAAAAAAAATAGTAGTATCATAGTTTTTTTTCCTTCGTTTTTCCAACAACCAAACAAAGCTTTTTAGTAAAAAAATCATAGAAAGGGAAAACTTACTAGGCAATGCCTATGCTGCGGAGCAGTTCGGCGATGCTGGACTAGTGTGAGACTTGGCCTGCACGATAATGATGGCTAGGCATGAGGAGTCATGGTGGCAGTGGTAATGGCAGGGTTAAGAGAGAGAGATAGAGAGAGTGAAGCTTGGAGATGGGTTGGAGAAGAGAGAGATTTTGAAATTTTCAAAAAAGATGGGTTTGCTGAGTAAACTGATAGGCCAAGAATGTATTGACCCTTTGATAAATTAACCAATTAATTAGCCAAATTGATTAATTTATTAGATTAACATACAATATGCATGGCAGCACAAACAAATCACTAATTAAATTAAATGCAGTGGAAATTAAATTGACATGGTGATTTGTTTAGGAATGGGGAAAACCTACATGGCAAAAACCCCACCGGGTGATTTTAAGGTCACCACTCCCGAGAATCCACTATTATCAAAACAAGCAGTTACAAGTAAAGGAATTCTAGTACCTTATACCAACCTACAGTTGAACCCTTACCCCAATACCCAATTGGACTTGTTCTGTATTGACAATCTCTCCTTTTCAATGCACTGCTCCTAGTACGTGACTAACCAATAGATGCACGGATCCTAGTACGCGACTTGATCACCAACTTAAGAAGGATGTTGGCTACAAAGTTCTTCAGTTCATCACATGATAAAGATCACGAAGCTCCTTGGCCACAAAACCCTAAGGTGCATAAACACAGCAACTTCTTCAAAAGAAAGATGAACTAGGGCAAATTCTGTGTTCTGTCATAATTTGTATGAACACAACTTTGCTTCACACTTGCGCAACCTTTGAAGACCCTTAAAATAATCCTTATATATGTTTAGGGTTGTGAGAAAAGAAAGCCCAAACATATACGCATGGATTGGACATATCTGTTGGTGAGTAAATGGCCAGAATTAATACTCCATTTTTATTATGGAAAATGAAGAGCCATTAACCCATTTAATGGACTATCCATTTGGGTCTTTTCATTCTTTAGAAACTCCTTATCTCACCATTAATTGTGTAACTCCAACCCATTAGATTAATATCCAATAATTAATCTTGTAATACCCACTACATCAGAATAATAGACCCAATTAATTAGAATAAATTTGGTAGTAATTTCGTGAGGTCCATTGAGCCTATAAATAGACTCATTTAGACCCAATCCAAGTTACAAAAAAAAAAAATAGAGAGGTTCTTGGTAAGGAAGAGTGTTCTTTCTGGTGGAACTTTAGGCTTGAACACTTTGTGCAGAGGTTGTTCTAGCCATACGACATTTGTTGGGCTGTTGTATCCTAGGAGAGACAAGTCAAAGAAGAACTTCACTAGTTACAAAGTTTAGCCAACCAAGGGCTTGAATCTCCTTAAAGAGAGCGAGTGTCGTGCCTCAGTCCAAATAGTATTGTGTAATTTCTCCCTTTAAATTAATAATATTCAAAAGTATTATTCAGTTTCTCTTTGTGTTATTTTTATTATTATTATGTTTGCACCAACACTCCATTTGCAAGTACTCTGAAACCGTTTTATAATGCCAAATTAACAATTTGATATGACAGAGTCACACTTCTCAATCAGGGTAAAATTCCAAAAGCGGAATGAGAAATTATGATCATAATTGAGTGCTTAAGAGCCCAAACATGCATATGACCTTACTTGCCCGAGAAAACTATGCAGGCAAACATCAGCAACTTAAAAGCAAAAGGTTGTCAACGTAACTTAAGGGACGAAAGCATCACGTAAAACAAAAGAAAAAGAAAAATTACCTGCAAATAGCCACTGTCACAGTGAATGTAGTGTGAGCAATCAAGTTCAAGTAAAATGATCGCCTCCAATCCACTTCAACAGAACTCTCACCGACTAACGTATCCAACTGGTTTTGACAAAAGTAAAGAACGTTATTTTACGTGACCAGTAAACAACAAGATAAATGTATCACTGTTTTCCTATACAATTCATATGATGACAATGAATCCATTCTCCATATCTCATAGATTGATCACTTCTGTCCGTAACTCTTTTTCCATTTCCTACATGATGCATAAGTTCAAAATCATTCAGATAACATTAGCAAACAGAAAAGATCATTCTAAAAAGAAAAGAAAAAGAATGCAACTCTGTGATTAGTTTATTAAAATTACACTAAAAAAACTGGAATTTGCTGTGATAGTGTTGCTCTAACATAATATAGAAGAATAATTCATTGTGCATACTAAAGAGGAAAGTCTCACACAAACCTCATGTCGATGCCCAGCCTTGAAAAACGGAGTGGTAGAAACCGCCACTGTCATTGGGCCTTCGTTCAACCACCCGCCGTGGCGATGCTCCCGCGCACGCGGGGCCCGTTGGAGGCCCCTCTCTCGAAATGATAATGTGTGTGCGTGTGTGTGTAGTGTGTGGCGTGGTTCGCCTGGGGCTTCGAGTACTCTCTCTCTCTCGGTGGAGAAAGGTAGGTCTACCTTTGGTGTTATGGTAGGAATCTGGGCCAAATTTTAAGGTGTTAGGACATATGTGTTTTCACTTGTTAAGAACATATGTCACTTATTTATGTAAATTGGCTAATCCTTTGACAAAACGCACTCTACTTGTAATTGGGTAGTTCTAGGTGTTTTTAATACTTCAAGAAACAAGGTTTCAAGGTCAAGTGTTGAAGTCATCAAGTCTGTCCAAGAAAAAGCAAGCTGAAGTGCAAATTCATTAAAGCTCGACACCTGCTCGATAGCTACCTCGACACCTGCTATCTGTCGAGATTTATAATTTTAGATTTTCTGATCTGATTTTCTTGGGATCCGTGAATATGCTTTTGGGCCTTCTTTTCTTCTAACCCTAAACATATAAAAGGATTGTTTTAAGAGCCGTCAAATGGTACACAAGTTGCAAAAGCATTGAGCAATCTTTGTTCAAGCAAATTGTGATCAAAAGACGAAGTTCTTGACCTAGTTCATCTTCTCTCAAGAAGTTGCTGTGTATTTGCACCAAAGGGTTTTGTGACCAAACATCTTCCTGATCTTCATTGTATAGGATGAATTGAAGAACTTTGCAGCCAACCTCTCCTCTTTAGTTGGTGTTTGAAGTCGCGTACTGGGATCCGCGCATTGGTTAGTCACGTACTTGGGAGCCGTGCATCAAAGGTGGAAATTGTCACTACAGATCAAGTCCAATTGGGTATTGGGGTAAGGGTTCAACTGTAGGTTGGTAAGGTACTTGGGATTCCTTTACTTGTAACCGCTTGATTTGATAATAGTGGAGTTTCGGGAGTGGTGACCTAAAAATCACCCGGTGGGGTTTTTGCCGTTAGGGTTTTTCCCATTCGTAAACAAATCACCGTGTTATTTAATTTCCGCTGCATATTTAGTTTTTGGTGATTTGTTTGTGCTTCCACGCAATTGCATGATTAATTGATTAATTAATAACTTGGCTAATTAATTAATTGGTATAATCACAAGGGGTCATTCAGATTGTGGCCTATCATAAGAGATTACCAAAAGTAAGTGGAGTTACCACCAATCATTGGGTTTTTCTATGATGTGATTTGTCACTTGTTTCTAGTTGATTTTATTTCCAATCCTAGGTTAAGAAAAAGGGCATTTTTCCTAATCTAATGTGGATGGCAAAAACTCTTGATTCTTAGGTTCGGAAGTTTGGTTACGTGTGGGGAAGGTTAGGCACCCCACAATGCCTGCCCAAGGAAAGTCCTTTGTTTTTATAAAACCTTAATTTTCGGAGATTGGTAGTAAAAAACATGATTTTGGCATTGGCTTTCAAGGCTTAGCATGCATGGGAGTTTTGAGGTTTTGCCTTTGCATGGGTGTGGTCCCAATTTATGCTTTCTAAGGCATTTGAGCAAAGTGCCAGATTTCCACAGCGAAAATCCGGCGACATGCCACCTTACTTTCGTAGTGGAAATTAGGCATCACTTCGCCTTAGGTGACACAGAGTGTGACAATCGCACCGGAAGAGGCGAGCAGGTATATATATACATACATCGTGCATAATGCAAGCACACAGATCAGGAAAGTAAATGCCTACATTCCTAGAGCATGGCCCAAAATATAGATGCAGGAAAATAAACAGGGGTCGCCATACTTTAGAGATGAGGACAAATGGTACACAACATAATATACCTAATATAGCCCATTTAAGAGAAAAAAGGAGGAGGAAGGAAGGGGTTTTAAAGAGTACAAAACCAAATTGGAAAGGCTAAACTCCTAAATCTACTGAACATTGCTGCTTGGCTTATATCGACATGCTTGCACCTCGCCCTTTTTGCTTGTGCCTGAGAGACTGTGCCTTAGCTCCATGCGTTCTAGCTCCATGCGTTCTAGCTCCATGTGTGTACATGCAAAGGCAAAGACAAGAAACCAGCAGACATGCAATAGAAGGAAAAGGTGCAAAAAGTGTATGAAAGAGGCCTAAAGTAGATAAGCATGATAGACATGGCAAGCATAGCAAAAAGGGAAAAAAAGAAAGAAACAAACCAATAAGTAAGAAGGGAAACAAGCAAGAAAGCAAACAAACAAGCGAAACGGCAAACGAGTAAGAAAGCAAACAAAAGGTGGTGCATGCGAGGAACAAATGTAGTTTTGGATCGGATGTCCATAGATTCATTGCGTTGAAGTATGGACGACACATTAGCAAGCAAGACTCATGCATGAACATGTAAGCAAGTGTGTAAAGATGCATAGAAAGCCAACGGGTGGCATAAACAAGCATGGAAAGCATAGCATCGCACAGAGCGGAAAAGGTGAAAGGTATGCACGAAGCAATTGGCATCATGGAAATGCATACCAAATGGTTATATCCAAGCAAGGCCTCATGGGTGTCGAATGTAACCACACAACCACAAACCCGCTAAAGGCGTCAAGTGTGGCAAAGCCTAGAACTAGAGAGGCTAACGCAAGCATAAAGCATAGAAACAAGCAAACATAGACATGCAAATAGGGGTGATCCAAACCCTTTCATGTGGGTCTTAGTGTATGGACGATGACAAAGACCATAGGGTCTAGATTGGGTCCAAACCATTAGGCCAAAACACAATAAAGAAAAACAAAGCGACAAAAGGGCTACAATAGCACATAGCATGACAAACATAGCCTAGGTCTAGGCACACAAACATGGCATGGAGCGCACAAGCACATGGAATATAGCATAAAGCATGTGAGAACATAGATCTAAGCATGTAAACACTGATCTATGCATATAAGCATGGAAATATGCATGTAGGCATGTAAATGTACATCTAAGCATGTGAATGTGAGCATAAAAGCATGGAAGAACACAAATCCAAGTATATAAGCATGTGAAGACAAGGATCTAACGATAAAGCATAGGAATAAACACATAAACACATAGGTCCAAGCAAGGCATAGCCAACAACATCATACAAGCATGTGAGCATGTAACCCTAACATCAATATAGAACAAAAAGAGGCACAAAACATAGGAAACATGGCATAAAGCCTAAAGCATGTAGATCTGAACATATGAGCATGTAAGGACGTAGATCTAAGCATGAAACATGGCAAAAAGCATAAAAAGAATGGAGATTTAGACTAGAAACACAAATAAAGCAAGCAACATGCTAGGAAAGCAATAAATCATGTTATTAAGGTATAAAAGCAAAATAAATGCTAGAAAAAGATTTTAGAAGGTTAGGGGTGTGGATAGTAGCTAGAAAGCTAGATCCACACCCTTAAAACCTAAATCCAAGATGTAGAACCAAGGAGACGGAGATTGAGTATAAGAACAATACCTTGTGTTTTTGGTGAAGAGAGAAGAATCAAGAAGCTTTGATGTGTTTTTTGGGTGTTTTTTGCGTGTGTGTGTTTTTATTTTTATTTTTTTGTGTGTTTGGAAGAGAGAAAAAATGTGTAGAAAAACCAGGCAGAGAGCAAAACTCAGAAAATAAATGGTCTCCCCTTTGAAGGGTGCCTGGGGCTTTTTATAGCCTTGGCACGATTTTCGAAGCAGCGGCCCTTGTAGGGGTTTCACCTTCAAAAGGCCTCCGATTGGGTTGATCTTGACACCCTTGGAAAGATCTTGACTTCCTATTTTTGAAAAGGTATGGATCTTGAAAATCCAACGGTCGGATCAAAAGTTATGGCTCTTGGAAGTTAGTGGTGCATCGATCGGTGTGTTATCCCGGTTTTTGTGATATCTCGGCCGTTCTAACTCTGATTTTGACCCATGAATAGTCGTTGGAATGAGAATTTGATAATCTTCGCAATGGCGTTGGTTTCAACCTGTTATGACAGCCAGATCAAAATTAGGGTTTTTGGGCCCACCCAAAATCGACTTCGGGTCAAAGTTGTTAAAAATCTCTGAGAAACTCGGGTTTGATGTAAAACTATGAAAAATGTTGTTTTGTGAGGGCTTTGACCTCGTTTGACCTTAGGTCAAACCTAGGGTTGACCAAGGGCAATTTGGTCATTTTGGCTAAAAAAAGGCACTTTGGGTGCTCCGATGTTCGAACGGGTTGTGCCACGTCATTTTGGATGTTCTTGCAGTCCCATGGAGAGAAAATAATATTTTTGGATTTTTTGGGGTGTGGCGCAAACCGAGGGTGTACAAAGTACGATATCAACAGCTCACAAGAAGAAACACGTTCTCAAGTCGCAATCAAAACTCATTCAATAGTTTATCCTAAGCAAATTAAATGTATCATATACAAAATGAGAATTCCATAAAAAGAAAATTAAATAATAAAATAATTCTAATGAGAATCAGCCCCTTAAATCAAAGACATAGTTCTAAATCCATTAGAAGCATTTGTCTACAATTATATTTAGAATAATATCAAGTTGGGTTGGATGTATAATCCCTCCACATATCAGTTGCTATCCAGTTTCTTAAAATCTCATCTTGGGTAGCATCATCATTATTTATCTCTCTTTAGGCACCAAGTTGTTCACGAGGTTCAGGATTGTTTAAAATTTCTTTGTCCACCTTATGAAGAATTCTATCATCCGAATCTGCACCAATCAAGTAATTGTGCAAAATGCAACATGCTAAAATTATTTTTTTTTGGGTTTGAACTCTGTAAGATGGCTCATTTGAGCTTGCTACTATAGGAAACCTTTTCTTCAAGACTCCAAATGCTCTTTCAATCGCATTGCGTAAAGATGCATGTCGAAGATTGAATAACTCTTTAGGATTTTTTGGTGGATTTCTTGAATACTTTTTTGAGTGATAACAAACTCCTCTATAAGGTGCAAGAAGTGTGCTCCTTAACATGAATCCAACACCAACAAGGTAATATTTAACTATAGGAATGGCATGCATCATTATGTTGTTATACACTAATGGCTAAATTCTTTTTTTAACAAAATTACCTTAGGGGACTTTTAGCTTATCGCGTCTACTTAATGCATTTTTAAAAATTCTTGAGTTTGACGTAGTTCCTTCCCATCCCGGCAAAACATATGTAAATTTTAAATCAAATGTACATGTTGCTAGCACATTTTGTGTTCGGTAGTCCTTTCTACCACGATATCTTGGTGCATCTTCAATAGGAACTTTTGCCCAAATGTGCGTTCCATCAATTGCCCCAATGCAATCCTGACATGGGAAGAAGTAAAACTGTTGAGTACTTACTTCTATATATTAAAATCTTTATATATACCACAATTAAGCTATTAGAGTATAATAATGTTTTTTTTAACCTTAAAATATGGGAGGAAACCTAGAATTGTTGAGTATTTCTACTGCAGTTTAAGATCCATTAGGTTGTTTCAGAAACTTCTCTTCTAGTTGTATCATAGATTGATGGAAATTTAGACCCCTTAAACAACCAAATTGCGTAGCCTAGATTAATTAGCCAAATTGTTACTCAGTCAAATTATGCAATTCTAGGTTAAAGCAATCCAACAATCAAATCAAAAATAATAATGCAGCAGAAAATAAATAAACACAAGATATGATCACCCAGGAAACCACACGGTAAAAACCTGGGGAGGATTTGACCCACCGATCCTCAAGGCATAACAGAATTCACTATGAAAGAATTGAAGTTCTTACAAAAGGACTACAAGCTCCCCGCTCGACTTCCTAATGCTACCCACCAGTAGAACTTCCTGACACGACCACGCGCAGGCTCCGAATCCACGGACTACTTCTTTCTTGAATTCCTCAATCAGCTACAAGCTCCCCGCTTGCTTTTCTTTTAAGTTCCAATGGTTGCAACTATGTTGATCATCAAGATATTGACAACCCTAAGTTTATGTGAAGGAAAGCTCCTCAAAGATCTCACAAGAGATTCACACAAACAGCAAATATGAGCAACAAAACAATATGGACAACCTTCAAAAACGTGGCTAGGGTTTTGTTTATATACCTACGGTAAAAACATAAAACCCTAAACGTTTAATGAAGTAGGGCTGAGTTGGAAATTCTGCAGAATAATCAACCTGTGCGATTTTCGATCGATCGAGTCTATTCTTCGATCGATCGAGCCAGGCCAAAAGTCCCAAGTACTTCTGCAGCCACTCGATTCCAACTGTACAATAATAAACCAACTTTGAGCAAGTCTAAACAAGATTAAATACAATGTTTTGATCATGGTTTGCCAACATTACAAATTAGAGTTCTAAATACATAAAATCCTAAGACCTTAGAACCTACAAACTCCCCCTTTGGCAATCCGTGACAAAACCTTAAATAAAAGCTCAAAGTTTTACAAGTAAAAAGCCCTTTACTAAGATAATGCTCATAAAACAAATTCAGCCTAACTACTATCCATCAGTTGCAAGTGTAGACAGCAGCTTAGTTGAATCAACCTGTATATTCTTGAAATACTCAACAAACGCATAAACGCATGTGTGACAGAAAAGAGTAAAACAACAGGTATAACATCTTGTAAGATTCACACAACACAAATAAAGACATATATGAATGATCAACTCATAAATATAAATCAATAAGCAGTGAATCATAAAGCAACAAGAATCAACAAAAATAACATGTATATCAATCAATGTTACTCCCCTAACATGAATATCCCCAAAAATGATATACAAAGTGAAGCACCTAGATACAATCTAAAAAACTCCACAAGCTCCTCAAAAACAAAGTCTCCCCCTAACTACAAACACCCCTCTACAAGTCAAAAATACCACTCCCCCTTTTTGTAACGGAATGCCAAAGGGCAATCACAAGTCGCCATCAAAAGGAGGTGGTGAGGGTGAATGAAGACGCGCCAAGTCAGCTCGTAGAGCACGAAACTCATCTAGCAAGTCCACCAAAATCTGACCATGAGCCGCCTGAACGGTCATGACAGTCTCCAAAGTACGACGAACATCGAAGTCGGCCGAAGGAGGTGGAGGAACATCAGCAGCAGCAGCATCATCACCAACTGGATCAGGAACATCCTCACCAGCAAGACCTGCAGAAGAAGAAGGAGGAGGTGCGCTACTAGAGGGCTCAGACCTAGGGTGTTTAGAACCAGCTCGAAGATGAGCAGCCCTTTGTCTAAGAAAAGACGCACCTATAGGAGCAATAACATGAACGGGCTCAGAGGAAGGGAAGCCACCAAGATCAAGATAAAGGAGAATCCTATGAATGAAAATAGGATGTACAAGAGCATGAGTAGAAGATGAACTCCTATAAACATCGTTCAAAGAACGAAGAAAAAGATGGGAAAAACTAATAGGAGCATCAGTAACCAGAGCGTACAAAAATACACACCTCTCAAGAGGAATGGTGTGAACATGGGAAATGGGCCAGATAGAATGACACGCTATCCTAAAGAAGAGATAGTGTAACCCGGAGAGCTCAGTAGAAGTGATCCGAGGATCAGAACCCCACTGACAGTAGTCCAGTGATGTAAGACAAGACATCACTAATCTCGGGAGACACGTCATATGGATAGACAGGATGTCGAACCAATGGTACCCCTAGAGCATCAGCCACTACCTGAGGAGTAATGGAGTACTCTACGCCTCGTATCCAACTCTTGACTAGAGTGTTGGAATCATAGATGCGGATAGAGATGTTCGAATAGAACTCTCTAATCAAGGCAGAAGGTGGAGGAGGATCAAAAACATCCACCAAGGGTAACCAGCCCCTACGCTCAAAGTTTGCCCTAATGGCAGGATCAAGTTCATCTAAGTGAACAGAACGCTCAGCCCAAATCTTTCTCCTAACATTCAGCTTCTCATAAATCTCTTGGTTTTTCTCACTCGAAAACTTCTCACGGTCATAGGATGGAGGGGGTGAAGGAGATGGTGAGGGAACATTCCTACGGGCTCTAGTTTTCCTAGGCATAGTGCTAAGGAAAGGACAGAGACACAAAGTAAAAAACCAAAAAGAACAAGAGAAAACAGAACCAAGGGCAGACTGCAAATTAGCACAATAAAAAGTATAGAACAAAAATCTATATGATGCATGAACATTAATAATGTTGTGATGCATGATCTAATGCAGTAAACAAATAAGTTCAATTGAGATTGAATTGACAAAATTGGCTTGAACATGGAATTTTTATCAAAAAATCCCAAAAATTGAAAACCACTTGTTAAAATTTTTACCAAAAAGATGAATTGAGCATTATAAAACACATAACATAGATTATAATGCTTAATTACAACTACACAACAAGCCAATTTCATCAAATTCTTCCCAATTTAACAAAAACCCCAATTCGGATCAAGAACAAACCCTAGATTTTTCAATTTTTCACCAAACTCAAATTTGATCAAATTAACAGGTAAGAATCATGTTTATGAAGTGTCCCCACAAAAACCCAATGATCAATTTCATAAAATAAGGCTTGAATCAACAGAAAATCCCAAAAATGGCAAAGTGCGAAAATCACCCCCAAATGCATGAATATATGCATGAAAAGATGAAATAAATTCAAAAGGAAGGGCACAACGGTCTTACCGACTTGAGGAGAGAGAGATTTTGCAAAAAGAACGGAGGAAAACAACAAAAATCTCTATGTGGAGCCTTGCCTCGTTGGAGAGAGAAAAGAAAAAGTTTGAAAAGTTTGAAATAGAACTTTGAAAAAGTCAGATCAGAACTTTTAAAAAAAGCTTTTCCACGATGTTCGATCGATCGAAAATCAGATTCGATTGATCGAAACACACAGTCATTTTGAGACAAATGAAAGCACTTTTTCGATTGATCGAAAATCATACTGGATCGATCGAAATGGGCAGAGGCTCACTAAATTTTGAAAAAAAATCACAGTTTTGAAAGACACACCAAATTTTGAAAAACAACTCCTCAAAGCATTAATTTACAGAAATAAAATGCATGAGTATGAGATGGAATGCTTTTTCAAAAACCCAAAATTTTAAACCCAATTTTCTCAAAAACAAGTTTCAATTATTCTTCCTTTGAATTTTCTCAAGCAACAAATATGTTGTGCACAAATCTCAAGATAATTTCAAACTTGGTTGGTCAGACCAAAAGCACACACACTAGCATGTACAGTGTTTAACAAAGAGTAACTTGTGTAGTGTGTGATACTAGCAAAAACTTGAGATACATGTGAGGTGATATGTGAATAGCAATCAAACACAAAGTCTACACAATTCATCACATAGAATTTAAAAGAGACTATCACCTAAAGAGTTACATCCTATAACTCCCACATCTCCTAGAACAAAAGCTTGCAATCATGTAAGTTTCTTGTATTTTTGCCCCATTATTTAGGTGAAATTTGGCATAAAGCCTAATAGTACACACCAGATTAGATTATGTGAAATGACATCAAGCCTAATAGTACACACCAATTTTAAGCATTAAACATTTAAGCATTTAAAGAGACTACACCTTATGTTCTTTTTGTGCATGTGCTACACTTTCTCGAGCACGAAATCTTATGATTTGCACTAAGGTGTTCATGATTGACTAGTGAACAGTGGTGAGATGGTTATTTATGCCTTTCTCAAAAGGATCAAGTCCGACAGTCAAATAACATGTGACTTCAAGATCAAGACAAAGTGATTAAAAACCACAAACATCTTTCCCACACAACATGCACTACAAAGTTTTAACTAGTCAAGTGCAATATTTAAGCTCATCAACATTAAACAAGGTACACAGAACATGACATGTGTCAAAAGATAGACCAACCTTGTTTTTCAAAAATCAAGAAAAAATAGTGTCTAACATAATTTTTGCTTTCTCCTTTTCCCTTTTTTTTTTTTTTATTTTTTATTTTATTATTAAAAGAGAAAACAAATAAATCCTAGAATGAAATGCATGAATGTAATGCAATGCAAGTCCTAGAACAAAAGAAACACAAAAACCAAAGAACAATGGTCACAAAAGAGTAGAGCAATGAAGCACAAGGACCATGTCAGAAAGACTCAGTTAGTTCGAGTCTTTTGCATCCAAAACCTTTTAGATGCACCATGAGCATTGGAGTTCTTATTCACATTCGAGTGATTCCCAACTCCAGGATTGGAATAAAGGTTTAACACCTTTACCAATTCACCAATTAGTGCCATAGGATCTTGTGCTTGAGGCACAGGCACTTTTGGTTTATTTGCTCTCTTATCAGCTTGAAGCTTGTAACAGTTAGGACGAATATGTCCAGACTTACCACAATAATGACAAACCCAAGCAGGTTTACCATGCATCTTGTCCTTAGATTTGGTAGGCTCCTTAGGTTTAGATTCTCTTAAATCTACCCTAATCTTCTTAGGTGGTGAAACTTCTACGGGTTTAACTATCTCACTCACAGGTGGTTTGACAGTTTCATTCACAACCGCACTTACAGAAGGTTCAGAAGAAGAAGAAGGAACAAAAGTAGTGGAATGTGGTCCAGAATCAAAAATGCTTTCAACATATCCTAACCCAGTTTTTATCAGTAGGAGACTTTTGAACATTTAGCATGTGATCAAGTTTAGAACTAGCAGATCTAGCAACAGATAAATCATGTTCCAAAGTTCTAACTTTATCAAGCAAAAGCATGTTCTCAGATTTAACATTATTCAAAAGCTCATTAGCATCAAACAGTTTAACAAGCAAATCTCTCTTTTCAAGCTTAAGAGAATCAATTTTCTTTAGGCCAAGTTCAACTTTCATAGCATCCTTTGCAGCAACTTTGCAAAGTTTGTTATAGGCCTCTTGAAGATCTGCATCTTCAGAGAGTTCCCCATCAGAAGGGTTCTCCTCAGCAGATATGCTTTCATTGACTATAGCAGTAGCCGTGAAAGCAATGAAGTTTCCATCCTCGTCACCACCGGACTCATCATCAGAAACCTCATTATCACTAAGGGTTACAGCCATAGCTTTACCCTTATTCCTCAAGAATGTAGGACATTCAGATTTCACATGACCATACCCTTGACAGCCAAAACACTGAGGACCCAAAGAGTTATTAGAAGATTGACCAAAATTTTCTCTAGGTTTTTCAAAATTGTTAACCTTAGTGGGATCATTCTTCCTAAAATTTCTAGGTTCAGCAGTGTAAGTACCTCTTGCCTTTCTATTTGTATTCCTAAGAAAGTTCTTAAAGTTTTTGGCAAGATAGGCAATCTCTGTAGCAGAGAGCTCATCATCAAATCCACCACCCTCAACATCATCAACTGACTTAAGAGCCATTGATTTGGATTTGTTCACTTTAGGTAGGTCAGACTCATAGGATTGAAGAGATCCTACAAGCTCATCAACAGGGATGGAGTCCACATCCTTGCTTTCAGTGATGACAGTCACTTTGGGTCTAAAGTCTTCAGTTAAAGATCTAAGAATCTTCCTAACAATTTTAGGTTGATCATAGATTTCACCCAAATTAAAAGCAGAATTGACAATATCATTCAGTTTGGCATAAAATTCATCAAAGGATTCATCATCAGACATCCTAATACTTTCAAACCTAGAAGTCAATTGTTGCAATTTATTAATCTTAACTGCCTTTGTGCCTTCATGCACAGTTTGGAGGATTTTCCAGGCAATATGAGCAACCTCAACATTAGAGATCCTCTTAAATTCCTCCATAGAAACAGCATTAAAGATGGCATTCATAGCTTTGCTATTGAAGCTTGCTGCTTCTTTTTCAGAAGTTTGCCACTCACTCACAGGAGTAGCGGGTTTCACCCATCCGTATTCAACGGAATTCCAAACCCTTTCATCAATGGATTTCAGGAATGCTTTCATCCTTACTTTCCAATAAGCATAGTTGTTCCCATCAAAATGAGGAGGAACAAACAGAGAGTGTCCATGTTCCATGACAACAGGGGTCAAGGATAAGCTCAGAGATTTAAAAATCTCAAACAAAAAGAACTACCTGCTCTGATACCACTTGATGGAAATTTAGACCCCTTAAACAACCAAATTGCGTAGCCTAGATTAATTAGCCAAGTTGTTACTTAGTCAAATTATGCAATTCTAGGTTAAAGCAATCCAACAATCATATCAAGAATAATAATGCAGCGAAAAATAAATAACACAAGATATGATCACCCAGGAAACCACATGGTAAAAACCTGGGGAGGATTTGACCCACCGATCCTCAAGGCATAACAGAATTCACTATGAAAGAATTGAAGTTCTTACAAAAGGACTACAAGCTCCCCGCTCGACTTCCTAATGCTACCCACCAGTAGAACTTCCTGACACGACCACGCGCAGGCTCCGAATCCACGGACTACTTCTTTCTTGAATTCCTCAATCAGCTACAAGCTCCCCGCTTGCTTTTCTTTTAAGTTCCAATGGTTGCAACTATGTTGATCATCAAGATATTGACAACCCTAAGTTTATGTGAAGGAAAGCTCCTCAAAGATCTCACAAGAGATTCACACAAACAGCAAATATGAGCAACAAAACAATATGGACAACCTTCAAAAACGTGGCTAGGGTTTTGTTTATATACCTACGGTAAAAACATAAAACCCTAAACGTTTAATGAAGTAGGGCTGAGTTGGAAATTCTGCAGAATAATCAACCTGTGCGATTTTCGATCGATCGAGTCTATTCTTCGATCGATCGAGCCAGGCCAAAAGTCCCAAGTACTTCTGTAGCCACTCGATTCCAACTGTACAATAATAAACCAACTTTGAGCAAGTCTAAACAAGATTAATTACAATGTTTTGATCATGGTTTGCCAACATTACAAATTAGAGTTCTAAATACATAAAATCCTAAGACCTTAGAACCTAACATAGATCTTAATACCTGATGGAAATGACGGTTTATAGACTCACCAGAGCGACGAAAAAAAAAAGATATTTCTTGATGCTTTACACCATGTGATAATAATATGTAAAGAAATTTGGCAACTTGATCTTCAATTGTTGTTCATTGTATTGGTTGGAGGCCACCTTTTTTACGTAGCATGTCACACAAATCTTAAAAAGCTCCAGGCCCCATATGTATAATGTCACGACACTTTTTATCTCCAATTATCTCTCTCATTAGTTCATCGCGAATGCTTTGTCTTTCTAATCTCAAAATACTAATTGAGTAAGTTATTTGTCTCCTTTGAGGTCTCCTTCGAAGTATTAACCAATAGGCAACAAGACAAACTACATAAGCAACTACCATTCGACGTCTTTGTAAAGTTGTGATTTCCAACTAGCTTGTTTTGGCTTTAATTCTATGCAAATTTGATTGTAATTTCTTCAATCATTTCCCTGTATGTATGTAGGTTTATTTGTAAGGGATGAGTGTGAGAGATCGATGAAGAATCAAGCTTCAAAAGATGAATCAGTGCAATTCGCAACTAGCTCGCGAGAAGCTCAAGAGAAGTAACCCGCGAAAAGACCACGTGTGAAGCACATGACTAGAAGCTGAAGAGTCACATCAGGCTGTCAAGTTTGTGAGTATTTCACGAGAAGGGCCATCCCGCGAAGTACTTGCGAAACATTCTGTTTGGAAAAAAGTTAAGTTACTTTATCAAATTCTTTATCCACACTATAAATACCCTCATTACACATGAACTGTAAGGAGTGCTTTTCAGAGAGAAAACCGTAGCAAATACACTTCAGAGTTAGAGATTGTTATACCCACAATCATTTACATATTTTCTTGTGGTTTTCCTTAACTTCTACCTCTCCATCTCTAGATCCTTGAGAGGTTGTTAGCCCAAACACTTACCACACCAGATCTGAGTGTTAATTGAGATTTTGGTACTGTTGGGAAGCATTGGAAGGAGCCATTTAGTGGTGGATGCAATTAGGTTGAATTGTGGGATCTGGAAAGCTAGAGAAGACCAGACTCCGAGAAGTCCTTTGGTAGCAGGAGTTTGGAGGGCTCAAGTACATGGGGTAGACTAGGATTGGAGAGTCTTTTGTTATTTGTGTACTCTAACTTTATTCTCTAGTGGATCAATTTCGATTTGGAGGGCTGCGGAGAGGATTTTCGCCAAGTTCTTCGGTTTCTTCTTCGATAACACATCTTGGTGTTATCTTGTATTTGCATCACTCTTCCCTACTCTTTAAGCTTTCATTTTATTGTTAATTGTGGATGGATGTGGGTTAGAGTAGTGTTATCGGTTCATTGCGCATATTCACTCTTGTTCCGCACTTTGTTTAAGTTAGAGTAAATGCAAGCTAGCTGTTTTTTTTATTGGGGGCCTGAACAAGCTCTTGTGTTTTAACATAAATCTGAGCTTTCAATTGGTATCAGAGTGGGTACACTTGTCGGATTTCAATATCCTTGTGTGATCTAAGAACCCGTGGGAGATGGATAGATCTCAATCCCTTAATACACCTCCTTACTTTGATGGGAGTAACTATGCTTTTTAGAAAGTACGTATGTGTGCTTTTCTTTGTGCTATTGATGAGACCATTTGGGATTCCATTGAGAATGGATGGGTGAGACCCACAACAGCCAAATCCGAATGGGATAAGGTTACTCTTGCTTTGGCAAACGCCAATAGCAAAGCTATTAATGCTATTTTCTGCGGTGTTTCTACTCATAAATTTCACAGGATTTCTCATGTGAAGACCACCAAAGAGGTGTGGACCATTCTTGAGACTACCTACGAAGGAACCAAGAAGGTCAAGGACACCAAGCTTCAAATGCTCACTACTCGATTTGAGGAAGTGAAGATGAGCGATAATGAGTCATTTGATTCCTTTTATGGGAGACTCAATGAGATTGTGATTGCCAAACTCAATCTTGGAGAGAAGATTGAAGACGCCAAAGTGGTGAGGAAGATCTTGAGATCCTTACCCGAAACTTTTCGGGCTAAGGTCACCGCCATTGAGGAGAGCAAAGATTTGGATGAGATCAAGATTCAAGAACTTATTGGCTCTCTTAAAACCTGTGAGCTCGGACTGCCCTCTCACAAGTCTAGCAAATCACTTGCTCTCAAAACCATAAATGAGAGAACCAGTGATTCCTCCGATGAAGACGATGTTGAAAAAGAGGTGGCGTTTCTTTCAAAGAACTTTTGAAAATTTCTTAAGATGAAGAACAATGGAAAGTCAGTTGGCAAATGAAAATTCTCATCCTCCAAAAATGACAAGAGAGACTTCAAGAAGAAGGATGGGAAAGGCTTGTCATCAACCTAAGGAATCGTGTGCTATGAATGCAATGGCCATGGGCATCTAAAGAAAGAATGTCCAAACTATTTGAGAGGAAAGGGTAAAGTGCTTGCCACTACCCTTAGTGACTCAGAGAGCTCAAATTCCGATGCGGAAGGAGAATGTGATAGTGATCGAAATTGCTCAACTTTCATGGCAATTACCACCGTTGATTCTAGAGATTATTTGAGCGATTTAGTTGATGATCTTGGTGTACATTCTGAAGGTGAAGAAGTTAATGTTTAGGATGATGAGGATGCGTACCTCAATGAAGTTGAGAAGAATCTTCAAGAGATGTACGATGCCTTACTTGAAGATTGTGGCAAATATGCTAAAGTTGCCAAGAGTGCTATTACGAAGATGAAGAAAATTGAAGAAGAGGACAAATTCACTCTTGTTCAACTTAAGGATGCCAAGTGTGAAGTTGAAGAGCTAAAGGAAGATTTGGTGAATACTTATTCCAAAATCAAGTTTCTCGAGCTTAAAATAATTCAGGCAAATGTCAAAGTGGAATGCATCTCCACCAAGAAGCTTGATAGCATGCTATCTTCTCAAAAACCTTCAAATGACATGACCGATTTAGGTTACATCGGTGAAGGAAGATCTAGTAGCAAGCCCAAAAAGGAAGTGAAGTTTGTGTTGGCCAAGAATGTAGAGAAGCCCAAGGTAGAGAAGCCCACAATGGAAAAGGCTAAGGTAGAGATCCCTACTGTTGAGAAGAAAGTTCTTGGTTCAAAACTAAAGGCAAAAGGGAAATCATTGCCTAAGAGTCAAAGGGGACCTTAAGTGAAGCATTTATGTCATCATTGTGGTGTACGAGGGCACACAAGACCAAATTGCTTCAAGCTTCAAGCTCTCAAGAGGGCAAACTCTCCACGTGATCAAGAAAACTCAAGAAGAATGCTAAAGGGAAATCAAGCTAAAGGAGAAAATGAAGGTCAACTCATTAGAGATGTTATGGAGATGTTGAAGAACATTTCATCATGCCTAACTAGATTCTGTTGGGATTAGTGCCCTTAAATCCTATTGTATGATGCTATGTATTATATTATATGTGACATTATGTATGACATGATATATGACTTAATATTTTAATTAATATAGTTGTTTTGTTATTATCTGAAATAATGGTAACATGAATGTTTGGACATTATCATATAATCCATGAGATGCATAGTATGTGATTTATGTGAAAAGTCACAGAAGATATAAATCACAAGTTCTTTGTAAACTCAGAATTTAGTTCGCAGTCGGTGATGAAATTGGGCGTTTCATCTGCGAAGACTATAACATATTAACTAAGATGATTTGTCTTGATCATGGAAGTGGTGACTTCTAGTTGGTATGTTGATATGTTTTAAGAGTTAAGACATATTGAACTAGACCGTTGTGAGATTTATTGTTCTCCTAACGATTGTCAAATGAATAATAAATCTCACGACTTATATTTACATGAACTTTTAATCCTAAGAGAATAATGGACCTGATCATGAAGTGTAGGTTGCTTTGATATATCAGGAGTGAGATTTAAAGTTACGGTCAAAACCTCAGTATGTTGAGCAACCACATTTAGTGTTAATGGAGCATATATATTCTCAAGATGGAATTCATAGTCTCTTAACGGAGATACAAAATATTCCCTTGAGATAAGTTTAATGAGTTTGTTATTCAGAATGTTAGGCCTAACTACTTTAGTAAATATTGGATTTCATAAATATATGATGAATGACTTAGAGGATTAAACTGGGTACGCAAGGATTAAGATGTAGTAATTCACAAAGTGGCAGTCTTCATTCATGACTTTGTGTTACTACGAATATTTTATGAAGGAGTTGCATATGTTGGGAAATTTAGACCCCGGTTGATAGAATTAACAAGTTTTAAACCCAAGTTGTTAATTAGATTTATTATGGATACAACTTGTTAAACCAAACAAACATCAATATCATGTCAAAATCAAGCAGCAGAAAAAATAAATAAGACAAGATATGATGACCTAGGAAAACCAATAAAACCAATAAAACCAACCAGTTTCACAGTAAAAAACTTGGGGGGAAACCTTCCTAAAAGGCAATCCACTATAGTAAAGAGAAGTTTCAGATCTAGTACAAAACTTTTGTCTTTAGACTCTACAATCCCCATAGATGAACTCATAGCAGAAACCTTCTACCGCTTCAGAACCTCTGAACTTTTCAATATATGAACGACACCCTTTTTTATACACGAATCCCAGTACGTGACTAACCAATTGTGCAGATCCTAATACGCGACTTAATCACCAACTAGAAAAAGATTGTTGGCTGCAAAGTTCTTCACTTCATCAACAATGAAGATCAAGAAGCACTTGGTTACAAAACCCTAAGGCGCAAAGACGCAGTAGCTTCTTTTAGAGAGAATAAGGTATCGGTCACCTTTTGCATTCGTTCTCCTTGTATCCTCTTATGTGACGACCTCTAAAATAAGCTTTATATAGGTTTAGGGTTGTGAGAAAAGAAACCCTACACAAATACATAAGCCTAGCCCAAAAATCAGATCTAAAAGTTCTGATTTCCGTAACCTCGATAGATAGTATCTGTCGAGCCTTATTAAACCTCGATAGATAGCTAGGAGTCGAGGAGGTGTCCAGAAGCTATCGAGGGGATATGAGCTTTCTCGATCGATCCACCAGCTGTCGAGAAGGTGTCGAGATTGCGATAAGAAACACCTGAAGAGCTTGATAGATAGCCAGCTGTCGAGAGGTGTCGAGAAGCTGTTAAGCTATCTGTCCACAGGTGTCGAGCTATCTGTCCAGTTTTATTGAACACCTTTTCTTCACTTGTTTCTTGGTCCAATCTTTATGGCTTTAATACGAGACTTGAACAACATGTTTCTTGAAGTATTAAACATATCCTAGATCTACCCAATTACAAGTAAAGTGCGTTTTGTCAAAGGATTAGCCAACTACATAAAATATGTCCTTAACAATCTCCCCCTTTGGCAATCCGTGACAAAACCATAATAAACAAATGAACATATGAGGGAAGTCATAAATCGCTCAACTCATATTCACTTGTTAAATACAATAAACTTTATCCTAATACAAACTCTTGAAAAACTTTGCAAAAAGAGAGTTTATGGCAAGTAGACTTTGACAACCTGTATTTCTGAAACACTTTAAATAAAACTCATCAAGGCATCTTTGTGTGAAACAGAAATAATAAATTGCATACAAGTAATAAGAAACATGTGTATAAAGATAGAAAAGAAACAACACATGTAGAGATAGGTGAAAGAAACATACATTAACATAAAAATATATCAAAGATAAGCACAATGTATGTAAACGTTGGTCACAAGACCCAAGATACAAGAAGAATGATGTAAGCACTCTCCCTAATAACATGAAACACATCTCCCCTTTACAGAGGCATGTATTTCTCCTCCTAACATGTAGAATCTAAAAAAGAAACCACATATTCTCCACAATTTCTCCCCCTTTTTGTCAAGATTGACAAAGGGTACAAGAAGCTAGAAAGCTTCACCCGAGAAACATAAAAATGATCAAGGGGGTACAAAGAATCCATAAAAATGCATGAATGTAATGAAACAAGATGCTATGGATGACAAGATAAAAGAAGGATGCAAAACATGTGAAAAACAAATCTCTCAACAAGAAAAATGTTAAGCACATAAATCCCAAAACACACACACACACACAACAAGTCTAACCAAATTTTATATTTCAAAAACAAGTCAAGACAGTTTAGTGAGCATACATGAACACATGTGATGGAGATTTAGACCCCTTAAACAACCAGATTGCGTAACCTAGATTAATTAGCCAAGTTGTTATTTAGTCAAATTATGCAATTCTACGTTAAAGCAATCAAACAATCATATCAAGAATAATAATGCAGCGGAAAATAAATGAACACAAGATATGATCACCCAGGAAACCACACGGTAAAAACTTGGGGAGGATTTGACCCACCGATCCTCAAGGCATAACAGAATTCACTATGAAAGAATTGAAGTTCTTACAAAAGGACTACAAGCTCCCCGCTCGACTTCCTAATGCTACCCACCAGTAGAACTTCCTGACACGACTACGCGCAGGCTCCTAATCCACAGACTACTTCTTTCTTGAATTCCTCAATCAGCTACAAGCTCCCCGCTTGCTTTTCTTTTAAGTTCCAATGGTTGCAACAGTAATGATCTTCAAGATGTTGAAATCATCTCTACCTTGAAAACCCTAAGTTTTGTGTAAAGGAAAGCTCCTCAAAGATCTCACAAAAGATTCACACAAAACAGCAATGTATGAGTAACAAAGCAATATGGACAACCTTCAAAAACGTGGCTAGGGTTTAGTTTATATACCTAGGGTAAAAACATAAAACCCTAAACGTTTAATGAGGTAGGGCTGAGTTGGAAATTCTGCAGAATAATCAACCTGTGCGATTTTCGATCGATCGAGCCAGGCCAAAAGTTCCAAGTACTTCTGCAGCCACTCGATTCCAACTTTACAATAATAAACTAACTTTGAGCAAGCCTAAACAAGACTAAATACAATGTTTTGATCATGGTTTGCCAACATTACAAATTAGAGTTCTAAATACATAAAATCCTAAGACCTTAGAACCTAACAACATGTAAACCTGGTGATGGCTAAATCACATTGTACCTGCACATGTATCAAGAGTAGCAAAGAATATTGCGTGTTGTGTGTGAAAAACATTGTAAGATTGCATAAGTGTATACATGTTATGACGATTTGAGATATGAGAAAATCACTTTAACTCACACACAATTATAACTGTTTGATGGGGACTATCACCTTCGAGGTACATCTTATAACCCCCACATCTCCTAGAATACAAGCTTGCAATCATATTTAAAAGCGTTTTTGATCTTTTTGCTTTTTATTTTTCTTTGCATATATTTTTTTTATTTAGCATATCATGCATGGGCATATAAGAGCAAGAAAAGAAATACCCAATGATAATTGACATTTCAATTTTGCTATGCCGAAGCACACAAATGTCATTGACATCACACTTTTGCTATGCCGAAGCATACAGATGTCTTTCATGATTGGCGGGCAACAATGGTGAGATGGTTATTTATGCCTTTCTCTTAGGATTTTCTAGTCCTACCTGTCAAAAAGAGTGATACAAGTGTTAAGTACAAGAGCTAACTTAATCTTACTCATCACAAACAAGAGCCACAAAGCTCACTTACTTAGTTGTGCATAGAGATGCTCATCTAAGTTACAAGAGATACAAAGTTTAGAAAACTTTGTTTCAATGGCCATCCAAGGTACACAAGTACCAATGTACACAAAACACATACTGTTTTTGTATTTTTTTGATTTTTCTCTTTTTATTTTTATTTTGAAAACAAAACAAAATAAAAACTAAACAACCAATGATAACTGTTTGATGGGGACTATCACCTTCGAGGTACATCCTATAACTCCCACATCTCCTAGAATACACGCTTTCAATCATGTTTAAAGCATTTTTGATCTTTTTGCTTTTTATTTTTCTTTGCGTATTTTCTTTTTAAGCATATCATGCATGGGCATATAAAAGATAGAAAAGAAATACCAAATGATATTTGACATTCCAATTTTGCTATGCCGAAGCACACAAATGTCATTGACATCACACTTTTGCTATGCCGAAGCATACAGATGTCATTTATGATTGGCGGGCAACAGTGGTGAGATGATTATTTATGCCTTTCTTTTAGGATTTTCTAGTCCTTCCCGTCAAAAAGAGTGATATGAGTGTTAAGTACAAGAGATCACTTAATCTTACTCATCACAAACATGAGCCACAAATCTCACTTGCTTAGTTGTGCATAGAGATGCTCATCTAAGCTACAAAAGATACAAAGTTTAGAAAACTTTTTTTTTTCAATGGCCATCTAAGGTACACAAGTACCAATGTACACATACACACTGTTTTTGTATTTTTTTCTGATTTTTTTCTTTTTATTTTTATTTTGAAAACAAAACACAATAAAAACTAAACAACCAAACAAAAACAAACAAACAACGTGAAAGCATGAAAGAAATATGCATATGAATGAAGGCATGATAGAAAAATGCAGATGCATGAAAGCACGATTCCAAAAACAGATAAGAAATCAAGCAAAAAGAGTCCTACTTTAGATAGAAAGAATTAAAGTAGAAGACAAACAGAAAAGACAATTAAGTTTTAGGCTCCTTTCTCACCCACACAGCACGAGTCTTTGGCCGTGAAGATGAAAAGGCACGTGTCCTAGTATGTCTACTAAAGGACATAGAAGAATTAGAATTTTCCTAAAATTGAGTTAGAAAGCTCAAAAATTTTAATAACTCTCCAAATAAAAGTGTAGGTCCTTGAGAGGAAACCTTTGACCGTTTGGACAATTGCTTATGAGGATACAACTTAAAGTAATTAGGACGGATGTGTCCAACAACACCACAATGGTGACAAACATGAGGTCTAATAAAGGATTTAGAATTAGACAAATCAATTTTAGATTTCATACCTTTATTACCTTTCTCAAATTGGGGCACAAAGATAGTCCTTGATCTATAAGCCGTGGAAGAGGAGGGGTTGGAGGAAACAGCATATCCTAAGCCAGTTTTATTAGAACTAGGCTTTTGAGCACTCAATACCTCATCAAGCTTTGCACTAGACATCCTTTCTATTTGAGTTCTAGCTTGACTAAGCTCAGCCTCAAGATTCTTGACCCTCTCTTCTAATGAGGTGTTCTCCATAACAAGTGTCTCAACTAACCTTGTAGTCTCATCTAGCTTGACTAACAGATCATCTTTTTTAGTTTTTTTCCTCATTAAGCACTTTTCTAAAAAGATGAGAAGTCTTTTCGGATTTTATGAATTCAGTGCATAGCTTATCATAGGCTTCTTGAAGGGTCATCTTCTTGGGTACTCCATCATCAGAAGAATCCTCACTATCACTAGCACTCTCCACAATCACCTTATCGGTTGAAGTAGCAAAGGCCATAACATGACGGCATTCATCCACATACTCATCAGAAGAGTCATTCTCAGTATCACTCCATGTAGCAACCAACCTTTTATCTTTTGACTCCTTGGTCTTTTCCTTCATGAGGTAGTTTGGGCATTCTATCCTCATATGAAGGGTTTTTCATTCTTATCCTTCTTAGAGGATTTAGGTTTCCTAGGAGGTTTGCCCTTATCCTTTTTCCTAAACTGAAGAAGCTTGATAATCTCATCAATTATGAAGGTTAGATCCTCATCCTCATCTTCACTTTCATCTTCATCTTCAGAGTCCTCAATCTCTTCCTCTATACCCTTGAGAGCCAAGTTTCTACTATTTCCACCTTTTCCCATTGAACTTAATCCCATCTCATAGGTTGAAGGTTCCCTACAAGCTCAGTCAAAGGAATTTGATCAATGTCCTTTGTTTCTTCAATGGCAGTGATCTTGGCATGGAATATTTTAGGTAAAGACCTAAGGATTTTCCTAACAATTTTGGATTCCGCAATAGACTCTCCAAGATTGAAAGCGGAATTCACAATATCCTTGAGTTTAGCATAGAACTCATCAAAGGTCTCATCCTCCTCCATCCTTATTTCTTCAAAACTGCTAGTGAGTTGTTAAAGCTTCACAGTTTTTACTGCCTTGGTACCTTCATAATTGGTCTTAAGAATGGTCCATGCTTCCTTGGCAACTTCCGTGGATGATATTTTCTTGAATTCCTCATTGGTCACCCTATAAAACAGAGCATTTAAGGCCTTACTGTTGAAATTCGCCGCTATGATTGTTGCATCATCCCAATCCATTGGCACTTCCTTTGGCTTAATCCAGCCGACTTCAACAGCTTGCCATACCTATTCACCTAAAGCTTACAAAAACACTTTCATACGAACTTTCCAGTATGCATAATTAGTTCCATCAAATAAAGGAGGAATCAAAAGAGATTGTCCACGATCCATGACAACAGGGGTCAATGATCACACTCAGGAAACTAATCCAACCAGAGTGAACCAGCTCTGATACCACTTGTTGAGAAATTTCGACCCCAGTTGATAGAATTACCAAGTTTTAAATCCAAGTTGTTAATTAGATTTATTATGAATACAACTTGTTAAACCAAACAAACATCAATATCATGTCAAAATCAAGCAGCGGAAAAAATAAATAAGACAAGATATGATGACCCAAGAAAACCAATGAAATCAACCAGTTTCACAGTAAAAAACCTGGGGGGAAACCTTCCTAAAAGGCAATCTATTATAGTAAAGAGAAGTTTCAGATTTAGTATAAAACCTTTGTCCCTAGACTCTACAATCCCCGTAGATGAACTCACAGCAGAAACCTTCTACCGCTTCAGAACTTCTAAACTCTTCAATATATGAACGCCACCCTTTGATGATGCACAAATCCCAAGTATGTGACTAACCAATTGCGCGAATCTCAATACGCGACTTAATCACCAACTAGAAGAAGATTGTTGGTTGCAAAATTCTTCACTTCATCAACAATGAAGATCAAGAAGCACTTGGTTACAAAACCCTAAGGCGCAAAAGACGCAGTAGCTTCTTTCAGAGAGAATAAGGCATTGGTCACATTTTGTATATATTCTCCTTGTATTCTCTTATGTGACGGCCTCTAAAATAAGCCTTATATAGGTCTAGGGTTGTGAGAAAAGAAATCCTACACAAATACATAAGCCTGGCCCAAAAATCAAATCTGAAAATTCTGATTTCCGTAACCTTGATAGATACCTCGATAGATAGTATCTATCGAGCCTCATTAAACCTCGATAGATAGCTAGGCGTTGAGGAGATATCAAGAAGCTGTTGAAGGGACAAGAGCTTTCTCGATCGATCCATCAGTTGTCGAGAAGGTGTCGAGATTGTAATAACAATCAACTGAAGAGCTCGATAGATAGCCAGCTGTCGAGAGGTGTCGAGCAAATGTCGAGCTATCTATCCGCAAGTGTCGAGCTATTTGTCCAGTTTTATTGAACACCTTTTCTTCACTTGTTTCTTGGTCCAATCTTCATGGCTTTAATACTATACTTGAACAACATGTTTCTTGAAGTATTAAACACATTCTAGATCTACCAAATTACAAGTAAAGTGCGTTTTGTCAAAGAATTAGCCAATTACATAAAATATGTCCTTAACAGCATATACAATAATGTCTTGGGATATAATTTATTAATAAGGCCTATAGTGCAATTATATTTATATAGTGGTATTAAATATAATTAATGGTAACTTTGGACTTGTCAAGAGTTGACAGAAAAGCCCAAGGCCCATTGGAGCTAGTGTCTTATTTGTTTCCTTTTGGTCCCACTCTAAGCCACATATTAAAGCCCAATTGGAAAGGCCCAAAAGGCTAGCCCAATTAGATAATCAGTTAAAAGGCGAGAAACATACATAATTTTGTATGTGCATGAAACAGTATGTATGCGAGTGTTGGACACTCTCTCATTCTCTCTAGAACATACACATATAACTGATTGAGAGACCACACATCTTGGGCGTTAGTGGAATTGGAGTGAAGATTGAAAGTGTTCCCGAGTACTTCTGATTTGTGGTTTTGAAATTCACCGCATCAAGGTACACCCTCTTGTTCTATATTCTGAAACTTACATAGTGCATGTTATCAATTGTGAATGAAGTAGATCCGTTAATTTTTCCACTGCGTACATTTATATTTCCAACAGATTCACCCCGAGGTTTGAAAGTTATGTCGGTCATACCCCTCCTTCTAAGAACCTCACCCAAAACACACGTACAGTGTGGGTGAAGAAGGGTACTCATGCATGATCACTCACTATGTCCATGCATTAATACTTCCAATGTATTAGGGTCATAGTTTCATGCATCATGTCTTGTATAATCTTCTTGTGTCATTGCTTCTGTCCTAGCATGTCCCTTTTATAAGTCTTTGTTATGTTTACCTTGTTTTTGTTGATCTTATTTTATTGCTTTGTTTTTTAGTGTGTTGAAAAATTCAAAAACCCATAAAAAATAAAAAATAAATCTCAAAAAGTTTAATCGCTTGTGTTGTGTATATCACATGTTGAGTTTGGCCTAGTACCTCCGTACTAATAGCGTAGTGCATTTATGAGCTTAGCTTGTTATGTATGCACATTGTTAAGTGTGAGTGACATTTAGAAATCTACGTTTGATTATTGTAAATAGATCTTCAAGCTTGTCATGAATGATTAGTTAATAGTCTTATTTGATCTTGATACATGCTTAGGCTTGTCCCTATATATCTCCACACATTTTTTTTTCTTTTTCAAAGGGCTCTACAAATGTCAATCTCTAAAAAGAGAAAGAGCTGAAAAAGTCTTGCTCCAAAAACTAGTTTGACTTGGAAAATGTGGAGCAAAAATGTATCAAAATGTATGATGCTAAAGCCAAAGGTTTATTCATCAAAGAAATATAAAAACTTTCATGGCATCGCTGCTCAAAAATTGAGTTGTATTGATTAGAAGTATGAAAAATGGAAGTCAAATGAAAAGCTTTCAATCAAATGTAAACACTTTGGTGGGGGGTCATATATGTTCATTTCTACTAGTGAGATAGGTCACTTGACTTCGTGCTAGTTGTGTATGACTTGATTGAATTGATCATTGAAGTTTCATGCTAGACTATGGACTAGTACATACTTGATTCACACACACAACACACAAGTTTAATGTTCAATGAATGCCTATTTCATTTGTGTGATTGTACATGTTCAAATGTGATTTGTGTATACTCAATTGCTTGATGATCAAACCCAAAAAGATTTTTAAGTATTTTATTTGTTTTTGAAAGTGTTTTTGTGTATCACTTGTGTTGTATGAGTTTTTCCAAAAAGCCAAATTTATTTTGTTGAAAAACTCCTTCAGAGGAGTTATTGCGAGTAAGTCGCAAGTAAGACATCTCGTAGCCTAGCCGTGAAAATGAGGAAGTTAATTTTTATTTCTTCCAAAATTTTACATAGAGAGTTTCACGTTTCCCTCGTGACTCCTTTGCGAGAAATAACCTCCTACGAAACTAGCTCTGTGCATTTGAGGCATTTTGTGAGTAACTCGCGAGTACTTCTGGAGTATCCATCTCGCGAAATGAGCGTATTTTCAGTTTTTAAAGGCCATACAGTGATAGTTTTTCAAAAACTAAACTTTGCCTTCTCCATGCCTCCCTCAACCCAAAACACCATTTTCTCTCAAATCTCAACCAAAACTCAAGGGGATTCAACTCTAAGACTTATCTAAGGTATGTTTTAACACTTTATAATCTTTGAATCTTTAGATTAAGCCTTAGATTCTAGGATTTCTAGGGTTGGGAAAATTTCAATGACTTGTCAATTTTTTTCATTTTTCTTGATTGGGTTGTGTCCCATTGTGTTTGTTTGTGTTTATGTTGGCCCTAAGTGGCATTTTAACATGTATTTAGGCAAAATTTTCATTCATTCATGCATTGTTTCATATATAAGTGTCATGTGCGCATTCTAAGTGTTTGATAAAATGCCTATAATTTTTTCGTTGTTTTGGACTCCGTTGAGTAAATTTTTTTTGGGATTACCAGGTTTATGCATGCTTAACATGTTTTGATAATTGGTTGTGTGTTTTACACACTTTTCCCCATGAGTGCTTTGTCATGCATTGCTTATGCATCTCACATGTACACCACAAGCACACTTGATGCACACACTATATCACTTGACATGTTTTGCATTCACTCATGCTAAGTAAGTCCTTTTAGACCTTTAGCACTTATAACATGTTCTTGTAACTATGTTTGCTTGTCTATTTCCATTTTTAGGACTATTTGTTCGTTTTTATGGACTAACTTGTATCTAATCAAGTTTGTTACCATGTTTGTGTATGGTTTGTGTGTTTGTTCATTTTGTAGATGTCTCCTCGTAAGCCAGCAGCGAAGAAAGCAACAAAGCGTCTTTACTACTCCCTGGATTCGTTTAGAAGCAATGATGCTAACATGGCCTACATCAATCATTACAAGAATGCTTCGATCGTCTTGGAAAGGAGTGTGGACATCGAGTCCTCAAAGGACACATTCATTTTGGAAGTGTTCAAGGAAAGGACATGGACCAAATTGCTGAATCCTATGGGTGATGTCTATGATTGCATCATAAGGGAGTTCTTTGCTAATGCATTTGTGGAAGGCAACCACATCAACTGTTGGGTAAGGGGGGGAGAGTTCATAGTCTCAAAAGACTTAATTCAAGCGTTGCTGGAGATTCGACCGACGACTCCAGACACCTCTTTACACTATGATGAGAGGAAAGAGAAACTTGAGCCTCTCGTGCAAGTTCTTAGAGGTCAACTCAAGAAGAAGGCCTTGCACATGATTGAGTTCTCTCCGGAGATGAGAGCTTTGGCCTACATCATGATCTTCAACCTTTATCCGGTGAAGAATTTGACAACCTTGTCGGGGCCAAGGACCGTTTTCCTACATGATCTCTTTACTCACAAAGAGATTGATATTTGTGGTCACATCTACCATCTCTTCATCAAGTGCATCAAGAAGAGAAATTCAAGGCTAACTCTACCATTCCCATGCCTTGTCATGTCTCTAATATCAATGGCAAGGGTGAAGATTCCAAGTGGTCTTTTGGTCATGCAAAGGAAAAACCTATCAGTGAGCAAACCATTATTTGGAGCAAAGCTTACATTCCCAGTCCAAGCACCAGTACATCTCAAATTCCTAGAGATGAAGCTGCAGAAGAAGGAGGCAACACCAATGAGGAAATTGAGCGATTTACTTCTGTACCGGAGGATACTCCATAACCTTCTTCTCAAGCTCAAGCTAGAGCACCTGACCACCTTGATTATATACTTGGAAGGGTAGAAGAAATGCATGCCATGCTGACTTCACATATCGACTACTCCATGAGGCAGTTCACATACCTTCAAGGCCAAATCACTGCCCTCTCTTCTCAGATCCAAGACTTAGAGAAATCAGAATTGAAGTCTAATGCATTCTAGGACCTTTAGCCATTCCGGTAAAAAATGAGGAGTAGATTAGCTTGAGGGGGAGTATAGCCTAAAAGGGAGTAGTAACACCATTGGTTTTATTTTGGTGGTTTTTGTTATGCTTTTCTAGTTTATGTTTATTTGCAGTGCTTTATTTAAAGCTTTCAAGTACTTTAGTTTAAAACATAGTTTTCTTTAGTACTTTATGTTCCTTGGTTTTTATAGCCGTTTCTTGATGCTTATAGTTATCTTTTGCTTTTTGCCTTAGTTTCTTTAATGCATTATGTGGTATGTTGGACATGCAATTGATTTCAGTATTGCTCTTAATTGCATTGCTTGTCCGGACGATCATTTACTAGTTAAACGTTCATTGTGGTCATTTCCTAATGACTGTTCATGTTTGATCAAGTTATGTTCTATGACTTATATCTCAATTGGTGTCTTGATCGCATTTTACTTGTTCTTTATACATGCCTTGTGTTCTACTTATCTAGTGCTTAATAAAGTTTATTTGTTATGTGCAAGTGTTTTAGTATACAAGTGTATATGGTTCAAGTGCTTCACAATTTTTAGATTTAGGTGTGAGTGAGTTTTGTCTATGTTCCCAAACTCACGTTTAAGTCTAGAGTCTGTTTAGGGGTTTTGTCATGAAATAGCCAAATAAGAAGATTGTAAAGTTGTGATTTCCAACTAGCTTGTGTTGGCTTCAATTCTGTGCCAAATTTGATTGTAATTTCTTTAATCATTTCCCTGTATGTATGTGGGTTTATTTGTAACCGATGAGTGTGAGAGATCGGTGAAGAATCAAACTTCAAAAAATGAATCAGTGTAATTCGTGAGAAGCTCGCGAGAAGCAACCCATGAAAAGTCCACATGTGAAGCACATGATTGGAAGCTAAAGAGTCACGCTAGGCTGTCAAGTTTGCAAGTGTTTCGCAAGAAGGGCCATCCCACGAAGTACCCTTGAAACATTCTATTTGGCAAAAAGTTAAGTGGTTTTACCAAATTCTTTACCCACACTATAAATACCCTCATTACTCACGAATTGTAAGGAGTACTTTTCAGAGAGAAAACCCTAGCAAATACACTTTAGAGTTAGAGATTGTTATTCACACAATCATCTACACATTTCCTTGTGGTTTTCCTCAACTTCTACCTCTCCATCTCTAGATCCTTGAGAGGTTGTTAGCCCAAACACTTACCACACCAGATCTGAGTGTTAAGTGAAATTTTGGTGTTGTTGGGAAGCATTGTAAGGAGCCATTTAGTGGCGGATGCAATCGGGCTGAATTGTGGGATTTAAAAAGCTAGAGAAGGCAAGACTCCAAGAAGTCCGTTAGTAGCAGGACCTTCAAGGGCTCAAGTATATGAGATAGACTAGGCTTGAAGGGTCTTTTGTTATTCAAGTATTCTAAATTTATTCTCTAGTGGATCGATTTCGAATTGGAAGGTTGCAGAGAGGTTTTTCGCCGAGTTCTTTGGTTTCCTCTTTGATAACACAATTTGGTGTTATCTTGCATTTGCATCTCTCTTTCTTACTCTTTAAGCTTTCATTTTACTGTTAATTGTGGATGGATATGGCTTAGAGTAGTGTTATCAGTTCATTGCGCATATTTCCTCTTGTTCCGCACTTTGTTTAAGTTAGAGTAAAAGCAAACTAACTGTATTTTTTATTAGGGGTCTGAAAAAGCTCTTGTGTTTTAACACAAATCCGAGCTTTCAGTTTCCGTTCCCAATCCCATAATCCACATCTCCATTCCCAAATTTGCAATACACATCTGCTTTTATTCTCTTGTCTATCCATCTAATAAAATTATCCCATGACAGCAAAGCTATTACAATCCATGATATGCATAAATACACTAAGCTATTACAATTCAGTGTGTTTTGGGTAATCTATTATATAAGAATATAAAACTTAGAAAGTATCTGGCTTGCTAGTGAAATGTCACTTCATGGTTATAGTAATAACTGAAACTAAAATCAAATAAAAGAACCAACTTCATAGCAATGAACAACATGCAAACACAGAGACATGTTCAATGCATGTGTGTGCGCACAAGCTAGATATGCACACAATCAAAGAAACTCAACTGTGCAGTATGTACTATATCCAACGTCAACAACTTTACAAGACAAATAAAAGTATCACCATTACTAATTGACAAACCATGTTCCCTATGAATCACAATATAAACTATGAAAAAAATTAAAATCAGAAAGAATATTTAACATTAAAATCACAATATAAACTATGAAAAAATTTATATGTTTCATATTTATGATTATTAAAATAATTTCAAAAAGAAAAGACATAATTTTTGTCATCCTAGCACTCAGGAAACAATTAAACCCCATATATTTTCTAACTTTGAAATGGTTCTAATTGACTTGAATGTCAAATAGGAAAAACATAAAAAATATAATATGTATCATAAATAACAAAGAAAACAAGAATAATAACAAGATAGCTGTATAAGCAGTGTAAAGCTTACATGAAAGTGGAGAAAAGCGAAAGCAGAACCATTGTTAAGATCAATATTCAAAGTTTTATTAATTCTTTAACAAAATATGATATTTTCTTTACTTAAAGTAGCCACTGTCCCAAATATGCATAAACACACTTTTAGAAACCAATCGCTAGACAAACTCATGTGAGTTTGATTATACACAATCAAAGAAGCAATTTATCAAACACATTGTGAGCACCTTTTTGAAACTTTAAAATTCTAGTAAAAAGCGAAAACCCCAAATCAGAAGCCCATTCACAAAAAGCAAGAAATTACCCAATAAAAATCACAATCACAGACCAATAATAAAAAACCTGACCATAAAATCAAACTTACACAAAATAAACAATCACAAAGCCTAGGTTTAACCATATTTCATCCATATATCACGAACTAATAGGATTGCAAGTGTTTAGATAAAAATAAACAAGAAACACAGATCCATATATAGCTGCAAGTTCACAATCTAGACTCACTCAAGCACTTTATCAAACACGTTATGAGCAATACTTTGAAACTTTAAAATTTAAGTAAAAAAAGCCCTCAGATTCGAAACCTACCCACAAATAACATGTTATTACCCCATAAAATCATAATTAATAAGAAATTAGCCAATAAAATCACAATTTTAAGAATATAGTTATTTGTGTTAGGACATATGTGATTCACTTGTTAGGAACATATGTCACTATTTTATGTAATTGGCTAATCCTTTGACAAAACACACTTTACTTGTATTTTAGTAGATCTAGGATGTGTTTAATACTTCAAGAAACTTTGTTTCAAGATCAAGTGTTGAAACCATGCAAGTTTGTTCAAAATTCAAGTCTAAAAAGTGCCAGTCATTAAAGCTTGACAGCTAGCCATCTATCGAGCTTGAAGAGCTGTTCCAGCCCGTGGCTCGACAGCAGCTCAACAGATAGGGTATTTGTCGAGGTTTATGAAAAACAAAATTTTAGTTCTGTTTTGACTCTAATCCGTGATTATGTGTTTGAGCTTTCTTTTCTCACAACCCTAGACATATAAAAGGATTATTTTAAGGGCCATCAAAGTGGACACAAGTTGCACAAGTGTTGAGCAAATTTTTTTCAAGCAAATTGTGATCGGAGACAGAATTTTTCCTAGTTCATCTTTCTTATGAAGAAGTTGCTGTGTTTGTACACCGTAGGGTTTTGTGACCAAGCATCTCTCAATCTTCATCATGTGATGAACTGAAAAACTTTGCAGCCAACAACCTTCTCTAGTTGGTGATTGAAGTCACGTACTGGGATCTGCACAATTGGTTAGTCACGTACTGGGAGTCGTGTATTACAAGGAGAGATTGTCACTATAGAACAAGTCCAATTGGGTATTGGGGTAAGGGTTCAACTGTAGATTGGTAGAAGGTACTGGATTCCTTTACCTGTAATTGCTTGTGATAATAGTGGATTCTCGGGAGTAGTGACCTTAAAATCATCTAGTGGGGTTTTTGCCGTGTAGGTTTTTCCCATTCGTAAACAAATCACTGTGTCAATTTATTTTCCGCTGCATACTTAGTTTAATTGGTGATTTGTTTGTGTTACCACGCGTTTGTATGTTAATTTGATTAATTAATAAATTTGGCTAATTAATTAATTAATTCATCACAAGGGGTCAATACATTTTTGGCCTATCAATTTAATCCAACTCAAAAGAAACCCATGAAACAAAAAGAAAAACAGAGTTTACCTCTGAAAGAGAAAGCTAGGCATGAGAGACAATTGAGAGTGAAGAAATTGTGTGAGAGAAAGAGAGCCAGCGTGAAGAGTGGAGAGACAATCGAGAAGGAAGAAATTGTGTGTGAGAGAGAGGCAGCGGAGTCTTTAGAGCTGAGAGATTTTTTTTTTTTTTTGGGAGAAACTAGAGCTGAGAGAGTTGAGAGAAATTTGAGACTTTGAGAGAAATAACGTGAATTTAAATAAAATTATTTTTGTTTAGTCCAAATTTAACAAGGAGCGAAACTCTATCTCTCTAACAAGTCTAACTTATTAAACTCAAACTCATCATTTTTTTTAAACAAAATTATTTTTGTTTAATCCAAATTTAACAAGGAGTGAAACTCTATCTCTCTAACAAGTCAAACTTAAACTCGAATTTTGAGATAAATATGAAAACTTAATTATTGTTTCAATTCTAAAATCAATAACGTTGAAGCGCATGTCATAATTTTTCCCTTTTTTATTTTTGTTTATATTTTATTTTTACATAGAAATACCACCTTTAATTTTTTTATCAACTTTTCTTCTACATTTTACTTTAACAAATTTTTAGATATATATACAACATTTTCCTCTACTACTTTATCCACTTTTTGGATAGATACAAAAGGTAATCAATTTTTTTTCCTTCACATCATCTTTTTCTATGCTAAAATCAATAGCTATTAGGTAGAAAGTGTCACAATTTTTTCCCTAATAAACGGTTTTGTTTTTTATTTACGTTGAAATGTCACAATTTTTTTTTTTAGTTTATTTATTCTTCTTATCAAACTCTTTATTCCACCATTATCAATAATTCTCCTTTTCTTATAATTCATATTGATTACAAATCTAACTACTTTACAATTTGAAATTTTATACTGGATGAAATTATTCAAAATTGATTTAAAACCAAAGCCTCTAAATCTCTCATAATTTTTCAAGTCAGCATAATATTTAAATAAAATTATTTTTTTTAGTCCAAATTTAACAAGAAGTGAAACTCTATCTCTCTAACAAGTCTAATTTAAACTTAAACTTATTATTTTTTGTTAAGACATATGTGATTCAATGTTAGGAATATATGTCAATATTTTATGTAATTGGCTAATCCTTTGACAAAACGCACTTTAATTGTAATTGGGTAGATCTAGGATGTGTTTAATACTTCAAGAAATAAGGTTTGAAGTTCAAGTGTTAAAGCAATGCAAGTCTATCCAAGAATCAAGTAATGTAGTGCAAGATTTTAAAGCTCGACAGCTGGCTTGACAGCTAGCATCTATCAAGGTTTAAAAGCTGCTGAAGCCCGTGGCTCAACAGCTAGCTCGATAGATGGCTATCTATCGAGGTTTATGAAATTCAATTTTTCAGAGCTGATTTCAATTCAATCCGTGAATGTATGTTTGAGCTTTCTTTTTTCACAACCCTAAACATATATAAGGATTATTTTGAGGCCCAAAAAAGGTTACGTAAGTTGCACAAGAGCACAATTCCACAAGTGTGAAGAAAGGTGTGACCAGAAACCTAGTTTGCCCTAATTCTTCTTTCTCTTGAAGAAGCTGTTGTGTTTGTACACCGTAGGGTTTTGTGACCAAACAACTTCATGATCTTCATTGTGTGATGAACAGAAGAACTTTGCATCAAACATCCTTCTTAAGTTAGTGATCAAGTCGTGTATTGGGATCCGCGTAATTGGTTAGTCACGTACTAAGAGCCGTGCATTAAAAGAAGAGATTGTCACTACAGAACAAGTCCAATTGGGTATTGGTGTAAGGGTTTAACTATAGATTGGTATAAGGTACTGGGATTCCTTTACTTGTAACAGCTTGTTTTGATAATAGTGGATTCTCAGGAGTAGTGACCTTAAAATCACCCGGCGGAGTTTTTTCCTTGTAGGTTTTCCCTATTCGTAAACAAATCACTGTGTCAATTTATTTTCAACTGCATACTTTAGTTTATTGGTGATTTGTTTGTGCTACCATGTATCTTGCATGTTAATTTGATTAATAATAAACTTGGCTAATTAATCAATTAATTCATCACAAGGAGTTAATATGTTTTTGGCCTATCATGTTTTTTAAACAAAATTATTTTTGTTTAATCCAAACTTAACAAAGAGTGAAACTCTATTTCTCTAACAAATCCAACTTAAACTTAAACTTAAATATTGATAATTTATGTCAAAATTTACGAGGTTAATCATGAACACTATAAAAGTAATGCAAACCCCAATATTTTGTTTTAAAACCAAGTAGAGGTATGTGCTCTTCTTATGTTATTTTCTTCTCCTCTACTTTGTAATTTTTTTTTATGGTTTTTTAATGTATTTTTTAAAAAGTAATTTTCGTACATGAACAACCAAACTCTCTTTAGCCGTTTTTTACAAGATAAAAAAGTTTGCAATAATTGAAATTATTCTTTTGAATGTAACTTATCTTTCTTTTATATTTCTCTATTATTTAGTCATATGTATTTTGTTTTGTTTTAATAATTTCTAAGCAGTGAATTATCTGATTTTTTAAATATTTTTTGGTTTTTCAGAAGTTTTAATATCTGATTTTTTTTTTTTTTTTTTTTTTGAAATTGTCCGACAAATTTTTTGTAAACCATTGCATATTCAAGTAATGGCTTCTTCATCAAATTGTAACATAAATTAAAGTCGTATAAGAGCAAATCATGCAATGGTGTAGTTTCTTAATCAATTTAAGATTTTATAAAATTATTTTAGTTTACCTCACAAACAAGTTGGTTCCAGTGTATAGCATGGGTTAACGACTAGTGTATTTGTATTTTAATTATGTTGCATGTCTTAGATCATTGATTTTTCAAAGAATCTTGTCCATGAACAGGGCTGGCCCAACCTAATTTGGGGCCTAAGACGAAAGATTTATGTGGGCCTTTTATATGTATATATCAATTAAATAAAATTATTTAATGTTAATCAAATTGAGGTTAATTTGATGTATAAAATACATAATTTAATGAATAATACTAACTAAAACTAAGATTAATTTCATATGGAGAATTGAATATCATAGTTGAAACATAAATTTAACAAAAAGAAAAAAAAATATTATTATTTAAAAAGAAAATTAATTTATTTTGGATATATGACGATACATAGTTAATTACATTTTTAATCTAATGTATAATCTATGATATTAATTGATGCGTGGCTTGGTAGTAGATTAGTTTACAAATATGAAAGTTTCAAATTATTAAGGGAGATTAATTATCATTGATGATCTAACACATTTGTAAATTTTTTTTAAAGCCTTCTTAGAAATAAAAAAGGAAAATGCTAAAGGTATTACAAAATGTTCGTAATATAATAACAATAACAGTGGTTGATGAGCTTCAATAATGTAATTGATGAATATTTAAAATACTTTTTTGTGATTGGTAACATGTCAATTTATAAATCTATAATAAAATTTGTGATATCCCTAACGAGAAATGATATGTCCACAACATTTTCATAACATTTTTACAGCAAATCCTAAGTAGCAGGTTGTTATTGTTGGGACAAAAAAGTAATCTTAGTATTAGATTCAAATTTGAACTAATAACAACTAATTATCTATGATTTGTTGTGAAAATGTTGTAAAAATATTGTGGACGTAGCATCTCTCATCCTTAACATCACTAATAATTAAAAGTGCACAACCATTTAAAAAAATTCATATCTTTTATAAAATTTTGGGCCTTTTGCAGCGGGATAGGGCCTTTTTTGTAAAGGGTAAATATTTTTTTTGTGGTGGGGGTGGGGGCCTTAAGCCTAGGCAGGAACGGACCCAGGATTTCAAGCTGGGGGGGGGGGGGGGGGGCGAAAATAAGCGAATTTTTTTTTTCAAATACACATCCATGTAGTATTAATAAACTATAAACCAAGACAAATACCCAAAAAATCGTTTTTTCTTAATATATTAAGATACAATCATCTACCAATAAAAACAAAAGACACGAAACACTATTTTTTCTTTATACAATCATCTATGAAAAGGGAACTCGACGCTCTTTCAAATCTTCAAAATCATCTATGATTGAATCCATACTAAATGTCGAAGCTATATCCTTTTCAATGTATAACATCAAAGAGTCTGTAAAAAAATCATTTTCCATTTTGTTTTGAATGTTAGTTTTGACAACTTTCATAGCTGAAAATGCTCGCTCTGTAGTAGCAATAGAAACTGGAAGAGTAAGCACAAGTCTCACCATTCTATAAACAAGTTTGTAGTGTTTTAAGTTTCCAATTCTCACTAACCATTGACACAACTTAGATAAATTGTTCAATTTTTTGAACTTTGGATCCTGAACTACATTATGCTCAAAATGATAAAGCTCCTTCTCCAACACTTGTTTGTCATAATCTGTGAAATCTTGTGGATAGAAATTCTTTACCAACAAAAAAAGATCACTACTTTTGAAAGATTTTAATGCCTCTCGAGGTTCTAAAGCTAAGCTAAGCCTAAGTAACTCCATTCTATTTTCACATTATCGCTTGTATAAAAAAAAATTAATTAAAAAGTAAATAAGAAAAAGAAAAGAAGAATAGGAAGCATTATTTTGCATGATGTGTTATGATAAAAGGAACCTTGTAGTTTCCAACAACTCCAATGTCTCTCTGATTTGGGCCATTGTCATAAAAACTAATCAAGCAAGAGTCTTGCGTGATTAGTTTTTTTTTTATTAAAGATTTACATGGGCTCTTGAGCCTTGACTGGGCTGGTCAGCTAGATAGGGGGGGCCCAAGTCTTTTTTTTTTTTTTTTTTTTTTTTTTTTTTGGGGCCTGAGGGGCCTGGGCCCCTTTAGGCCCCCACCTGGGTCCGTCCCTAGGCCTAGACCTAAGTTGCCTAGGCCTTGGGCTGAGCCTATGGACACTCTCCATTCCAAATCCCTTTGTAGGGGCTCTTTATGCTCTGAGCTAGGGCCCTTGGTTGGAAAGTTGGGCTTACCCTACTGGTGAAGCAAATAAATGGTTAGTTTATTGGTTCCCGCTCTTTTTTTTCTTATATAGGTGAGCCTTTTCATTTCTGTTACGCCAGCCTTCATCCTCACCAAACTCTCCAAGAAAGCTCTCGCCCTCACTTTACTAGTAGACTACAAATTGTAATACTATCATTGCACAAGCCTCCCTATTAAAATTGAAGAAGATCAACACGGTGGAACAAGCAGAGTAAAGAAGAAAGAAGGAAAGATTAAAAGGGAGTCCATGTGTCAGAGAAACAAGAAGCAAATAGAAGTGACAGATGTCAAATAGTAATTGGATGTATTAATAATTAGTTAGTTAGTTATTTTTGAAGGGAAAATTTGTTAGCCTCTGTTAGCCCCTATTTCCTTGTATATAAAGCATAGGTGATAATTACTTGTAATCACTTTTTCATTTTTCAATCAAAGAGTAAATTCAGTTTTCATTTTCTCTCTCTCTCTTTTACTCTGTTTCTAATATGGTATCAGAGCAAATTTTCTGAGATTTCCTCTTTCATTTTCTCAGTTCCCAAACAGAATTTAGTGCTTCGTTTTCCTTTTCTTTTCTCATCTATGGCTAATGATTCCACGAGCAACACTCAATCTCAAACTGCGCATTCAGTACCTACTTCAAGTGCAACAATAGCAGATGAATCTGCAAATAACCTTTTCTTTCTTCCTGCGAATGAAAATCTAGGACTCATGCTCACCTCGCAACCACTCACTGGTCCAGAAAATTACATGAGTTGGGCGCAATCTGTGTTTTTGGCTCTAAGTTCTAGAAACAAGTTTGGTTTTGTGGATGGATCGACTGTTGAGCCCGATTCATCTTCTTCTTTGTATAATTCTTGAAGTAGATGCAATACCACGGTGCTTTCTTGGTTAACTAATTCACTCAGTCTAGATTTGAAGGCTAGTGTTATGTACATCAACAATGCCAGAGATTTGTGGATTGATCTCAAAGATAGGCTATCTCAAGGTAACACTCCAAGACTGTTTGAGCTTGGGAAGGAAATCGCACATCTTGCACAAGGATCACTTTTAGTAAGTTCTTACTTTACGAAATTCAAGACCCTGTGGGATGAGTATGCTAATTACCAGCCTTTTACAATATGTACATGTGCTTGTATTTATGGTTCTAAGTCTTCTCAACTTGATGCTTATCATAAGGAGCATGCTTTTAGATTTCTGATGGGACTGAATGATGGTTATGGCCATGTTATAAGTTAGATTCTACTGATTGAACCTTTGCCCTTTCTTAGCAAAGTGTGCTCTCTGATCTTGCAAGAAGAGAAGAGAAGAAACATTGGTCAAAGTTTCAACATGATTTAGTCAGGTGAGGCTGCTGCTATGTACGTGAATAATAACAGAGTTTTTCTTGGTCATCAAGGACAAAAGAATGGAGGTAAATGGGGTAATGACAAGAAAGATAGGCCTGTGTGCACTTATTGTGGCTTTACTGGACACATAGCTGATAAATGCTATAAGCTCCATGGTTACCCTCCTGGTTACAAGCCAAAAGGAGGTAACAAGGCCATTGCAAATTAGGTTGCTTTAATGCCAATCACAGGAAGTTGTGGATTTGATCCAAATGTACAATCTCGTTTTCTGTTTGGTGGTGTGCATTCTGGTTTCTTGCTTGGAAGAGCTTTACAAGGTCCTGGTGTTCAATCAGATTTGGCTTCACAGAACCATGTTGGTCACTCTAGTGGAGGTTCTTTTGTGCAAGCTAGTCCACAGTTATCACTGTCACAGGTTCAATGTGAGCAATTTCTAAATTTTCTGAAGAACCATATGGCTGCTGGATCAGGCAATGATGCTTAAACTAGTCACCAAGCTGCTTCTGTTATGACTTCTTACCCTTCCATTCCACGTCCTTTACCTTCCACTTCATCCTCTCCTTCTACTTAATCAAAATTTTCAGGTAATTCCTTTTGGATTCCACCTAATCTTTCCCATTCTATCTTTGCTGCTCAAGTAGTTGATAGGCAAGCCTATAAATCCAATACTTAGATCATTGATACTGGAGCAACAAATCACATAGTTCATTTTGTTGCTCAACTGACTTCAATTACTTCAATAGTTCATACCTTTGTCTATTTGCCTAATGGGGAACAAGCCGTAGTTACACACATAGGCATAGTACATATTTCTTCTACCTTAATTTTAACTGATGTCTTGTGTGTGCCCTTTTTTACATTCAACTTGATTTCTATTAGCAAACTCACAAAATCACTTTACTGCTGCCTCATTTTTCTTGGTGATTGTTGTTTTATTCAGGACCTTACTCAATGGAGCGTGATTGGTCTGGGTAAAGCACAAAATGGCCTATTTCTACTGCAAGATTCTAGTTGTAGATCTTCTGCATCTGTACTTGCTGCTGCTGTTACTTCTGTTTCTTCATCAGATTAATGGCATAGCAGATTAGGATACCCATCTCATTCTAAACTTCAATTGTTGAAGCAACATGTACATGATGTTAATATGAATAAAACTGCTTCTTGTTGTGATATTTGTCATTTTTCAAAAAAAAAAAAAAAAAAAAAAAAAAAAAAAAACTTCCTTTTATAGCTAGCACTCATGTTTCAAATAATCCTTTTGATTTACTTCATTGTGATCTTTGGGGTCTATTTGCTACAAGCATTGCTGATGGTTTTAAATTTTTCTTAACCATTGTGGATGATTTCACTAAATGCACTTGGGTATATTTGCTCAAACATAAGTCTGAAACACAAGTGTATCTTCCACAATTTGCTTCTATGGTGTCTACTCAGTTTAATTGCAAAATCAAAACTATAAGGAGTGATAATGGAACTGAATTCTACCTTAAGGATTTCTTTCAATCAAATGGCATTTTGCATCAGTTGACTTGTGTTGATACCCCTCAACAAAATGCTGTTGTTGAGAGAAAACATCAACACATTCTCAATGTTGCAAGAGCTTTAAAGTTCCAATCACAGCTTCCTTTATGTTTTTGGGAAGATTGCATTCTAACTGCTATTTACCTTATTAATAGACTTCCTTCAAAGTCATTAGGTAACAAAATTCCATATGAGCTTCTTTTTAATTCAGCACCATCTTATAATCATCTCAAATGCTTTGGTTGTTTGTGTTTCATTTCAACTTTACCTCATAATAGAGTCAAATTTGCACCTAGAGCTAGGAAGTGTGTGTTCTTAGGCTATCCCCAAGGCATTAAGAGCTATAAGGTACTTGATCTCACTTCCAATTCTATTCACATCTCCAGAAATATTATTTTCTATTAGCATATTTTCCCTTATGCTCTCTCCTCACAACCTTCCCTTTCTTATTTAGATGATTTCATTTTTCCTCATTGTACTTCAGAATCATCTCAATCTGTTAGTGTTGTTAATCTTCCTTCCTCTATTTCCATTGACATTCTTTCCACATCTGATGTGAATCCTAGCACCCAATCTAATGTAACATCTGATACAACACCTAACATCTTGCCTGCTGCACCATTTAGTGCAGCACCTACAGCACCTAGCACCTTGCCTGTTGTAGCAGCTAGTGCAGCACCTAATGCAGCATCTGATTCTGCAGATCCTAACCTTGTTGCCATTCCTTCATTGACTTCTAATCTTAGTACCTTACCTACTGTTTCACCACTTACCTCACCTTCAACTTCCAATCCTATTCTCAGAAGGTCCACTAGATCACACAAACCACCTCCTTACCTATCTCAGTATGCTTGCAAGTTTGTTAGCACCAAGCCTAACTCTGGTCTGCCATATGATGTTTCAGCTTATTTGGACTATTCTCACCTTGGCCCTACTTTTAAGTCCTTAATTATGGTAGTTAATTCAACTCTGTTGGGAAATTTAGACACCGGTTGATAGAATTAACAAGTTTTAAACCCAAGTTGTTAATTAGATTTATTACGAATAAAACTTGTTAAAACAAACAAACATCAATATCATGTCAAAATCATGCAGCGGAAAAATAAATTAGACAAGATATGATGACCCAGGAAAACCAATGAAACAAACTAGTTTTACAGAAAAAAAAACCTGAGGGGAAACCTTCCTGAAATGAAATTCACTATAGTAAAGAGAAGTTTAGGATCTAGTACAAAACCTTTGTCCCTAGACTTTACAATCCTCGTAGATGAACTCACAGCAGAAATCTTCTACCGCTTCAGAACCTCTGAACTCTTCAATATATGAATGCCACCCTTTGATGATGCATGAATCCCAGTACGTGAGTAACCAATTGCGCAGATCCCAGTATGTGACTTAATCACCAACTAGAAGAAGATTGTTGGCTGCAAAGTTCTTCACTTCATCAACACGATAAAGATCAAGAAGTACTTGGTTACAAAACCCTAAGGCGCAAAGACGCAGTAGCTTCTTTCAGAGGGAATAAGGCATCACTCACCTTTTGCATATGTTCTCATTGTATTCTCTTATGTGTCGGCCTTTAAAATAAGCCTTATATAGGTCTAGGGTTGTGAGAAAAGAAACCCTACAAAAATACATAAGCCTGACCCAAAAATCAGATCTGAAAATTTTGATTTCCGTAACCTCGATAGATAGCAGGTGTCAAGCAAGTGTCGAGAAGGTGTCAAGCTTTAAACTTCAACAGATACAGCTATCGAGGAGGTGTCGAGAAGGTGTCGAGGGGACAGAAGCTTTCTCGATCAATCCACCAGCTGTCAAGATTGCGATAACAATCAACAGAAGAGCTCGATAGATAGCCAGTTGTCGAGAGGTGTCGAGATTGCGATAACAATCAACTGAAGACCTCGAAAGATAGCCTAGATGTTGAGAGGTGTCGAGCAGCTGTCGAGCTATTTGTCCACAGGTGTCGTGCTATTTGTTCAGCTTTATTGAACAGCTTTTCTTCACTTGTTTCTTGGTCCAATCTTCATGGCTTTAATACTAGACTTGAACAACATGTTTCTTGAAGTATTAAACACATCCTAGATCTACCCAATTACAAGTAAATTGTGTTTTGTCAAAGGATTAGCCAACTACATAAAATAGTGACATATGTTCCTAACAAGTGAATCACATATGTCCTAACAAACTCCTTCAGAACCTGTCTCTTTTCATCAGGTAGTGCAATACCCTGAATGGGTCTATAAGGTTAAATATCTCCTTGATGGCTCTATTGAAAGATATAAGCCTAGGCTAGTTGCTAAGGGTTTCACACAGAATTTTGGCTTGGACTATCTGAGACCTTTTCACCAGTGGCTAAGTCTGTGTTTGTCAGGATTGTGCTCACTTTGGCTACTGTGAAAGGGTGGTTTCTTCATCAAATGGATGTTAACAATGCATTCTTACATGGTGATTTGAATGAAGATATGTACATGTGTCTGCCACCTGGTTTTCACAGCAAAGGGGGGAATGTTGTTCGCAAATTAAACAAGAGTCTTTATGGCCTTAAACAGGCATCAAGACAATGGTTTGACAAATTTTCCAAAACCATTCTTCAAATGGGATTTGTTCAATCCAAGTCTAATTACTCATTGTTTACTCACACTCAAGGGACTTCATTTACAGTGCTTTTAGTGTATGTTGATGATATTTTGCTCACTGGAAACAATCCTGATTGTGTGAACAGTTTGAAGAAGTTACTAGATGATAGATTTGGCTTAAAAGACCTTAGTTCTTTAAGGTATTTTTTAGGTCTTGAGGTAGCAAGGACTGATGCAGGCATCAGCTTGACACAAAGAAAATATGCACTTGAAATTTTGAAGGATACTGGTTTTTTTGGATCAAAGCCAGTGAGATTTCCTATGGAGCAAAATTTAAAGCTTTCAAAATATGAAGGGAAGTTCTTAGCAGACCCTAGAATGTACAAAAGGTTAATTGGGAGACTATTATACTTAACCTTAACACGGCCTGACATCACTTATGCTGTGCATAGGTTGATTTAGTTTGTCTCAAAACCTAGAGAGCCTCACTTACTTGCTACTCACAGAGTCCTTCAATATATAAAAGGTTCACCAAGAAAGGGACTTTTCTTCTCAAGCACCTCTGATTTACACATTAAGTCCTTCTGCAATGCTGATTGGGCTAGATGCCCTGGTCACTGACAGGGTATGCAGTGTATTTAGGAGAGTGTTTGATAGCATGGAGATCAAAGAAATAAGGAGTTGTTTCAAGATCATCAGTAGAAGCTAAGTACAGGGCAATAACTAGTGTTGCATGTGAAATAACCTGGGCACTTCAACTACTTAAGGATTTAAAAATTGAGCATTCCAAACTAGCTATGCTCTTCTGTGATAATCAGGTAGCCTTGTATATAGCTGCTAATCCAGTCTTCCATGAGAGGACTAAGCATATTGAGGTAGACTGTCATCTAGTTCGAGACAAAATTCTGGAGGGAATGATTAAAACTTTTCATGTGAATTCAAATGCTCAAGTGGCTGATGTGTATACCAAGCTTTAGGCTTCAATTCTTTCACAAGATTGACACAGAAGTTGAATTTGCGAGATATTTTCATGCCAAAGTAGTTGCCAAAGGAGTTGCAGATTGACACTCATCTTCAAGTCCATGATCTTCCAGTTGAAGACTTGAGGGGGAGTATTAAAATTGAAGAAGATCAACACGGTGGAACAAGCAGAGTAAAGAAGAAAGAAGGAAAGATTAAATGGGAGTCCACATGTCAGAGAAACAAGTAGAAGCAAATAGAAGTGACAGATGTCAAATAGTAATTGGATGTACTAGGCCCTGTTTGGTTTATTATTTTTCATCACTCATCACTCATAACTCAATTTTCGTTACTCATCACTCCTCACTCCTCACTCATCACTCATCTCTTAAAATACCCCAATTTCTATCACCCACCTGTTTGGCACACTTCACTCACCTTGTCATCACTCAAATTTTTCAACATTTTGTGGGCCTATACCTGTAACTTGGTCAGAGCAAAGCAGTTAGCCTATCCGCGGAAGGTTTCATTCCATCTTTTTCTTTTTCTCATTTCCCCTTCCCCCTTCAGCTCTGTTTTACTCTCCCAAAGCACAAACCCAAACCCATAAAAATCATCAACTCACCTCCCTTGACAAACCCACCATACCACCAGCAAGTTCCCATTCCCATGGCAGACCCATCATCGGCAACACTACAGATAGAGTGACCACAAACCCATCTTCCTTTTCTTTGATTTAATTTATTCTTTAGTTTTTTTTTTTTTTCTCAACAACACACAGAATACCACAAACCCACAATCTTAACCCTCAAAAACACCAATTACAACCTACAAAGATCTCAACAACACAAATTGGAACCCACAAATACACAACTCACAGATAGTCACGGCAAAAATTTTGTTTTCAATTCTTCCTCTCCACCGCCAAAATGCTTCTTCCTGGATCGGTCTCACAGAAAATCAGTCACGCAAAGAGGCAAATTGGTCTCGCGGCATATGAAGATTTAAAGAAAGAAAGAAACGGAAAAGAAATAAAGAAGAAGAAGAAACAGAGGGAAGAACTACACTTGAAGAAAGCAAAAAAAAGAAAGAAGAAGAAGATACCACCACAATCGTACCAACTTCTCAAACCAGATACCACCACAATCAAACCCACGGCCCACGCCCACCGAAAACCCACAACTTGAAACCCGATCTGAAACCCACGGCCACGACCTGAACCCATAGACGAGACCCACCCCTCGCTAAAACAGACCCATAGATGAGACCCACCACCGAAACACCGGCCACTGATTCAACTCCAGCCATCGATTCAACTCCACCACCGAAACGCCACACATCAATACCCAACTCCACCATTGAAACGCCACCACAGACGAGAAGAGATAGATTAGAGAAAAACAATGAGAATAGAGAGAAGAGTAAGGAAACAGAGAAGAGAGAAATAGAGAGTAAAGGCAAAAAGACCCATTGGAGCTGTGTGGGTCTCATCGGAAACAAAAATCGGTGAACGAAGCTGTGTGGGTCTCGGGTTGAAGGTGCTGATCGGCAGAACTTGGAGCTCTGGTTCAGTTGTTGTGGGTTTAGGAGAAGGAAAAGGGTAAGGGAGATGAAGAAGTGATGAGCTTGGGTAGTTGGGAAAGTTAAGCCAAAATATCTGTTGGGAGCTTTTGTGGGTCAGTGGGTCTGTAGTGATGTAACTACACACTGCTGTGGGTCCCGTTTGGAAAGAAAAATTACAGAAAATGCCACTGTGTTAATAAACTCTTAACTTGAAAACAAGCTTCCGGTGTTTCCAAAATTGATAACTCAAAACCCAAAAAACTCAGTTTTGTTAACTGAGTGAAAAAACAAAAAATCAACCAAACAATGTTTCCTTATGTGGGCCCCACAAATTTTGGGTTTTGAGTTAACAAAACTCAGTTAACTCAGTTTTGTTAACTGAGTTTGGCAAAATCCAAACACCACCTTAATAATTAGTTAGTTTGTTTTTTTTTTTTTTTGTTTTATTATTATTATTATTATGGGAATTAGTTAGTTATTTGGAGGGAAAAGTGTTGGCCTTTATTTCCATGTATATAAAGCTGATAATCACTTTTTTCATTTTTCAATCAAAGAGTAAACTTAGTTTTCATTTTCTCTCTCTCTTTTACTCTGTTTCTAATACTCCCTAACCAAGAACAAGAAATGGCAGAGGAGCCGGTTAGAGATCTTTTTTTATTGAGTTTGCACCAGAGCGGTTATAGCATTTTCAGATTTCCAAGGTTTTTTGCTCAACCGCAGCCACCAACGGACGTGGAGAGTTTAAGAAACATATTGAATCGTACTGGAGATTACAATACCAGCTTCCAAGTACTGAGAAGCCAACTTGAGATCTCCCATGTCATTCCTTCGGAAATTGTCAACATCTCTATGGGAGATGTTGCCAACAATGAAGGTAATATACATCAAGAATGCGTTTTTCTTTAAGAATTAAATGCGTTTCTTTATGTCTTTGTGACTAACGAGAATAGTTTGATAATTTTTACTGTAGTTAAAGAAACTCTGACGAATTTCTTTCGCCGACACCAAGATCAATTCGGGGGTCATAATTTTGCAATCTTTGACCCGAGGATATTGAATATACAGAATCAAATTCAAGAACTTCCTCGACTTGATTTTTCTCCCAGAACAAAGTTGTTGCTACGTGTTATGCAGCAACACGTTGACTCGATCTCGGAACCACTTGTGGTACTTTGATTTCATATTCAGTTTTAATGCATGTGAATTTTTTATTTTCTTTTGAAACTTATATTTCTATTCCTAATTTTTATAGGAGACAATGGCGGGTATAACAGAAGAAACTCGGACAGCTTTAAAAGCAGCTCAAGAAAAGCAAAAAATTAAAGAAGAGGGACTAGGAACTTCGGAGCTGCGGTTGAACTCATACACCCGCTGCATATACCGGCCGGAAGAAGATGAATGACGGTATTTTTTTATTTTTTATCTTTTCATTTTATGTTTAGGAACAAAATTCTACTACTTTGCACGTGAAAGACTATATAAATTAGATCAAACAAAGTAGAAAATTAGGCCACTCGCATTGTGTACTAAAGCAGACATTATTGTCTTCTTCTTTTTCTTTTTTCTTTATTGCAAGAGCAGAGTTAAAATTGGTATGAATTATGTTGTAATGCAACTCAGATTCCCATATCCCGCCTAACCAAACTTTAAATCCAATGGGCCTTGCCCATTTCGGCCTATATTAAATTTGGGAAGTCTTAAGTGTTGGATGTCTCTCCCCGTTGGGCTAGCCCTTTTTCGGCCTTTATTACCAAACGGGCCCTAAATGTTGGATGTCCCTTCCCCATTGGGCTAGCCCTTTTTTGGGCTTGAAGGACTTGGAGTGTTACAACATTCAGTTTTGGATGGTTTAAACATTAGCGTTACCTACTGTGGCTTCAGACCTATGGGCAATGATATTTTGCTTATTTGGTCTCTCTTGGGTGATGCCCTCAATGGTGTGGAATGTGTTGGCAGGGGAGGTTAGACATGGCAAAACGGGCGGGTCGGGTCGGGTTCGGGTCGGGTTAATCGGGTTGCGGGTCAAACGGGTCATTTTAAGCGGGTCAAAATCGGGTTCGGGTCAATCGGGTTGCGGGTCGGGTCGGGTTGACCCGTATTTTTCACATGAATTTTTTTTTTTTTTTTTTTTTTAAAGAAAACAACATGTATCTGTCATTTGAAAAGTTATGCAACAAATTACTTGATATAAAATGCATTATTTTGAATTCACCACTTATATCAAGAATGAACTCAGCTAAACTTATTAATACTTATTCAACAATTTTAAAATTATACAAATCCTAACATTGCTATCTAAAACAAAATAACACAAAGATAAGTAAAACAAATACACAAGTTTTATTTCTACACAATATCAACATTCCAAATATAAAACAAAATTACAAATGACTTATTGGATAACTCATTTGATAAAGAATAAAAATATATAAGAAATTTACAATCTTGAAAATTAATTTTATAATCTATTATCAGTTGTGGTTGACACTCTATTTCAATTTGAGATATACTTTAAAATTTGATTGCTTACTTATTTATACATGGTCTCTTTTATGAATATCATATTATTGTTAAGCAACACACACTCTAGGAAATATCATAATTTATTTTGAAAAGCCGTTTATTTTGAACATAAATTATTAAAAAATAGGTCTAAGTATTCATAATTTATGCTAATTTGATACTTTAGCTTCACTATTTTCACACTTGTGAATATTTCTCACATGTCTACAATTTTAAATCTATGTTTTTAACTCTACTGTAGCCAGATTATCTTGGCATGTACTTTGCTATTTGATATCTAAAAACATTTACTCATTACAGAATGTTCAACCATTTATTTTTCAATTAATTTGCATATAGTTATGTAAATGTATCAATTGTTTCCTTAAAGTTCACAATAAACAATTAAACCAATATTGTCTTAGTTTTACTATTTTTTTACCAAAAAAAAAAAGTTTTAAAAAAATGGTTCGGGTTCGGGTCGGGTCACGGGTCGGGTCGGGTTGACCCGCAAAAAACACGGGTCGGGTCACGGGTCAACCCGTTTTTGCTTCGGGTCAAAAAAATCGGGTTCGGGTCGGGTATTTTTCGGGTCGGGTCGGGTCGGGTCAAAAAATTCTGACCCGTTTTGCCATGTCTAGGGGAGGTAGTGGGACGATATGGCGAGTTGTTCCATTGTGTCTAATCTAGTGCCTTTGGCGAGAGAGGAATGATCGGTGCTTTGAGGGAGCTGAAATCAGTGTGGTTAAGATGAAATCTCTTTTTAAAGATCTATATGAGTGGAGTCAACTTCTTTGTTTTCTGTAGAAGGGTTTCTAGATTTTCTGGACTTTAACCATTTTTCTTTTGTTGTTCATGTTCCTTTTGTTTTCGCATTGCCTCTGGTATACAGCCTGTTCTTGGGCAGTTTTCTTTTTTAATGAAATTATTTACTTATCAAAAAGTCATTGATGTTGCCTCTCTGTCTATAGCTGTTCTTATTTAAGATGCTAGATATTACACTCTGCAACTTACTAGACAGTTCAATATAATTTTCAAGTAAAAGTCTTCAATTTATTCAAACAACTCTTTTGCCATTTGTCATCCAACTTACTCCATGCTCCTGCATCATAAGATATGTCGGAATTGTTTTTGGACATAACTTTTACTTGCATGACTTTTGGACATTGATTCAGCCTGTCATAGAATTGACTTTTTTGACAATTCATGGTGGTAGGAGTGGTAGTCATCATGGTGGTAAGTCGTGTTAGTAGCAAGATTTATGTTCAATTTATGTGATTTGACTGAATAAGTTTGTAATGCCTGTGCAGCAAGAAGCGCAAAGAGTCAAGGTTGGTGAATCCAGTTGCCTTTCAAACTGTGCTCGGTGTTCAATGGATATGAGCCTCCTTATTGTGAAAGTCTTCTGTTGCTGTATTTTCCCAATGAAAAGTGGCCTTTTAACTGCATTTCTATTCATTCACTCTCCAACTTACAATTTTTCTTATGTCAAAATCCTAACATCCTTCATTTGTATTGAGCTTACTTACCAAGAATATTACATTGTATCAAGTAAGGAAAGAAAAACAAAGAAGTCGTTGGTAGAAGCTCAGTAAGGTTGTTTCCTAGATATGACATTGCACAACCTAAGTCAATTGACTTTCTAGAAGAACATCAACTATTTCAGCTTAATTGTACTTAATTGTGAATATCCAGCTTGGCATTATCTTGTTTTTATCTGTATTACTTGGGATGGTTCCTGCTATTTTTGGTCCAGTCACAAATTTGCACATCCCATAGTGGAATATGAAATGGGACACCAAAAACCTATCTCTACATTAGGCAGTGAGACAAATCAAAGTTCCTGTTCTCTAACAAATTTTGTAACTTCTGTTATTTTCTTTCCTAGTGTGATGCCGCTGCCACTATGGTAAATGTCTCTTAGTTATCCAAAGAGAAAGAACAGAAATAACTATAACTATCCTAATACATTCCTTTCTGTGTACAAAGTCCATAAAAAACTCATATGCACTACCATGCGTTCTTTCCAATTATAAGGGCTATCTTCCATCCAGGCTTAGATATGATATGATCTGCGTTTGTTTATACTTATTTATTTACCAAAACAACTCAGTTGTGATATCCCTGATTTTGTGAATTTGATTGGATTGAATTGTACAAGTGAGTCATTTTTTGAAATAGTTACAATATGCTAATTAACTTTTCATTTCAGATTTTTTTTTCTCTCTAGACCCCCAAACACTCTAAGCACGGAGAAGAATGTGTACTGAGTCTTCCACATGCCTAACTGTCTTTAGTCTTACGCACCATACTGACCTTGTTTTTGTCCAACAACTAGAGTTCTCGTCTTTTGTTGCCTATCATCATTGTTCAGCCAATGCAACCGCCACTCTATGTTATCCACTTCATCTCTACGCGTCGATTAATTTGGTCCCCCATACCTGGTTCTTTTATTTATTTATTTATTTTGCACAGATTCTAAATTTTAGGTCAATTTCTCCATACTATAGGCTCTCTAAATGGCCTAAAACAAAAATTCTCAGCCAATTTAGGAGGTCTTATTGATTCTAATTACACTAAATGCACATGTATAGTGTCGTTCTAGAACCATGCATCGTCCTTATGCCTCTTAGGAGGTCTTCTCATTATAACTTTAAATTACCACCTTGGTTGAGTTCTAGAACCATGCATCTCATTGGTAGTTAGCCTTTATTGGTTTTCCTCCTAGTTTGCCACTTTAATTTTGTATATATGAATTATGATTTGCGTCGTCCTTAGAAACGTTAAGATTTGATCACCATGTGCATGGGCACATGGCATCTAGCCTTTATTCCAACTTATCATTTATGCTCAGTTGGTGATACTTTCCTTCTTGATGTAGCACAGAATATTTAAATTAATTTCTGTAATTTTTATATTTGGTTTTTTTTATGTAATTTTCGTTATTTTAGGTTTAGGGCATTTATTTCCCTTTTTTTAGATGCTTTTAATGTTATTTAGTCAAATTAGGGTTTTATATGCTTTTGTAGTCGCCTTAGGGTTTCTAGTTGCCTAGGTTTTATTTTACTATTTAAACACATTGTAGCCTCTCCAAAGGCAATTCAGTTGTTAGACTATTATCAATAGATAGACGTTTTGTCAATTTTCTTCTATTTCATCAAGAGAGTATCGTGTGTGATTTATTTAGGCTTCCGCAACATCATTTCTAAACTCAAGTTGTTATCAAGTTTCTACCTTGAGATTGAGTTTATGTTAAAAATATAATCAAAGTTCAAGTCTATGACTCTATTGTATTATCCTAATCTGAATTGTACAAGGATTCCTAATCCAAATAGTACTTGTAGTTAAAATTAAATTACATTACTCTAAATTTAGTTTAAGTCCAAGGTTAGTCTACTATATACTTATGCACCCATCAATGAGTTCATTGTAACGCATAAAGCTCAATAGTAAAGATAGAATTATTTGGGTTTTCTAGTATTACATAGGTGTTGGAGTATTTTAATATTAATTAATTAAATTGAATAAATATTATAACATAAATGTAAACATGTGGGAGTGAATATGGAAGATGAGGAATTAGTGAAAAGTTTAATCCCACATTGAAAATGAGAGAGACTATTTTATTCTTTTTAATTGTGGTAATTAATGAGTTAATATGAATTGACTCAGATATTGGGCTAGATACGTGCGTAAGGGGGAGGTCATCATTTTTTGTTTCCAATTTTTCTTATATATATTTTTAAAACATTTTCTCATTTAAGGTGACTTGAAACTCCATTATTTAAAAATTAAAATATCTTTTAATCATTATTTTTATTATTAATTTTCCAAAACTCTCCCTCCCTTTTACCTCTTCATCTCCCCACTACTTTCTACCTTAATATCATTCTTTCTCTACCTTTTTATCTTCCTTTATTTTGACTCTTCTTATTCTCAACATCTTACTATAAATTTGACATTTTCTTTTTCATTCTATGCATAGTTTTCTCACACAAAAAAGGTTACTTCTCTCTCTCTCTCTCTCTCTCAATTTGTTTTTCATTTTTTGTTTGATTTTTTTTTATTGCATCAATTCTTTAGGTTGATGAATTTTTGTGTTAATTAGAATTCTACTTTGGGTTGATGCAATTTAGTTTTGTGTTTTAAGTTGTTATCTTTTATATTCTCTTTGATTAAATATTATCCTACTGCATTATACATATAGCATATAATAATATAATGTTATTATATTATATATAATGACTTGGATAATTTGATGTTTATTGCTATATATTTTATTTTTACTCTTTTTCCTCTCATCTTATTTTATTCAACATTTAAATCCAGTTACATTCTCCATACTATTAAATTATGCAACAAAAATCAAGCAAATAGCTAGACACAAACCTACCTTCATTTACCACACATTGGGGGAATCAATATATTTGTGTGATAAAGGGTCATATAATTTATAATTTTGATAGCATCCTTTGAATGTGTCTAGGCCCATAGATTAAGCAATTTGTAGACTTAAAAGGCTATTGAGAATGAACTTTTTGAATCAAGTCTAAAAAAATATAAACTACTATATATCATTTAGATAAAAACTTTTATCATAGATACATTAATATTTTTTTGCCACAAATTTAAATCAAACTTAATAATTTTATATTATGTGTTAGCATCGTCTCTGCTTCTTCTTCTTCTTCTCAAAAATATTATGTATCATCTTTAAAGGATGCCAACAATATTGATCTTGTGGGAAAAGTTACATAAAATATTAAGAAAAAAATGTTTTATATTACAATCTACTAAAAATGTTTTTTAAATATTTAAATATTTTTTAAAAATGTTTTATATTACAACCTTTCTATTTTTTAAATATTTTTTTAAATTTTTTTATATCACTGACGTGTTTTACAACTGCCACATGTGTTAAGTCTTAATACTCTTAAGTTGTTTTGGCAAAAAAAAATAATAATAATAATAAAGGTTGTCACAAAAGAGGAGTTCATGTAAAGGTTTTTGCAAAATAAAATATATGTTTTGTAAGGCCACCAAACTTGATAATTTACAAATGATAGAACCACTCGCAACAATATTTGCATAGTTTTATAGTTTCAGCTAAAGCAAATGTGTATACTTTTAGTCTTCAAAAAACACACATCTACAAGTAGTGGTTAAACGTTCAAAAACACACATCTTCAAAAATATTATGTATCATCTTTAAAGGATGCCAACAATATTGATCTTAAGGGAAAAGTTACATAAAATATTGAGAAAAAAATGTTTTATATTACAATCTACTAAAAATATTTTTTAAATATTTAAACCTTTTCATTTTTCATATCACTGACGCATTTTACAACTGCCACATGTTTTAACTTAAGTCTTAATACTCTTAAGTTGTTTTGGCAAAAAAAGAAAAAAAAAGAAAAAGAAAGGTTGTCACAAAAGAGGAGTTCATGTAAAGTTTTTTGCAAAATAAAATATCTGTTTTGTAAGGCCACCAAATTTGATAATTTGCAAATGATAGAACCAGTCGCAACAATATTTGCATAGTTATATAGTTCCAACTAAAGCAATTGTGTATACTTTTAGTCTTCAAAAAACACACATCTACAAGTAGTGGTTAAACGTTCAAAAACACACATCTTCAAAAATATTATGTATCATCTTTAAAGGATGCCAACAATATTGATCTTATGGGAAAAGTTACATAAAATATTGAGAAAAAATGTTTTATATTACAATCTACTAAATATATATTTTTAAATATTTAAACCTTTCTATTTTTTATATCACTAACGTGTTTTACAACTACCACATGTGTTAACTTAAGTCTTAATACTCTTAAGTTGTTTTGGCAAAAAAAAAAAAAAAAAAAAAAAAAGAAGGTTGTCACAAAAGAGGAGTTCATGTAAAAATTTTTGCAAAATAAAATAGCTGTTTTGTAAGGCCACCAAACTTGATAATTTACAAATGATGGAACCACTCGCAACAATATTTGCATAGTTATATATTTTCAACTAAAGCAATTGTGTATACTTTTAGTTTTCAAAAAACACACATTTACAAATGGTTAAACGTTCATCTTGAGTAGTTTTAACTTTTCATATAATTTTACCTTTACATATTCATCTATTTTAGTTTAGTTTAGTTTTTTTCAAAAAAAAAAAAAAAAACTTTAATTTAGATATTTATAAGTAAAAAATGAAATAATGATTCATGAATTAAAAAAAAAAAAAAATCTATACATATTTATCTTGTGCGGTAGTAACTTTACATATAATTTTGCATTTATATATATTCATCTACTTTAATTTAGATTATAACTTAATAATGAAATCTATAAACAAGGTAATAAAAACAATCATATTTCTACAATTCAAAAGGTCATAATTTATTTTTTCAAAAAAAGGCCTTTTACGTTTCCTTGGAATTATTTTAAATTTTTTTTTATATAAAACCTTTGACATAACACTAACCTAACCACTTCATACATTAAAAACTTTAAGGCTCATTATTAATTCCATTAATATATTATGGATATCTTAATTGATTGAGACCAAACTAGAGAAATGACTTTCATATTTCTTTGAAAATTCAGAAGGAAAAAAAAAACCCTTTGACATACCACTAACGTAACTACATCTATAACTATTTAAGCCAACCATGATATCTATTTCTTATTGATAGCCATAAATTTACAACTAGCAAGGGAACATACAAAGTAATAAAGAATAAATGAAGGAAGAAAAAAAAAGAAATGAAATTAGACATCAATTAATAACTGTTATTTGGAAAATAAAAAGGTGGTCAAGAGGAGTAAGAAATAAAATAGAGATGGCTATACAGAGAACATTGAAAACTTTATAATGCAATAAAATCAACAATTAAATATAATAATACAAAATTTAAACTAAAAACTAATCAAACTCTAACTAGGGAAATATTATATATATATATATATATATATCTATAAAATCATAATCTTCATACATTATGACTTAAAAAATTTAATGAATAGTTCTACTTCTTATTTAATGTCAATCTTATGCAAGTTATCAACCAATAAATATATGATAGTGGTAAAAAATGTTATAGACAAGATTATGAAAAAAATGATAAAGCTATTTTTTTTAAAAACTCTTTATTAAGTTTAGGGATTAAAATAATATTTTATCTAAAAAATTATCACGTGCATTGCATGGGTTTGCAACTAGTTCAAAATAATTACTGAATGTTCAAAATGTGTGTAAAACACCCTTGAACATTTAGACCCCAAATTACAAAATATCAATTCAAGCTTATAATCAAACAATTAATGTGCGGAACATGAACATAAGCTAAACACAGAATTGATAAACAATCTAAGCCAAATATAATCACATCCACAACTGAAAATAAAAGGCAAAGATAAAGGGAAGAGAGATGCAAACACAAGGACAACACTCGACGTGTTATCGAAGAGGAAACCGAAACCCTCGGCGTAAAACCTCTCCGCCGCCCTCCAAGCGGTAAATAATCCACTAAAGAATGTAGTTGGGATACATGAACAGCAGAAGATCCTCCAAGCCTAATCTACCCAATGTACCTAAGCCCTCTAAGTTTCTTGCTCCAACGAGGTTGCGCCGAACCTATTTTTTCTTTAACTTACTGGATTCCGCTATAAACCATAACATCAACTAATGTTAATTGGTCCCTTCATAACTGTTTCCCAAAATACTAAATAAACCTTCTCGTGGATATGGGTATGGTGAGAAAAGGATTTGGTAAAGAATCTCTCAAAGATGTATCAATGGAGAGGGTGAGAGTAAAGGAATTTGAAGAGTCTTTTAGGTGAAAATTGTGGATGAATCAATCTTGTTTTTCTCTAGGGTTTCTCTCTCAAAATTCTCTCTGGAATCTCTCTACATTTCGTGGGTATAAGGGTCTATATATAGTGGTGTGTGTTTGGAATGCGAAGAGATAGATTTTCCCAAACAGAGGTGGCTGGCGGCTTGGCCTAGGGACTTGACTAAGTTGCAAGTTCAAGCCGCGAGTTAACTGCATTGCCAGTCTGGATATTTTGTCCTGTAGTGCACCAGTTGGCAAAACTCTTCAGCTTCCCACATGCGTGACCCACTTTTGGCGGCTTGCACCCGCGAGTCACCCGTGAGTTCCAGTCGCGAGTCCTTGCTTCTTTGCACAATAAGGAACATTTCTTCACACTTTCTCACACACTACCCTTACAAGAATCTCACCTAAATACAGGGTTACTAAATGCTAAAATACAAGCAAATTTGGCACGGAATAAAGCCAACAAGATGGTTGATTAAATTCAACCTTACAATCTCTCCCTTTGGCTATTCTGTGACAAAACCCTATAACAGACTCTAGACTTAACGCGTGACTTGGGAACAGTTGAACAAAACTCACTCACACCTAACTCTAGATTCTGATAAGCTCTTGAAACATATGAACAAGTATCTCCTGAAACACAACAACACAACAATATCATTGTATGCAAAAAAACTTGCAATGCATATGGAGCAAGCGTAATACAATCAAGCAAAAATGGACTAAAGCAATAAAGTAATAAACCATGGCTTGACTAATCATGCAATCACTATACAATAGTGATCACAATGCTCATTCACGCAAGGAATGAACATCCAGACATGCAAGCTAATAAGCTTATTTGCAAAGTATCATTTGCATGTCCAACACTCAACCAATGCATACAACATATATGCATCTAGGAACAATCCTACAAGGGCACAAGAGTGAAGTACTAAAGAAAAATGCAAGACATTTAACATCAAGTACTTAAGCCACAAAGCAAGGGTACAAAGCATAAAGGCTGCATAAGCATGGTACAAACCATAAAAGCCTACAAAATATGCATGTAACCAAACCCTTAAAACTTACACAAGCAACATGGGTACAAATGTACCATACAAATGATGTACTAAAGAAAATGCACAATATAAACTAAAAGTGCTAAAAGTTTCTCCCCTTCAAAATGATGAGAAGCTGTGATGCACTTGGAACATATATACTTGTAACCTGAAACACTTGCACAAAACACATTAGACCCTCAAAGTAAAACAAGTAATAAAAGGACAAGTATAGTGTTACAAGTAAAACGCGATTAAGTAAACATGATGTGAAACATGTGAGAAACTTGATCATACACCAAAACAATCATATAAAAATGACTACCAAAACAAAGTTTACTTATTAACTCAATGTCTTCTCCCCCTTGGTATATGCATCTCCCTTATGGAATATCTCTCCCCCTACAAATGTGCACGAGAAATAGAATTTCTCCCCCTAAGAGTGTGCACAAGGGTCATATAGAAATGACAAAAACTCTCCGGTATACTTTCCAGAGTATACTATAAAACCAGTAAGGAGCTAATAAAGAGGCAAACTATAGCACCCACATAAACAAAAGCCAAAAAACAAGGAGCAAAAGAAGCAAAACTTCTTAAAGCACTTTTTATGTCGCTTTAAGAGAAAATTTATATGAATTTTGAATGAAACGTTAGAATCACTAAATTTAATTATGTGGCTTGCTTAACTAGTTATAAACCATCCTCAAGGTTTAAAGTGTTGACTTCTTTGGGGGAAAAGAATTACAATTTAAAAACCTTAGTCATGGTAGATAAGTATTAGACTTTCAAATCAAGCAACTTCATATTAAACTATGTAGGGTCTTTTTTAATTTAAAAAATCTAGAGATGTCAAGAGTAAAATTGTGTATGTACCTCAAGGCCTTTTAGTTTCTTCATAATTGACAATAGGCAACCAGTGAAGTATACAGATGAAGAGTTTCTCTTCTTCTTGATTATTTTGTGTACTTACAAACTCAAGAGGGTTTGAGGATTTTAGATTTGTAAACTTTGGTATTGATACATGTAAGAGTCCGATCTGGTTTCCCCATGGTGTATCGGATTCAGGTTTGACCATCTCTTTGACTGACTTGTAGCCCCTAACTGTCCTTGTACTGAGAAACACTATTGTTGTGGAATCCGTTTTGCTTGATTTCTGTCTAATCTCTTGCACATATAACCGGGTGCCAAAGAAGATTATACCAATAATTACATCATTTATGATCTGCACTTGAGAATATATTATTCAATTGAGTAAAAATAAACTAATTCTCCCAAAAAAAAAAAAAAATGAAAACAAGCTTTTCAAATTTTAGTCCAATCATCTGACAATATTGAATGAATGGAAAAATATGAAGAAAAGAAGAAGAAAATTAAGTGTTTTTGTACATTTTAGACCCCTTAAAAGACAAGTTGTTTAACCTAGTTATTTAGCCAAGTGATTATTTAAATAAATCATTCAAATCTAGGTTAACACAAGTAAATCATATCATGTAAACAATGCGGAAAATAAAGAACACAACGATATGATAACCCAGGAAAACCAAACCGGTAAAAAACCTGGGGAGGATTTAACCTAGCTATCCTCAAGGTAAAACAGATCCACTATGAAAGAATTGAAGTTTTACAATAGCGACTTAGACCACTAACATCCTATTGCTACTTTAAGTAGAAAACTTACTACCATGACCACATGATAGCTCCGAGTCTATCAACTACTTCTTTTCTTGATCCACAGCAACCGCAAGTACTCTTACTTGTGTTTTCTTTAAGCTCTTTGAAACAGCAACTGAAGTGATCACCAAGCTCTCGACATCAATCTTGATCTTGATAACCCTAAGTATGTATGAAGGCAAACACCTCTAGATCTCACAAGAGATTCACACACACAGCATATCAACAACCTCTAAAACGTGGCTAGGGTTTTTCCTTTTATACTTAAAGCAAAACATAAAACCCTACATGTCATATCAGGCTTAGGCTGAGTTGGAAAATTCTGCAAAAAAACAATCTACACGAGCTTCGATCGATCGAGTCTAATTTTTGATCGATCGAGCCTTGCAGAAATTGAATAGTAATTTCCTGCAATTACTTGATTCCAACTTTACACATACACACACTTTGAGCAACCTAAATCTAGACTAAACGTTTTGATCATTGTTTGCCAACATTACACATTAAAGTTCTAATACATTTAGATTCTAAAGTCTTAGAATCTAACAGTTTTCTAGGTGAGCAAGAGCAATAAAAATTTGATATAAGTTGTTGGAGATTTGTAAATAGGAACTCCAAGTAACTGAGACTTAGAAAAATGGCCAACATCAACAAGGAGAAGGATGGCTTAAGCATTAGCAAGGAAAAAAAAAAAGAAATAGAATGGCTTTTTATTTCACTTTCACACTAGCCATGCGAATCTACCTAACCCATCCTAGAGAATTTTTGTTTTTATTTTAAAATAACATTTAAACACGCTAAAAAAAAAAAAAAAAAAGCAACAAAAATCCAGAGATAACGGAAAGTGGGTTTGATGAAGAATTATATATCAGACACTGTTTTGGTTGCCATTGGCTAAGGAGAAGAAAGCGGCAGACAACTAGAGGCGGAGGGAGGGGCTTTGGGTTTGTGCTTTTAGGTGAGGCATTGAGCACAACCACCTGGTTTTGTCTGGTTTCTCGGTGGTACTTCCAGATTATGATGGTTATTTCAGGTTTTGATTTCTGAAGATTTGGGGCCTATTTAGTTTTGTTGTTTCTCAAAAAAAAAAAAAAAAAGTTTTGTTGTTTAAACAGCACAACACGTATTTTCACAATACTTTTTAACCCATACATATTTTCACAATATTTAAATTAACAACGATACTACATTACCAAACCACTCTTGGTTTGATATTTGTGAGGGAGTGATTGTGTTTGTTAAGTTTGTTGTTTTAATGTGTAAAAATATGAGGTGGCATCATGTCATTGGAGGGTGTATATAGTCCCTTTTGATCCAGGTCAATTTAATATATATATGTATATATATATATATTACACCAAATAATAAATCAAAGAGAAATAGACTTGGCATCATGATAATAAATATTAAGCCCAATAATGCAGGATGCATTAAAACTAAAAGTATAAAACCCATCTACCTACATACAGTTTCACATGGAGAATGAAAGAAAAGATGAACAATCATGTATAAATTGTACCGACTTATTTATCGATAGAAAATCAATATTATGAACGAACAATTCAATTTGTTGATAAAAAAAAAAAAAACGTCTTTGTTTAAATAGGAATTTCATCATCGGCAGCTTTGAGAATTATCTCGAAGGCATTTTCCACGCATGACTTGAATCTTTGGGGATCCAAGAATCCTTTCTCCATTGCGGCGCTAATCCTCAGGCTTCCCATATAACTTACTATTATTATATTAAGGTTCTGCAAATCCCTTTTAAATAAAAGAACATGTTACAGTGGGTCATAAAATATGATGAACCTAATTGAAAGCAAGGTGTTCTAAAATTATTCGTAAAGGTGATTGAATTTGAGGAATTTTTTCACATTAAATCATAAATCATGCTTGTTAATTTGTTCTATACTTTCCGCTGTAAAGACCAAAAAAAGAAAAGAAAAGAAAAGAAGTGAACACCAAAGATCTGAGAATAAGTGTAAGAAAACATTATGTGATTGCTTGTAATAAGTAGAAAGTTACAAATATCATTCTGTGACTTCGAAAAACAGAATCATTTTTATGACTTGAAAAAAAAAAAAAAAAAAAAAAAAACCAATGAAAGAAAAGCACATGCTCTCTTTGTTTTATGAGGCAAACATGTCACACCTATACTTCGATATCTACGAGATGGATTATTTAAAAAAAAAAAAAAATACAAGAAGGTGGAATTTGGAATTTTATTTTTATCGAAAAATCATTATAAAATATATTTATTTTTTTAAGGCAAACTAGGTGGTATATATAATAGAGGAGTGATATCTCTATAATATTTTTACAAAAAATTATAGGTGGTAAGCTGTTATTAGTTCTAATTTAAATCTACAACTTAAATTATTTTTTTTCTCACTCATAACAACTAATAGTAACATACCACCTAAAATTTGTTGTAAAAATGTTATAGAAATAACATTTCTCCATATAATAACAATTTTAATTTTACATTTTTACTTGAGGTACACCTAACACCATGAAGTATAGACCTTTAATCGGATGATTATCCAAAGACACCTGTTCCATTGGCCCGATCACATTCGAAATTGACAAACTGGAGTTCCTTAGTGTCTCATGGACGAATCTAGCGACTGCCTGCAGTAGTACAAGAATGCCGAAAAGATCTTATAAAGTATGTATTCAAAGATAAATTTAACTACCACCGCACATTCTTGGTGCGATGGTCACTCCACATATACACTTAGATTAGGCTAGAGTAGAATTTCTATCTTGTATTAAAAAAAAAAAAAAGTTCAAATACTTTAGAATTGTGTATATGCAAATGTATGATTAAAAAAAAACACTTTCTCACACACACCACACACACACACACACACACACACACACACACATATATATATATATAACAGTTGTTTATGATTGTAAGGTTAAATTTTATCAATCATTTTATTGGCTTTATTCTGTGCCAAATTTGCTTGTATTTCAGCATTTAGAAGCCCTGTATTTAGGTGGGAATCATGTAAGAGTAGTGTGCGAGAGAGTGTGAAGAAATGCTCAAGATTGTGCAAGGATGCAGAGACTCGCGGGTGACTCGCGACTGGTAAGCCGCCAACTGCAGCACACGTGTGAAGTATGTAGGGGAGCTGAAGAGTCAAGCCAGCTGTTGCACTACAGGACAAAAGTCCCAGGCTGGCCAGGTCGTTAGCTTGCGGGTTGAACCCGCCACTCAGTCCAGTCGCGAGGCCAAGTCGCCAGACCACCCTGTTTGGGAAAAACGGACTCTTTGCATTCCAAACACACACCACTATATATAGACCCTTATTCCCATGAAATATAGAGAGCTTCCAGAGAGAATTTTGAGAGAAAAACCCTAGAGAAAAACAAGATTGATTCATCCACAATCTTCACCTAAGAGACTCTTCAAATTCCTCTACTCTCACCCTCTCTATTGATACATCCTTGAGAGGTTCTTAACCAAATCATTTTCTCACCATACCCATATCTGTGAGAAGGTTTATTTAGTGCTTTGGGAAGCAGTTAGGAAGGGACCAATTCATATTGATTGATGTTATGGGCTATAGCAGAATCCGGTAAGTTAGAAAAGAAAAAGGTTCGGCACAACCTCGTTGGAGCAGGAAGCTTGGAGGGCTTAGGTACACTGAGTAGATTAGGCTTGGAGGGTCTATTATTGTTCATGTATCCCAACTACATCTTTTAGTGGATTATTGACCGCTTGGAGGGCGGCAGAGAGGTTTTACACCAAGGGTTTCGGTTTCCTCTTCGATAACACATCGAGTGTTGTCCTTGTGTTTGCATCTCTCTTTCCTTTATCTTTACCATTTAATTACTGTTGTGATTGTGATTATTTATGGTTTAGATTGTTTATAAATTCTGGTTTAGTTTATGTTCATGTTCCGCATATTTATTGTTTGATAATAAGCTTGAATTAGTAATTTGTATTTTGGGGTCTAAACGTTCATTATGTTTTATACACATATTGAACATTCATTTGGTATCAGAGCAGGTGCACTCCCTGTGGTTTTAATTACCTAAGTGTGATCCTAAACCCCTTGGCTTGCTATGGAAAGTGCTATGGCAAAGGCCAATATGAAGTGGAGTAAAGGTGTTTGTGATAATGACTCTATGAGCATTTTTGGAGGGTGGTCCAATAATGAAATTGTAGAGTTATTCAAGTCAAAGAAACATACTAAAGTTTTCATACACATGCTGAAATCATTAGTTCATAGAAATCATGATGTTCATAATAGCTTGTGTGAGTCGATTTCCTTGGTTGAAAAATATAAGAAAAGGAATAGACATTTGTGTGATAAACTTGATGGTTTGAAAAGAAAGTTACATTTCTCTATAAATGAAGAAAATAAAGATGAATCTTGCTTTGATGATCAAGAATGCCTATCACATGCTTGTCTTTTTGTTCATACCGCATTGAAAGTATTTAATTCATGTTTGTGGTATCTTGATAGTAGTTGTTCAAGGCATATGACAGGAGATAAATCTTTGTTCAAGACTTTTAAAGAGAAGGAAGATGGTTATGTGACCTTTGGAGATGGTAGTCATTCACAAGTTCTAGGAAATGGAACTGTTGAGATTCCGGGACTGCCGTTGTTGACTGATGTGTTGTACATCAAAGGATTAAAAGTAAACTTGCTAAGCATCACTCAAATATGTGATGAAGACTTCTTAGTCCAATTTTTGAAGAAAGGTTGTTTGATTCTAAATGACGAGGGTGTTCAAGTGTTGAAGGGACTTAGAACCATCGATAATTGCTATGGTATCATTCCCAAACCAGACATAGCATGTCGAAGTGCTCGAGTGAATCTCTTGGAGCTATGGCATCAACAACTTGGGCATGCTAATTACAAGCAAGTGGCTAAAGTCTCAAAGCTAGAAGTAGTGGTTGGTTTACCGAAGTTTGGAAAAACTGAGAAAAGTGTGTGTGGTCCATGTCAAATGGGAAAACAAACAAAATCAACTCATCCTAAAGTGAATGTAGTTGTTACTTCACGACCTTTGGAGTTACTTCATGTGGATCTAACGGGTCCAACAAGAACTGAAAGCATGGGCGGAAAGCGTTATATTATGGTGGTAGTTGATGATTTCTCAAGGTACTCTTGGGTGGAATTCCTTAGAGAGAAGTTAGAAGCAATTGATAAAATGGAAAGGCTATGTAAGAGGCTACAGAATGAAAAAGGGGTTCTCATAGTCAAAATTAGAAGTGATCATGGGAAGGAATTTGAGAATGCTAAATTTGAAGCTTTTTGTGATGAGCACGACATCAAGAAGGAATTTTCAGCTCCAAAGACTCCACAACAGAATGGGGTGGTTGAAAGGAAGAACCGGGTGATCCAAGAGATGGTAAGAGTCATGCTACTCAACAAAACATTCCACAAAAATTCTGGGCTGAAGTTATGAATACATCATATCACATTGGTAATAGAATCTACTTCCGAGTAGGGACAAAGAAGACATCATATGAAATATGGAGAGAAAAGAAACCCAAGGTGAAATACTTCAGAATATTTGGGAGCAAGTGTTACATTCTGAATGACAGGGAAAATCCGAAAAAATTTGATGCTAAAAGTGATGAAGGGATATTCCTAGGATACTCCACAAACAGTCGAACTTATAGAGTGTACAACAAGCGCACTAAGACGGTGACAGAGTCAATTAATGTGGTCATAGACGACACCATATCAGAAAAGGAATTTGATGATAATGGAAAGAAACTAAATCTTAAGAAGAATGAGGATGATGATGATATGTCCCTAAGTGATGATGCTGAGAAAGAATCACCGGAAAAGGAGTCTACACCTCCTGTATCAAGAAGAGAGACTAGAACAACACAAGAAGTTTCAAGCCCACTCACACCTCCGGAAGTTCAACTCCCAATTTCTCATGATGAGGAACCCTCAACTTCCAAGAAACCTTCATCAAGAGTAATTCTCAATCACCCATCAAGTAATATCATTGGTGATGTAAACAAGGGATTTCGTTTGAGAAAATGACCAAGGTATAGTGATGACCAAGGTATAGTGCTAACCATGTGACATACAACTGTTATCTTGCTCAATTCGAACCCAAAAAGGTAGAAGAAGCTCTGCAAGACGAGAATTGGATAGAGTCTATGCACCAAGAGCTACATCAATTTGTTAGAAATGATGTATGGAAGTTGGTCCCAAGGCCTAAAGATGCACATGTGATCGGCACCAAGTAGATTTTTAAGAACAAAATAGATAACGATGGTGAAGTTGTCCGAAATAAGTCTAAATTGGTGGCTCAGGGGTATACTCAAGTGGAAGGCATAGATTTCGATGAATCGTTTGCTCTGGTAGTAAGACTAAAGTCCATTTGAATCCTCTTGTCCATAGCATGCATTATGGATTTCAAATTGTACCAAATGGATGTGAAGAGTGCCTTCTTGAATGGTTTTCTAAATAAAGAAGTCTTTGTTGAGCAACCAAAGGGGTTTCAAGACCCTCACTTTCCGGATCATGTGCTAAGATCGAAGAAAGCATTGTATGGGTTGAAGTAAACACCAAGAGCATGGTATGATCGCCTCACCACTTACTTATTGGATCGTGGGTTCAAAAGGGGCCAAGCAGATCAAACATTGTTTGTTAAAAGAGATGAGAAATTTGCTCATTGTCGCTCAAGTGTACGTGGATGACATTGTTTTTGGATCCACAATTAATCTACTAGCTCATGACTTTTCGGAAGAAATGAAAAGGGAATTCGAAATAAGCATGGTGGGAGAATTGAACTACTTCCTAGGGCTTCAAGTGAAACAACGAAAAGATGGAATATTCATCTCTCAAGAGAAATATGCCAAAAATCTTGTCAAAAGATTTGGCTTGGACTCTAAGAAACACACTTCTACTCCCATGAGTTCCTCAGCAAAACTGAGCATAGATGCAGCTAGTGTTGACATCCATCTTACATTTTATCGAAGCATGATTGGCAGTCTCCTCTATCTCACAGCAAGTAGTCTAGATATTGCATTCAGTGTCGGGGTATGTGCTTAGTTCCAAGCTGCTCCTAAAGAGTCCCACTTGACAGCAGTAAAGCAAATCATTCACTATGTCAATGGCATATCTGACTATGGGACTTGGTATTGAAAAGATTCAAACAAGTGTTTGGCGGGATATTCAGAATCTGACTGGGTAGGGTGCATTGATGATAGGAAAAGCACTTCTGGTGGTTACTTCTATCTTGGAAATAACTTGGTCTCATGGATGAACAAAAAGTAGAATTTAGTCTCCCTTTCAACGGCTGAAGCTGAATACATTGCAGCTGGAAGTTGGTGTGCACAATTGTTATGGATGAGAAAGCTACTTCATGAGTATGGAATTTCTCAAGACACCATGTGTGTGTTTTGTGATAACACTAGTGCCATAAATCTGTCAAAGAATCTAGTTCAGCACTCCAAATCAAAACATATCGAGATCCTGTATCACTTCATTCGAGACTTGGTAGAGGACAAGATAGTGTGTCTAGAGTTCATCAATACAGAAAATCAGAAGGTAGACATATTCACTAAACCTCTTGATGGCCCGAGGTTTGAATCTTTGCATAAGACCATTGGTGTCAGTATCATTCCCTAAACTCTACCTTCCATGTGGGCTTTTTGAATTATGTTTTGCATTTTGTTTGTTTTTAGCATTCCTTCATATGATTTTTGTTGTTGTTTTTGATCAACCTTTTACTGTTTTTGTGTCAAAAATCCAAAAAACACATAAAAAGTAGAAAATCCAAAAAGTTTGATCGACTATGTTGAGTTTTATCTCAAAGCATGTTTTGCCTTGTACCTTTGTACTAATGGCTTTGTGCATCTAAGAGCTTAGCTTGTATGCAATGCACTCATATTATTGTGGGAGAAATTTTGAAATCTATGTGACTGTTGTAAATAGATCTTCAACCTTGTCATGAATTACTAGTGAATGATTTTGTTGATCTTGAGACATGCATAGACTTATGCCTATATATCTTCCCACTATTTATTTTTTTTTTGCTTAAAAGAGCTCACCAAATGTAAATCTCCAAATGAAAAGAGATATTGAGCTGCAAAAACCTATCGCACATACTAGTATTTGACTGGGAAAAAGGGAAAGTGACCAAAAATATAATGTATGATGCCCAAAAAGCCAAAGGCTAGATCATCAATTAAAATATCAAAAATTTCAAGCATCGATCTCACAATGAGATGTATGAATTCAAAAAGAACAAATGATATGATGTATATGAAGCCAAATCAAAAGCTTCAAAGTAATGTTATCAAGTTTTGTGGGAGGTCATATATGCATATTTCTATAATTGAGATGAATCACTCTATCTAGTGCTAGTTGTGTATGACTTGTTTGAATTGATCATTGAAGCTTCACACTAGACTAAGAACTATCTCATTGTTGATACCCACACACGTCACATATGTCTATGATCAATGAATGTCATATTCATTTGTGTGATTGTATTTGATAAAATGTGTTTTCACATGCTCAATCTTTGTTGATCAAACACAAAAAGATTTTTGAGTTTTTGTTTGTTTTTGGAAAGTATTTTGTTTTTACAAAAATTGTCAAAATTTCAAAAACAGTGTTGCCCTGTTTTGGCGACTCAGTCGCGGGTTGATCCTGCAGCATGCCCTAGTCGCGAACCCACTCCGAAATTTTTCACGGCTCACTGGCGAGTCATTGGGTTTTCAAAATTTGGGTTTTTATGTTTCTCGCGACTTAGTATGGCAACTTGTTCGCGGGTGGAAGGTTTAGTCGCGAGGGGCACATAGAGATTTTCGAGGCTCACCTCGTGACTTCCTCGCGGCTATACCTTTCAGTCGCGAAAAACACTTAGGAAATTTTTTTCAAATTTTTTATCTCAAGTGTTTTGGCGGCTGGCCCTGGCGACTTGCACGTGACTTAACTCAGTTGCGAAAATCGCATGTTTTGCACAATGAGAGTCTCTTTCAAGACTGGTATCAAAAACTTTTCATTTTTCCCTCGCACCCCGTGGTTGTTCAAACCTTCTCTATTTCAAAACCACCGTGTTCACACACAAAACCCTCATTCTCCTTGTAAACATTTCATCATTCTTCAAGAACAGGTATGGGTTTTGTTTCTTACACATTATTTCTCACCCATCTGCATATATTTCTTTGATTGTGTTTATTTTCTCTCTACTGATATTTGTATATCTCTTATTTGAACATGGGTATCTGATTCTCTGATGAAATTTTTTTGAGTTTTTTGGTGGTTTTGTACTGATTTACTATATTTTGAGAGAACATAGTGTTTATCTGACACCCACACACTCATTGTCATGATTGGGCCCTAAATCCCAAATGTTTAGGGTTTTCTCCATTATTCATGCTTTGGTCCTAACCCAATGCTAATAATGTTTGGTGTTTTTTTTTGTTTCTCTTGTTTTTGGTAAACCATGATAAAAAGTGGATATGTCTCCATTCAAGAGAGTAGCTGTGAAAGGGGGCAACAACGAAGGTAAGGAGCCTGCCATTGATGTTAATGATCTCTCCCCTCGAACAAAAAGGACCCGCTCACCATCAAGTGTGTTCGATCCAAACAAGTTCAGATCCTATGCTGCCTTTCAGATTTATGAGAATTATTTCAGAGGTGCTACACCGTTGATTGAAAGGGTTGTTGATCAACCCTCTTTGTTTGACACCGAAATTCCAAAATGCTTCGCTCACAAAGATTAGAATTATCTCCTCTCTGACCTTGATGATGCTTATGAGAATCTAGTCAAAGAATTCTATGCAAATGCAATTGTTGAAGGTGATGAACTGAGATGCTGGGTTAGGAGGAAAAGTTTCACTGTCTCTCCCGCATACCTGGCAGAAATTCTTCACATCAATCGGCCAATACTTGGAAACTCACCGGTTTATGATGATCTATATCCTGATCAAGACCTTCTTCGGGATGCTCTTGGAAAAGACTTGGAATTCTCATCAAATGGAAACTCAGTTAGTGTTTCCTCTCTTCCTCCAAAATTGAGAGTACTTACGATCATCATGTTTCATAACTTGTACCCCCTATCCAGCATAGGATATATGAACCTTGGTCGTGCCTTGTTCCTTCATGACATGATTTCTGATGTTGAAATCGACATTTGCGCTCATATCTTTCATGTTATGCGCAAAATGGTGCAACGAACTGAGTCACGGATATGCATTCCGTTCTGCTGTCTCATTTCTAGGATATTGAAGCTCAAAGGAATCCATCCCTCTGAAGATGAATCTCCCTGCACGAAACCAAGTCCAATTAACATGCGAACGTTCAACGCTAGCATTGGTCATAGTAAGAAGGGAGTCAAAACTGATACTCCAGCATCTCACAGTAGTTCGCGCTCTAGCTCATCCTCCTTCGACGAGAAGCTAGACAACATTATGGCATCTGTTCATGAATTGAGTACCAAAATGTCCGGACTCACATCTATCCTGCACCATCACAACATTCGGTGTGACATGAAGTTCACTTCTCTCCAAACTCAATTGGATCAGATTCAAAGAAAGCTAGAAGAAGATGAGGACTAGCTATTCCATGACAAAAAGGGAGAGAAGATACTGAGTACAATGATAGGGGGAGAAAGAGCTTAATCAAAGGGGGAGATTCCAACAAGTAGGCTTATGCTTTCTATTTTGATTATGTTTTATATTTTGCTTAAAAGTAGTCTATTTCAATGTTTATGTGATGTTATTCAGTTAGTGTTTGTATGGTACTTTTGTAACCGTTTGCTTTTATAAGCTTTTAGGTTTTTTGTACCCTTGCTTTGTGGCTTAAGTACTTGTTAATGTTATGCATTTTCTTAAGTACATCACTCTTGTGCCCTTTGTTGGATTTTTATACTTAATGCAATTATCTAGTGTTATTGCATTGGTTGAGTGTTGGACTTGCAAATGATACTCTGCAAATGAGCTTATTAGCTTGCATGTCCGGATGTTCATTCCTTGTGTGAATGAGCATTGTGGTCACTATTATATAGTGATTACTTTTTTTGGTCAAGCCATGGTTTATTGCTTTATTGCTTAAGTCCATTTTTGCTTGATCGCTTTCAAGTTTTCTGCATACAATGATATTATTCTGTTATTGTGTTTCAGGATATACTTGTTCTTATGGTTCAAGAGTTTCACAGAATCTAGAGTTAGGTGTGAGTGAGTTTTGTTAAACTGTTCCCAACTCACGCGTTAAGTCTAGAGTCTATTGTAGGGTTTTGTCACGGAATAGCCAAAGGGGGAGATTGTAAGGTTGAATTTAATTAACCATTTTGTTGCCTTTATTCCGTGCCAAATTTGCTTGAAATTCAGCATTTAGAAACCCTGTATTTATGTGGGAATCATGTAAGGGTAGTGTGTGAGAAAGTGTGAAGAAATGCTCAAGATTGTGCAAGGAAGCAGAGACTCGCGGCTAGGACTCGCGGGTGACTCGTGACTGGCACGTCGCCAACTGCAGCACACGAGTGAAGCGTGCAGGGGAGCTGAAGAGTCACGACAGCTGTCGCACTACAAGACAAAAGTCCCAGGCTGGCCAGGCCGTTAGCTCGTGGCTTGAACTCGCCAATTAGTTTAGTCGTGAGGCCAAGTCGCCAGACCACCCTGTTTGGGAAAAACTGATTCTTAGCATTCCAAACACACACCACTATATATAGACCCTTATACCCACGAAATGTAGAGAGCTTCTAGGGAGAATTTTGAGAGAGAAACCCTAGAGAAAAACAAGATTAATTCATCCACAATCTTTACCTAAGAGACTCTTCAAATTCCTCTACTCTCACCCTCTCCATTGTTATATCCTTGAGAGGTTCTTAGCCAAATCATTTTCTCACCATACCCATATCTGTGAGAAGGTTTATTTGGTGCTTTGGGAAGTGTTAGGTTCTAAGGTTTTAGGATTTTATGTATTTAGAACTCTAATTTGTAATGTTGGCAAATCATGATCAAAACATTGTATTTAGTCTTGTTTAGGCTTGCTCAAAGTTGGTTTATTATTGTAAAGTTGGAATCGAGTGGCTGCAGAAGTACTTGGGACTTTTGGCCTGGCTCGATCGATCGAAGAATAGACTCGATCGATCGAAAATCGCACAGGTTGATTTTTCTACAGAATTTCCAACTCAGCCCTACTTCATTAAACGTTTAGGGTTTTATGTTTTTACCCTAGGTATATAAACTAAACCCTAGCCACGTTTTTGAAGGTTGTCCATATTACTTTGTTACTCATACATTGCTGTTTTGTGTGAATCTCTTGTGAGATCTTTGAGGAGCTTTCCTTTACACAAAACTTAGGGTTTTCAAGGTAGAGATGATTTCAACATCTTGAAGATCATTACCGTTGCAACCATTGGAACTTAAAAGAAAAGCAAGCGGGGAGCTTGTAGCTGATTGAGGAATTCAAGAAAGAAGTAGTCCGTGGATTCGGAGCCTGCGCGTGATCGTATCAGGAAGTTCTACTGGTGGGTAGCATTAGGAAGTCGAGCGGGGAGCTTGTAGTCCTTTTGTAAGAACTTCAATTCTTTCATAGTGAATTCTGTTATGCCTTGAGGATCGGTGGGTCAAATCCTCCCTAGGTTTTTACCATGTGGTTTCCTGGGTGATCATATCTTGTGTTCATTTATTTTCCGCTGCATTATTATTCTTGATATGATTGTTTGATTGCTTTAACCTAGAATTGCATAATTTGACTAAGTAACAACTTGGCTAATTAATCTAGGCTACGCAATCTGGTTGTTTAAGGGGTCTAAATTTTCATCAAGTGGTATCAGAGTGGGTAGCTCTTTTTGTCTGAGATTTTTTATCTCTGAGCTGATCCTTGACCCCTGTTGTCATGGATTCTTGGAAAATTTTTCTGCTTATTTGTCAACTTATCTATTTGTTATCTTTGCCTTTTGTTGTTTTTGTTAAATCTTTCTTTAAGTGTATTGGCATAATCACATGTGATAAGAATTATGTATGTTATACTGCTTTAACCGCCTTAAAGGCACATGATTCTTGTCTTTGGTATTTGGATAGTGGTTGTTCCAGGCACATGACAGGAAATAAAGGTTTATTCAAAACACTCTTTGAAGGAAAGATTGGGACAGTCACTTTTGGAGATGGAAGTAAATCTGTGATCAGAGGCATTGGTACTGTGGACATTCCAGGATTGCCAGTGTTTGAAGATGTTTGGTATGTTGATGGATTGAAGGTCAATTTACTCAGCATAAGTCAGATTTGCGACAATGGATTAAATGTTCTTTTCACCAAGTATGAATGTGAGATACTTGATGGAGGAGGTGACTGTATGTGTGTTGGTGTAAGGACAGCTAACAACTGTTATGGCATAACACCAAGTATAAACAACATGTGCTTTAGTGCAAAGATTGATCAAGTTGATTTGTGGCATCAATGGTTGGGGTGTGCCAGTCATAAGCAGTTAGAGAAGATTTCCAAGTGTGAGGCAGTTATCGGTTTACCTAAATTTGAGAAGATTGATAAGTGCATTTGTGGACCATGTCAGATAGGTAAACAAGTAAAATCCAAGCATCCGTCTGTGACTAGTGTTCAAACTTCAAGACCTCTGGAGCTATTGCACATTGATCTCATGGGTCCTGCCAGAGTTCAGAGTTTAGGTGGAAAGAAGTATATTCTAGTTGTTATGGATGACTTTACTAGATATACTTGGGGTTGTGCTTTCAAAAGATAAAGCTGAGGCTCCTGAGAAGATGATACATCTATGCAAGAAACTGCAGGTTGAGAAAGATACTGTGATAGCCAGAATCAAAAGTGATCATAGAAGAGAATTTGAGAATACCAAGCTGGCGACTTTCTGCAATGATCAAGGCACTCACCAAGAGTTCTCATCACCCAAGACACCTCAACAGAATGGGATTGTGGAGAGAAAAAACAGAGTTGTTCAGGAAATGGCACGAGTCATGCTCCATAACAAAAAGTTGCCAAAGTCCTTCTGGGGAGAAGCTGTCAACACTGCTTGCCATACACTCAACCGGGTGTATTTTAAACCTGACTCCAAGAAAACTCCCTATGAACTCTGGAGAGGGAAGAAACCTGTTGTCAAGTATTTCAGGATATTTGGCAGTGACTGTTACATTCTACGTGATAGAGAGAACCTAGAAAAGTTTGATGCAAAGAGTGACAAAGGATACTTTCTAGGATACTCTTCCACCAGTAGAGCTTATAGAGTGTACAATCTGAGAACCAAAACAGTCATGGAATCTTCAAATGTTGTGATAAATGATGAAGTATGTTTAGAAGCATCTTCAGAAAAGCACTGTTCCTGCTCAAGATAAGTCTTTAGAGGTTAATGATTCTCCTCTTACTGAGTATGTTGGGAAACATAGTGAGGAAGAGCTGCTGGTGTTGAATGATACAGTCTCAGTACCATCAAGTTCAGAACCATCCACTCCGGTTCATGACACTCGACAGATACAAAGTGAGTTCAGTCCTCTATTTGAACAGAAAGGTACTACAACATCTCTTGTTAAACGTCCATCCTCTAGAGTGAGATTGAATCATCCTTCCACAAATATATTGGGTAGTCTGAATGATAACATGAGATTGAGATCAAAAGCCTTGAATGTGATCACTCACTCATGTTATTTGTCCCAATGTGAACCGAAAAAGGTAGATGAAGCACTTCAAGATGCTGATTGGGTAAATTCCATGCATGAAAAACTTCATCAATTTGTTCGGAATGATGTGTGGGAATTAGTTCCTAGGCCTGAAAATGTAAATGTGATTGGAACTAAATGGATCTTTAAGAACAAGTCAGATGAACATGGCACCGTGATTAGAAACAAATCAAGACTTGTTGCACAAGGATACACACAAGTGGAAGGAATTGACTTTGATGAGACCTTTGCACTAGTTGCAAGATTGGAATCCATTCGGATATTGTTGGCCATTGCAAGTCATCTAAACTTCAAGTTGTATCAAATGGATGTCAAAAGTGCTTTCTTAAATGGGATGTTACAAGAAGAGGTGTATGTTGAGCAACCTAAGGGATTTGTGGATCCTCACAGACCGGATGATGTATACAAGTTGAAGAGAGCCCTCTATGGTTTGAAACAAGCTCCTAGGGCTTGGTATGATAGATTGACTGCATATCTCACTGAGCATGGATTCAAAAGGGGATCTGCAGATACAACTCTCTTCATAAGAAAGGATAAGACTGGTTTTGTTGTAGCTCAAATTTATGTTGATGACATTGTTTTTGGTGCTACTAATGATTCTCTTGCTCATTCTTTTGCAGATGAAATGAAGGCAATGTTTGAAATGAGCATGGTTGGTGAACTGACTTACTTTTTGGGATTGCAGGTAAAGCAAACAGAGTCCGGCATCTACATCAATCAAGCTAAATATGCAAGGAATTTAGTCAAAAGATTTGGACTGGACAAAGCTGCTCATGCTAGAACACCAATGGCTGCAAATGCAAAATTAACACTAGATCCATCAGGTGAATCTGTTGATATTACTTTATATAGAAGCATGATTGGATGTCTTTTGTATTTAACTGCTAGTCGGCCTGATATCTCTTATAGTGTTGGTGTTTGTTCAAATTTCAGTCTAATCCTAAGGTTTCTTATTTAAATGCTGTTAAGAGAATTATCAAATATGTGAGTGGAACCTGTGATTATGGATTGTTTTATAGCAAAGAGTCAAATTTGTCTCTTGCTGGTTTTTCTGATTCTGATTGGGCTGGGATTGCTGATGATAGAAAAAGCACCACTGGGGGGTGTTTTTATGTTGAAGCCAATCTTGTGGCTTGGATGAGTAAGAAACAAAATTCTGTTTCTTTATCCACTGCTGAAGCAGAATATATTGCTGCTGGGAGTTGCTGTTCCCAACTCCTTTGGATGAAAAAGCTTTTGAGTGATTATGGGATTCCTCAAGACACCATGGTTGTCTATTGTGATAATTTTAGTGCTATAGATATATCTAAAAATCCTGTTCAACACTCTAAGACCAAACACATTGAACTTAGATATCACTTCATTAGGGATTTGGTTGAAAAGAAAATAGTTGTTCTTGAATATATCCCTACTATTCGTTAAAACGCTGACATCTTTACCAAACCGCTTGATGGAAGTAAGTTTGAGACACTTCGTCAAGTAATTGGTGTGCTTTGTTGTCCCTAGTTGTTTTGACTTTCTTGGTCCTTGTGCTTCATTACTCTACTCTTTTGTGACCATTGTTCTTTGGTTTTTTGTTTTTTTTTGTTCTAGGACTTGCATTGCATTACATTCATGCATTTCATTCTAGGATTTATTTGTTTTCTCTTTTATTTTTTTTTAAAAAAAAAAAAAGGGAAAAGGAGAAAAAAAAATTTATGTTTGACACTATTTTTCTTGATTTTTGAAAAACAAGGTTGGTCTATCTTTTTACACATGTCATGTCTTGTGTATCTTGTTTAACTTTGATGAACTTATTTATTGCACTTGACTAGTTGAAACTTTGTAGTGCATGTTGTGTGGGAAAGATGTGTGTGGTTTTTTTTAATCACTTTGTCTTAATCATGAAGTCATATGTTATTTGACTGTCGGACTTGATTCTTTTGAGAAAGGCATAAATAACCATCTCACCACTGTTCACTAGCCAATCATGAACACCTTAGTGCATATCATAAGATTTTGTGCTCGAGAAAGTGTAGCACATGCACAAAAAGAACATAAGGTGTAGCCTCAATTAAATTAAAACTGGTGTGTACTATTAGGCTTGATGCCATTTCACTTAATTCAAACCGGTGTGTACTATTAGGCTGAATGCCAATTCATACAAATAAGGGGCAAAAATGCAAGAAACTTACATGATTGCAAGCTTTTGTTCTAGGAGATGTGAGAGTTATAGGATGTAACTCTTTAGGTGATAGTCTCTTTTAAATTCTATGTGATGAATTGTGTAGACTTTGTGTTTGATTGCTATTCACATATCACCTCACATGTATCTCAAGTTTTTGCTAGTATCACACACTACACAAGTTACTCTTTGTTAAACACTGTACATGCTAGTGTGTGTGTTTTTGGTCTGACCAACCAAGCTTGAGAATATCTTGAGATTTGTGCACAACATATCTGTTGCTTGAGAAAATTAAATGGAAGAATGATTGAAATTTGTTTTTGAGAAAATTGGGTTTAAAATTTTGGGTTTTTGAAAAAGCATTCCATCTCATACTCATGCATTTTGTTTCTGTAATTTAATGCTTTGAGGAGTTGTTTTTCAAAATTAGGTTTGTGTCTTTCAAAACTGTGATTTTTCTCAAAATTTAGTGAGCCTCTGCCCATTTCGATCAATCGAATCTGATTTTCGATCAATCGAAAAAGTGCTGTCATTTGTCTCAAAATGACTGTGTGTTTCGATCAATCGAATCTGATTTTCGATCAATCGAAAAAGTGCTTTCATTTGTCTCAAAATGACTGTGTGTTTCGATCAATCGAGTGTAATTTTTCGATCGATCGAATATCGTTGAAAAGCTTTTTTAAAAGTTCAGATATGACTTTTTCAAACTCACTATTCAAACTTTTCAAACTTTTTCCTCTCTCTCTCCGAATTGGCAAGGCTCCACATAGAGATTTTTGTCGTTTTCCTCCGAAGTTTTTTCAAAATCTCTCTCTCCTCAAGCCGGTAAGACCCTTTTGCCCTTCCTTTTGATTTAATTTTCATCATTTCATGCATATATTCATGCATTTAGGGGCGATTTTCGCACTTTGCATTTTTGGGATTTTCTTTTGATTCAAGCCATATTTTATGCGATTGATCATTGGGTTTTTGTGGGGACACATCATAAACATGATCCTTGGTGGTTAATTTGATCAATTTTGTGTTTGGTGAAAAATTGAAAATTCTAGGGTTTCTAATTGATCCGATTTGGGGTTTTTGTTAAATTGGGTAGAATTTGATGAAATTGGCTTGTTGTGTTGTTGTAATTAAGCATTATAATCTATGTGATGTGTTTTATAATGCTCAATTCATCAATTTGGTTAAAAAATTTCAACAAGTGGTTTTCAATTTTTGGGAATTTTGATAGAAATTCCTTGTTCAAGCCAATTTTTTCAATTTAATCTCAATTCCACTTAATTGTTTACTGCATTAGATCATGCATCACAACATTATTATTGTTCATGCATCATATAGATTTTTGTTCTATATTCTTTATTGTGCTAATTTGCAGTCTGCCCTTGGTTTTGTTTTCTTTTGTTCTTTTGGTTTTCACCTTGTGTCTCTGTCATTTCCTTAGCACTATGCCTAGGAAAACTAGAGCCCGTAGGACTGTTCCCTCACCTTCTCCACCCCCTCCATCCTTTGATAGTGAGAAGTTTTCGAGTGAGAAAAACCAAGAGATTTATGAGAAGCTGAACGTTAGGAGAAAGATTTGGGCTGAGCGTTCTGTTCACTTAGATGAACTTGATCCTGCCATTAGGGCAAACTTTGAGCGTAGGGGTTGGTTACCCTTGGTGGATGTTTCTGATCCTCCTCCACCTTCTGCCTTGATTAGAGAGTTCTACTCGAACATCTCTATCCGCATCTATGATTCCAACACTCTAGTCAAGAGTTGGATACGAGGCGTAGAGTACACCATTACTCCTCGGATAGTGGCTGATGCTCTAGGGGTACCATTGGTTCTGCATCCTGTCTATCCATATGACGTGTCTCCCGAGATTAGTGATGTCCTGTCTTACATCACTGGGACTACTGTCCAGTGGGGCTCTGATCCTCGGATCACTTCTGCTGAGCTCTCCGGGTTACACTATCTGTTCTTTAGGATAGCTTGTCATTCTATTTGGCCCATTTCCCATGTTCACACCATTCCTCTTGAGAGGTGTGTATTTTTGTACGCTCTGGTTACTGATGCTCCTATTAGTTTTCCTCATCTTTTTCTTCGTTCTTTGAACGATGTTTATAGGAGTTCATCTACTGCTCATGCTCTTGTTCATCCTATTTTCATTCATAGGATTCTACTCTATCTTGATCTTAATGGCTTTCCTTCCTCTGAGCCCGTTCATGTGATAGCTCCTACAGGTGCGTCTTTTCTTAGACAGAGGGCCGCTCATCTTCGAGCTAGTTCTAAACACCCTAGGTCTGAGCCCTCTAGTAGCGCACCTCCTCCTTCTTCTTCTGCAAGTATTGCTGGTGAGGATGTTCCTGATCCAGTTGGTGATGATGCTGCTGCTGCTGATGTTCCTCCACCTCCTTCGGCCGACTTCGATGTTCGTCGTACTTTGGAGACTGTCATGACCGTTCAGGCGGCTCATGGTCAGATTTTGGTGGACTTACTAGACGAGATTCGTGCTCTCCGAGCTGATTTTGCGCGTCTTCATTCACCCTCACCACCTCCTTTTGATGGCGACTTGTGATTGCCCCTTGGCATTCCGTCACAAAAAGGGGGAGTGGAGTTTTTGACTTGTAGAGGTGTTGTTGTAGTTAGGGGGAGTTTTTTCTTTTTGAGGAGCTTGTGGAGTTTTTAGATTGTATCTAGGTGCTTCACTTTGTATATCATTTTTGGGGATATTCATGTTAGGGGGAGTAACATTGTTTGATATACATATTTTTTTTATTTGTTTCTTGTTGATTTGTGATTCACTGCTTATTGATTTATATTTATGAGTTGATCATTCATATATGTCTTTATTTTGTGTTGTGTGAATCTTACAAGAATGTTATACCTGTTGTTTTACTCTTTTCTGTCCCACATGCGTTTTATGCGTTTGTTGAGTATTTCAGGAATATACAGGTTGATTCAACTAAGCTGCTGTCTACACTTGCAACTGATGGATAGTAGTTAGGCTGAATTTGAATTTATAAGCAGTATCTTTGTAAAGGGCTTTTTACTTGTAAAACTTTGAGCTTTTAATTAAGGTTTTGTCACGGATTGCCAAAGGGGGAGTTTGTTAGGTTCTAAGGTTTTAGGATTTTATGTATTTAGAACTCTAATTTGTAATGTTGGCAAACCATGATCAAAACATTGTATTTAGTCTTGTTTAGGCTTGCTCAAAGTTGGTTTATTATTGTAAAGTTGGAATCGAGTGGCTACAGAAGTACTTGGGACTTTTGGCCTGGCTCGATCGATCGAAGAATAGACTCGATCGATCGAAAATCGCACAGGTTGATTTTTCTGCAGAATTTCCAACTCAGCCCTACTTCATTAAACGTTTAGGGTTTTATGTTTTTACCCTAGGTATATAAACTAAACCCTAGCCACGTTTTTGAAGGTTGTCCATATTGCTTTGTTGCTCATACATTGCTGTTTTGTGTGAATCTCTTGTGAGATCTTTGAGGAGCTTTCCTTTACACAAAACTTAGGGTTTTCAAGGTAGAGATGATTTCAACATCTTGAAGATCATTACCGTTGCAACCATTGGAACTTAAAAGAAAAGCAAGCGGGGAGCTTGTAGCTGATTGAGGAATTCAAGAAAGAAGTAGTCCGTGGATTCGGAGCCTGCGCGTGGTCGTGTCAGGAAGTTCTACTGGTGGGTAGCATTAGGAAGTCGAGCGGGGAGCTTGTAGTCCTTTTGTAAGAACTTCAATTCTTTCATAGTGAATTCTGTTATGCCTTGAGGATCGGTGGGTCAAATCCTCCCCAGGTTTTTACCGTGTGGTTTCCTGGGTGATCATATCTTGTGTTCATTTATTTTCCGCTGCTTTATATCTTGATATGATTATTTGATTGTTTTAACCTAGTATTGCATAATTTGACTAAGTAACAACTTGGCTAATTAATCTAGGCTACGCAATCTGTGTGTTTAAGGGGTTTAAATTTTCATCAAGAAGCAATTAGGAAGAGACCAATTCATATTGGTTGATGCTATGGGCTATAGCGGAATCCGGTAAGCTAGAAAAGAAAAAGGTTCAGCACAACCTTGTTGGAGCAGAAAGCTTGGAGAGCTTAGGTACACTGGGTATTTTAGGCTTGGAGGGTCTATTGCTGTTCATATATCCCAACTACATTTTCTAGTGGATTATTGACCGCTTGGAGGGCGGCGGAGAGGTTTTACACTGAGGGCTTTGGTTTCCTCTTCGATAACACATCAAGTGTTGTCCTTGTGTTTGCATCTCTCTTCCCTTTATCTTTACCATTTAATTACTACTATGATTGTGATTATTTATGGTTTAGATTGTTTATCAATTCTGGTTTAGCTTATGTTCATGCTCCGCACATTTATCGTTTGATAATAAACTTGAATTGGTAATTTGTATTTTGGGGTCTAAACGTTCATTGTGTTTTATACACATATTGAACATTCAATAATATTATGTAAAAAGTTGATTAATTTGAATTATTTTTAACTAGACAAAAAAATGAAATTGGATAGCATAATTTTTCAAATTCTCTCTTTTTCTAATTTTAGATAGGCGATTGAGTTTCTTAAAGTTCATTTATATTGAACTTATTGTATTCTGCACTAAATAATTAACTTACTTGACATAAAAATTAAAATATTTAGATGAGACACATGACACAAAATTAAATTCTAATTGAAATTCTAATTGGATTTTCTCTTAATTTTGGCTATATGTATATAAGATTTTTTTTAAAATATTTTTTTAAGACAAAAATTGTATAACATTAAAATAAAATTACACTTCACTAATATAAACTATACCCCTATTTACATTTATGACTCTAAACTTTCAAAATGCATGATTACCATCCTAAACGGTTAAATTTGAACCCTATTGTCTATTGGACTATTAAATTAGACCGAAAAACATGTCAAGTGCGACTCACCTGAACTCTGCATACATGGCATCACATGAACATACCAAATTTCCCCTCTTTAATCCTTTAAAATAAAATTATTTAACAAATTTAACTCTTATTTTGCCACGTAACTTTTGTTCTAAAGGGATTAAAGTGGGTCAATTTGATTTGTTCATGTGGTGCCACGTATGCGGGAGTTACATGAGTTGCACGTGACATATTTATCAATTCAAGCTAATAGCCTAATTAATTAATGATAAAGTGCAAAGCGAAACACAAGTTATAGTTTAAGATATAATCATATATTCTGAAAATTCATGGTGATAAATTGTAATTACCCTAATATTGATTAATATTAGGCGGCTTTGCAATGTGAAGAAATTGCTTCAAAAAAATTAAATAACTTTTGGATATCAAAATAGAGGCACCAATCCAAGATTATGTGGCTTGCTTATAAGGTATATACTATATACCGAATACAATACCCTTTCACCCCTCCCACCCTTTTTCTACCCATTTTTATTCAAGAAAAGAAAAACTAATTGACATTTTTAGAAATGTGATAGAAAAGTATGATATTAATATAAAATGTTATTAGCAGCAAGTATTAACTATTAACTATTAAACTAAGTATGCCAAGAATTCTGTTGAATTTTTTTTAAAAAAAAAAAGGAGAAAAGAAAAAAAAAAAAGAACCAACATAATTGATTTGAAAATTATCAAATGATTGAAGGTAGAAATAGTGAATTATTGGTGATGAATAAGATCATGAATATACCTCAGGACCTCTAAGTTTCTTCACAATCTCCAAAACCCTACCAGTGAGATAAACACCCAATGAACTTTTCTTCTTCTTGATTATCTTGCTTGTTGCCAAAACAAAGTCAAGTGGGTTTGGAGATTTATGGTCCCTAAGCTCTGGCATTGGTACATGCAAGAAGGTGAATTGGTTCCCCCATGGAACCTTTGAGTTATGTTTATTCATCTCCTCAATTGACTTGTAGCCACTCATTGTTCTAGTGTTGAGCAATACCAATACTGTGGACTGTGATTTAGTTGATTTATTGCTAATCTCTTGCATGTACAACCGAGTACCGAGGAAAATTATTCCAGTAATTACATCATTTGCTGTCTGCACTCGAGAAAATAAAATTTGGTCGAACAATAATTTTACTATAATTTTGAAAATTAATTGTGCATTTTCTATAGATTTTTATAACAAATTAATCTTCATACTTATTAAAAAATATAATAAAATTAACAAAATTCATTGTATCACAAAAAAATAATTACATTAAAAAACTAAGTCTATAAATATTTCAACAAACTATATGAAGATCAAGAATAATAAATTTGCACGATATATATACAAAATGATATCCGCATAAGGTTTTTTTTTTGTTTTTTGTTTTTTGTTTTTTTTTTTTTTTGAGTCAACTAAATTCATAAGGGAAAAAAGTAATATCAAACCTTTGCGCCTAATGATGCAAATGATCACAAGGTTGACACCAATCTGCGGACACCTAAGAAATAAAGTATAAAGACCTTGAAGGCTAATGAGACATCATTTATTAGTAATGAGAGATGCATCATGAAATTAATTTTTTACTTTAATTTTCTATGGTGATGACATCATGATATCATTAGTGAATGGTGAATTTCGAATTGTTTAAATTCAAGAATCATTTTATTTTTAAATGTTTTTTTAAGTATTTTATTATTTTAGTTCATTTATTTATTTTTTCTATGAAAAAAATAAGGGTCAACCTAACCCGCTTACAACCCATTAAGGATAACCTGTTTTGACCTGAATCTAATTAACCTGACTCATTTGCCTTGACTATAATTTATTAGGGTGGACAATAAGGGGATTTTATTTAATGAAAGAGTACTATTGTTTTTGGACCAACAAATGAGAATAAGCTAGGGGGCCGAAATAATCTCTTTCTAAACCTTGGGCCACAGTGAGTGGATGACTAGAGATGGGTACCGATCCAGTCAAATTAAAAAACAGACCAATGGGTCACAAGATGGGCTGGACATCAAATTCTTTAATAAAAGGAAAAAGAGAAGTTATCAAAAGTATCAAAAGAGTTCAAGGTGAGTTCAATATTAGCAATTTAAGCTTTATTAAGATTTGGTAATTCTGGAATAAGTTTGAATTCTTTATGAGCTATTTGGTTAATTTTTTTTTTCTTTCAAATCTTTATACGCAAAAATAAGAATTACGATTAAATTTTTTTACCTATTCATTTATATTTATACAAATATTTAGTTATTAAGTTACATGTAAACTACTACACGCCCTTAATATGATAATCACTTTACAAGTACAAAGTTTCTGTGGAGTGGAGAGACAAAGGCCGAGGCTCATGTTTTATATGTAATTTATCACATATTATGTAATAAGTCACATATGTGATTTTTTTCCCTTAAAATAATCATATATGTGATTTGTTTTTAACTAAAGCAATAATATAAAAGCATTAGGTTTAGTCACATATGTAATAAATCACATATGTGATTTTTTTTTTCTTAAAATAATCATATATGTGATTTATTTTTAACTAAAGGAATAAAATAAAAAAAGCAAGTTTATCCATATTATTATCATGCTGACAAATTTAAATAAACATTTCTTTTATATAAATATATACTAGTCTCATCACATGTCTGTCAGGTTTTTTTTTTTTTTTTGGTTTAGTGTCATAATTGTCCATGTATAACAAAATTTTCTATAATACTTTTCATATAGTTCACATATCACAAAATGTCATAGAGTTACCAATTCACAATATTTGTAATTGATAAAGTACGATACATAATATAATTCAAATGTGAACGTAGTATATAAATTTTGTTTATAGGCTTACCAAATTTGAGAAAAAACGTTTGACCATTGAAAAGAATTCAGTTTGTTAAACAGAGAGTGTAGAACAAGATAGTGTCAATTAGAAATAGGATGAAAGAATAAAGAAGAAACTAAAGAAATATTGTGAGTTTTCAGTTAGAGGGGTTTAATGTTATTAGAATTTTTCCTTATGCATTCCACTATGTTGAGAAAGGGAAGAGAGGAACAAATCAAATATGAAGTGTTTTTTAGGAAGTTGCAATTGGTTTCTCCGTGAGTTATTTATTTATTTATTATTTTTTTGAAGTGGTGCGGGTAGTTTTCTTTTTCTAGAATGTGAGATAGTTGTTATTTTTGATAGGAGCATGGGGCCTTTTTTTTTTATAGGACATGGGGTGGGGTTTTTTTTTTTTTTGATTGATAGGAGTGTGGGGTATTTTTTTTTTTTTTTTGGAACATGGGGTAGCTTTGTTTTAGGAATTTGGGGTAGTTATCTAGTGGGGAGTTTTTACTCTATAAGTTTTTTATTTTTTATTTTGGGTTTGGTTTACCTTCAGTACTTTTTTAACTGGACATGTTATTTTGTTTTAAATATACAATGACAAGTGGTAGTGGGTTTTAATCTCCATATTTTACTTAGTTAGTGGATGATGTATCAGTCTCTTATTAAAACAAAAGGAGACTCCTTTTTAAAAAGTACTTGAGGTAAATCAAACCCTTTAATTTTGTCTATTTACATTTTTAATCTCATTGCTTATGTTTTAAGAATAATGATAAATTAATTAAATTAAGGATATTTTTGAAAGTCAAAAAGGTAATACCTAACTTTCCAAACCCTCTTAATATATAGAGATATGCATACGTCATTAGTAAAAAGATAAAGTTTTTTTAATTATTTAAATATTAAATAAAATTTCAGATGAAAAGTATATATAGAATACATTCAACAAACATATCAATGATGTTTTAGCAAAAATGCTTTCAACCTATGATCACATTTAATAGGCATATTAGGTCATTAGTTACCAGAAAAACGATATGAAATTGAAATCATTAGCTAATTTGTAATGAAATATGCTGATCATACCACTCCAAGCTTGGCCTTAATGTGTTTGATACAATCCATAGAGAATATCATGTCTGATACCATGATTGGCTGATATTCGACTCCTTCAGCCCCAGACCTTATCGGTGTTCGATCATCTTCGACCAATATACTCTTTAACATGCTCCAACCAAAATCAGATACAGAGTTAAAGATGAAGGAACAAAGTTGAGACACTCTTCCACGAACAGTTTCTCTGCCACTTTCTGGCTCTGAGCGTTGGTGAGAAGGAAATGTTAGGGGAAGAGAAGGATTATCAGCCCTTTGAAGACAAGAAAGAAGTGCACCCATGAGAGAGTAGCCATCACCAAGCGCATGGTGAAGCTTGAATATGATAGTACCAGCTGCATTGCTTGTTGGATATTTAACCATGTGAATTTCCCATAGTGGTTTGTTTTGTGGAAAATGCTCCATTGCAATGTTTGATATATAATCTTCAAGATATTCATCATATGATGTGGGTAACAAGCCAGTAGGGAAAATAGGAAAATTAACGCTCTCTTCAAGCTTCACCTCAACCCTTTTCCATTGTTTCTCACCTTTTCCATCCTTAACCTGTTCACAAATTCTCACTACTTAGTGCCAGTTTTAAAGCGATTAATGTAAGAACCTTAAGAAGCAGCATCTGAATACCCATTTAACCTTCCATGCATTTATGTTTGTGTATTTCATAAAAGAGGAAAAAGAAGACAGAATCATATTATTTTCCTAGAAAAACAATATTGAGAAAAGTAGATAACATCACCATGATGGAGGAGAAGCGTGTATTGATGGGCAGGAACACATCATTTAGCAATGATATGGTACGCGCTTCGTTGGTTTCAATTGGTACCTCACTTTGCATGACACCAATAATAGATATTGACAGAACAGAGCTGTTGAAGTATTGTGCATTAGGACTCGCAGGCTCTAATCCTTCCTTTAGCTTCATTTTAAATTGACAACAGTTTAGTCGCAGACTTGTGGCGTTAAAAGATTAGCTAGAATGTTATATTTATATTAGAAATTTAGAGCACTGACGATAAGTTCCTACAGAAAATAATTTGAAAAAGTGTTTGGTTAAATTACAATTTAATCCTTATATATTCTCAAAAAAAAAAAAAAAATTTAATCCTTATATTTAAGTAGTGATTTGAAATTAAGAAAATTCTTATTTTACATTGCGTAAATTTATATGGTAACTTTTTCTACACTACTGTAAGTAGTCACGTGAACATCTATAATTAATAAAAATTATAATTTTTTATGTAATTCTAGAATTTTTAAAAAATATAACAAAGGGCAAAAGAAATTTATATTGAAGTTCCATCCAACCACCGTATAGGATTATTGGTTATAATATTATTGAGGTGGGTCTCCCGTTCCTATTATTAGACCCTCCTCCCTCCTTGTTGCTTTGATAGACGTCTTGTAGTCATTCAACTCACTCCTTGTTGCTAAAAGAAACTGATTGATAGAAATTGTTCAGTACTTTTGAAGGTCCACATCATTAATGTTGCTAAAAGAAGCTGATTGATAGAAATTGTTCAGTACTTTTGAAGGACCATATCATTAATGTTCAGCGGTGCTCCATTCCAATAATGTTATGCCATGTGCCAAAATTAATTTACTAAGCATCAGTCACCTAAGAAAAAGAATAATGCTTGTGCCACATAAAGTAGCACAATTTGTGTCACAACTCACTCACGTGAATCTACCATCACCCTTTTATCACTCACAACTCGTCACGTAAACGAGTTGTAGCACAGGTTGTGACACAAGTTGTGCCACATAAAGTGGCACTAGCACAGCTCTAAGAAAAATAGAAACAAGTACTTGCTCGCAGTTCGCCTACAGCAAACCATTGCAGTTCTGAATTCTGATTGAAAAAACGTTGTCTTCACCTGTGATATTCCTTAATCGTTTTTTGATCAAGGCCTTCTGTTAACAGTAGCAGAGTCATCAAGAATGAACAGCCCTGATTAATTTTTCCAGTGGGAATATCGCAGTCATCCAAGAGGGAAAAGTAGTAGACGACAATGCTCAAAAGATTCACGAGAGAAAGCACTGGATCCAATTCAGATTTCTCATATCTGGACATGACCGAGAAGGACCTGTTCAGAAGGTTGGACTTTTAGCAATTGGGATTTTTGGATTGGGTAGCACGGGTAAAACCACACTAGTGTAAAAGAAATTTAACAGCCAAAGAGCGCAGAGGCGTTTCTGATACTGGTATGGATTTTCAATAGGAAGATAAAGATCTACTAGGTAAGATTATGAGTTGCATCATTGATGAGTTTGGTCACATAGATGTGTTGCCCAATAATTTTGACATCTTAAAGTTTCTACAAAATCTTAAAAGTTTTATTTTAATCTTTACAGAGTACTTCATATTACTGGATCTGCCACAATCACTGAGGTTCGAATAAAATTTCAGGCTTCAATGGACATCACCGGTGATGGAGTTATTGTGAGATTTTTTTTTTCTCAAATGATTAGGATGCTTTGTCAATTAATTTTGGCACATGGCAGAATATTAATTGGAATGAGGACCACTAGATATTGATGGTCCTTCAAGAGGACTGAATAACACCGAAATTTCAACTTTTATTTTTTATTTTTGCTGAATACACCAAAATTTCAATTTGGACAATAATAATGAAGATAGATGAGAAAAGTGATAAGAGTTGTAATTAGGGGCTGAGTGGTGAGTGGCAGTGTTACCTGTCAAGATTAGTTAGTGGCAGTTAGTTAGTTGTTGTGTTGATGTCATTAGCTGTTGTGCTGATGTCATGTTAGTTAGTTAGCTTAGCTGGTAGTTAGTTAGTTGTTATATGGAGTCAAGAATCAAGTTAGTTAAGAGGGTGGAATTGTAATAGTATTAAGGGGATAAAACAGAAGGGTGTACTCAGTTTTTGGATACATAACAAATAATTACATTCTCATTCCTATCTTCTCTCTAATCCTCATCTCTAACTCTCATCTATCTCAACTATCCTAAGAAACCCGATTCTCTAATGTTCTACCTCTCCTCTAGTTTACTCAATTCAATCCATTTCTTCCAGAGTTACTAAAATCTTAACAAAAAAAGAGAAATAGCTTTACAATTATAGAGGTGGTCTTATATAATGATTTAAGAAAAAGTGCTAATCAAATTTGTGTTTATAATCCAAAAAAACTAGTCAAATTGCAATTAGGGTTCCTTGTATTCATTTATAAATCCAAGATCCACCTAATAAATATTACCTATATAGAACTCAGAATATACCCACACAACAAACTCAAATAATCCAATCCTTACAATTTAAGATATCACATCTTAAATGTCTTTATTTTTTGCTAAGATTACTATAACTCAACTAGCACTACCTAGTGTTTTGCATGAAGATGTAAATGGTTCAAATCTTTCCACCCTAACTATCGAATTAAAAAAACAGTCTTTGTTTTTATATAAAAAATAAATTTTATTTATTTGAGAATTATTTAAAAACAAAACTAAGTACATATCAAAGCTACAATACAATGTCTAACTATTTTAGAAAAATAAATAGTTTGTTTGTTTTTTTAAGAAAATTATTTTCCTTTGTTATTCACTTTTCTTTTCCTTCACATATTTTCTCTCTTTACAACTTTTTTTTTCTTCGATATCATTATATATTAGTGGTAATTTTATCCAGCAATGTGTGCTTGGACATGACTTAAAGCATAGTTATGCCTAAGAAAAATAAAAATAAATTTTTTTTACATAAGCATATAAGATAAAATATTATTCATAAAAAATGTTTAAAAAAAAAACCTTTGTTCCCAAACATACATTGTGGGTGCTCAAGGACCGAGGATGAAGTTGAAGAGTTGCAGTATTGGTGTGGGGATGCCACAGGTCCGAGGAGGAAGGGGTGAGTCAAAGGACTTTGAGGTGCTCCAAGTGGGAAGAAGGATCTAAAGAAAGAGAATCAGTGACTACAGGAGAAGTTTCCAGTTTGGAATAACCTGTTGCCTCCGCATTAAATGGTGGGCAACAGCTTTATCAGTTGCATTGATAAGGAAGTGATCTGAACAGTGTAAGTCACAACTAAGCAGACTCCTTCTACCGCTTTCTTCAGAGGTAAAAAGAGATAAGTGTCATGAGGGGAGATTGGTTAGGTAAAGATTGAAGGTTGAGATGTGAGAGAGGGAGGAGTATATAAGAAAAAGAAGGTTTACAAAGAAAAAGGGACAGACATAAGTATCAAGATATAGAAAAGAAACAAGAAGAAAACTGAGAGAAAATGAGTGAATAGTAACATTTCTTGTATAATTGTGACCTCCTCGGGCTAGCTTGTAGAGAGAAAGGAGCTCATCCATTTATTGACATCTTATTTTTCGTCCTTACTTTTATTCTCGGGCAAAGCCTCCCTTTTGTTGTTTGTTTCCCTCTCTTACAAATTCATTGTTTTGGGCCACAGTTGAATTGATCCAGCCACTATTTTAAGTGGGCTTGGGCCTTCAGTTTTTCTGGTCCTTACATACATAATAGTTTGCTAGTTTCAAATTATATCCAATATTTTTTTAAATTTAATCAATTTAAATTTTGGATTATTTTATTTTTGGGGTTTGAAATCAAGATTTAATTTTTTTGGTTCAATTGAATAGCTTAAATTGATACAATTTAAAATTAGGCAAATTACAATAACCTTGTTTGAAGTTTTATGAAATAACACTCCCCCCCTCCTTTTATGAAATGACACTCCCCCCTCCTCCTTCTCCAAAAAAGAAGTTAGGAATGACATTTCATCTATTGAGATTTGTATAAATGCAATAGATAAGTTCATGCATTCTCAAACTATACTACTTAAAAAAGTGGAATATTTCTTTAGAAAAGTGAGGTGTGAGAGGGTATGGATTTGTCAAAAGCATTTATAAAAAGCTCAAGGGTGGAAGTATCATTTTTGGAAATGTTTGGAAGGAGTATCATTTTATGAAATCTCAAGTGAGATTGGTGTAATTTATTATATAAAATTTCATGGTTCAATTTGAAATTAACAAAACTATAAGATTTAATTTTAAACCATTTTAAAGTTCATGATTTAATTTTAAACTTCTCAAATTGTAGGTTTTGAAAACTTGGATTTGTGCCAAAACACAAGAACTTGTTTAGACCCCAAATTTTAAAACACGGCTAAATTGCTTTTACTCTAACTTATCTAATTGCGGAACAAGAGTAAATGAAGCACAATAAACTGATAACTACTCTAGTGTATAAACATGAACAACAAACAATAAATGTAAAGCACAAGAGTAAGGGAAGAGATATGCAACTACAAGATAACACCAAGACGTGTTATCGAAGAGGAAACTGAAGAACTCAGCGAAAAACCTCTCCGCGACCCTCCAAGTCAAAATCAATCCACTAGAGAACAAAGTTGGAGTACACAAATAACAAAAGACCCTCCAAGCCTAGTCTATTTAATGTACTTGAGCCCTCCAAGCTTTTGCTACCAACGGACTTCTCGGAGTCATGTCTTTTCTAGCTTTTCGGATCCCACAATATACCCAATTGCATCTGCCAAGCCTCACCGGTTTCTTTTGGCAAATCCCTAAAACTTCCCAAGCTCTAAAACACTCGCTACACTCAGATTGGGTGTGGATTGTGTTTGGGTACAAATCTCCTTTCAAGGTATGACAATGGGAGAGGGAAGGAGAAGATGCTACAATGATTTTTCACTAAGGATGAGTAGCTCTCTCTCTAAAATATGGGTGTGTGTTGTATTGTAGAAAACCTATCTAGAGTTTTTCTCTCTAAATAGACTCTCATACTTTTGTGGGTAATGAGGGTTGATAGGAATTTAGACCCCTTAAACAACCAAATTGCGTAGCCTAGATTAATTAGCCAAGTTGTTACTTAGTCAAATTAAGCAATTCTAGGTTAAAGCAATTCAACAATCATATCAAGAATAATAATGCAGCGGAAAATAAATGAACACAAGATATGATCACCCAGGAAACCACACGGTAAAAACCTGGGGAGGATTTGACCCACCGATCCTCAAGGCATAACAAAATTCACTATGAAAGAATTGAAGTTCTTACAAAAGGACTACAAGCTCCCCGCTCGACTTCCTAATGCTACCCACCAGTAGAACTTCCTGACACGACCACGCGCAGGCTCCGAGTCCATGGACTACTTCTTTCTTGAATTCCTCAATCAGCTACAAGCTCCCCGCTTGCTTTTCTTTTAAGTTCCAATGGTTGCAACGGTAATGATCTTCAAGATGTTGAAATCATCTCTACCTTGAAAACCCTAAGTTTTGTGTAAAGGAAAGCTCCTCAAAGATCTCACAAGAGATTCACACAAAACAGCAATGTATGAGCAACAAAGCAATATGGACAACCTTAAAAAACGTGGCTAGGGTTTAGTTTATATACCTAGGGTAAAAACACAAAACCCTAAACGTTTAATGAGGTAGGGCTGAGTTGGAAATTCTGCAGAATAATCAACCTGTGCGATTTTCGATCGATCGAGTCTATTCTTCGATCGATCGAGCCAGGCCAAAAGTCCCAAGTACTTCTGCAGCCACTCGATTCCAACTGTACAATAATAAACCAACTTTGAGCAAGTCTAAACAAGATTAAATACAATGTTTTGATCATGGTTTGCCAACATTACAAATTAGAGTTCTAAATACATAAAATCCTAAGACCTTAGAACCTAACAAACTCCCCCTTTGGCAATCCGTGACAAAACCATAATTAAAAGCTCAAAGTTTTACAAGTAAAAAGCCCTTTACACGGGTAATGCTCATAAAATCAAATTCAGCCTAACTACTATCCATCGGTTGCAAGTGTAGACAGCAGCTTAGTTGAATCAACCTGTATATTCCTGAAATACTCAACAAACGCATAAAACGCATGTGTGACAGAAAAGAGTAAAACAACAGGTATAACATTCTTGTAAGATTCACACAACACAAAATAAAGACATATATGAATGATCAACTCATAAATATAAATCAATAAGCAGTGAATCACAAAGCAACAAGAATCAATAAAAACAACATGTATATCAATCAATGTTACTCCCCCTAACATGAATATCCCCAAAAAAAATATACAAAGTGAAGCACCTAGATACAATCTAAAAACTCCACAAGCTCCTCAAAACAAAAAGTCTCAAAAAGTCTCCCCCTAACTACAAAAACTCCTCTACAAGTCAAAACTCCATTCCCCCTTTTTGTGACGGAATGCCAAAGGGCAATCACAGGTCGCCATCAAAAGGAGGTGGTGAGGGTGAATGAAGACGCGCCAAATCAGCTCGTAGAGCACGAAACTCATCTAGCAAGTCCACCAAAATCTGTCCATGAGCCGCCTGAACGGTCATGACAGTCTCCAGAGTACGACGAACATCGAAGTCGGCCGAAGGAGGTGGAGGAACATCAGCAGCAGCAGCATCATCACCAACTGGATCAGGAACATCCTCACCAGCAAGACCTGCAGAAGAAGAAGGAGGAGGTGCGCTACTAGAGGGCTCAGACCTAGGGTGTTTAGAACCAGCTCGAAGATGAGCAGCCCTTTGTCTAAGAAAAGACGCACCTATAGGAGCTATCACATGAACGGGCTCAGAGGAAGGAAAGCCACTAATATCAAGATAACGAAGAATCCTATGAATGAAAATAGGATGTACAAGAGCATGAGCAGTGGATGAACTCCTATAAACATCGTTCAAAGAACGAAGAAAAAGATGGGGAAAAACTAATAGGAGCATCAGTAACCAAAGCGTACAAAAATACACACCTCTCAAGAGGAATGGTGTGAACATGGGAAATGGGCCAGATAGAATGACATGCTATCCTAAAGAAGAGATAGTGTAACCCGGAGAGCTCAGCAGAAGTGATCCGAGGATCAGAACCCCACTGGACAGTAGTCCCAGTGATGTAAGACAAGACATCACTAATCTCGGGAGACACGGCATATGGATAGACAGGATGTCGAACCAATGGTACCCCTAGAGCATCAGCCACTACCTGAGGAGTAATGGAGTACTCTACGCCTCGTATCCAACTCTTGACTAGAGTGTTGGAATCATAGATGCGGATAGAGATGTTCGAATAGAACTCTCTAATCAAGGCAGAAGGTGGAGGAGGATCAGAAACATCCACCAAGGGTAACCAGCCCCTACGCTCAAAGTTTTCCCTAATGGCAGGATCAAGTTCATCTAAGTGAACAGAACGCTCAGCCCAAATCTTTCTCCTAATATTCAGCTTCTCAAAAATCTCTTGGTTTTTCTCACTAGAAAACTTCTCACGGTCAAAGGATGGAGGGGGTGAAGGAGAAGGTGAGGGAACATTCCTACGGGCTCTAGTCTTCCTAGGCATAGTGCTAAGGAAAGGACATAGACACAAAGTGAAAACCAAAAAGAACAAGAGAAAACAAAACCAAGGGCAGACTGCAAATTAGCACAAAAACAATATAGAATAAAAATCTATATGATGCATGAACATTAATGATGTTGTGATGCATGATCTAATGCAGTAAACAAATAAGTTCAATTGAGATTGAATTGACAAAATTGGCTTGAACAAGGAATTTCTATCAAAAATCCCAAAAATTGAAAACCACTTGTTGAAATTTTTAACCAAAAAGATGAATTGAGCATTATAAAACACATTACATAGATTATAATGCTTAATTACAACTACACAACAAGCCAATTTCATCAAATTCTTCCCAATTTAACAAAAGCCCCAATTCGGATCAAGAACAAACCCTAGATTTTTCAATTTTTCACCAAACTCAAAATTGATCAAATTAACAAGTAAGGATCATGTTTATGATGTGTCCCCACAAAAACCCAATGATCAATTGCATAAAATAAGGCTTGAATCAAAAGAAAATCTCAAATTTGTAAAGTCCGAAAATCTCCCTTAAATGCATGGATTTATGCATGAAATCATGAAAATAAAATCAAAAGGAAGGGCAAAAGAGTCTTACCGGTTTGAGGAAAGAGATTCTTTGCAAAAACTTCGGAGGAAAACGACAAAAAATGGAACTATTGAGCTTGCCTCGTCGGAGAGAGAAAGAAAAAGTTTGAAAAAGATTTTGAAAAGTGTTTGAAAAAGTCAGATCTGATCTTTTAAAAAAAGCTTTTCCACGATCTTCGATTGATCGAAAATTACATTCGATCGATCGAATGAACCAGTCATTTTGAAACAAACTAGAGCACTTTTTCGATTGATCGAAAATCACATTCGATCGATCGAAACAAACAGTCATTTTGAGACAAATTACAACACTTTTTCGATTGATCGAAAATCAGACTGGATCGATCGAACTGGGCAGAGGCTCACTAAATTTTGAGAAAAATCACAGTTTTGAAAGACACAAACCAATTTTGAAAAAAAACAACTCCTTAAAGCATTAAAGTATAGAAACAAAATGCATGAGTATGAGATGGAATGCTTTTTCAAAAATCCAAAAATTTTGAACCCAATTTTCTCAAAACAAATTTCAATCATTCTCCCATTGAAATTTTCTTAAGCAACAAATATGTTCTGCACAAATCTCAAGATATTCTCAAACTTGGTTGGTCAGACCAAAAACACACACACTAGCATGTACAGTGTTTAACAAAGAGTAACTTGTGTAGTGTGTGATACTAGCAAAAACTTGAGATACATGTGAGGTGATATGTGAATAGCAATCAAACACAAAGTCTACACAATTCATCACATAGAATTTAAAAGAGACTATCACCTAAAGAGTTACATCCTATAACTCCCACATCTCCTAGAACAAAAGCTTGCAATCATGTAAGTTTCTTGTATTTTTGCCCCATTATTTAGGTGAAATTTGGCATCAAGCCTAATAGTACACACCGGTTTGAATTAAGTGAATTGGCATCAAGCCTAATAGTACACACCAGTTTTAAGCATTAAGCATTTAAGCATTTAAAGAGGCTACACCTTATGTTCTTTTTGTGCATGTGCTACACTTTCTCGAGCACAAAATCTTATGATATGCACTAAGGTGTTTATGATTGACCAATGAACAGTGGTGAGATGGTTATTTATGCCTTTCTCAAAAGGATCAAGTCCGACAGTCAAATAACATGTGACTTCAAGATCAAGACAAAGTGATTAATAACCACAAACATCTTTCCCACACAACATGCACTACAAAGCTTTAACTAGTCAAGTGCGATATTTAAGCTTATCAAAGTTAAACAAGGTACACAGAACATGACATGTGTCAAAAGATAGACCAACCTTGTTTTTCAAAAATCAAGAAAAATAGTGTCTAACATAATTTTTGCTTTCTCCTTTTCCCTTTTTTTTTATTTTTTATTTTTTTTATTTTTTTATTTAAAAGAGAAAACAAATAAATCCTAGAATGAAATGCATGAATGTAATGCAATGCAAGTCCTAGAACAAAAACAATAAAAAGAACAAAAACCAAAGAACAATGGTCACCAAAGAATAGAGCAATTAAGCACAAGGACCAAGAAAGTCAAACACAACTTAGGGACACCGAAGAACACCAATCACTTGACGAAGTGTCTCAAACTTACTTCCATCAAGGGGTTTGGTAAAGATGTCAGCGTTTTGACGATCAGTAGGGATATACTCAAGAACAACCATTTTCTTTTCAACCAAATCCCTAATGAAGTGATATCTAAGTTCAATGTGTTTGGTCTTAGAGTGCTGAACAGGATTTTTAGATATATCTATAGCACTAGAATTATCACAATAGACAACCATGGTGTCTTGAGGAATCCCATAATCACTCAAAAGCTTTTTCATCCAAAGGAGTTGAGAACAGCAACTCCCAGCAGCAATATATTCTGCCTCAACAGTGGATAAAGAAACAGAATTTTGTTTCTTACTCATCCAAGCCACAAGATTGGCTCCAACATAAAAACACCCCTCAGTGGTGCCTTTTCTATCATCAGCATGCCCAGCCCAATTAGAATCAGAAAAACCAGCAAGAGACAAATTTGACTCTTTGCTATAAAACAATCCATAATCACAGGTTCCACTCACATATTTAATAATTCTCTTAACAGCATTTAAATGAGAAACCTTAGGATTAGACTGAAATCTAGAACAAACACCAACACTAAAAGAGATATCAGGCCGACTAGCAGTTAAATACAAAAGACATCCAATCATGCTTCTATACAAAGTGATATCAACAGACTCACCTGATGGATCTAGTGTTAATTTTGCATTTGCAGCCATTGGTGTTCTAACATGAGCAGCTTTGTCCAGTCCAAATCTTTTGACTAAATTCCTTGCATATTTAGCTTGATTGATGTAGATTCCGGACTCTGTTTGCTTTACTTGCAATCCCAAAAAGTAAGTCAGTTCACCAACCATGCTCATTTCAAACATCGCCTTCATTTCATCTGCAAAAGAATGAGCAAGAGAATCATTAGTAGCACCAAAAACAATGTCATCAACATAAATTTGAGCTACAACAAAACCAGTCTTATCCTTTCTTATGAAGAGAGTAGTATCTGCAGATCCCCTTTTGAATCCATGCTCAGTGAGATAAGCAGTCAATCTATCACACCAAGCCCTAGGAGCTTGTTTCAAACCATAGAGGGCTCTCTTCAACTTGTATACATCATCCGGTCTGTGAGGATCCACAAATCCCTTAGGTTGCTCAACATACACCTCTTCTTGTAACATTCCATTTAAGAAAGCACTTTTGACATCCATTTGATACAACTTGAAGTTTAGATGACTTGCAATGGCCAACAGTATCCGAATGGATTCCAATCTTGCAACTGGTGCAAAGGTCTCATCAAAGTCAATTCCTTCCACTTGTGTGTATCCTTGTGCAACAAGTCTTGATTTGTTTCTAATCACGGTGCCATGTTCATCTGACTTATTCTTAAAGATCCATTTAGTTCCAATCACATTTACATTTTCAGGCCTAGGAACTAATTCCCACACATCATTCCGAACAAATTGATGAAGTTCTTCATGCATGGAATTTACCCAATCAGCATCTTGAAGTGCTTCATCTACCTTTTTCGGTTCAAATTGGGACAAATAACATGAGTGAGTGATCACATTCAAGGCTTTTGATCTCAATCTCATGTTTTCATTCAGACTACCCAATATATTTGTGGAAGGATGATTCAATCTCACTCTAGAGGATGGACGTTTAACAAGAGATGTTGTAGTACCTTTCTGTTCAAATAGAGGACTGAACTCACTTTGTACCTGTCGAGTGTCATGAACCGGAGTGGATGGTTCTGAACTTGATGGTACTGAGACTGTATCATTCAACACCAGCAGCTGTTCCTCACTATGTTTTCCAACATACTCAGTAAGAGGAGACTTATTAACCTCTAAAGACTTATCTTGAGCAGGAACAGTGCTTTCTGAAGATGCTTCTGAACATACTTCATCATTTATCACAACATTTGAAGATTCCATGACTGTTTTGGTTCTCAGATTGTACACTCTATAAGCTCTACTAGTGGAAGAGTATCCTAGAAAGTATCCTTTGTCACTCTTTGCATCAAACTTTTCTAGGTTCTCTCTATCACGTAGAATGTAACAGTCACTGCCAAATATCCTGAAATACTTGACAACAGGTTTCTTTCATCTCCAGAGTTCATAGGGAGTTTTCTTGGAGTCAGGTCTAAAATACACCCGGTTGAGTGTATGGCAAGCAGTGTTGACAGCTTCTCCCCAGAAGGATTTTGGCAACTTTTTGTTGTGCAGCATGACTCGTGCCATTTCCTGAACAACTCTGTTTTTTCTCTCCACAATCCCATTCTGTTGAGGTGTCTTGGGTGATGAGAACTCTTGGTGAGTGCCTTGATCATTGCAGAAAGTCGCCAGCTTGGTATTCTCAAATTCTCTTCCATGATCACTTCTGATTCTGGCTATCACAGTATCTTTCTCAACCTGCAATTTCTTGCATAGATGTATCATCTTCTCAGGAGCCTCAGCTTTATCTTTCAAAAGCACAACCCAAGTATATCTAGTAAAGTCATCCACAACAACCAGAATATACTTCTTTCCACCCAAACTTTGAACTCTGGCAGGACCCATGAGATCAATGTGTAATAACTCTAAAGGTCTTGAAGTTTGAATACTAGTCACAGACGGATGCTTGGATTTTACTTGTTTACCTATCTGACATGGTCCACAAATGCACTTATCAATCTTCTCAAATTTAGGTAAACCGATAACTGCCTCACACTTGGAAATCTTCTCTAACTGCTTATGACTGGCATGCCCCAACCGTTGATGCCACAAATCAACTTGATCAATCTTTGCACTAAAGCATTTGTTGTTTACACTTGGTGTTATGCTATAACAGTTGTCAGCTGTCCTCACACCAACACACGTACAGTCACCTCCTCCATCAAGTATCTCACATTCATACTTGGTGAAAAGAACATTTAATCCATTGTTGCAAATCTGACTTATGCTGAGTAAATTGGCCTTCAATCCATCAACATACCAAACATCTTCAAACACTGGCAATCCTGGAATGTCCACAGTACCAATGCCTCTGATCACAGATTTACTTCCATCTCCAAAAGTGACTGTCCCAATCTTTCCTTCAAAGAGTGTTTTGAATAAATCTTTATTTCCTGTCATGTGCCTGGAACAACCACTATCCAAATACCAAAAACAAGAATCACGTGCCTTTAAGGCGGTTAAAGCAGTATAACATACATAATTCTTATCACATGTGATTATGCCAATATACTTAAAGAAAGATTTAACAAACACAACAAAAGGCAAAGATAACAAATAGATAAGTTGACAAATAAGCAGAATAATTTTCCAAGAATCCATGACAACAGGGGTCAAGGATCAGCTCAGAGATTAAAAATCTCAAACAAAAAGAGCTACCTGCTCTGATACCACTTGATGGGAATTTAGACCCCTTAAACAACCAAATTGCGTAGCCTAGATTAATTAGCCAAGTTGTTACTTAGTCAAATTAAGCAATTCTAGGTTAAAGCAATTCAACAATCATATCAAGAATATTAATGCAGCGGAAAATAAATGAACACAAGATATGATCACCCAGGAAACCACACGGTAAAAACCTGGGGAGGATTTGACCCACCGATCCTCAAGGCATAACAGAATTCACTATGAAAGAATTGAAGTTCTTACAAAAGGACTACAAGCTCCCCGCTCGACTTCCTAATGCTACCCACCAGTAGAACTTCCTGACACGACCACGCGCAGGCTCCGAGTCCACGAACTACTTCTTTCTTGAATTCCTCAATCAGCTACAAGCTCCCCGCTTGCTTTTCTTTTAAGTTCCAATGGTTGCAACGGTAATGATCTTCAAGATGTTGAAATCATCTCTACCTTGAAAATCCTAAGTTTTGTGTAAAGGAAAGCTCCTCAAAGATCTCACAAGAGATTCACACAAAACAGCAATGTATGAGCAACAAAGCAATATGAACAACCTTCAAAAACGTGGCTAGGGTTTAGTTTATATACCTAGGGTAAAAACACAAAACCCTAAACGTTTAATGAGGTAGGGCTGAGTTGGAAATTCTGCAGAATAATCAACCTGTGCGATTTTCGATCGATCGAGTCTATTCTTCGATCGATCGAGCCAGGCCAAAAGTCCCAAGTACTTCTGCAGCCACTCGATTCCAACTGTACAATAATAAACCAACTTTGAGCAAGTCTAAACAAGATTAAATACAATGTTTTGATCATGGTTTGCCAACATTACAAATTAGAGTTCTAAATACATAAAATCCTAAGACCTTAGAACCTAACAAGGGTATATATTGAATAGGTGAAGGATTAGAAAGTCACTATTAAAATCCTCTAGGCAAAACGTTTCGCGAGTATTTTGCTGGAAGGCCTTACACGCGAGACACTCGCGAAATCAACAGCCTGACACGACTCTTTAGCTTCCAGCATGTGCTTCTCACGTGCCATTTTCGCGGGATACTCTTCTCGCGAGTTAGTCGCAAAATTGCATTGATTCTTCATTTCATGCTCGATTCTTCATCAACTTAATCCTAAACCCAATACAATAAAATCCCACAAAATACAAGAAACAAATAATGCAAATACAACACTTTTTATCATGGAATAAAGCCAACATAAAACATAGTTGTAAATCACAACTTTGCAGGTTTGATTTTCTCAATCACAACTTTACAGGTTTGATTTTCTCACATATTCCTTTGTACTCACATCTCTTTTATTCTTTCGGGTCACATCATCACCATTGCATAAATAATTTTCTTTTGTGATTCAGTAAACATGAACAACAAACATATATTTTAATTTTTCAATAAATAAAATTTTTAACCAAAACGTATTGAAAAAAGTTCAAGCAATATAGATTTCCAGGTTGTGGTTTTTTATCATATATTTTAATTTTCATAATTTTTTTATCCAAAACGGATTTTCATGTTGTTGTGATTAGTCATTATCCATATTGTTTATTTTTACCAATTTACTTGTGGCCTTCACTCAATGAAAAGGCGAAAAAATTTGTGTGCTAGGTGATAACACATAATTTAATGGACTAGAACAAGTTTTGACGCAAGGATATTAGCTTATAAAATTTGAAAACTCGTTTGATATCAGTTGCGATTTGTCCAACATTATATTAGATGCATATATAAGAGCAATTCATTAACCTATTTCATTCAAGTGATCTCACTAACCTTTTGTATGCATTCACTGACTCGTAAAGAAAGGGTGACTTGAATTTGATGCTTGTAAAATCAGTAAGTTAGGACTGTCTACGAGGAAAATTAATCAAGTCCTTTTGGTTATTAATTTGCACTTGAAACAATAGTTTTAGACCAATATTATATTTTTCTTTAAAAAAAAAGATCAATATTATCCAAACACTCAATGGATAGAAACAACAGTTTTTCATAGGTTTTACCAAATGCTTAATTGTGAATTTAAAATTCATCTTTTCAAAACGCAAATTTTTTTTTTTTTAACCACACTTTTGCAAATACCTAACCCAAACGAACACATAATCAAGAACTTCTAGAAAATTTTACAATGCAGTCACTAAACCATATATCATTATTATTCATAATTTTAAACAATAAATATAATTTGTGGGGGCATTTTTTGTGCCAAGGCCAAGGGCTAGACCAATTGGAGCCTTTAGGAATTTTTTGCTCTTGTCCCACATTGGAAAGATATCCTCCCTCTTTCTACCTTATAAGGTATGAACCAAAGGAGTTAGAGTACCATTAGTTTAGAGTACCATTAGTTTGGTGGTACTCTAACTCCTTTGGTTCATACCTTATAAGGTAGAAAGAGGGAGGATATCTTTCCAATGTGGGACAAGAGCAAAAAATGCCTAAAGGCTCCAATTGGTCTAGCCCTTGGCCTTGGCACAAAAAATGCCCCCACATAATTCTATCACAAAAGTCACAAAAATAATTTCAAGAAAGGAAATATGTCTTAAGAATTAAGATTGTTGTTAGGTCACAATTCGAATGACCTCTTGTGATAAACCCTAATTAATTAATTAATTAGCCAAGTTGTTAATTAATCAATTAAGCATGCAATTGCGTGGAAGCACAAACAAATCACCAAATACTAAATATGCAGCGGAAAATAAATAACACGGTGATTTGTTTACGAATGGGGAAAACCCTAACAGCAAAAACCCCACCGGGTGATTTTCAGGTCACCACTCCCGAAACTCCACTATTATCAAATCAAGCGGTTACAAGAAAGGAATCCCAAGTACCTTACCAACCTACAGTTGAACCCTTACCCCAATACCCAATTGGACTTGATCTGTAGTAACAATTTCCACCTTTGATGCACGGCTCCCAAGTACGTGACTAACCAATGCGCGGATCCCAGTACGCGGCTTACTCCTTTGCACGAATCCCAGTACGTGACTAACTCCACAACAACCCTTTGATTGTTGTAGTTGATTTGCAGCAGCTTCACATAGAAACACCAATAAGATCTTCAATGTTGGTGCAAGAGACTTTGTTTGGTTACAGAACCCAAAGGCGTACAAGAAACGCAGCAAGAACTCTTTCTTCTGTAGGAGGAGGCTAGGGTTTCAAAAAGAAAACCTTATGAAGCTCTTTAGGGTTAGATTTTTCTTTTTCCACCTCCTTTAAATAGGAGTTTAATGGGCTCTCCTATTCCAAATAGGTTTACACAAACCTTGGACTTTCCTAGTTCAATAAGGATTATACAAACCCATAAACAAATAGCCTTTTAGAATAAAAAGTTGCTGGCTATAATCTGAAAACTCGTAAGCTCGATCGATCGACCAGCTGTCGAGATTTAATGAACCTCGACAGATCGAGCTTCTATCGAGAAGGTATCGAGACTTGCAAATTTGCACTTTTTTTGAGCAGTTCTTGAGTATTTTTCATGTCTTCAATTTAACCACTTGTAATGATCATCTTGAACCTACTTAGATTTACCCAAACACAAGTAAAATGCGTTTTGTCAAAGGATATGCCAATTACATAAAAATATGTCCCCAACAATCTCCTCCTTTGGCAATCCGTGACAAAACCACAAGAGTACATTGAATGTCCTAGAATACATTCTACTCAAGATTACATAATAAATAAGCCTAGTCTAAAAGATCTGAACCTTGGAAGTTGCTGCAAGAAGAAGGTTTGGAATCTTGACTTGGCTTTAACTTGTCTTTCCTAAAAGGCACTAAACAAAACACATCAAGGTACCATGTGGAAAATAATAACAAGTTAAATAAACAAGAAACATGTGTATAAAGAGAGAAAAGAAACAATACATGTGAGATAAAGAGTGAAACACATACATCATCATCAAACATAGAAACAACACATGATGTATGTAAATGGTTACAAAACCAAAAGATACGCAATACAAAAAATATATTAATATCAATATGTATCAAACTAACTCTCCCCCTAAGTTAGTTACATCAAAAACTTTCTTCCCTTTAACATGAAGTTCTCCCCCTAAATCTATTACTCCCCCTGAGGAAAGACATTCAATTCTCAAATTTCTCTCCCTTATTGACACGATTTTTAAAGGGTATAAAAAGCCAAAAGACTTGATAGAAGACAGACAGAAAACTGACAAAGAGGGAAACGAGGGGAACAAGGAACCATAGACCTACAAGAAAAAGAAAAACAAGATGCTACGGACACAAAGAAAAAAATGCAAAACAAAAAAAATGAAATGCATGCAAGGGAATCTCGATCGATCGAGAGGTGGCGAGAATCTATCGAGAGGACAGAGACTTTCTCGATCGATCCACCAAGTGTCGAGGGAAGTGTCGAGATTGCGATAAGAAAAGCTTGAGAAGCTCGACAGATGACCAGGTATCGAGAAGGTGTCGAGGAAGGTGTCGAGACACAGAAAAAGAGCAGTTTTTCGAGAAGGGAAAAACGCAGACATGAATGCAATCCAACACACATCTCTATCAAGGATCCACTCAACATATAAATCTCTCAAAAAGAAATTAAGCACAAAGATCATGCAAAACACACACACACACTAAACAAGTCTAACCAATTTTATATTTCAAAAACAAGTTATGACAGTTTAGTGAGCATACATTAGCATATGTAAACACTTGTGATGGCCAAATCACATTGTACCTGCACATGTATCAAGAGTAGCAAAGAATATTGCGTGTTGTGTGTGAAAAACATCGCAAGAGTGCATATGTGCATACATGTTATGACGATCTGAGATATGAGAAAATAACTTTAACTCACACACAATCATAACAGTTTGATGGGGACTATCACCTTCAAGGTACATCCTATAACTCCCACATCTCCTAGAAAACACGCTTGCAATCATATTTAAAGCATCTTTAATCTTTTTGCTTTATATTTTCTTTGCATATTTTCTTTTAAGCATATCATGCATGGGCATAAAAAGAGAGAAAAGAAATACCCAAGATGTTAAGCATTTGACATCGCATTTTTGCTATGCCGAAGCATACGAATGTCTTTGACACTGCACTTTTGCTATGCCGAAGCATACAGGTGTCTATGACACTGCACTTTTGCTATGCCGAAGCATACAGGTGTCATACTATGATTGGCGGGTAACAGTGGTGAGATGGTTATTTATGCCTTTCTCTTAGGATTTTCTAGTCCTACCCGTCAAAAAGAGTGATATGAGTGTTAAGTTTAAGAGATAACTCAATCTTACTCATCAAAAACAAGAGCCACAAAACTCACTTGCTTAGTTGTGCATAGAGATGCTCATCTAAGCTACAAACGATACAAAGTTTAGAAACTTTGTTTCAATGGCCATCCAAGGTACACAAATACCAAAGTACACAAAACACACACTGTTTTTGTATTTTTCAATTTTTCAATTTTTTATTTATTTTTTTATTTTTATATCAAAAACAAAATAAACAAAACTGAAAATAAACAAACAAAAACATGTTAAACAAAATGAGAGCATGAAAGAAAGATGCAAATGCATGAAGGCATAATAGAAAGATGCAGATGCAGATGCATGAAAGCATGATTTCAAAAGCAGATAAGAAATCAAGCAAAGAGAGTCCTACTTTAGATAGAAAGAATTAAAGTAGAGGACAAACAGAAAAGACAATTAAGTCTTAGGATCCTTTATCATCCACACAGCACGAGTCCTTGGCCGTGAAGATGAAAAGGCACGTGTCCTAGTATGACTACTAAAGGACATAGAGGAATTAGAATTCCCCTGAAATTGAGTTAAAAAGTTCAAAACTTTTAATAACTCACCAAGAATAGGTACAGAGCCTTTAGACAAAGGATGAGACCTATTGGACACTCGCTTATGAGGAAACAACTTGAAACAATTAGGGCGAGTGTGACCAGAATCACCACAATGGTGACAAACATGAGTAGTTTTAGAGCTACTCGGCTTCCTAGAAGGAGGTCTAACCTTAGAGGTTGACAACTTAGGACAATTTTGCCTAATATGACCAACAATATGACAATGATGACAAGTGGGGACAAATTCAGAATTTTTATTCAACCTAGGAGGAGTTTTAGACAGGTTTAGAAACTTCAGTGTTAACATCAGAAATTTTACCTTTGTCTATCCTAGAAATATTAGCCTTCAACTCTTCATTATTCCTTTTAAATGGGGGAATGTAAAAATCTTTTTCTTTTGAGTTAGGCTCAACAACAAGTTTGGCACTAGTTAATTTTTCAACTTCAGTTTTAAATTCAACTAGTTGCTCTTCCAAACTCTTAATTTTGTCCACCTGAGATGAAATTTGATTTTTAAAATTCTCATTCAAATTATTGGCTTCATCCAATTTTGCAATCAAATCATCTTTTTCAAGCTTGACCTTTTTAAATTTAGCTTTTAATTTTGTAGAATATTCAAGAGATTTCATACAAAAATTATAAAGCTTGCAATAGGCATCTTGAATATCATCATCATCATTCAACATAAGATCATGCAAATCAAAACAATCAAGAGTTTCCATGACAATAGGGGTCAATGGATCACACAGCAAAGATTAAATCCTAATCAGAGTGTGCCTGCTCTGATACCACTTGTTAGGTCACACTTCGAATGACCCCTTGTGATAAACCCTAATTAATTAATTAATTAGCCAAGTTGTTTAATTAATCAATTAAGCATGCAATTGCGTGGAAGCACAAACAAATCACCAAATACTAAATATGCAGCGGAAAATAAATAACACGGTGATTTGTTTACGAATGGGGAAAAACCCTAACGGCAAAAACCCCACCGGGTGATTTTCAGGTCACCACTCCTGAAACTCCACTATTATCAAATCAAGCGGTTACAAGAAAGGAATCCCAAGTACCTTACCAACCTACAGTTGAACCCTTACCCCAATACCCAATTGGACTTGATCTGTAGTAACAATTTCCACCTTTGATGCACGGCTCCCAAGTACGTGACTAACCAATGCGCGGATCCCAGTACGCGGCTTACTCCTTTGCACGAATCCCAGTACGTGACTAACTCCACAGCAACCCTTTGATTGTTGTAATTGATTTGCAGCAGCTTCACATAGAAACACCAATAAGATCTTCAATGTTGGTGCAAGAGACTTTGCTTGGTTACAAAACCCAAAGGCGTACAAGAAACGCAGCAAGAACTCTTTCTTCTGTAAGAGGAGGCTAGGGTTTCAAAAAGAAAACCTTATGAAGCTCTCTAGGGTTAGGTTTTTTTCTTTTTCCCACCTCCTTTAAATAGGAGCTTAATGGGCTCTCCTATTCCAAATAGGTTTACACAAACTTTGGGCTTTTCCTTGTCCAATAAGGATTATACAAACCCATAAACAAATAGCCTTTTAAAATAAAACATGCTGGCTATAATCTGAAAATCCGTAAGCTCGATCGATCGACCAGCTGTCGAGATTTAATGAACCTCGACAGATCGAGATTCTATCGATCAGGTATCGAGACCTGCAAATTTGCACTTTTCTTGAGCAGTTCTTGAGTAGTCTTCATGTTCTTCAATTTAACCACTTGTAATGATCATCTTGAACCTATTTAGATTTACCTAAATACAAGTAAAGTGCGTTTTGTCAAAGGATATGCCAATTACATAAAAATATGTCCCCAACAATTGTAAGAAATATTGCAAAAATAATTTACTTTTATGATTTTGTAAACATGAACAACAAACCGAACAAAACTGTAATGTATAATGCAAAAAGAATAAAGATTAATTAAATATACTCATAGATTTCTTCTCAAAAAGCTAAATATACTCATAGAACGGATTAATTAAGGCTAATGTTTAACATTATCTCCTTAAGACAAATTTTGTCTCTCACACTATTTCTTCACTGGTGCTTTGTGTTTTTCGAGTATTATTCTCGCAAAATACAATGCAAGGGATTCGATTTCATATTGGAGGTTGTTTCAATGTGGTCAAGGGAATGAAATGATTTAGTATTGGTTGATACCGGTGTACAGTTCCGAGACTCATATGTATAGAGACTCACATATATATACTCACATGTGGGTCTATATGTTTGTGTTCATTTATTTATATATGTATGTATTTATTTATTTTCATGTTTATAAACATATAATTTAAAATCAACATATTTTATGAGTCTAAATATTGGCCTAAGTACATTAACCCAATGTATTAGCTTAAATAATAAGTTTTTAACTATTTAAATATTTTTTAATTGCATTGGCCGAAACATCAATATCAACCAAAACATTTGAAAAATCCTTAGTACAGTTGGTATAGGAACTGTATAGCCCTGTGTTTTATCTAGTACATTTAGGAGGAGTATTGATATTGGCTTAATTGTTAGTATGGTATATACTGCTGGTACAGTATTGACTTCCTTGATACGATGATCACAACAATGAGTGGGAAGAATAAACAATCGAAATATCTGCTCTGATATATTTCAACCCATTAATCACCACACTTTAAAAATTAAGGAGCCTCTCTCATTTTTAATATGTAAAACCCATGAATATATAAACTCATAAAATTTTAAATTCATTTCCCACGTGGGACACAAGGATTTCACCCCTAAAATCATTTTTTTTACTTGATATAGAATACTACTCTAATTTAATCTAAATGTATGTGTGTGAAACTCTCTCCTAAATACTTAAACCACGACCCTTGCTCCTCCTCACTCACCACGAGCACTTATATGTGTGGAGTGCTTATTCACTACATAATGGTCTTTCACAAATGACCATATAACATTAATCTCCTCAAAAAATAAAATAGGTTCCAACTTAGACCCATCACACTAGACATATAGGCCCTACTTTAAATTTGGTTGAAAAATAGCCACCCAAACACTTTACAACAACCATTTTTTTGAACTAGCCTTAATTAGGGCTGACCACGGATTGGTTTAGGTCGGGCTTGTGCCTAACCCTTAAGCGACCCGACTAGATTGGGTGGGAAGATCTCGAACCCACAGTTGACTAGTAAGACTATCAGGTTGGGCTGTTCGGGTGAATATCGGGTGGTGGTTGGTTTTGGGTGAAGCCAAAAATCATGAAAAATTGGCATAATCTCTTTAGATTCGGCGAGTTCTCACTAGATCCATCCAAGATCCTATGAGATCTAGCTAGATCTGGCAGAGATCTCGTCGAATTCGGAGAGATTTCTGCCAAATCGTATGGAGAACTCGCCGGATCTAGTTGGAAAAGTTGTCGGATCTAGCCAGAAAAGTCACCGGACTTGATGTTTTTCGATTAGTTCGAGTTTCATGGGTTTTGGAGTATGAGAGCCATAACCAACCCATTGGCATTAGGTTTTTGAATTTAGAGATCCGCATTTGACCACTGGAGCAGTCAGATCGGGTGGTAGCGAGTTATGTACGGTGGTTGGGTGGGTTTGTCGGGTGGGTGGGTGGGTTGGACACCCCAAGCCTTAAGCATCACAACCATCAAGCAACCTGGATTATTTCCATCATTCTTGACATTATTGTCACCATTGTCATCACCACCTTCAATGTTGTCACCATTGTGTCACAATAACTAATGACATCTTGATCAATATCATTTTTATAAAAAAAAAATATATAATTATATGAATGAACTAAAAAGTTTTAAAAAAAAATTTGTGTGTTTGGCTAATATATTTGCATCTAACCTATTTGTTTAATTAATGTTGAGAGTTGAGATAAATAAATAAATAAATCTAAACAAATAAGTAAATTTATTTTAAAAATGCTAATTTATTTATTAAAAGTTTTTTTATTCCTTAATAAAATAAACTAAAAACTGATGTGCATGAAATATATACAATAAAGTACTCACATATTTACATATTTGGCCTTACTTTTATGTTATTTTGTGACTGATTATATAATATCTTTGTGTTGTAGGTAACAAGGGCTTTACATGCAAAGTGGGGCTAGGCCAATTGAATCAAGCCAACTTACATCCAGCCAAGCATGAATATTAAATTTAAGTCCAATTGGAGTAAGGAATCAAAGGAAATTTGCACCAAATCCAAGTCCAATTCGGATTAGGATTCCAGCCTGCACATTAGTTAGTATTTTTGGCATAACTTTCGGCTCAGATGTCCAATTGAGATGATTCAAGTTGGGCTGGAAAGTTAACTTAAAGGGCTACAACTTTGTAGTTTACCAGGAGCCCTAATTCTGACGTTAAGTGGGCCTAAATAGTTGGTTAAGTAAAGCCTAAAAGTCTGGGATTTTCTCCAAACGGGAATTCAACTTGTAATAGGATTCATTGACCTATTTAAAGGCTTTTTAGGGCAAAATTCAGGAGGCGAGTGCTAGGGCTGAGATGCAAAACAGAAAATTGGAGCAAGAGGCAGTGCCGCATGTGGCTTCTCTGTAGCTTTTCTCCATGATAGCATTGTGACTATTTCTTTCTCTATTTTATTTGTCTAGTTTAATGTTTAGTATTTTATTCTTTTGTTTTATTTTAATTACCATGAGTAGCTAAATTTATAATTAGGGTTGAGGATGAAACCTTGTTAAGGATTATCAGTAATATTTATGTGATTTGATTTTTCCCACAATAGTTGTTCTTTAATGATTTAAATTGTTCTTGCTTCATATCAATTGACTAAGATGAGATTCTAGATATGAGTTCAATCATGTTTTTCTCATGATTTAGGATTTGTCTTAATTAATTGAATGCTTGGTTTATTAATTCTTGATTATAGAATTGGATATCGTTTGTGATTTGTCTGTCAATGGATACAAGTTATGATTTGATTTTTAGAATTGGATATATCTTGTGATTTGTTTGGCTACGGATACAATTGATGATTTGGTTTTATACTTAAGAAGCGAAGAAGAACATGCTTTTGATTTTTAAAATAAGGATTTTAATGAGAATATTTTCCATGATAGCAAGATTGATTTCTAGATTATCATGTAGTGGTTGGGAAAAATTAATGATTATAAATATATGTTGATATGACTTACAAGGCGGATTCCAAAACCTTAATTGCTTTCCCTTGATTATTTACATCTTTTTATTGCTTTATATCTTTTGCTTAGTTTAACTATTTGCTTAATTTTATTATTTTCTTAGTTTATTTAATTTCAAAACAACCAATTTTTATTAAACTAGATTAGGATTATTTTGGTTAAGATTTGATTTAATTTTCCTACGTTCATTCAAGTCCCTATGGGTTCAACCTCGTTCTTGTCAAACTATACTTCGGTACGGTTCGTACACTTGCGAGTACTTTAAAATTTCACAACAAAAACACAAAATTGCTGAACACTCAAATTTGAGAGAATAATTCATTTTCTAAAAAAATATCAATGTAGGAATAAAATGAAGCATAAAATATAAAGGATAGAAATAGTGATATTTTATATTTTCGACTATATAAGTTTTGTTTGAGTTCCTTTGTGGTTACTTACTTTGCTTTGTTAGAGATATGATGATAAGCAATTACTTTAAAATGCATATATTATAAAATATTGTTTTTTCTTTTAGCATCCACTCGGCAAAAATTCTTTAAAATTAATTTTGTTGTGAATAAATTATTGGTCTTATTTTTTATTTTAATCCATCTTAATTTTAAATGATATATAGAACATTAATTTTAATTTAAAGGAGGATGTAATATAGTCGTAATAATTTTTGTAATAATTTTTTTTAATTATGATTTATATGTCTTGCACATACTTTTAAAACTAATAATAATTAAAAGTTGAGAATTCATCCTAAAAAAGGTTGAGGAAGTAATGTGATTTCTTTTTTCTTTTTTCTTTTTTGATACCAAGAAAAATAGTTCATAGCATTAAGATAGGTTGTTATGCCAACTCTTTATTTTATAGAAAAGTGCCACAACCACAACTTGGTAGTTAAAATCAAGGTTGTGAAACCCGGACCGGACCGTAGGTCCGATCGGATTACCCGGAAACCGTTCATCAATACGGGTTTTTAACTCTCAAGAACCAGCCTATACAAGAAAAGCAGTGAATCGTGCAAACCGCGGTCAAACCTCCCGGGTTTGAAAACCGCTGACGGTTCTTGCGTTTCAGATCTGAATTTTATTTTTGGAACTTACCACCATTGTTGATGCTTCAAACTGCCATGTGATGCTGTTCGACCTTTAGATCGCATCGCCTCTCTTCTTCTTTTCTATCTCACTCGCGCTTTCCCTCCAATTTTTCTGCCTTTTTTTGCCTTTTTGCCGTTTCAGTTTTTGTGTCTGGACTGAGAACTCTGGAGTTGCTTTGCAGACGATGGAGACGGTGAAATAATAATGCTTGGCTGTCGTCTACTCACTGACCAACCACTTTATTCTTGGGCTTTGTTTTGTATTAAATCTATTATTTAATGAGTAGACTTCTAGCTTCTTCTTTTTAAGTCCTTTTATCTTTTTTGTTTTCCATTTTTAAATTTCATTTGATAGTTGACCGTTCAAACGGACTTGTTTAATTTGTGCCTAAGGTATGGGCTTAATTTAGACGTGGGTTTCATAAAATATATATATATATATATAAAATTTATTTTTATAAAATTACGTTTCTGGTACCTAAATATTTTCTTATTTTAGTCAAATTTTCTATTATTTCTAATTTAAAATATTTATTTATTTATTAAATAATTATTAAATTAATTATGACATCATCACAGTTCGACCCCTGTTCGACCTCAGTTCGACCTCAAAAACCTTGAACCTCTCATTTTTATGGTTCAATGAACGGTCCGGGTCTGAAAACCTTGATTAAAATGTCTTTTACCATTCAATGGATATTGGGGAGACATCTCTTTAATGAGTAGGGACCCATGTTTTAAATTTTTAATTAAAGCAGGATGGTACACATGGCCTAGGACTCACTTGTTAAGAACAAATAAGTTGCCACACACCAATTACTACCCGATAGGGACTCACCACTTCCAACCTCCCGAAAGGGATATTAGTTTAACAATATTACCAGCCTCACGCAGTTCCCTCCATTCTAGAAACCATGAGACCCAGAGGCTTCGCCCAAGTCACATGGCTCAACCCTTGTCTTGGAATGGGCAGGCCAATAAGTAGCCACCTCGTACCCGACCAGTTGAGTTGTTCCACAGTCCCATCACTTCAGTGCCCCTGCATAGGTTACAAGCTCACGCTACATTTGTTCTTAACAAGTGAGTCCTAGGCCATGTGTACCATCCTGCTTTAATTAAAAATTTAAAACATGGGTCCCTACTCATTAAAGAGATGTCTCCCCAATATCCATTGAATGGTAAAAGACATTTTAACTACCAAGTACCAAGTTGTGGTTGTGGCACTTTTCTATAAGATAAAGAGTTGGCATAACAACCTATCTTATCGCTATGAACTATTTTGCTTGGTATCAAAAAAAAGTTTAACAATATTACATATACTTTGATGTTATAATTTTTTTCACAATATCTTATGTAGCAAGTTGTGATTAATGCATCATCATATTTATATGGATTATGATTGACATGATTTATAAGTTCCACTTAGTTCAATTAGTAAAATCTCTCATTGCCATAAGTTGAATTTCATCAGATCTATTAAAAAAACTAGTTGACATAATTTTTATTGAACAAAGTTTAGCTACAAAATGGATTGTAGTCTAAAATTACAACCTTATTTAATATCTTTTAATTGAAGGTGAAATTTTGACAAATTCACCATTGGATTATATTTTCTTCTTATATCTTTCATATTTGCAAAATTTCTAAAAAATTAAATATCAATAGCTATGTTATTAATAAATTGTTTAAATTGCTATTTTTTGTAATTTAAAATTATGCATAAAATATAAACTTATAGATTACATAGTAAAAAACATCTGCTTGATACAAAATTTGACATATGTAATAAAAATGTAAAAAACATGCAATACAACTGTTAGATTTTCAAAATATATGTAGTTATATTTATTTTATTAAGTAAAGTTGTAAGTTACAACCAATTTTATAGTATAACTTTATCCATTTTTTAGTATGCACAAATTATAAATTTTTGTATTAATAATTATAAAAAACTTTCTCTAAATCAATTTTGAAGAAAATTCAACTAATTCACTACATGACAATTGATAAAGGCATAAACCATTTACATATACTTTTAATCACATGATACATTTACATACACTTTATAATTTAATGTACATGGTTTTTTTTTCTTTTTGAAATGTAGTTAAGTATAATAGAAAAAAAAAAAAATTTAGTGTTAAAATATATAAGGATTTAAAAAGAAAAAGTTATGTAAATTAAACAAAAATTGCCAAATTTTGGAAATAAAGTCAGCTTGGTAGGTGTGGCCAGCCGAAATCCCAACCGCCGAAGTCATCCTTTTCCTTTTTTTATTATTTTTTTATTGCAGCATTAAATAACCGTTTGAAATGAATTGACTGAGGTAAAATCATTTTAACTAAGCCGCTTAGAACATCTCCAGCAGATTGGCCAAATTTTTGTACTGTTTGGCTAATGAACAGTGACGTTTAGCTTTTGCCTACTCACTTTTTCAAATACACTTCCAACAGATTCTCTATCTCATTCTCTATCTCATTTAAATATTATTTTTTCATTTATTATTTATTATTTTTTTAACAACTACACATCTTCCAACATTTTTTTATACACCACATCATTATTATAATAGAAAATATATATTTGAAGAATGAATAGTAGCCCATCAGACTTGATGGGCTACTGTTCATTAGCCAAAAAAAAAATCACATTTGCCAAAGCTGTTGGAGCATGTTGGAGCATCTACAGTGCACCTCATTCTCCAAATTTTAGCTACTAGAGCCGGATGCCCAAGCCACTGGAGATGCTCTTATGTGTGGCCAGATCTATGACAAGGCCTGTGACTTTTGCAAAGTTTTCAGATTCGGATGGTTCATTGAACTACAAAAGAGAAGCGTTCAAGATTTTTGAAGTCGAACCAAAAGATTGAACCTGGATCGAACCGTGATGACGTCATAATTGATTAAAGCCTAAATATAGATATTAAATTTATAAAACTAGCAAAATTGACTAATATATCTATATATGTGAGGGAAATTTAATGATTTTTAAGCATATATTTAATAATTAAATAAGAAAGTTAATAAAATAAAATAATAACCATGAAAACATTAAAATTTATGATTAATTTTTGAAGTAAAGTTGAATATCTTTGAAGGATTTTAATTATAATTTTTTTATTCCTTGTAAGAGATGGATAATTTAATTAAGTAGAATAAAATTATGTTAAGTTGTTTTTATAAAAAAAAAAAAAAAAAAAAAAATTGCTAAGGGGTTGGACCGCACGAATGGACCGCACGGTTCTTGACATCGGTTCGTGTGGTCCAACCCCCAGTTTTAGGAGTTCATGGAATTAACAAAAAATCCGGTTATTTATGCTTAAAAAATTGGTTTTCATCTTGGTTCCCGATTTTCACGGTCTGACCTCCCGGTCTGGTCTGATTCTGAAAACCTTGGATTTTCGTACAAACTTTAGCTTTCTTTCGTTCATATTGAAAAGATAGAATCCTGCCACCAACTTGCTCCTCTATTTCGTTAAAAAAAAAAAAAAAAAAAAAAAAAAAGAGGAGAAAAACACCACTTAATGGAAGGTTGAATAATCGAAGCACTTTGAAATGCATATTATTTATGCCAATTTTCTAAGACCACTCCATAAACATTTTCATGCATGATGGCTTAGTGATTGACTTTGTGTGGATGGTAGAAAAGATTCACATCTAAGATAGATGTGAAAGCATTTTTTTAACTCTTCGCTTTCTCTTTGCCCATTAAATAATAAGTTTAGAGATATAATTTTTTTAAACAAATATTAAATTCCTATTTTGCAGATTTTAATATTGAAGTTAGATAAAAGAGCTGCACTTATCAAGTTAAAAAATGACCAGGTTTTTACATTTCATTTTAAGTGTGTGCTCAATGCTTGATATATTCTTTTTCTTATTTGACATGACAATGCTTTAGATGATGATTTTCAAACCACATGCTCATATCTTTTGATTTTCATGATGGAAATGATGGACTGTATGTAATTTAAAGTCTTTGGTGTTATCTTTAATGTGAGTTACTAAATTCAATTGTGGATTAGTGAAACTAAATAATATGATTCTTATTATGTTAAGTGGACATTTTCATGTGGTGGTCTTTGTTATTGTCAAGGAAGTTAATAAGTTATTTTCTTTTTCAAGGCATATAAGCTGCACTTTTGGGAGATTTAGGGTACCATGGAAAAGAAAGAACACTACCAGGGGCCTGAAATCAACTTTATGTTGCTCTTTGGGACCATGATTTAACTTTGCCTTGAGGTTAAAAATGAGATTACATCATACAAAGATACAATTGTATACAGTAATGAAGATTTCCAACCATGAGAAGTGGAAGCATAAAAGCATAAGCAAATTATTTTTGTATTTATTTGTATGTAAGTTTTTGATGTTATATTATTGCAATTTTAATGTGGAAATTGTTACTATAAACCTTGATTTATTTGTTCAAATATACAAATTTTATTTATTAGTGCTTAATAAAGAAAAAAAACATATAATATATTAAAATTCATTTCCTGAATTTTCCCGTGCATAGCACAGGTTCACAATCACAACATGTATCATTTGTTTTCCTCTCTCACTTTCTCCATTTTTTTTCTCTATCATCATTTCAGGCTCTTTCTCTTAATCTATATATATATATATATATATATATATAACCGAAACCTTTGAAGCTCTCACAATTTTTCACGTCAGCACAATATTTAAACAAAATTAACATTTTATTTAAATAAAATTATTTTTGTTTAGTCCAAACTTATCAAGGAGTAAAACTCTATCTCTCTAACAAGTCCAACTTAAACTCAAACGCATCATTATCATTTTTTTTAAACAAAATTATTTTTATTTAATCCAAACTTAATAAGGAGTGAAACTCTATCTCTCTAACAAGTCTAACTTGAACTCAAACTCAAACGTTGATAATTTATTTAACATTTAATAAAAAAAATTTATCTAAAAATAATATCAATAACCAAAGTCTAAACTTAACAAGAAGTGAAATTCTATCTCTCTAATAATTTTATTGATGTGGCCAGTAAAATAATATTTAAAAAAATTATTTGACATTTAATGAAAAAAATTTATCTAACAAGTGATTTACACATGTGAAAAAGAACTAAATTGTGAGTACATGTACTCTGCGTCTCTACCTAATCTAACCAAGAAAAACAAGAATCCTTATTCTACTAGAACAAGGTATAATAATGGCCATATATAATATGGGTTATAGTTCTAGACTGAGTCAATAGTGTTTTGAAAGAAACCCTACGTTATATTATATTATATTATATTATATATATATATATATATATAACCGAAATCTTTGATTTTTTTTTACCTTCCAAAGCTTGCCACATCATTATCATTTTTTTAAAACAAAATTAATTTTTTTAAAACAATATCAACAGCCTAAGTCTAAACTTAACTAGCAGTGAAACTCTATCTCTCTAACAAGTCCAACTTAAACTCAAACTCAAATGTTGATAATTTATCTTCAAATTTGTGAGGTTAATCATGAACACTATAAAAGCAGTGCAAACACCAATATTTTTTTTTAAAGCCGAGTAGAGGTATGTGCTATTCTTCTATTATTTTCTTCTTCTCTACTTTGTTAATATATATATATTATGGTTTTTCATGTATTTTTTAAAAAGTGATTTTCGTACTTGAACCACCAAACCATACGCTTGTGATTGTATATGATTTTTTTTTTTTTTAATTGTTTAAAGTTTAGACTTGTTAAAATTTAAAACTTATTGCTTTATGGGTTCGTGCGCTTTTTTCTTTTTCTTATATTTCTCTTTTGAATAGTCATATATATTGAATATAACTCATCTTTCTCTTATATTTCTTTACTGTTTAATCATATATATTTTGTTTTCGTTTAAAGTTAGACCCATTAAAATTTAAAACTTATTACTTTATGAGTTCGTGTACTTTTTTCTTTTTCTTATATTTCTCTTTTGAATAGTCATATATATTGAATGTAACCCGTCTTTCTCTCATATTTATCTATTGTTTAGTCATATATATTTTGTTTTTTTTTTCAATAATTTCCAAGCAGTAAATTATCTGATTCCTTAATATTTTTTGGTCTTTTAGAAGTTTTAATATTTGAATTTTTGAGTTATTTTTTTTGCAGTATCTGAAACTGACAAATTTTTTGTAAGCCATTGCATGTTCAAGCAATGGCTTCTTCATCAAATTGTAATACAAATTGAAGTCATACAAGAGCATATTATGCAATGGTATAGTTTCTTAATCAATTTAAAATTTTATAAAATTATTTTAGTCAACCTCACAAATAAATAGGTTCCCATGTATAGGCTTAGGTAGCAACCAGTGGGTGTAAATTTGGTCCAGACTTCGAGTGCATTTGTTTCGGCAGTAAACGGAATCCGGAAAATATTTTACACCACGGGGCATGTTTGGGTTGGCCGAAAAATTCAGTCAAACAAAAAATGATTTCCGTTGACCGTAAAATATTAAGCCTTGAAGTGTAAAATCATTTACACTTGTATTTTACCTTCAAATGATTTCTGGACTCAGGCACCCAAAGAGAGAGAGAAAGAAGAGAGAGTGAGCTAGATCGTACCAGATCGCACCACCGCCCCAATCCCAGATCGCACTGGTCTCGTCGTACCCCAGCATCGCCGAGATCGCGCTACCAAAATCACGCCGCCGAGATCGCACCCAAGATCGCATCGCCAAGATCGCGCTGCCACCGCCGCCCTCTAGATCGAACTCTCGTCATCTAAATCTCGGCACCCCACATGCAGACGCCAGTCCGATGTCCCCCCTCACGCTAGTAAAGCCCATCTCACCTCTACAATACTTGATCCACATCCCTTCAAACCCATCTCCCTTTTCTTCTCTTCTCTCACACAGACGCCGGTCCGAGATCACGCCGAGATCATGCCGCCGAGATCGTCGCCCATGACCCACCCATGACCGATCTCTCTCTTTCTCGACCTACCTGTCCCTTTCCCTCAATTTTTGATCACTCTCTCTTCCTCTCTCTCAATTTGACCGAATTGTTTGAGTTTAATGAATGGTTTTGTTTTGATTTTTGTTTTTTTAAGTTTATATATTGAAATTTTCTATTATAAAATTTGTTTGGATGCAGAGAAAATGGTTGAAAAAAATGTGAGAAACTATTAGAAAAATAATATTTTTAGAATGTAATTAAACACAGGAAAATATTTTCTAAAATAATTTTTATAAGGCAGCCAAACACTTAAAAATATTTTTCTTTCACCTGAAAATATTTTACAGTAAAAAAATATTTTACATTTAACCAAATGCAGCCAAAGTGTAAAACATGGATTTTAGGACCTTTCAATAAGAAACGTCCGCTTCAGCATTTTCCTAATAATTTCTCTTATTCCCAAATTTTACACGTCTCTCTCTCTCTCCCTCACGTGGTCAATGTCTTCTCTTTCTCAGCTGACTCTTTCTTTCCTTCTCATTTCAATTTCTTTTTCTTTGGATCTAATCTCATGCTTGAATCTCTCTCTTTCTTTCAGTATATATTTTTTTCTCTTATCTTATTTCTCCCACCTCTTCCTCGATCATCTTTCTATTTTGGTGATGAAGTTCTTGTGGTCGTGGGTCAGCAATTTTCTATGAGTTAATGGCAATTGGGTTGACTGGATTTTGGGTTTGGGTTTGGCTGACATGAGTATTTGGAGTTTGATGTGGTGGTTCATGGCAATTTTGTGGTGGAGGTTAGGTCCTTGGCTGATGTGGTTGAATCAAGGCCATTGGGTTTTATTTTGGGATTCTTTGTGAAGAAGACGAGCATTTTCCTTTTGGTTTTCTTGGCTATTGGCTACCAAACAATGAACGGAGATGAGACTTTGTTTAGATTTTCATTGAAGTGTGGGCTCTGGAAATTTGTTTACCCACAAATCAATAAATGTTAACACACACACTCCCTCACAAATGCCAATTTTAATTTTAAAAAAAAAAATTAAACCCAAAATTTGCAGAAAAACAGGAACTCCAAGTCCAAGAAGTTGTTGGAGATTTGTAAATAGGAACTCCAAGTAACTGAGACTTAGAAAAATGGCCAACATCAACAAGGAAAAGGATGGCTTAAGCATTAGCAGGAAAAAAAATGAAATAGAATGGCTTTTGTTTCACTTTCACACTAGCCATGCGAATCTACCTAACCCATCCTAGAGAATTTTTATTTTTATTTTAAATTTAAAATAACATTTAAACACGCTAAAAAAAAAAGCAACAAAAATCCAGAGATAACGGAAAGTGGGTTTGATGAAGAATTATATATCAGACAATGTTTTGGTTGCCATTTGCTAAGGAGAAGAAAGTGGCAGACAACCGGATGCGGAGGGAGGGGCTTTGGGTTTGTGCTTTCAGGTGAGGCATTGAACACAATTACCCGGTTTTGTCTAGTTTCTTGGTGGTACTTTCAGATTATGACGGTTATTTCTCTGTGATGATTTTCACAGTGAAACTGGGTTTTGATTTTTGAAGATTTGGGGCTGTTTTAGTTGTGACATAGCACATATTTCTACCATACTTTTAATTTATACATATTTTCACAACATTTAAATAACATTACTGATTCTCAAAAAAAAAAATAACATTTCCACGTTACCAAACTGCTCTTGGTTTGATATTTGTGAGGGAGTGATTGTGTTTGTTAAGTTTATGGTTTTAATGTGTAAAATATGAGGTGGCATTATGTCATTGGAGGGTGATATATTACACCAAACTAGTCGCTAACCCGTGCGATGCACGAAATTGTTTTAAATCAAATGTTAACATGTTAAGGTTTAAGCATTTCTCAAATTTCAATTATTGAAAGCTAAATTGGCTCTAATATAAGATGAAACATGTAATGTTATGAAGTAATATTAAAAATGAGATAAATACAAATATTATGTAGTAATATATTACAATAATCATAATGTGCTCTTCTATTTGGTTTAATAAGTATTACAAAAGAACCAGTAAATAGAATAAATATACAATTGTGCTTACATCTTCAAGCTTTATCCAATGCTTTTCAAGAATGTATTTCCTCCCTTTCTTAGGCTCTTCTCTTTTCTCTACTTCTTCAAGCTACTTAATTTTTCGCCAAATTAGTATCAAGTATAACACCAAATTATACCAATTCATCAAAGATTTATAATGTAAAACCAAACACTCTTAATGTCAATAAATTTTATAATAACCCCACCCCAACTATTGAATTATTAAAAATGTTGAATATTTCTATAATCTTCATGAAAATAAGTATTCCATTGGTTTTCATCATAAAATTCATAAATAAATAACAAAATAGATTATTCACACACAAAAAAACTTCAATATATCCAAGTTATAAATAAAATACTAGTACAAATTGTGCTAAGGTGGAAAATGGTACTATCTTTTGCCATATATAAATACAACATGACCTGAGACCTCAAAAGCTTATGTGAAACATGTTTAAATTGTACTATATGGTTTTATTCAAACATTAAGAATACAAAAGCCAAAAATCTAGATATTTATGGCATTTGTTTCAAGTTTATGCCAAACCAAACTAAAGGCATGCCTGAGTGCAGTTCATAAAGGCTTTGTGGTTGGGTAGTGTTGTCAAAATTTGCGTGGTCTTCCAAACTAAAAAACAACCCTAAATAAATAAATAAATAAAGATGCAGATGATATGTAAAAAGATGGGTATTTAATAATGAAAATTAAAAGGGTGTGAGTTAAAAGGGAAAAAACCTTGGGGGAGAATATAGTGACAGGGCAATCCCGCAAAACTATAGAGGAAATGTATTTATAATCAAAAAAAAAAAAAAAAAAACAAAGGGAAGGGAAAGATCTAGAAACCATAAAAGGTGCAAGTTCTAGGGTTTAGAAAGAAGAAAATTGAGGAATAAAATCTCACCTTGGGTTAAATATCCTACCTTTATTTTTTAGAAATGACAAAAACTGAATTAAACTTGTGGGGTGAAAGAATTTGGCAAGCCCGACCCATTTTATACTAAGCCCAAGGCCCACGCCGAGGAGGAAGAAATGTCCGAGGACGAATGAAGAAAGTCCAAATTACCAAGAAACATCGCCGAGGACAATCCTATTCTCGGCCAACCGAGATTATAGAAGGGAAGAGCGATGCGCCATCAAAGGCAACCTCCCAGAGCATCCCAAGAAAAAGGACAAGTACGATGGGTCAGCCATGGGAGCATGGTGGAAGAGCAATTCAAGGAGAAACTGTCACCTCCGCATTAAATGCCCACAACTAACGTTCTGGCCGCATTAATGAGAAAATGACCCCTGAACAGTGCTGCCTTGGTTGCTGCAACTCACAGAAGGTTTGGGAAGGCAGCTAATGGGACAAGCACTCGAGTAGTGACCTGCATGATCAACAAATGGAGGGCCAAGATCAGCTGAAAGGGTATATATAATGGAAGAAATCCTCCAGGAAAAGGAAAGAGGAAGGAGAAACAGAGAATACTGTAGCAATTTGTATCATCTTTGAAACCTTTGTAACCAAGCACTGAAGAAATAATAACAACAAGCTCCTCAGATGAGGGCCGAGGACAGAATTTCACACTTTAGTCCACATCCTTGTTATTCAATTCACTCATAACCATGTCTAGCTGTTGTAACCCTCACTAAGGCCTAGTTCTTAAACCCATTCTCTATAAATTTATTGTATTGGGCTAGTTGGGCCTGAGTCTACTCATCCAATAGAAGAAGTGCTCAAATCCAGTCCCTACAATTGGCGCCGTCTGTGGGAAGAACTTTTGTGTTAGTAAGGGCAACAATCAAGCATGGTAGGATCAGGCCCTCATCAAGCAGGCCCCCATCAGCCTGAACCGGCTAGATCCCAACAACAGGGTAACTTTTCCAACCCTGAGCGTGATCGAAACGAAGAGAATGGAAGGTTTTGAGAGGGAAGTGTGCATACCACTCAAACCAGCAGAAGCCACTCTCATGTGGGCAGTCACATGCTCCAGAGACAAAATAGCAATCAGGCCATGCAACCAGAAGAAGATAGGAGTCACGTATCTCAGAGACAGAATGATAAGCAGGCCATGCAGCGAGAGATAGACGACTTGAAGAGAAAGCTGTGCCATGCACAACGAAGGTGGTCTCATTCTAGCCCTGACATGCCCTTCGATGATGAAAGCGATGATGACTATAGGCAAAGATCGAGAACTCCTCCAAGTGAGACCTTCTCTCACGAAGAAGAGTACTACCGAGGCGTAAACATAAAAGCCCACCTCTTAGGGGTTTGGGAAATGATGCCATGAGCAAGGCACTGGATCAACTCTCCAAGTCACCTTTCACATGCCACATAGAAGGGGCTACACTTCCTCGATGATTCCAACAGCCAACCTTCACCATTTATAATGGCAAAACAGACCCCGTGGAGCATGTGAGCCAGTTTAACCAAAGGATGGTTGTCCATTCTAAAAACGAGGCACTGATGTGTAGGGTTTTCTTATCTAGCTTGGGACTAGTGGCGATGAGGTGGTTCAATGGCTTAAAGATGAATTCCATAGATTCGTATAGGTAGCTAACCCAAGCCTTTAGCTCTCGTTTCATTACAAACAGCAGAGCTCCTCGGCCCTTGAGTGCGTTACTGTCTTTATCCATGCATGATGGAGAAACTCTAAAGGCCTACTCGGACAAATATTGGGAGATGTATAATGAAATGGACGGAAATTTTGATGACGTCGCTATCAGCACCTTCAAAAATAGTCTCCCAGCCGAGCACGGCTTGAGGAAGTCTCTGACTGGCAAGCCTGCCACCAGTGTGTGCCAACTGATGGATTAGATCGATAAGTATAAACGAGTAGAGGAAGACCAGCTGCAAGGCAAGGGAAAAGAGAAGGTTATCCCTCAAGAGAGGAGGGATTTCAGGTCGGACCGATATAACAGCAACCGCCTGAGGAGAGATTTCGTAGGGCTATTCGGAGCAACCAACACACAGACTGTCAATGCTGTATTTCGAGAACCAATATATCGAGTGTTGGAGAAAATCAAGAATGAGTCATACTTTAAGTGGCCGAATAAGATGGCGGGAGAGTCCATGAGGCACAATCAGAACTTTTATTGCTAATACCACCAGGACCACGGACATACCACGGAGAACTGCTGGAACCTTTGGAACTATCTGGACTAGCTAGTCCGAGAAGGAAAGCTGAAGTACCTTCTGCATTGTTAGGTTCTAAAGGTTTAGGAATTTATGTATTTAGAACTCTAATTTGTAATGTTGGCAAACCATGATCAAAACAACATGTTTAGACTTGTTAAAGTATGCTCAAAGTTGATTAATTATTGTAAAGTTGGAATCGAGAGACTGTAGTTGCATTGGGGCAATTCGGTCTGGCTCGATCGATCGAGGAATAGATTCGATCGATCGAAAATCGACCAGATTGCGTTTTCTGCAGTTTTCCAACTCAGCCCTAACTCTTTAAAACGTTTAGGGTTTTTATGTTTTTGCCCTAGGTATATAAGGCAAAACCCTAGCCACGTTTTAGTGTTGCTCAAGTTGTATTGTTGCTCATACATTGCGGTTTTGTGTAAATCTCTTGTGAGATCTAGAGGAGCTTTCCTTTACACAAAGCTTAGGATTTTCTAGATGGAGATTACTTCAACATCTTGATGATCAACTTGGTTGCTGCCTTTGAAGCTTAAAGAATATCAAGCGTGGGTGCTTGTAGCTGATAGAAGAATTCAAGAAAGAAGGAGTCCGTGGATTCGGAGCTTGCACGGGGTCGTGTCAGTAAGTTCTACTGGTAGGTAGCATTAGGAAGTCGAGCGGGGAGCTTGTAAGTCCTTTTGTAAGAACTTCAATTCTTTCATAGTGAATTCAGTTTTGCCTTGAGGATCGGTGGGTAAAATCCTCCCCAGGTTTTTTACCGGTTTGGTTTTCCTGGGTGATCATATCATGTGTTATTTATTATTCCGCTGCTATATATTTTCATGATATGATTGTTTGATTGTTTTAACCTAGAATTGCTTAATTTGACTAAGTAACAACTTGGCTAATTAACTAGGCTACTCAATCTGGTTGTGTGTTAAGGGGTCTAAAACTGTTCAAGTGGTATCAGAGCAGGTAGCTCTTTTGTCTGAGATTTTTTGATCTCTGAGCTGATCCTTGACCCCTGTTGTCATGGAGCATGGACACTCTCTTTTTGTTCCTCCTCACTTTGATGGGAACAACTATGCTTATTGGAAAGTAAGGATGAAAGCATTCCTGAAATCCATTGATGAGAGAGTTTGGAATTCCGTTGAATACGGATGGCAGAAGCCCGCTACTCCTGTCAGTGAGTGGCAAACTTCTGAAAAAGAAGCAGCAGGCTTCAATAGCAAAGCTATGAATGCCATCTTCAATGCTGTTTCAATGGAGGAATTTAAGAGGATCTCTAATGTTGAGGTTGCTCATACTGCTTGGAAAATCCTCCAAACTGTGCATGAAGGCACAAAGGCAGTTAAGATAAACAAACTGCAGCAATTAACTTCTAGGTTTGAGAGCATTAGGATGTCTGATGATGAATCCTTTGATGAATTTTATGCCAAACTGAATGATATTGTTAATTCTGCTTTTAACTTGGGTGAAATCTATGATCAACCTAAAATTGTTAGGAAGATACTTAGATCTTTAACTGAAGACTTTAGACCCAAAGTGACTGCCATTACTGAGAGCAAGGATGTGGACTCCATTCCTGTTGATGAGCTTGTTGGATCTCTTCAGTCCTATGAGTCTGACTTACCCAAAACAAACAAATCCAAATCAATGGCTCTTAAGTCTGTTAATGATGTTGAGGCTGGTGGATTTGATGATGAGCTCTCTGCTACAGAGATAGCTTACCTTGCCAAGAATTTTAGAAATTTTCTGAGAAATACAAATAGAAGGGCAAGAGGTACAAACACTGTTGAACCTAGAAACTTTAGGAAGAATGATCCCACTAAGGTTAACAACTTTGAAAAACCTAGAGAAAGAGTAGGTCAATCTTCTAACAACTCTTTGGGTGCTCAGTGTTTTGGTTGTCAAGGGTATGGTCATGTTAAATCTGAATGTCCTACATTCTTGAAAAATAAGGGTAAAGCTATGGCTGTAACCCTTAGTGATAATGAGATTTCCGATGATGAGTCTGAATGTGACGAGGATGGAAACTTCATTGCTTTCACTGTTACTGCAGTAGTCAATGAAAGAATATCTGCTGAGGAGAACCCTTCTGATGGGGAACTCTCTGAGGATGCAGATCTTCAAGAGGCCTATAATAAACTTTGCAAAGTTGTTGCAAAGGATGCTATGAATGTTGAACTTGGCCTGAAGAAAATTGATGCTCTTGAGCTTGAAAAGAAAAATTTGCTTGTTAAATTATTTGATGCTAATGATCTTTTGAACCATGTGAAATCTGAGAACATGCTTTTACTTGATAAAGTTAAAACTTTAGAACATGATTTATCTGTTGCTAGAACTGCTAGTTCTAAACTTGATCACATGCTGAATGTTCAAAAGTATCCTTCTGATAAATCTGGGATAGGATATGTTGAAAGCATCTCTGTGTCTACTCCACATACCACGAACTTTGTTCCTGCTTCTTCTTCTGAACCTTCTGTGAGTGAGGTTGTGAGTGAAACTGTCAAACCACCTGTGAGTGAGGTAGTCAAACCTGTAGAAGTTTCACCTCCTAAGAAGATTAGGGTTGATTTGAGAGAAACTAAACCTACCCTACCCAAGGACAAGATGCATGGTAAACCTGCTTGGGTTTGTCATTATTGTGGTAAATCTGGACACATTCGTCCTAATTGTTACAAGCTTCAAGCTGCTAAGAGAGCAACTAAACCAAAGGTGCCTGTGCCTCAAGCACAAGATCCAATGGCACTTATTGGTGAATTGGTAAAGGTGTTGAACCTTTATTCCAATCCTGGAGTTGGAAATCACTCAAATGTGAATAAGAACTCCAATGCTCGTGGTGCATCTAAAAGGTTTTGGATGCAAAAGACTCGACCTAATTGAGTCTTTCTGACATGGTCCTTGTGCTTCATTGCTCATTCCTTTGTGACCATTGTTCTTTGGTTTTTGTGTTTCTTTTGCTTTTGTTTCTAGGATTTGCATTGCATTACATTCATGCATTTCATTCTAGGATTTATTTGTTTTCTCTTTTAATAAATAAAAAAAAAAAGGGAGAAAAGGAGAAAGCAAAAATATGTTTGACATGATGTTTCTTGGTTTTTGAAAACAAGGTTGGTCAATTTATTTACACATAACATGTCTTATGTACCTTGTTTAGCTTTGATGAGCTTTTATATTGCACTTGACTAGTTGAAACTTTGTAGTGCATGTTGTGTGGGAAAGATGTTTATGGTGTTTATCACTTTGTCTTAATCTTGAAGTCACATGTTATTTGACTGTCGGACTTGATCCTTTTGAGAAAGGCATAAATAACCATCTCACCACTGTTCACTAGTCAATCATGAACACCTTAGTGCATATCATAAGATTTTGTGCTCGAGAAAGTGTAGCACATGCACAAAAAGAACATAAGGTGTAGCCTCTTTAAATGCTTAATGCTTAAAACTGGTGTGTACTATTAGGCTTGATGCCATTTCACATAATCTAAACTGGTGTGTACTATTAGGCTTGATGCCAAATTTCACCTAAATAATGGGGCAAAATACAAGAAACTTACATGATTGCAAGCTTTTGTTCTAGGAGATGTGGGAGTTATAGGATGTAACTCTTTAGGTGATAGTCTCTTTTGAATTCTATGTGATGAATTTTGTAGACTTTGTGATTGATTGCTATTCACATATCACCTCACATGTTTCTCAAAGTTTTTGCTAGTTGCACACACTACACAAGTTACTCTTTGCTAAACTTTGTACATGTTATTGTGTGTGTTTTTGGTCTGACCAACCAAGTTTGAAAATACTTTGAGAATTATGCAAAACATTTTTTTTTGCTTGAGAATTTGAAAGGAAGAATGGCTGAAATTATCTGTGAGGAAACTGGGATTAAAATTTGGGTTTTTGAAAAATCATTCCATCTCATACTCATGCATTTTGTTTCTGTAATTTAATGCTTTGAGGAGTTATTTTCAAAATATGGTTTGTGTTTTTCAAAACTGTGATTTTTCTCAAAATTTTGTGAGCCTCTGCCCATTTCAATCAATCCAGTCTGATTTTCGATCAATCGAAAAAGTGCTTTCATTTGTCTCAAAATGACTGTATGTTTCGATCAATCGAATGTGATTTTCGATCAATCGAAAAAGTGTTTTAATTTGTCTCAAAATGACTGTTTGTTTCGATCGATCGAATGTATTTTTCGATCAATCGAAAGTCGTGAATCAGGTTTTTAAAAACACTGTTCTTGACTTTTTCAAACACTTTTTCAAAAGTTTTTCAAAGTCTTTTCTCTCTCTCCGACTTGGCAAGCTCAACTATTCCAATTTTTTGTCGTTTTCCTCCGGATTTTTTTGCAAGAAATCTCTTTCCTCAAGCTGGTATGTCTATCTTACCCCTCCTTTTTGAGTTTATTTACATATTTCATGCATTGTTCATGCATTTATGCTCAAATTTTCGGAACCCTTTCTTTTTGGGATTGTTGGAAATTTAGGCCCAATTTTGTGTAATTGATCAATGGGTTTTTGTGGGGACACACTATAAACATGTTCTTAATGGTTTAATTTGATCAATTTTGGGTTTTGTGAAAAATTGAAAATTCTAGGGTTTCTAATTTATCCAATTTGGGGATTTTGTTCAATTAAGGTTCAATTGATGAAATTGGCTTGTTTTATTGATGAAATTGGTTATTATAATCTGTTTTCAACCTTGTGTAATGATCAATTCATCAAATTTGTTGCAAAATTTTACAAGTGGTTTTCAAATTTTTAGGGTTTTTGTTAGAAACTCTATGTTCGAGCCAATTTTGTGTAATTGAACTTAATTTGAACTGTGTTTACTGCATTAGATCATGCATCACAATATTGTTATTGTTCATGCATCATATAGATTTTTGTTCTATATTTTTTATTGTGCTAATTTGCAGTCTGCCCTTGGTTTTGTTCTCTTTTGTTCTTTTGGTTTTTACTTTGTGTCTCTGTCCTTTCCTTAGCACTATACCTAGGAAGACTAGAGCCCGTAAGACTGTTTCCTCACCTTCTCCACCCCCTCCATCCTTTGACCATGAGAAGTTTTCGAGTGAGAAAAACCAAGAGATTTATGAGAAGCTTAATGTTAGGAGAAAGATATGGGCTGAGCGCTCTGTTCACTTAGATGAACTTGATCCTGCCATTAGGGCAAACTTTGAGCGTAGGGGCTGGTTACCCTTGGTGGATATTTCTGATTCTCCTCCACCGTCTGCCTTGATTAGAGAGTTCTACTCGAACATCTTTATCTGCATCTATGATTCCAACACTCTAGTCAAGAGTTGGATACGATGCGTAGAGTACTCCATTACTCCTCAGATAGTGGCTGATGCTCTAGGGGTACCTTTGGTCTAGAATCCTGTCTATCCTTATGATGTGTCTCTCGAGATTAGTGATGTCTTGTCTTACATCACTGGGACTACTGTCCAGTGGGGTTTTGATCCTAGGATCACCTCTGCTGAGCTTTCCGGGTTGCACTATCTTTCCTTTAGGATAGCCTGTCATTCTATCTGGCCTATCTCTCATGTTCACACCATTCCTCTCGAGAGGTGTGTATTTTTGTACGCTCTGGTTACTGATGCTCCTATTAGTTTTCCCCATCTTTTTCTTCGTTCTTTGAACGATGTGTATAGGAGTTCATCTTCTGCTCATGCTCTTGTTCATCCTATTTTCATTCATAGGATTCTCCTTTATCTTGATCTTGGTGGCTTCCCTTCCTCTGAGCCCGTTCATGTGATAGCTCCTATAGGTGCGTCTTTTCTTAGACAAAAGGCTGCTCATCTTCGAGCTGGTTCTAAACACCCTAGGTCTGAGCCGTCTAGTAGCGCACCTCCTCTTTCTTCTTCTACAGGTATTGCTAGTGAGGATGTTCCTGATCCAGTTGGTGATGATGCTGCTACTGCTGATGTTCCTCCACCTCCTTCGACCGACTTTGATGTTCGTCGTACCCTAGAGACTGTCATGACCGTTCAGGCGGCTCATGGTCAGATTTTGGTGGAATTGCTTGATGAGATTCGTGCTCTACGAGCCGACTTTGCGCGTCTTCATTCACCCTCACCACCTCCTTTTGATGGCGACTTGTGATTGTCCTTTGGCATTCCGTCACAAAAAGGGGGAGTGGAGTTTCTGACTTGTAGAGGAGTTTTTGTTGTTAGGGGGAGACTTTTTGTTACTTTTTGTTGTTGAGGAGCTTGTGGAGTTTTTAGATTGTATCTAGGTGCTTCACTTTGTATATCATTTTTGGGGATATTCATGTTAGGGGGAGTAACATTGATTGATATACATGTTATATTCATTGATTCTTGTTGCTTTGTGATTCACTACTTATTGACTTATATTTATGAGTTGTTCATTCTTATATGTCTTTATTTTGTGTTGTGTGAATCTTACAAGAATGTTATACCTGTTGTTTTACTCTTTTCTGTCACACATGTGTTTATGCGTTTGTTGAGTATTTCAGGAATATACAGGTTGATTCAACAAAGCTGCTGTCTACACTTGCAACCGATGGATAGTAGTTAGGTTTGAATTTGAGTTTATGAGCATTATTTTTGTAAAGGGCTTTTTACTTGTAAACTTTGAGCTTTTTATTTGGGTTTTGTCACGGATTGTCAAAGGGGGAGTTTGTTAGGTTCTAAAGGTTTAGGAATTTATGTATTTAGAACTCTAATTTGTAATGTTGGCAAACCATGATCAAAACAACATGTTTAGACTTGTTAAAGTATGCTCAAAGTTGATTAATTATTGTAAAGTTGGAATCGAGAGACTGTAGTTGCATTGGGGCAATTCGGTCTGGCTCGATCGATCGAGGAATAGATTCGATCGATCGAAAATCGACCAGATTGCGTTTTCTGCAGTTTTCCAACTCAGCCCTAACTCTTTAAAACGTTTAGGGTTTTTATGTTTTTGCCCTAGGTATATAAGGCAAAACCCTAGCCACGTTTTAGTGTCGCTCAAGTTGTATTGTTGCTCATACATTGCGGTTTTGTGTAAATCTCTTGTGAGATCTAGATGAGCTTTCCTTTACACAAAGCTTAGGATTTTCTAGATGGAGATTACTTCAACATCTTGATGATCAACTTGGTTGCTGCCTTTGAAGTTTAAAGAATATCAAGTGTGGGTGCTTGTAGCTGATTGAAGAATTCAAGAAAGAAGGAGTCTGTGGATTCGGAGCTTGCACGGGGTCGTGTCAGTAAGTTCTACTAGTAGGTAGCATTAGGAAGTCGAGCGGGGAGCTTGTAAGTCCTTTTGTAAGAACTTCAATTCTTTCATAGTGAATTCAGTTTTGCCTTGAGGATCAGTGGGTAAAATCCTCCCCAGATTTTTTATCGGTTTGGTTTTCCTGGGTGATCATATCATGTGTTATTTATTATTCCGCTGCTATATATTTTCATGATATGATTGTTTGATTGTTTTAACCTAGAATTGCTTAATTTGTCTAAGTAACAACTTGGCTAATTAACTAGGCTACTCAATCTGGTTGTGTGTTTAGGGGTCTAAAACTGTTCATGCATCATTCTAGTGGTCATAAAGGCCAGACCCATCAGGAGTCACAAAGAGATACTACTTTAAGGCCACCTATAGGGATGATTAATGTAATCTTGGCCGCGCTAGGAAGAACAGGCACGCGCCCTTCACGAGTGTTATTTGTGGCTTAGCTGCATGCCGAGGAGTCCCAGCCAGAACCGAAGAGGGCCAGAATGAATTTTCACCCAATCTTGAGTTTTTCAGAACAAGACAAGATTGGAACCACCCAGCTCCATGACGATGCGCTGGTGATCACTCTCAGAATCGGGGACTACGATGTGAAAAGAGTGATGGTGGATAATGGCAGTGGGGCCGAGGTTATGTACCCCGACCTCTACAAAGGGCTGAGATTAAAATTGAAACATTTGATGCCCTATAGCTCTCCTCTGATGAGCTTCGATGGGAAACTTGTTATTCCAAAGGGCATGATTAGGTTGCCCATCCAGACCGGCCCAGAGATAGTGGAGGTGAACTTTATCGTGGTGGACACTTACTCTCCATATACAGCCATCGTCAGTAGGCCCTGGCTCCATACCTTGGGGGCTGTTGCCTCCTCCTTGCATCAGAAGGTGAAATTCCCGTCAGAGGGCCAGGTTCTCAAAATCCGTGGTTGGTAATCTACGGCAAGGCAGTGTATGGTGGCTGCCATTTCACATCGGCTCGATGCGGAGTCCTCAGCCTCTGCTGAAAAGAACTTATAGCAATCAAAGGGCCTGGTGTCGCCTCCTGATACAGCTGCCGAGGAGGCAAAATGTGAAGATCTAGAGAAGGTGGTCATTGTTAGTGACCCAGAGAAGTTCTTTCAGGTTGGGGCTCAGCTGCCTCTTCAGGAGAAGAGGGAGTTGATTGAGTTTCTCAAAAGAAATATTGACGTATTTGCATGGGATGCCTGTGATGCTCCAGGGATTGATCCAACCTTCATCTGTCACCATCTCAATGTCAACCCATCCATCACTCCCAAGAAGCAGCCACACCGGCGCCCATCAAGAGAGCACACCGATGCGATTAGGGACGAAGTGAAGAAGTTTAAGCGTGTAGGGGCTATCAAAGAGGTTTTTTACCCCGAATGGTTGGCCAACACCGTGGTGGTCAAGAAGAAAAATGGAAAATTGTGGGTTTGTGTAGACTTCACGGACCTAAATAAGGTATGCCCAAAAGACCTGTTCCCCATGCCTCGGATAGACTAGCTGGTGGATGCAACTGCGGGCCATCCTCGGATGAGCTTCTTAGATGCCTTCCAAGGCTATCATCAAATACCACTAGCCCCAGAGGATCAAGAGAAGACAACCTTCGTGACACCTATTAGGAACTACCACTACAAGGTAATGTCGTTCGGTCTGAAGAACGCATGGTCCACTTATCAAAGGATGATGACGAGGATGTTTGAGCCGCAGTTGGGCAAGTGCATCGAAATCTATGTTGATGATATGGTGGTGAAGAGTAAGGTGGTGTCCGAGCATTTAGGAGACCTTGGCAGCACCTTTGATGTCTTAAGGAAGCACAAGCTACGCCTAAATGCTTCCAAATGCTCATTTGGCGTGGGATCGAGCAAGTTTTTAGGCTACATGGTTACTCATAGGGGAATTGAGGTTAACCCTAACCAGATCAAGGCTATTAATGATTTAAAACCACTGTAAAACGCCAAGGAGGTCCAAAAGCTTACTAGAATGATCGCAGCCTTGAATCGATTCATTTCCAGGTTGGCGGATAGATGCAAACCATTCTATCTCTTGATCAACAAGTGGAAAGGATTTGAGTGGTCCGAGGACTGTATTGTGGCCTTCTAGCAACTCAAGGAGTACCTATCCCGTCCACCCATCATGTCCAGTCCTGAGGCCGATGAAGTCCTATACGCATATATTGCTGTGGCCCCTCATGCTGTGAGCTTGGTGCTAATACGAGATGACAATGGCCTTCAAAGGCTAGTCTATTCCGTGAGCAAGTCACTACATGAAGCTGAGGTCAGATACTTACCCTTAGAGAAAGCCATACTAACTGTGGTCTATGCTACACAAAAGCTTTCCCATTATTTCCAAGCCCACGCAGTGGTTGTTCTAACCCAACTACCCTTGAAGTCATGTACTTTAGACTGCTGATTACACTAGAAGGATTGCCATATAGAGCACAATTCTGGGAGCTTTTGACATCAAGTACATGCCTCGGACCTCTATAAAGGGCTAGGTCTTGGCTGACTTGGTGGCCAAATTTGCTGAACCACCAGTAGAAATAGTAGCTGGGGAGCGAAACCTGGATGGAAAATCTGTTTGGGTAATCTCTATGCTAGGACTCCCATGTTGGAAGGTGTACATTGATGGTGCAGCAAATCAAAGAGGGTCTGGGGTGGGGCTAGTCCTAGTATCTCCTGAGAAGACTATCATAGAGAAATCCCTGAGACTTGGGTTCTCGGCCACAAATAACGAAGCCGAGTATGAGGTTTTGTTACAAGGAATGGCCATGGTGCAGAAAATGGGAGGAAAAGTAGTAGAGATGTTCTCAGACTCGAGATTGGCAATGGGCCAGGTAAAGGGAGAGTTGGAAGCTAGAGATGCGAGGATGCAAGAGTACTTAAGCCAAGTCAAACGCTTGCAGTCAGACTTTGATCTCTTCAGCTTGTCACACATCTCCAGAAGTGGAAACACCCATGCAGATTGATTGGCCACGCTTGCTACCTCCTCAGCAGGGGGTCTGCCTCGAATTATTCTTATCGAGCATCTGGATAGGGCGAATGAGGTCGCAAAAGTCATGGTTCATATCCATCGAGTTAGAGTGGGTCCTAGCTAGATGGACCCTATAGTGAGATTCCTCAAAGATGATAGTCTGCTCGAGGAGAAGTCAGAGGTTGAGAAAATACGGAGAAACGCTCCTCGGTTCTGGTTGTCCGAGGACCACAAATTGTATAAGCGCTCATATTATGGGCCATATTTACTGTGTATTCACCATGAAGCATCAGAATTACTGCTTGAAGAGCTGTACGAAGGGATCTGTGGGAGTCACACAAGAGGAAGATCTCTGTCGCACCGACCATTACCCAGAGATATTGGTGACCGGGGATGCAGAAGGAAGCCCTATAATATGTTAAGAAATGTGACTAATGCCAAAGGTTTGCCCCAAATATTCATCAGCAAGGAGGGATCCTCAACCCTTTGTCCAGTCCATGGCTGTTTGCCCAGTGGGGCCTGGATATTGTAGGCTCTTTCTCCAAGGCGCCAGGAAATAAGAGATATCTGTTGGTCGGCATAGATTATTTCACCAAATGGGTCGAAGCTGAGCTATTGGCCAACATCAGAGATGTGGATGCTAAGAAATTCATCTGGAGAAACATTGTTACACGATTCAGGGTCCCTCATACCCTCATTTCAGATAATGGACTCCAATTTAACAGCAAAGCCTTTAGAAGATACTGTTGCAAACTGGGGATCACAAACAGGTACTCAACTCCAGCTTATCCTTAGGGAAATGGACAGGCCGAGGCTGTCAACAAGGTCATAGTCAATGGGCTTAAGAAGAGACTAGATGATGCCAAGGGAAGATGGGTAGAAGAGCTACCACACGTCTTATGGACTTACCGGACTACACCACGGCGGTCAACAGGGGAGACACCTTTTGCCATGACCTATGGGGCCGAGGCTGTTATCCCTCTAGAGGCAAACTTCCCAACGTTGAGGACGAGCTCCTTCACTCCAAGCACTAATGATGAACTACTAGGGAAGAGCTTAGACCTGATTGATGAACGAAGAGAAAAGGTAGTGATCCAGTTGGCCTATTACCACCAGAAGCTCAAGCAGGGATATGATGCCAATGTGAAGCTGAGACCACTAGCACCAAGGGACTTCGTGTTGAGGAAAGTTATGGTTGCTGCCAAGAACCTATCTTGTGGAAAGCTGGGACCCAATTGGGAAGGACCATACCGAATTACTTCAGTAGCAGGGATAGGTGCATACTACTTAGAAGACCTAGATGAAAAAGCTATACCTCGTCCATGGAATGTAAATAACCTGAGAAGGTATTATTATTAATGAAAGCATTTCTCTAATTCAAATTTTAAGTCTATTATGATTATATGTCTTGAATTTTGGCAACAATTTAAGTATTAGATAGAACCAAGGTCTTGTTTGGTCCTCGGACTCAAACCTATGGGGAAACTAGTTACTTCAAGAAGAATTTAAGTACTAGACAGAACCAAGGTCTTGCATAGTACTCAGACTCAAACTTATGGAGAAACTAGTTACTTCAAGAAGAATCTAAGTACTAGACAGAACCAAGGTCTTGCATGGTCCTCAGACTCAAACCTATGGGGAAACTAGTTACTTCAAGAAGAATCTAAGTACTAGACAGAACCAAGGTCTTGCATGGTCCTCGGACTCAAACCTATGAGGAAACTAGTTACTTCAAGAAGAATCTAAGTACTAGACAAAACCAAGGTCTTGCATGGTCCTCAGACTTAAACCTATGGAGAAACTAGTTACTTCAAGAAGAATCTAAGTACTAGACAGAATCAAGGTCTTGCATGGTCCTCGGACTCAAACATATGAAGAAACTAGTTACTTCAAGAAGAATCTAAGTACTAGATAGAACCAAGGTTTTGCATGGTCCTCGGACTCAAACCTATGAAGAAACTAGCTACTTCAAGAAGAATCCAAGTATTAGACGGAACCAAGGTCTTACATGGTCCTCAGACTCAAACCTATGAGGAAACTAACTACTTCCAGCAAGAGCTTAGGTGACAAGTAGAATCCAAATGTTGGGCGGATCCTCGGACCACAATCTTTGAAGAAATTAGCAAGATCAAGCATTCGTGCAAGTTGCAAATACAGCCTAAGTATACGCTCGGTACCTCGGATCATCTACTCGGTCCCCGCCCCCTAAAGATGTAAGCAAACGCAAACTAAGTGTCCCCTTAATGCTGGTGAGTTAGAATTTAAAGGTCTAATTTTAGATATGGTATGTACATAACCATTTTTACCCATTAGGATAACCAACTCATGAGACACAAGATTCACACTACGAACTTGGCAGTTTTTATATAGACCATTTGATAAGGGTAAGCTGCAATGACAAGATTGCTCAGCCACCACTTGTAACTTAAGTGGAAATTAATATTCTAGACTTAGTACTTTTCGTTGCTGATTCAAAATGGAATGCAGCTTAAGCTGCTGATGCTGTTTGGTTAACAATCAAGGCATGAGCGATATAAGTAAGAGAAATCATTATTAAAGAAAAAGAAAATAATAATAATAATAACAATAAACACATAATGTAAAAAAGGAATTTCATACATTCAATCTAAAGGTCTTATTACAATAATTCCAATATTCAAAAAAAAAAAAAAAAAAAAAAAAAAAAGGAAGAGGGGGCAAAACTAAAATAGAAGCTAGCCAAGATGGCCTATTTCTTCAGCTTTATCTTGATTTCTTCCTTGAAGAGCTGAGTAGAAACGGTCTCAGGATCCTTGGAGCCCTCACTTGGGGGAACAGTCTGAAGAGGCTCAACTGGGAGAGCTGACTCCTCGGCATGAAAGGCTTGAGCATCAGCTGTAGACTCTGCAGTCTTCTGGGGCGCTTCAAGGTTCAGGCCTTCATTTGTTCTGTCACCCCAGAAATCTCACTCTCCTTGGCTAGCTCATCAGGAGCGGTTATAACTAGAGCAGCTTCAGGTCGAGCAGTCTTAGCCTCCTCAGGAGCAACCTCAGCCTCGGAGCTAGAGGGGGCAGTTTCCCGGATGGCAGGAGGGTAGTATACATTCTCCACCTTCCACAGATCTGATGACGCCTCAACCCCAGCTTGTTTAAGGGTTTTATTCCAAGACTGGGAACAATAGAGCCTGAATACCGTAGGTACTTGAGCCTTGAGAGTAGCCTGGGTCTCAGCCACTCCCAAGGCAAAAGCCTCTTTTTCGGCTTTCTCCTTAGAGCTCTCAGCCTCTGTCCTGGTGAACTCCGCCTCTTCCTTAGCCCTCAAGGCTTCATCCCTGGCCCACTCCATGACATTCTTGGCCCCCTCTACCTCAGCCAACTTCTTCTTCAGATCAGCGATTTGCTCATTGGCAATCTCCAGCTGACCCTCAGTTTCGAGTAGGCGCCTCGTTTGGTCTTTGGCCTGTTTTTGAGCACCAGCTAGGCCTGATGCAGCGCTATCTATGGCCCTTGTCATCTCCTTCAGATCCTCCCTTGCTTTCAAGAAATCGGCCTTGGAGTTTTTAAGGGTCCGCGCAGCATCCAGATGCTTGTCACGCTCGAGCTCCAGGGCCCTGCTCTAGTTGTTGGCTGCCTCTTCCAACCTATAAGTGGCCTGGATAGCCTGCCAATTGAAACAAGCACACGATAAGTTGGAAACCAAAGAACAAAAGTCAACGGAGTCACAAGTGTTAGAAGGCTTACCATGCCCAAGTACCTTTTGATGCTGAGGAAGACCTCCTGCCTTCTCAAATTCCCCAATTTGGCCATATCGGCGGGGAGTAGCAGGGACCTCTCCAACGCATCGGCCACATAAGCGCCTTCACCCCCTCGGAAGTCCCTGAGGGAGGCGTTGTCCATCAAAGGTTCCCCATGGAGCATTGGGGTAGGGAGCCAGGCCTGGGGCTCAAACTGTGTGGCGTTTTCTTTTTCTTGGCCCTGGTGTCCGGTTTTTAGTTGCTTTAAAACTTGTCGGGCTTCATCTTCCTCTTGAAATGAGTGAGATTTCCCCCCATCCATTGGCTCTTTGCCTTTGGAAGCACTCTTCCTTTTTGGATCGGCGAGCTCGGGCTTAGGAGGCAGAGTCGGTTGAGAAGGAGAAGGAAGTTTGGACTGTAGGAATGGTGGCTTCAATTGGGTGGAAGATGACCTAGTTTGAACAGGCTAAAGCTTGGGGGGAGGAGGAGGAAGCTTGGATTGTGGCTTCCCCAGCACATCCTTCCTTGGTTGGCCTTCAATTAGGTCGAACAAGTTGGTTTGAGGTTTTCTCTTAAAACCCATTTCGGCCTGAGAAGAAGTCCCTACTGATGAGAGATCTGCTTTAGTCAAACTGGGGTCGCCCAAGTCACCAGAGGGATCCTCGGATAGATTAACTTGGTCGAATACACTAAATTCGTCCTCAGACGGACCCAAATCAGCAACCTCTTCTTCTCTTTCTACTCTTCCTCCCTCGGCCTCTGTAGCCTGATGGGATGAAGAAGGGTCGGCCAACGGAACGCCTTCTGAGATGGGAGATCCTTCGGGGAGCAAGAACCCGTGTTCAGCTACGGTGATTCGATGGAGCCAAGGATCTTTGGCTCTGATCACGTACTTCGGAGTCGAGAATGATTTCTGGATGGGATCGTACCCGAGGATCTTATGAGCGGCTCTGATTTGGTTGTCAGCTTCATTCACAAAGACCTCCGCCTTGAGGATGGTTTCCAAATCTTCCTGGTTGACCAAGTGAAGGTGTCGTTCAAAGGCGTGTGGATCTGCAAAAAAGAGAGCATATTCATATTAGCAACCGAACAATGCAAACTATGATAACATAAAAGATCAACCTTCTCCTACTTTGAATACCCCACCTGGTGCCTCCTCCTCTATCGGATAATGAAGGTCGTCGTGCCACTCCCCGGACACGATGAGAAAGTCCTTATTTAACCCCTTGCTAGACTCGGAGAGGCACTGAATAAGCCGAACCTCATCATCCATCGTCTTCATATAATAGGATTTACCCTTTAGGTGTTGGAGGTTGTAGCATCAGTTTACATCGTGATGGGTTAACCTCAACCCCATTTTCTCATTTAAGGCGTCCATACAACCCAGGATCCTAAACACGTTGGTGGCGCACTAGGTGGGAGCTAATTGAAAATGCCTAAGGTAGTCCCTCATCACTGGCCCCATAGGGATTCTCATACCACCTTCTATGAAGGCGATTATGAGAATCACTACTTCACCCTCTTGCCTCCTAAACTGCCACTCCCCTTCTTTACAGTATCTCAAACCTACATTATTGGGTATCCTATAATCGACGATGAATTTCTCTATTGCCTCTTCAAACTCAACCAACTTTTTAAACCTACCCATCCCTAGGAACGACTAAAAGACTCAGGGAAGGACAAAAGAAAGAGAGGAATAAGAGGAAAAGAAACTTAGAAGAGAGAAAACATGAATTAGAGAGAGAAGAAAACTTATAGAAATGAGGAAAAGCTCCTCGGACAGGCTTTTTATACTGAAAAAAGACGTGAGTTTGGTTGGAGATTTGACCGAACTCAGGATATGTGCGCAAGAACTCTTGAGTGTAAAAGTAAAGAGGCAAATCGGTTCAAATAGGTATTTATACCTCCAATTAAAAGTAACCGTATGGGTTTTCCCACCCATAAAGTTAAAGAAATCCCCACCATTAGATTACCATCACATTGTTGAACGTGGGGAACACAGAGCCGCCAGAATTTAATGAGGGCGCGCTCCGTATACCGAAGCGCTAGGAACGTGCCTTGGACAGGTGAAAAGACTCTGACACTGAAGGAGGACAAGACTTGACAAGCCATGACAAAGGTCCGAGGACATCAAAATCCTCCTCTCCGTCAGAGGAGCTGGACAGCAGGATTTTAAGGGGCTATTGTGGGGTCAAAGAATTTGGCAACTCCGGCCCATTTTATACTAAGTCCAACGCCCACGCCCACGCCGAGGAGGAAGAAATGTTTGAGGACGAACGAAGAAAGTCAAAATTGCCAAGAAACATCGCTGAAGACAATCTTGTTCTCGGCCAACCGAGATCATAGAAGGGAAGAGCGGCACGCCATCAAAGGCAGCCTCCCAAAGCATCCCAAGAAAAATGACAAGTATAATGGGTCAGCCATGGGAGCATGGTGGAGGAGCAATTCAAGGAGAAACTGTCACTTCCGCATTAAATGCCTACAACTAACGTTCTGGCCGCATTAATGAGGAAATGACTCCTGAACAGTACTGCCTTGGTTGCTACAACTCACAGAAGGTTTGGGAAGGCAACTAATAGGACAAGCACTTGAGTAGTGACCTGCATGATCAACAAATGGAGGGCCAAGATTAGTTGAAAGTGTATATATAATGGAAGAAATCTTCCAGGAAAAGGAAAGAGGAAGGAGAAACAGAGAATACTGTAGCAATTTGTATCATCTTTGAAACCTTTGTAACCAAGCACTGAAGAAATAATAAGAACAACAAGCTCCTCAGATGAGGGCCGAGGATAGAATTTCATACTTTAGTCCACGTCCTTGTTATTCAATCCACTCATAACCATGTCTAGCTGTTGTAACCCTCACTAAGACTTAGTTCTTAAACCCATTATCTATAAGTTTATTGTATTGGGCTAGTTGGGCCTGAGTCTACTCATCCAATAGAAGAAGTTCTCAAACCCAGTCCCTACAAAACTAAATAGTTTTATTATTATTATTATTATTATTAATCAAAAGTGATAGAATTTTATTGAAAATATTTCAAGTGTATAGGTTCCTTAACTCCTTGGCATGATTAGCCAAAGCATTGTCTAACTTATTACACTGTTTAGAAATTGTCCTATAATATACATTTTTTGCATAATACACAAAAGCATGAATATGTTCTAACACATCTAAAATCTCTTTAAAGCATGGTTCCTGCAAATGAAACTGTCCTATAATATTGATTAAACCTACAAAATTCTTGGCTTTTGAAAAAGGTCAATGCCATTTTCATTTTGAATAATCATTTGAATAATAGTACTGACTTAATGACTTTATAGTTTTCTTATTTATGTCCTAAATGCATAAATTTCTAAAAATATGGTAGAAGAGTAAATTGAAAACTGAAATGGGATGGTGAAGCTAATTTAACAATCCCAACTCCTATAAGCTTTTATCAAGATCCAAGACAATTTCAATTCCTAATATCCAAAACAATTTCAATAACACCAAAAGCATATCCCAAAAATATACAAATCAAAGAGAAGAAACAAATTAATAGGAAACAAACACTTACAAAGGGACCAATGATCTTGTTCTGTTAATGCCATCCCTACTGTTAGGACATATATGTTTTAACTTGTTTAAGAACATATGTCACTTAGTTATGTAAATTGGCTAATCCTTTGACAAAACGCACTCTGCTTGTAATTGGGTATATCTAGGTGTTTTTAATACTTCAAGAAACAATGTTTCAAGGTCAAGTGTTGAAGTCATCAAGTCTGTCCAAGAAAAAGCAAGCTGAAGTGCAAAGTTTTTAAAGCTCGACACCTCTCGATAGCTACCTCGACACCTGCTATCTGTCGAGATTTAAAAAGTCAGAATTCCAATCTGATTTTCTTGGGATCCGTGAATATGTTTTTGGGACTTCTTTTCTTCTAACCCTAAACATATAAAATGATTATTTTAAGAGCCTTTTTGGGTGACACAAGTTGCATTATCATTGAGCAATCTCTGTTTAAGCAAATTGTGATCAACAGACGAAGTTCTTGACCTAGTTTATCCTTCATCAAGAAGTTGCTGTGTATTTGCACCGTAGGGTTTTGTAACCAAGCATCTTCCTGCTATTCATCAAGTGGATGAATTGAAGAACTTTGCAGCCAACCATTCTTCCTCAGTTGGTGTTCTGAAGTCGCGTACTTGGATCCGCGCATTGGTTAGTCACGTACTTGGGAGCCGTGCATCAAAGGTGGAGACTGTCACTACAGATCAAGTCCAATTGGGTATTGGGGTAAGGGTTCAATTGTAGGTTGGTAAGGTACTTGGGATTCCTTTACTTGTAACCGCTTGATTTGATAATAGTGGAGTTTCGGGAGTGGTGACCTGAAAATCACCCGGTGGGGTTTTTGCCATTAAGGTTTTCCCCATTCGTAAACAAATCACTGTGTTATTTATTTTCCACTGCATATTTAGTTGATTGGTGATTTGTTTGTGCTTCCATAAAATTGCATGATTAATTGATTAATTAATTACTTGGCTAAATTAATTAATTAGGGTTAATCACGAGGGGTCATTCAGATTGTGACCTAACACCTACTAAAACTCTCATTGCCTACAATTGCTCAATGTTGATCTTGCCTACTATATTTGCCATTTATTTTTAAAAAGTCACAAATTTTGGACAATAACAAATAAAAGTAGAAAACTTCTAAAAAATTCATTCAAGCATTGCACAATGTAGGGATGTGTGATTAAATAATGCATATATATTTGTATGTTTCAAGAAGTTGCAAGGGAACCAAAAAAAGTAAAAAATAGTGATGCCAATATCACATTGCACAACTTATTATTGCTAGAACTACCAATATAGCAAAACAGAACTCTGTTGCTCATAGTTTGGCTAGACACGCTATTAATATTCGAAACTTTTAGTGTGGATGGAGGATGTTCCACCACAACTTTTTTCTATATTTCAGGCTGATTTAAGCCGATCTTTTTTAATAATATTATTCAGCTTCTTTCTCAAAAAAAAAAAAAAAAAAAAAAAAAGGAAAAAAAGAAAAACAGAATTGTGACACTAAATATGAAAATAAACATAACAAATACAGCAATTTATTTATGTGCTTATGCCCCCAACAACATAGGTTTTTGTTTTTACCTCAAGCATATTTTCTAAGCCAAAATGTTATGCCAATCTTTCATTATCAAGTACATTTCAAATTGACAAATGACTTGAAGAGGTTTTTTATAATCGTCCTTAATTTCACAATCTGTTAAACAAATTCACAAATTCTTTTTATTTTTTTCTTTAAATATACGTTTCTTCACTGCATATGACAAAAATTCCTACAATAGCCACATCAATTCCAAATATGGTATAGTATGGCTAAAGTTAAAAAATGACCGTGGTATGAAAGCAGCTTAGGAAATTCTAATTTTCCAAAATGTTATCAATTTATCACAATGACATCCAAATGTTTACTTGTGTCCCTTTCCTTCAACCTTTTATTCTTTGCCAAGTAGACATCTTCAGCTTGTGGCCTTGTACTATCACAATCAACTTTATCTGCTGCTACATAGTAACTTCCATTTGTAAAGTTGTGATTTACAACTATGTTTTATATTGGCTTTATTCCATGACAAAATGTGTTGTAATTACTTTATTTCATTTCCTTGTATTTTGTGGGATTTAATTGTATTGGGTTTAGTATCAAGTTGGTGAAGACTCAAGCTTTATTGAAGATCAGTGGATCTCGCAGGTGTGTCGCTGGAAGCTAACCCGCGAAAGAGCCATGTGAGAAGCACATGACTGGAAGCTGAAGAGTCGTGCCAGGCTGTCGTTTTCGCGAGTGTCTCGCGGGTAAGGCCTTCCCGCGAGATAGTCGCGAAACATTCTGCCTGGAGGTTTTTTAAGAGTGACTTTCTTACCCTTCACCCATACTATATATACCCTCATTACCCACAAATGTAAGAGAGGCTATTCAGAGAGAAAAACCCTAGATAGGTTTTCTACAACACACACACCCATCTTTTGAGAGAGAGCTACTCCTCCTTAGTGAGAAATCATTGTAGCCTCTTCTCCATCCCTCTCCCATTATCATACCTTGAGAGGAGATTTGTACCCAAACACAACCCACACCTATTCAGAGTGTAGAGAGTGTTTTGGAGTTGCTGGGAAGCATTGGAAGAAGCCAAGGATGGCAGATGCAACATGGAGCTTGTTGCGGGATCCGGAGAACTAGGACAAGACATGGTTCCGAGAAGCCTTGTTGGAGTAGGAGCTTGGAGGGCTTAGGTACATCGGGTAGATTAGGCTTGGAGGGTCTCTTGCTAACTCATGTATCCCAACTGATTGTCTAGTGGATCGATTTCCGCTTGGAGGGCGGCGGAGAGGTTTTTCGCCGAGTTCTTCGGTTTCCTCTTCGAAAACACGTCTCGGTGTTTTCTGTGTTTGCATCTCTCTTCCCTACTCTTGTTCATTTCATTTTTACTGCTGTGTTGCTTTAAATATGGATTAGAGTAGTTGTATTGCTTATACGCTTGTGTTTACACTATTCCGCACTTAGTATTAAGTTAGTGTAAAATCAACCAAGCCGTAATTTTAATTGGGGGTCTAAATTGCTCTTGTGTTTTCAACACATTTTCGAGCTTTCACCATTAATAGCATCTTGAGGGTCTCGCACCCCTGGAAAAACCATAAGTATATCTTAATGAAAGAACCGAGTTATCTAATCACACTTGGGATAGACTGTGTACAACATTGAATATATTGTATAGCATTGTGCACACCATTGGACAGCATCATTCAATTTTTTGGATAAATTTCTGAAACCATTTGTGATGTGATCCAATCCATCTTGCAATAGTTCTACAACATTATATTACAAATTAATATCACAAACAACTCAACCCTTCCCAAATAGTCTCACCATAACACTATTACGATAATCTTTACTGAAGTTAGATTGACCCATGATGGACGGAAAGCACTTAGAAAGTTTATCCATGACAATTGGTATACTTTGGACTTGTGTGAGATGTAAACGTTAATCAAGGAAATGAAGATCTCACCTAGACTTAAATCATGAGGTTGAGATCGCCCAATACTCATTATGAGATTTATTAATTCGCTTCAACCAAACAAAATAACAATTTATATTAATTTGTCAGCAACTGCGAGTTCATCGATTTTTTCATAAACACGTATAGCATGCACAAACTATAAGAGATATTATGAGGTAAAAAAACAATTTAACATATGGTAATCAAAATTTAACATACCTCCATTTTTTGAAATTCCAATAGAAGGTTTATCAGTTCCAAAGCTAGTCTCTGTTGCAGCAATGCAAGAATTAGCTTGGGTTAGGTTTTGAATTATTGAAATCGTATTGTATTTTAAATACAAACCCACAAGATTTTCTTGTATTCAGCTTTGGACATGTAAATATGTAACGAACAATACTATGAAACCAATTAATGTTGTACTTGGAAGGAGTAAATATCTAGGAAAGCAAGCGTACCTAGGCTTAGGGGAAGGAACAAACATAATATATGAGAATCCAAAATAAGCAACTGAAAATTGAACTACAAAGAACCAAAGGTCAACGTGAAACAAATATATGAGCCAAAGATGGAAAATATTTGTTAAATAATTTAAACTGAGGAATTTAAAAAATCAAAGAAAAACAACCATATCAATGTCAAGCATCTGTTCTTCCTAAATCAAAACCAATCAGACCACAATACCAAAAACTAAATCATATTTCCAAATTAAAAAAAAAAAAAAAAGAAGAGAAATATTTCCTCTGTTTTCATCATTAAGTAGGCTGCCTTTCCTCTGTTTGGTTTCAATTGAAAAACTTAAAATCAGAGAAAAGAGAAAGAGGAAAGCAAGCTTACCTAGGCATTGGGTCTGGATTTTGATTTTCAATTGAAAATAATAACAGGTAGAGAATGAGTTGCATAATAGCGAGAGGAAAACCAAAAGATGCAGTGGCGGCGGCAGCGGTGGGAGAATCTGAGTTTTGTGAGAATCTGAGTTTTGATTTTGGGGGAAGGAAAGGGTGAGTTTTAGGTTTAGGGGAAGGTGATGCTAGCGTGTGAGAAGAGGAGAGATTTTGAAGAAGCATCAGTTTTAGGTTTAGGTTTTGAAGAAGAATCGGTTTTGTTATGTGTATTTGGTGGGGGAAAAAAATGAGACTTAGGCGATTGCAGCTGTTGAGTTGTGCCAGAAAAGGTGGAGCCGTTGAGCTGTGGGAGAGGACTGACGGTGGTTCTGGGTTGTGGAGAGAAAATTGAGAGTGAAGATGGGCAAAGAATCGGGTTTGAGAGAGGAGCAATTTTTTTTTTTTTTTTGTATATTGGGTTTTAGAGAAAAAAAAAAATCAGAATTTTTGTATTTTTGTATTTTTTTTTTAATGATGCTGACGTGAAAAATTGTGGTGCTAGCAGAGACTTTGGTTTTGGTTATATATATATGTATGTATATAGATAATAAATCAAAGAGAAATAGGCTTGGCATGATGGTAATAAATGTTAAGCCCAATAATGCAGGATGCATTGAAAGTATAAAACCCATCTACCTACATACAGTTTTACAAGGAGAATGAAAGAAAAGATGAACAATCATATATAAATTGTACCGACTTATTTATCGATAGAAAATCAATATTATGAATGAACAATTCAATTTGTTGATTAAAAAAAAAATCTTTGTTTAAATAGGAATTTCATCATCTGCAGCTTTGAGAATTATCTTGAAGGCATTTTCCACGCATGACTTGAATCTTTGGGGATCCAATAATCCTTTCTCCATTACGGCGCTAATCCTCAGGTTTCCCATATAACTTACTATTGTTATATTAAGGTTCTGCAAAGCCATTTAAAAAAAAAAACATGTTACAGTGGGTCATAGAATATGATGAATCTAATTGAAAGCAAGGTGTTCTATAATTATTCGTAAAGGTGATTGAATTTGAGGAATTTTTTCAAATCATAAATCATGCTTGTTAATTTGTTCTATACTTTCCGCTGTAAAGACCAAAAAAATTAAAAAAAGTGAACACCAAAGATCTGAGAATAAGTGTAACAAAATCATTATGTGATTGCTTCTAATAAGTAGAAAGTTACAAATATCATTTTGCGACTTCAAAAAACAGAATCATTTTTATGACTTGAAAAAAAAAAAAAAAACCAATGAAAGAAAATCACATGCCCTCTCTGTTTTATGAGGCAAACATGTCACATCTATACTTCGAAATCTACGAGATGGATTATAAAAATTAAAAAAAAAACTACAAGAAGGTGGAATTTGGAATTTTATTTTTATCGAAAAATCTTTATAAAAGATATTTATTTGTTTAAGGAAAACTAGGTGGTATATACAATAGATGAGTGCTATTTCTATAATATTTTTATAAAAAATTATAGGTGGTAAGTTGTTATTAGTTCTAATTTGAATCTACAAGTTAAATTACTTTTTTTTTCCCACTCATAACAACAAATTTTAGGTGGTGGGTTGCTATTTGTTGTGAAAATACTATGGAAAATGTTATAGAAATAGCATTTCTCTATATAATAACAATTTTAATTTTACATTTTTACCTGAGGTACACCTAACACCATGAAGTATAGACCTTTAATCGGATGATTATCCAAAGACACCTGTTCCACTGGCCCGATCACATTCGAAATTGACAAACTAGAGTTCCTTAGTGTCCCATGGACGAATCTAGCGACTGCCTGCAGTAGTACAAGAATGCCAAAAAGATCTTATAGCGTACGCATTCAAAAATAAATTCAACTACTTTAGAATCGTGTATATGCAAATGTAAGATTAAAAAAAAAAAAAAACACTTTCTCACACACACCACACACACACACATATATATATATAAAATAAATAACGGTTGTTTATAGTATTATGTAAAAAGTTGATTAATTTGAATTATTTTTAACTAGATAAACAAATGAAATTGGAAAGAATAATTTTTCAAATTCTCCCTTTTTCTAATTTTAGATATGTGATTGAGTTTCTTAAAGTTCATTTATATTGAACTTATTGTATTCTGCACTAAAGAATTAACTTACTTGAAATAAAAATTAAAAAGTTTAGATGAGACACATGACACAAAATTAAATTCTAATTGAAATTTTAATTAGATTTTCTCTTAATTTTGGCTATATGTATAGAAGATTTTTTTTTTCTATATTTTTTTAAGACAAAAATTGTATAACATTAAAATAAAATTACACATTACCAATATAAACTATACCCCTATTTACATTTATGACTCTAAACTTTTAAAATGCATGATTACCATCCTAAATGGTTAAATTTGAACCCTATTGTCTATTGCACTATTAAATTAGACCGAGAAACATGTCAAGTGCGACTCATGTGAACTCTACATACATGGCATCACATGAACATACCAAATTTCCCCTCTTTAATCCTTTAAAATAAAATTATTTAACAAATTTAACTCTTATTTTGCCACGTAACTTTTGTTTTAAAGGGATTAACGTGGGTCAATTCGATTTGTTCACATGGTGCCACATATGCAAGAGTTACATAAGTTGCATGTGCCATATTTATCAATCCAAGCTAATAGCCTAATTAATTAACAATAAAGTGCAAAGCAAAACGTAGGTTATAGTTTTTTTTTGGAAAACAAGTTATAGTTTAAGATATAGTCATGTATTCTGAAAGTTCATGGTGATAAATTGTAATTACCCTAATATTGATTAATATTAGGCGGCTTTGCAATGTGAAGAAATTGCTTAAAAAAAATTAAATAACTTTTGGATATCAAAATAGAGGCACCAATCCAAGAATATGTGGCTTGCTTATAAGGTATATACTATATACCGAATACAATCCCCTTTCACCCCTCCCACCCTTTTTCTACCCATTTTTATTCAAGAAAAGAAAAACTAATTGACATTTTTAGTAATGTGGTAGAAAAGTATGATATAAATATCAAATGTTATAAGCAGCAAGTATTAACTATTAACTATTAAACTAAGAATGCCAAGAATTCTATTGTGCTCAATATATATATATAAGTAGGGTTTTTTAAATTTAAAAAAAAAAAAAAGAGAAAAGAAAAAAAAAAGAATCAACATAATTGATTTGAAAATTATCAAATGATTGAAGGTAGAAATAGCAAAAAAGAAAGAGAAATGAAAAGAAAAAGAAAAAGAACCAACATAATTGTTTTGAAAATTATCAAATGATTGAAGGTTGAAATATTGAATTATTGGTGATGAATAAGATCATGAATATACCTCAGGACCTCTAAGTTTCTTCACAATCTCCAAAACCCTACCAGTGAGATAAACACCCAATGAACTTTTCTTCTTCTTGATTATCTTGCTTGCTGCCAAAACAAAGTCAAGTGGGTTTGGAGATTTATGGTCCTTAAGCTCTGGCATTGGTACATGCAAGAAGGTGAATTGGTTCCCCCATGGCACCTTTGAGTTAGGTTTAAGCATCTCCTCAATTGACTTGTAGCCACTCATTATTCTAGTGTTGAGCAATACCAATGCTGTGGAATGTGATTTAGTTGATTTATTGCTAATCTCTTGCATGTATAACCGGGTGCCAAGGAAAATTATTCCAGTAGTTACATCATTTACTGTCTGCACTTGAGAAAATAAAATTTGGTCGAACAATAATTTTACTATAATTTTGAAAATTAATTGTGCATTTTCTATAGATTTTTATAACAAATTAATCTTCATACTTATTACAAAATATAATAAAAATTAACAAAATTCATTGTATCATAAAAAAATAATTACATTAAAAAACTAAGTCTATAAATATTTCAACAAACTATATGAAGATCAAGAATAATAAATTTGCACGATATATACAAAATGATATCTGCATAAGGTTTTGTTTTGTTTTTTTTTTTTTGAGTCAACTAAATTCATAAGGGAACAAAGTAATATCAAACTTTTGCGCCTAATGATGCAAATGATCACAAGGTTGACACCAATCTGCGGGCACCTAAGAAATAAAGTATAAAGACCTTGAAGGCTACCAAAAGTAAACTGGTGAAAGACGTGTATATTTTGATTAGGCTTACTAGTAGTTATCATACCTTTCTTTCATAGTTTGCCTTCTATTTAATCTCTTCGTGTGAAAGATTTTCTCCATGATTTACTTAGGATTTGAAATTTGAACATTGGCTTGTTATTTGGCTTAATGGATGATATAGCATTGTGATGATTTGATATGAGAATTTTGGCAATCATGATACCTATCAGTTGCCTCTAATTCCTAGACCTAACACAACATAAATTCACAATGCCCTAATTTGTCTATGATCTCATAGTTGGCCCATTATAATCTGCAATTTTTTTTAATAAACCATGTGTAAGGTGGTAGGAAAATTTAAGGGTGTTGTAAAATTGTTGTGACTCTAGAAGACTCTTAAATTTATATTAAACTTAATTATTTATAATGAGAGGCTTTTAAACGATATTGTAGCATTGCCAAATAGAATAATGTTTTGCTTTTTAAGTTATATGTGCCAGAATTTTAGATGGGCAGTTTTCCTATGTGGCAGCACGACCTTAATTGTAAGAAAAAGCTTCTACTATTATATATAGTATATTAAATACTTTGTTAACAGATCAGGTCAAAATTGGGTACAAAGTTAGAATTCGATCTAACTAAAACAGTTTATTGTTCCTATTATCCATACCTATCTATTCTTTGTGTGTGGGTGAAGATGGGTGAACAAGTCTAATTTTCCCAATCAACCCTTATCTTGCTTCTGATTTAAAGGCGTCATTGTCAACATATTGTCATGAAGGTGAAGATGGCATGGTGGCTAAGAGGGTAATTACTATTTTCAATATTTTGGATGCTAAAACTAGGGTTGTAGGAGAACTAAACCTAGGAATTTTGGATAAGTCTACTTTTGGGGCAATGCCACCTTCGAACTTTCTCCCTTGCTCACATAATTTATTAGACATGGAAAAATTGGACCCAACTCAAAGTTGAAATTTTTTGACCTAAAGTAAAAACAGGTTGACTCATGACTCGACCTTTTTTATGGATTGGTTTGGGTCAACCCATTTCACCTATGGCTCAACCCATTTTAAAAATAAAATTAATTATTATTATTTTTAATATCATGTGACCTCAAACATCTAGTGTTTAAAACCATTGTCCCTTGAATACGCATGCATGGTAGAGCAAAAAGGGGTGCTTATTAGCTGATAATGTTTAATGCTACTGCAAGTGTATGTGCATATAATATATGTTATATGTAGACTATAATTAGTGATATAGGGCAAGGTACATATTTGAAATAAGAGGATTAGTGATGCTATCTTGATTGATAAATTTGGTACATATGAAAAAATGAAAATTATTAAATACTCCGGGAGTACTATAAATGCGTACTCCCCCCTCTTATATTAATTGTAGGTTCCACCATAAATTTAATTAGTGGGACCTACAGTTATGTGAGAAGGAGAGTACACATTTATGGTACTCTAGAAATACTTAATAATTACCCATGAAAGAAGCAGAAAGGTAATGATTTTTTTTTTCCAATTTTGTAATATCTAACTCATAACATGTGCAATCTTCCAAATGAGACATCATTTATTAGTAATGAGACAGCATCATGAAATAAGAGGATTATTGATGCTATCTTAATTGATAAATTTGGTGCATATTAAAGAAGCAGAAAGGCAATGAAAAATTTCTCCAATTTTGTAATATCTAACTCATAGCATGTGTGATCTTCCAAATGAGACATCATTTATTAGTAATGAGAGATGCATCATGAAATTAATTTTTTATTTTTATTTTTTATGGTGATGACATCATGATATCATTAGTGAATGGTGAACTTGAATTGTTTAAATTGAAGAATCATTTTATTTTTTAAATGTTTTTTTTAAGTATTTTATTATTTTTGTTCATTTATTTATTTTTTCTATGAAAAAAATAAGAGTCAACCCAATCCAACCCGCTTACAACCCATTAAGGATAAACTGTTTTGACCTGAATCTAATTAACCCGACTCATTTGCCTTGACTATAATTTCTTAGGGTGGACAATGAGGGGATTTTATTTAATGAAAGAGTACTATTGTTTTTGGACCAACAAATGAGAATAAGCTAGGGGCCAAAATAATCTCTTTCTAAACCTTGAGCGACAGAGAGTGGAATATTACTAGAGATGGGTACCGATCCAGTCAAATTAAAAAACAGACCAATGGGTCACAAGATGGGTAGGAACATCAATTAACAGAGTTTAAGGTGAGTTCAATGTTAGCAATTTAAGCTTTATAGTATGTTAAGATTTGGTAATTCTTGAATAAATTTGAATTTTTTATGAGCTATTTTGTTAATTTTTTTTCTTTCAAATATTTATACTCAAAAATAAGAATTATGATTAAATTTTTTTACCTATTCATTAATATTTCTACAAATGCTTAGTTATTAAGTTACATGTAAACCTCTACGCACCCTTAGTATGATAATCACTCTATAAGTACAAAGTTTTTGTGGGGTAGAGGGGCAAAGGCCGAGGTTCATGTCTTATATGTAATTTATCACATATTATGTAATAAATCACATATGTAATTTTTTCCCTTAAAATAATCATATATGTGATTTGTTTTTAACTAAAGGAATAATATAAAAGCAGTAGGTTTAGTCACATATGTAATAAATTACATATGTGATTTTTTTTCCTTAAAATAATCATATATGTGATTTATTTTTAACTAAAGGAATAAAGTAAAAAAAAGCAAGTTTATCCATATTATTATCATGCTGACAAATTTAAATAAACATTTCTTATATATATATATATATATATATACTTCTCTCATCACACGCGCATGAAGTTTTTTTTTTTTGGTTTAGTGTCATAATTTTCCATGTATAACCGAATTTTCTATAATAATTTTCATATAGTTCACACATCATAGAATGTCATAGAGTTACCAATTCACAATATATGTAGTTGATAAAGTACGATACATAATATAATTCATTTGCGAACGTAGTATATAAATTTTGTTTATAGGCTTACCAAATTTGAGAAAAAACGTTTGACCATTGAAAAGAATTCAGTTTATTAAACAGAGAGTGTAGAACAAGATAGTGTCAATTAGAAATAGGATGAAAGAATAAAGAAGAAACTAAAGAAATATTGTGAGTTTTCAGTTAGAGGGGTTTAATGTTATTAGAATTTTTCCTTATGCATTCCACTATGTTGAGAAAGGGAAGAGAGGAACAAATCAAATATGAAGTGTTTTTTAGGAAGTTGCAATTGGTTTCTCCGTGAGTTATTTATTTATTTATTATTTTTTTGAAGTGGTGCGGGTAGTTTTCTTTTTCTAGAATGTGAGATAGTTGTTATTTTTGATAGGAGCATGGGGCCTTTTTTTTTTATAGGACATGGGGTGGGGTTTTTTATTATTTTTTTATTTTTATTTTCATGGAACATGGGGTAGCTTTGTTTTAGGAATTTGGGGTAGTTATCTAGTGGGGAGTTTTTACTCTATAAGTTTTTTATTTTTTATTTTGTTTTTGACTTACTTTCGTACTTTTTTAACTGGATATGTTATTTTGTTTTAAATATACAATGACAAGTGATAATGAGTTTTAACCTCCACATTTTATTTAGTTAGTAGATGACGTGACAGTCTCTTATTAAAACAAAAGGAGATTCATTTTTAAAAAAAATACTAGAGGTAAATTAAACCCTTTAATTTTTGTCTATTTATAGTTTTAATCTCATTTCTTATGTTTTAGGAATAATGATAAACTAATTAAATTAAGGATATTTTTAGAAGTAAAAAAGGTAATACTTAAATTTTCAAATCCTTTTAATATATAGAGATTTACACATGTTACTAGTAAAAAGAGAGAGCTTTTTATAATTATTTAAATATTAAATAAAATTTCAGATGAAAAGTATAGAATACATCCAGCAATCATATCAATGATGTTTTAGCAAAAACGCTTTAATCCTATGATCACATTTAATAGGCATATTAGATCATCAGTTACCAGAAAAACGATATGAAATTGAAATCATTAGGTAATTTGTAATAAAATATACTGATCATACCACTCCAAGCTTGGCCTTAATGTGTTTGATACAATCCATAGAGAATATCATGTTTGATACCATGATTGGCTGATATTCGACTCCTTCAGCCCCAGACCTTATCGGTGTTCGATCATCTTCGACCAATGTACTCTTTAACATGCTCCAACCAAAATCAGATACAGAGTTAAAGCTGAAGGAACAAAGTTGAGACACTCTTCCCCAAATACTTTCTCTGCCACTTTCTAGCTCTGAGCGTTGGTGAGAAGGAAATGTTAAGGGAAGAGAAGGATTATCAGCCCTTTGAAGACAAGAAAGAAGTGCACCCATGAGAGAGTAGCCATCACCAAGCGCATGGTGAAGCTTGAATATGATAGTACCAGCCGCATTGCTTGTTGGATATTTAACTATGTGAATTTCCCATAGTGGTTTGTTCTGTGAAAAATGCTCCATTGCAATGCTTGATATATAATCTTCAAGATATTCATCATATGATGTGGGTAACAAGCCAGTAGGGAAAATAGGAAAATTAACGTGCTCTTCAAGCTTCACCTCAACCCTTTTCCATTGTTTCTCACCTTTTCTATCCTTAACCTGTTCACAAATTCTCACTACTTAGTGCCAGTTTTAAAGGGATTAATGTAAGAACCTTAAAAGGCAGCATCTGAATACCCATTTAACCTTCCATGCATTTGTGTTTGTGTATTTCATAAAAGAGGAAAAAGAAGACAGAATCATATTATTTTCCTAGAAAAACAATATTGAGAAAAGTAGATAACATCACCATGATGGAGGAGAAGCGTGTATTGATGGGCAGGAACACATCATTTAGCAATGATATGGTACGCGCTTCGTTGGTTTCAATTGGTACCTCACTTTGCATGACACCAATAATAGATATTGACAGAACAGAGCTGTTGAAGTATTGTGCATTAGGACTCGCAGGCTCTAATCCTTCCTTTAGCTTCATTTTAAATTGACAACAGTTTAGTCGCAGACTTGTGGCGTTAAAAGATTAGCTAGAATGTTATATTTATATTAGAAATTTAGAGCACTGACGATAAGTTCCTACAGAAAATAATTTGAAAAAGTGTTTGGCTAAGGGTCTGTTTGGTTCCTGTAAAATATTTTCCGGAAAAGGAAAATATTTTCAAGTGTTTGGTTGTATTATGAAAATTGTTGTGGAAAATATTTTCATGTGTTTGGTTCTATTAGGAAAATGCTATTTTCCTACAATTTTTTCACATTTTCTCAGCATCCAAACAAATTTTATTACAAAAAATTTCAACATCACAGCCAATTCAACAACAATTTCCGGCGACAAATTCCGACAACAACAACAACAACAACAACAGCAGTAGCAGCAGCAGCAGCAACAACAACAACAACAACAATAATCAAACTAAAAAAAAAAAAAAAAAAAATGGAGAGATCGAGGAAAAGGAAGCGATGGGTCTGGGTCGACGACGATCGACGATCGACGACGCGGCGCGATGCGATCAAAGGTGCGACTGGATCTGCTCGTTGCGGTGAGGCGATGGGGACTGGGCTTGGATCGGCGATGGCGCTGGGCTCTCTCTTTCTTTCTCCCTCTCTCTCTTCGTGCTCTCTGTTTCTCAGTTTTCCGGAAAATAGGATTTGAAGTGAAAATAGAAACTGAATTGGTTTTCACCTTTGACCACTGGTCAACAGAAATCAATTTCCGGAAAATTGATTTTTCGGGTGCAACCAAACACCCGTAATTACAGAAAAGTATTTTCGGAAATGCTTTTCACCCAAAACAAACGCAGTCTAAATTACAATTTAATCCTTATATTTCAGTAGTGAATTAAAATTAGAAAAATTCTTATTTTACATTGTATAAACTTATAAGATAAACTTATCACTTTTTTTATATTGTTCATAATTTTTCACATGAACATCTATAATTAATAAAGGTTGTAATTTTTTACGTGATTCTAAAATTTTTAAGAAATATAACAAAGAGCAAAATAAATTTATATTGAAGTTTCGTCCAACCACCGGATAGAGTTATTGGTTATAATATTATTGAGGTGGGTCTCCCGTTCCTATTATTAGACCCTCCTCGGATCCTCCCTCCTTGTTGCTAAAAAGCAGCTGATTGATAGAAATTGTTCAGAAATTGTTCAGTACTTTTGAAGGACCACATCATTAATGTTGCTAATTGATAGAAATAGTTCAGTACTTTTAAAGGAGAAATTGTTCATTGTTCAGTACTTTTAAAGGACCACATCATTAATGTTGCTCATTGATAGAAATTGTTCAGTACTTTTGAAGGACCACATCATTAATGTTGCTAAAAGAAGCTGATTGATAGAAATTGTTCACCGCATCATTAATCGTTTTTTGATCAAGGCCTTCTGTTAACAGTAGCAGAGTCATCGATCCAAGAGGGAAAAGTAGTACACGACATTAATGCTCAAAAGATTCACGAGGGAAAGCACTGGATCCAATTCAGATTTCTCATATCTGGACATGACCGAGAAGGACCTGTTTAGAAGGTTGGATTTTTAGCAATTGGGATTTTTGGATTGGGTAGCATGGGTAAAACCACACTAGTGTAAAAGAAATTTAACAGCCAAAGAGCGCAGAGGTGTTTCTGATACTGGTGTGGATTTTCAATAGGAAGATAAAGATCTACTAGGTAAGATTATGAGTTGCATCATTGATGATTTTGGTCACATAGATGTGTTGCCCAATAATTTTGACATCTTAAAGTTTCTACAAAACCTTAAAAGTTTTATTTTAATCTTTACAGAGTACTTCATATTATTGGATCTGCCACAGTCACTGAGGTTCGAATAAAATTTCAGGCTTCAATGGACATCACCGGTGATGGAGTTATTGTGAGATTTTTTTTTTCTCAAATGATTAGGATGCTTTGCCGAAAATTTCAATTTGGACAATAATAATGAAGATAAATGACAAAAGAGAGAAACAGCTTTACAATTATAGAGGTGGTCTTATATAATGATTTAAGAAAAAGTGCTAATCAAATTTGTGTTTATAATCCAAAAAAACTAGTCAAATTGCAATTAGGGTTCCTTGTATTCATTTATAAATCCAAGATCCACCTAATAAATATTACCTATATAGAACTCAGAATATACCCACACAACAAACTCAAATAATCCAATCCTTACAATTTAAGATATCACATCTTAAATGTCTTTATTTTTTGCTAAGATTACTATAACTCAACTAGCGCTTTCTAATTAAAAAAACAGTCTTTGTTTTTATATAAAAAATAAATTTTATTTATTTGAGAATTATTTAAAAACAAAACTAAGTACATATCAAAGCTACAATACAATGTCTAACTATTTTAGAAAAATAAATAGTTTGTTTGTTTTTTTAAGAAAATTATTTTCCTTTGTTATTCACTTTTCTTTTCCTTCACATATTTTCTCTCTTTACAACTTTTTTTTTCTTCGATATCATTATATATTAGTGGTAATTTTATCCAGCAATGTGTGCTTGGACATGACTTAAAGCATAGTTATGCCTAAGAAAAATAAAATAATTTTTTTTTTACATAAGCATATAAGATAAAATATTATTCATAAAAATGTCCAAATGCTTTACATGATTATTATACTTGTTTGTTCATGAAGAAATGTAGATATTATGATATTATCTTCATCTTCAGCTCAGAAATTCAATTTCCATCACAAAAAACCTTCACTCACGGGCGTAATATCTCAATAATTCTCGTTTTATCTTCTTCATTACGTCATAGTAATGATTTTAGTTTCTCGATATTCAATATGTGCATGCTAGGGAGGTCAGAGTACATGGAAACAAACAAGAAATTCTAACAAGTTGGGATGAGGGGTGCCTATCTTTTTAGAGTAATTTTGGTGCCACACTCAAAACCACAACTTTGTTCATAACTCGCTCATGTGGTAAGTTGTGGTTGGTGGAGGGGTGATGGTGGGTCCATGTGGGGACACCGCTCCACCCACATGGACCCACCATCACTCCTCCATTAACCACAACTCGCCACATGAGCGAATTGTGGGCAAAGTTGTAATTTTGAGTGTAACATCAAAATTTTTCATCAGACCATGGTAGAGACTTTCACGATTTGCTCATGACGTGTACACATTGTTCTCGTGGCATACCTACATTGGCAGTGTATTAAAGGGGATTATTTTGTCCACAAAAGTACGCACTCATGATGTTCACCTCTTATTACCAACCCACATAACTTTGTCTTCTTATTTCTGGATCTTGAAATGCAGTCATAACTCACAAGAATTAAGTCCTACCTAATGCCATCTGAAAGGGAGGAAAGAAATACCAAAAACAAAAACCTACAAAAAGTAAAAACAAAGAAGTGGGGTGCAACAAAATTAACTGCAATGTAGAGTAACGCTGTTAGAGTTTGGGTGGGTTTGAATAGGCGGTTGGAAAAAGGGTGTTTTGATTTTAAAATGAGCATTTGTAAAAAAGCTACGAAAAATTGTTGTTGCAAAACAGAGTTTTAGATTTTAAAAATGTTCTTTTAAGCTCTTAAAACGCCTAATCAAACAAACTTATTTCCAATTTATTCAGTTAATTTATAACTTAAAAAGGTGATTTAAAGTTATGATTTTAGTTATTTTGCGTAGTGTGTGCACACATTTACTATGTGCAATAAACATGCCCTTTTTAAAAACCAGTAAGTTAATAAAAATAAGCTCCCCCCTCCCTTAGGAGCACTCACCCCTTCATCTTTCACGCAGGGATCGGTTACCCAATTTAGCCAGAACCCAAGGTACTCTGTGGAAAGTGTTAGAAGCCAAGTTAAAATATAAAGAAAAACAGCAGGAAGAAGAAGAAACGAAGTTGTCGCCTTTGCTTTATCCTTCGAAAAAAGTATCATTTTGAATACGAAAAACTTGTCCATTGACCAAGATTATCATTGCCTGTTAACAACAGGGACAGAGGGAGACTTGGACTAGGGAGGGCAATGGCCCCCCAAATTTTTTTTATAATTAATGTATACATAGTCACTAATTTTAGCAATTTTGTTCTATAAAATCATACTTTGCCCCCTTAATATTATCATTGATTCTTTTAGGAGTATTACTCTAGCCACAAAATTTTCTATAATATTTTTACAAACTGTTGTGGTAGTAAACTTTTATTAGTTTGCATCTGGGCTCATCACTTACATCACATTTTTACTTACTAATAATCACTCACTACATTAATAATTTGTAAAAAAAAGTTTGTAATTCTAGCATTTTCCTCCTTTTAAAGGACAGATCTAAAATCTAAAGCAAAATAAACAAGATCAAAAAAATTATTCAACAACAAAAATTATCAATAGTCACTACAAAAAACTTGATTTTTAACAGCGGTTGTAACCACTACTAATATTTTAAAAAAATGCTGCTAAAAGTCATATAGGTCTATACCAGCGGTTTTCTAAACCACTGCTACAACTTGAATAACCGCTGTTAAGTTGCCGTTGCTATAAGTCACTATAAGTTATAGCAGCGGTTTTAGGAATCGCTGGTATAGAAAACATCTATAGTAGCAGGTTTATAAACTGCTGCTAGAGAATTAAAAACCGCTAGTACACACAACTTTACCCTTTGGAATTAATTATTTATACCAACGGTTATGTAACTGCTACTATAGATTTTTTAGTAGCAGTTCATAGAACCACTGCTAGAGAATTAAAAACCGATAGTACACACAACTTTACCTTTTGGAATTAATTATTTATACCAACGGTTATGTAACTGCTGTTATAGATTTTTTAGTAGCAGTTCATAGAACCGCTGCTAGAGAATTAAAAACCGCTAATACACACGGCCCTTCCTTTCAGAATTAATTATTTGTACCAACGGTTATGTGACTGCTCCTATAGATTATTTAGCAGCAATTCATAGAATTGCTGCTAGAGAATTATAAAAACCGCTAGTACATAGGGCCCTTCTTTTTGAAATTAATTATTTATACCAGTGGTTATGTAATTGCTGCTATAGATTCTTTAGTAGCAGTTCTATAAACTGCTACTAAACAAAATTAAAAATCTTTGTATACCCTTCCCTTATTTCTAGCATGAATTATTTTTAACAGCGATTTTGTGAATTGCTACTAGATATTCTTTAACAACAGTTTTATAGAACACTGCTATAAAATAAATAAAAAAAAAAAAAAAAAAAAACTGCTAGTTCTCTCATTCATACACTTCGTTATAAATTAGTTATTGCAGCAAAAAACAACCGCTATTGTAGGTTCCATACAAGAGCAATTATAAAAATTGTTACCGAAGGTATAAACTTTATTGAATATTACAAAAATATTTTTTTAATTAAAATTTTCCCTGAAAATTAGTAATATAACATGTTTGGAATGTTATTAAAATCCACAATTCCAAAAATCAAAGTAATAAAATAATTGCAAATAGTTAATAACATTGATCCAAATGAAGAAATAAAACTTTACAATTCAGTTTGGAATCACAAATATCTTAATAAAACTATAAACAATATTTTTTGGTACTTAATATAAGACAAGGATAAAATAATTGTAGACAACCTACAATAAAAACTAAGACTATAAATATTCCTTTTTGAAGTATGCGAAAAGTCACTCCAGCATGAAACTTGGTCTCCCTTTATATTTCAATGTATTGTCTTAGTTTCCTGGAATACAATAAACCAAATATTTGCATTAGTGAAAACTATATATATAGGCAAATCTACGAGAATATATCAAATGGCTATTGGAAAAAAAATGATGACAAATACATATCTTCTCATGTGCATTATTTTTATTGTATTACCTCTAAACCAAGAGTCAACAAGCTTAGCATAATCTTGGCGATTTACTGTATTTGGAGCCTCAGCCACTATTTGTGTTGCTGTTTTTGACTTATCAAAGTGCTTTGCTTTCAAAGCATGCTTCCAATTCCTCCATTGATCACCCAATCTCTTTAATTTATGACGCTTGATTATCTCTCTTGCAATCTCATCTTGGGGGATGTAAAACTTTGACTGAAACCCAAATACATATAAATAAATAAAAAACCATAACCATCTATGTAGAAGCATTGAAATTCTGGAAAGAAGCATAATATATGTTACTAAAATTTTAATTCCTCAATTATATTCCAACAATTTTCTTTGTAGTCATTTGGCATTGTACGCCAACTAACAACATTAATAGGACATAAGTGAGGGTTCGTTGCGACAATCTTTATAAATTGATTAAACCTACAGCTTTCATGTTTAGTAGGCTAGAAATATCGGTCAAAAGACAACTTAAATTTGTTTATGCACAAAAAAAAAGTAGTCAACACCACAATCATACTTTTAATTAAGTGTTACGTGCTACAAGCTGTAATCATATTCATAAGACATTTTGGGTTTTTTTTTTTTTTTACAAAAAAATTTAGTAATTAATCCTGAAAAAAGATTGATTTTCACTAATATTTGATTAAATTAGTATATATTCATGAAATTTAAGAATCACATGCACATATTCAAAGTCAAAATTAAGCCTCAATTCAGTCATTACTCATTTTATTAAAAAAAAAAATGCTAAATCTCAATAGATCAAGAAATACAAAAAAGAAAAAGAAAAAAAAGAAACCTAATCAAATAACTAATTAAAATTATTTTATTCTATTTATATGCTATATAATATATTTATTTATTTAATAAAAAAATGCATAATAGTTTAAAAATCTTGATGTTTACCTGGGGAGTAATGGTTAAAAACCATACATTCAATCACTCTTCAGTCTCCACTCTCTTAGATTTGGAGGAAATAGCAAATTCTCTGAGAAAATTGTAAAAAAATATTGGAGATTAAGAAAATTGATGAAATGGGAGACAAGGAGAGAGAGGTTAAAAACTCACCTGTGAGTTGTTGTTACGACTCCTTCTACAAAAGTTTTTTTTTTTTTCTTGAGGAGACTAAAAACTCTTTTAATTTTTTCTAAGCAATTATTGGCAGCTACAGGTTTTATTTTTTAACATGGCGGGTAACTAAAATTTTGAGATAAAGATAAAGAAGGCCAATATTAGAAACCAAGATAAGATAAGGACTCTTAAAAAGTTAAAAATAATAATACGTTAAAACCAAAATGAGATAAGGATTCAGTGGGTTAATAAAAAATAAAATAAAAAGGAAGTAAAAAAATACGTTTATTTGGGAGAAAAAAAAGGGACATGAATTTCACTTTCCAACACACGTTTATTTGGGAGAGAAAAAAAGAAAAAAAGAAAAAGAACACTTCCAACACACGTTTATTTAGGAGGGGGAAAAAAAGGGAGGGAAAAAAAACACGTAAAAGAAACTTCCAGCACACACATTTAAGGGACATGAATTTCACTTTCCAACACATGTTTATTTGGGAGGGAAAATAAAAAAAACCTTCCAGCACACACGTTTATTTGGGAGGGAAAAAAATAAAAAAGAAATTGAAAATCTTTCCAGTTGGCAGGGTTAGAACCCACCTTCTCAAGGTAAGTGTCTAAAATGACAACCAATGGACTAAACACTAGTATTCTAACAAAATGGGAAATCTATTAGTATTAACTATAATTTAAAGAATTTGAAAAATTAAAATAGTTTGTGACACCTACTAATTAATAAAAATATAAAATACATAAGCTTATATATAAATTTTTTATTATAAATAATATATTTAGCATTAATCATTATGTTTTATAGTTGAAAGAAACTTAGCCATTCTCGATATAACCAATATGAATTAATATCTTAATTTTAATTTTTTTTATATGTTTTATTATTCTATATTTTTATAATATAAAATTATTTTAAAAAATTATTTTATTTCTTTATTTTTTAATCAAGATTGGTTATTTGTACAGAATGTGGCAATTTGTGTTTGCGGGTCAGATTCATGTCTTGTCGAGCCACGAGTATTAGGTTATATGGGTTGACCCGAACCCGACCTATTTAGTAAACATGTCAGGAATCCTCAACCTGAACACAACCTGTTTATTAAATAGGTCAACCCGACCTGACACATTTAACTCGTTTAATTAACAAGTCATGTAAAAGTCAATGCAAATGAGCCGTTTTTAATAATCTATTTGATTAACAGGTCATACTTAACCTATATAGTTTTTATCAATTCTCATATATATAAAATTAAAATACAATTACAACCATAAATATAGTAATAAACATATAAAAATTACCATAAATTAAGCAATAATATCAAAATAATTAATGACTTTCAAAGCTAAATGGAATGAGCTCGCCCTATATTGGAAGTAGATGCTGAATTTTCGTGGCAATTGCCATGATATACTACTGCAAAAATATTTACTTTGACCCCAAAAAAAACAAATTCATGATTTACTACTCTTCCAAACTAGAGAGTCTTGAGGCCTTCTAGCATTCAAAGAGATAGACTTGAAAACTAAAGCTTGAAAGGGGTAGAAAATAGAATCAATGAGAAATTATTTCCATGTTGGTAGATTGGAGGTTGAATTAATTAAATCAGATACTGTAACTTCAACAGGTAGACTCTAGGAAGTATGGACACTTCATTTGGGTTATCGTACCAGTGTCATATTAGGTGTTATACTAGTGTCGTACCTACCATATATCATCTTGTTCTTTTTCCAAAATTGCTTATGTTGTCATTTCGTTAGGGGTGGAACTACATTTGCACTATGGCCCCCCCAAAATAATTAAAATATTTTAATATTTTTTTATATATTAGTTGAGTTTTGTTTAAAGGATTCATAAACTAACTAGGAATTGCCCCCAAAGAATTGACTAGCAGAGTAATAGTCCTAGTAATTATAGAATTAATGTATTTTTTTCTTATTTTCATTTATTTTAATTGCACGGGGTAAAAACCAAATAACTCTCTCGAGTTAGGCCCTTAACCATTTTTTTTTTGTGGTAAAGATGGGGTTAAAAAGCTAACTTTGAAATAGTGTAAAGGAACTTAGAATAAAAATACTTAAAGGCTAAGAGATTTGAAAAATGAATAATACTCTTCTTTTATAAACTCTCATCGGTTTGTCTGAGGAAGACTACTTATACTCAAGGGTGGTCACAATAATCTATCTCTAGACTTAATCTTCAAGTGTTTATAATATTCAAGTACAGGATGATAATATTCAAGTGTTTATTACAATAATCTATCTCTAGACTTAATTTTTTTTCCATCTCTTAATATAATATATCTTTTCCCATTTAGAGTTAGAGATTGTCATACCCACAATCCTCTACACAATCCATTGTGGTTTTCCTCAACTCCTACCTCTTCATATCTAAATCCTTAAGAGGTTGATAGCCCAAACACTTACCACACCCATTTTGAGTGTAAAGTGAGGTTTTGGAGCTGCTGGGAAGCATTGGAAGAAGCCATTTGTTTGGTGAATGCAATTGAGTTGAATTGCGTGATCCGAAAAGCTAGAGAAGACAAGGTTTCGTCAAGTCAGTTAGTAGCAGGAGCTTGGAGGGCTCAAGTACATGGGGTAGACTAGGCTTGGAAGGTCTTTTGTTATTCGGGTACTCCAACTCATTCGCTAGTGGATCGATTTACCGCTTGGAGGGTGGCGGAGAGGTTTTTCGTCGAGTTCTTCGGTTTCCTTTTCGATAACACATCGATGTGTTATCTTGTGTTTGCTTTCTTCTTCCTTACTCTTTTAGCTTTCATTTTACTGATTGATATATGATGAATATGGCTTAGAGTAGTTTATTGTTTGTTCGTTCGCATTTACTCTATTCTGCACTTAATTTAAGTTAGAGTAAAATTAACTGAGCCGTAGTTGTAATTTGGGGGTCTAAACTGCTCTTGCGTTTTCACACAAATTCGAGCTTTCACCATAAATGCGGCATGATAAGTTGGTGCAGTGCATTTAATGTGAATGAGATGGTTACTTTCTAAGCAAGCTTCCTCCAACCTTCACTTGGGGAAATTATTGTTCCTCAGCTAGATAGTATCCTAGGTGTAGCCTGATAGCCTTCATTTGCCTGTTTACATTTTTGAGCCTGTCCACTTCCTTGACACAGGCTTTTTGTTCAAACCTTCCTCGGGTTGGTCTTATCGGAATTCTAGATGATGGTTTGTTTTCAGACACGTCGTCTCTGGGCTAATTCCCTTGACCTCTAGGCCAAAATGCTTGGTTTGAGCCCATTCCCTTTCCTTAATACATAATTGGGCCCCTTTGGACTCAACCTAGGCCTAATCCTCTTTGTTTTTCCCCCCCACACCCACATTTAGAGGTGTGCAGAAAACCCACCGACCCGCCAAACCCGACCCGACCCACCGGGTTGGGTCGGTTTTTAGGCCTTGGTGGGTTGGGTTGGGTTACAAAATTTTTTTTTTATAGCCGGTCGGGTTGGGTTTGGGTCATAAAATTACAAACCTGCCAAACCCGACCCAACCCACCGACCCACCGACCCACCCATATTTAATATATATTTAAAATATTTTATATATTTAATATTTTTTTTTTTAAACCAAGGCACTTATATATATTTAAATATATATTATATTTAATAATTTTTTTAAAAAAAAAAACCAGCTGTAGAGTAGTACTTCCTCAGTTCCTCTTACTAATACTAATTATATATATAATATGTATTATATAATTAATAAATTTTTTAAAATAACCAACTCTTCCTATCCTATATAAAAGCCAATTAGTTCACACAAACTCTAGTAAATTACTATTGTTGTTTAGTTATTGGTGTTGTTTGCCCTTAAGGAATTACATCGATACTAATCTTTGGGTTTTTTTAATATATTAATATTTATATTTTTTTTCTACTCAATTTAATAATTAAAAAAAAAATTTCAAACCCACGGGTTCAACCCGACCCATGTGGGTTGGATTTATGTGATGGGTTGAACCCGACCCAAATGCTACAATATACTTTATTTTTTGTGCTTCTATAGGTGTTTTCTAAATACAAAACTACAACGTTTAGTCTTTTTTTGTCCATACTTAAATGCACACATAAAAAAAACTCATTAGCTATTAAGCAATTGACTCGGAAACTAAAACCACCGCACGCAACTAATAGTAAAACTGCCCCCTAACTTCAAGTTCTGGCTCCGTCCCTGGTTAACAATATTCTTCTTTTTCAGGAAACTCGAGCTTAATGTCCTTTGGTGGTCTTAACTTTTAGATTCTATGGACACAAAGGATCATTATTAAAAAAATATAAAGCAGTCATGTAATGTTCACCATGTTACAACCAATCTCAAGGATTCTTAATCAAACCAAAAGTTAAGTGGAGAAGCATGCAAACGAATCTAGGTGTATAAATGAATAAAAATAAAAGCATATACGCCCAAAAAAAAAGTTTCTAAAACCATGTAATGATGGATTTCATCCTATTATGAGTCAAAATAAAGACATAGTAGGAAATTAACATCTTGTGACATGAGTTTCAAAGTGAGTATTATTACTTAAAAAGGAAACAACAAAATTAGTGGACCACGAATAAATTGGGTAGAGAATGACTGAATTTACAAATGAAAATAGCACACATAAGAAACTTTTATCAAGACAGGGCCTTCATATCAGGATATTACTACAACTTCTTCCATGTTAACTATAAGGTATGGACTCTAATCATATGTGGTTTACAATGACATCAACGTAAAATCATCTGGTATCAGTGTTACATATCAATATTTTAATGATTTATTTATTTTTTAAAATTTTTATATATCCAATCATATGTTGCAAGAACTTTATCATGTTTCACTTCAGCATGGTAAGAGAGCACCAGTCAACTTAGGTTTCATCAACAGACTCATCTGTGTAAGCTTTTCAAGTGTACCTAATTGAACGTAAATGTTGGATTATTTTATTTTTTTGGGTTTGAAATCAAGATTTGATTTTTTTGGTTCAATTGAATTGCTTAATTAAATTGATACAATTTAAAATTAGGCAAATTACAATAACCTTGTTTGAAGTTTTATGAAATAACACTCCCCCCCTCCCCCCTCCTTTTATGAAATGACACTCCCCCCTCCTCCTCCAAAAAAGAAGTTAGGAAATGACATTTCATCTATTGAGATAGTATAAATGCAATAGATAAGTTCATGCATTCTCAAACTATACTACTTAAAAAAGTGGAATATTTCTTTAGGAAAGTGAGGTGTGAGAGGGTATGGATTTGTCAAAAGCATTTACAAAAAGCTCAAGGGTGGAAGTTTCATTTCTTGAAATTTTTGGAAGGAGTGTCATTTTATGAAATCTCAAGCGAGATTGGTGTAATTTATTCTATAAAATTTCATGGTTCAATTTGAAATTAACAAAACTATAAGATTTAATTTTAAACCATGTTAAAGTTCATGATTTAATTTTAAACTTCTCAAATTGTAGGTTTGATTTTCTCACATATTCCTTTGTACTCACATCTCTTTTATTCTTTCGGATCACATCATCACCCTTGCATAAATAATTTTCTTTTGTGATTCAGTAAACATGAACAACAAACATATATTTTAATTTTTCAATAAAATTTTTAACCAAAACGTATTGAAAAAAGTTCAAGCAATATAGATTTCCAGGTTGTGGTTTTTTATCATATATTTTAATTTTCATAATTTTTTTATCCAAAACGGATTTTCATGTTGTTGTGATTAGTCATTATCCATATTGTTTATTTTTACCAATTTACTTGTGGCCTTCACTCAATGAAAAGGCGAAAAAATTTGTGTGCTTGGTGATAACACATAATTTAATGGGACTAGAACAAGTTTTGACGCAAGGATATTAGCTTATAAAATTTGAAAACTCGTTTGATATCAGTTGCGATTTGTCCAACATTATATTAGATGCATATATAAGAGCAATTCATTAACCTATTTCATTCAAGTGATCTCACTAACCTTTTGTATGCATTCACTGACTCGTAAAGAAAGGGTGACTTGAATTTTATTGAGGAAAGGGTGACTTGAATTTGATTCTTGTAAAATCAGTAAGTTAGGACTGTCTACGAGGAAAATTAATCAAGTCCTTTTGGTTATTAATTTGCACTTGAAACAATAGTTTTAGACCAATATTATATTTTTCTTTAAAAAAAAAGATCAATATTATCCAAACACTCAATGGATAGAAACAACAGTTTTTCATAGGTTTTACCAAATGCTTAATTGTGAATTTAAAATTCATCTTTTCAAAACGCAAATTAATTTTTTTTTTTAAACCACACTTTTGCAAATACCTAACCCAAACGAACACATAATCAAGAACTTCTAGAAAATTTTACAATGCAGTCACTAAACCGTATATCATTATTATTCATAATTTTAAACAATAAATATAATTCTATCACAAAAGTCACAAAAATAATTTCAAGAAAGGAAATATGTCTTAAGAATTAAGATTGTAAGAAATATTGCAAAAATAATTTACTTTTATGATTTTGTAAACATGAACAACAAACCGAACAAAACTGTAATGCATAATGCAAAAAGAATAAAGATTAATTAAATATACTCATAGATTTCTTCTCAAAAAGAAAAATATACTCATAGAACGGATGAATACATAATGATAAATGCAAACTTAATTAAGGCTAATGTTTAACATTATCTCCTTAAGACAAATTTTGTCTATCACACTATTTCTTCACTGGTGCTTTGTGTTTTTCGATCATTATTCTTGCAAAATACAAAGCAAGGGATTCAATTTCATATTGGAGGTTGTTTCAATGTGGTCAAGGGAATGAAATATTTTAGTATTGGTTGATACCGGTGTACTATTTTGAGACTCATATGTATAGAGACTCACACACATATGTATATATATATATATATATACACTCACATGTGGGTCTATATGTTTGTGTTTATTTATTTATATATGTATGTATTTATTTATTTTCATGTTTATAAACATATAATTTAAAATAGACATATTTTAAGAGTCCAAATATTGGCTAAGTACATTACCCCAATGTATTAGCTTAAATAATAAGTTTTTAACTTTTTAAATATTTTTTAATTGCATTGGCCGAAACATCAATATCTAGGGATGACAATTTTGCCCCGCTCTGCTTGACCCTCCCTTCCCTGCTTCGCCCCGTGCGAGTTTTTCTCGCTCTGCAAAGGTGGTGGGGCAGGGATGGGGCCAGATTTTAGACTCGCACCACGGGGCAGGGCAGGGATGGGTTTACACTTTTTAGACCCACCCGCCCCGCATTAATAAGGTTTAAATTATAATTTTTTCATATCCTAAAACCCTACTATTTAAACGAAAATATCATCAACTTATTTTATTCTACCTAACGTGACTTTCTACCTCTTTTTTCTCTCTAGCAAAGTTGGAAATAAGGTACCAATTTTAAAATTTTCTTTTGTCTTTATTAGAAACAAATTTATATACTATTGAATTATTGATTTAATTCATGCGTCTTTCTCAACTTAGATTTCGTCATGAACATAATATAATTTTTTTTAATGAGGTATGAGTCTGAGACTCTGAATGTTTGTGTTTGTGTCATTGTGTGTGTGTGTGGGCATTTGGCTTTTATGAGGTACAGGTTTGAGAAGGTAGCTTTGGTCCAGGTCAATGTTATTCATAATATATTTAATGGTTTAACGACGATATGCAGACCCAAACGTCTCATTCTTATAGACTTTGAAGGGTCATCTAATCTTTGTTGGTATGGCACAGTAAGGCATTTAATTCAGTGCTTTAGGGATTTGAACAAATTGGAACAACTTGTACGGGTCTATAAATATATATAGCTCTAGATTAGGTTCAAATATATAGCTCCAGATTTGATCAAAATATATATAGTCTAGATTTGTTCAAATATATATGAGCCTAATACGGAGCGATAATTTGTTCCAATTTGATCAAAATAATATATATAATCCAGATTAGGGGTGTCAATTTGGGTTAGCGTGTCGGGTTTGTGTCGTGTCGAGGTAGGGGTATTCAACTAAATGGCTCAACCCTAACCCGACCCATTTAATAATCGTGTCATGATCCTTCAACCCTAACCCGACCTGTTAATAAGGCGGGTTGACCTGACCCAACCCATTTGACACGCTTAATAAACGAGTCGTGTTGGGTTGACACGAATGTAACACAACCCATTTCAACCTGCATAATATTAAATATAACATCCATCTAGAAATAATTTTTTTTTACGTCCCAAAAAGCAGTGCATACACTTCAACTCTTCAACCCACATTCAAAATAATATAGTTCAACAAAAATATAACATTCATCTAGAAATAAGTTCTTTATTCTCCAAAAGAAGTGCATACACTTCAACCCAAATTCAAAATAACATAGTTCAACAAAAATATAATATCCTTGGAACTCGCCAAATGCTAAGTATCAATATTAAATGAATTTGAGCAAATAGTAGACTAATCCTGACTATGACCACGATTATCATCCATAGATTCTTTGTTGATGTCCAAATTCATAATATCTTCCACAAGCTCATCCAATTTCATTTGTGCAAGTTCTATGCCAAAAATATATATATATATATATATATATATTAGTAATTCTGGGGTATGTAAAGTTTCAATTTCCAATTATATCCCTTGTAAATTTTTATAATTACTCACTTTTCTTTTTAAATTTAAAATATATGTTGGATATAAAAGGTATTTGACAAATCTAAAATAAAATAAATATTTATTTGTTATACGAGTTAAACGGGTTGTGTTAAGTGGGTCATTTCGGGTTGACACAAATAAATTGGCGTGTCAAACGTGTCTATTGCGGGTTACGCGGGTTGACCCGCTTATGACACGTTTCTTATCGTGTCGCTTTCGAGTTGACCCGTTTATGACCCAAACCCATTAAGGCCCAACCCTAACCCGAAAAAACCCATGTCGGGTTCGTGTCGTGTTCGCGGGTTGGGTCGAACATTGACACCCCTAATCCAGATTAGTTTCAAATAAAAGTAGGGTTCTGAAGCTATGTATATGAATCACAAATAAAAGTTCCTTCATAAAAATAAAAGCTCCAGATTAGGTTAAAACTCATTGTTTCATTTTATTCATTTAATTTTTTTTTCTTTCCCATTATTTTATATTATCTTTGTTGGAGAAATATAGTTTGTCCGTTACTAAGTTGCTAAATTAACATCAGGAAAAAAATGACTTCACATGAAAACATTGGTAGCTCCAATCCATCTAGCAGCAATCAATTTCCTTTGATAGTAGATGAAGATAATGCAACCCCGTCATCACCTCTGTTGAATATGCCAAAAGATGTCTAGGTAGTCCAACCTAGCAATGAGATAATTAAAGAAGAGGGGAAGTACAAATCAATTGTTTGGAATCATTTTAAGAGAAAGAGAGTTGATGAGAAAGACAAGGCTGAGTGCAATTATTGTAAGAAATTGCTAGTAAGGGAATCCAATTATGGCACTAAACATTTGCATGACCACGTGAAAATATGTCCAAGGAGAAAGTTTCAAGACATTAGGGATATGAATCAAAATTTTTTGATGAGGGATCAAAATAAAGTGGATTCAATGGCGGGTGTGAATGCTTATAATTTTGATCAAAATGTATCAAGAAATGAACTTGCTTGTATGATCATCTTGCATGAGTATCCCCTCTCTATAGTTGACCACATTGGTTTTAGAAAATATTCAACTTCTCTTCAACCATTGTTAAGGATGGTTTCTAGGAACACAATCAAGAAGGACATTTTGAGCATCTATGAGAAAGAAAGGGAAAAATCAAAGCATGAAATTGATAAGAATCAGGGTAGAATTTCTATTACCACTGATATGTGGACTTCACAAAACAAAAGACGAGGGTTTATGGTTGTAACAGCACACTTCATTGATGGTTTGTGGAGATTACAAAGCCAAGTTATGAGGTACTTTTTAAAAAGTATATATTTATTTTTATGTTTTAATTAAATTCTTTTCAAATGTTTTATGAACTTATATCATTGTTAGTTCTAATTATTTAAATTTCTCATTTAAAATTTATTTATGTGCCATCTCCACATACAAAAGAAGTGCTTTCTAGTGTCCTTCTAGATACTTTGTTGGAGTGGAATATTGATAGGAAGTTATCTACTGTGACTATGGACAATTACAGTTATAAAAATTATCTTAGATAAGCTTCAACGTGGTGCACTTATTATGTGTGGATCAATGTTACATATGCGTTGTGCAGCACATGTTCTTAATTTGATTGTTTAGGATGGTTTGGATGTAATTGGATCATGCATTGAAAATGTTCGAGAAAGTGTGGGATTTTGGATTGCATTAACAAAGAGAAGGCAGAAGTTTGAAGAGATAGCCCGACAAGCACATGTTGAATGTACCAAAGAACTAGCCCTTGATTGTAAGACTCGTTGGAACTCTACCTATCTCATGCTTTCTATTGCTATGAAGTATCAAAATGTCTTTTATCAATTGAAGATATGTGAGTCATCTTATAAGTGCATTCCAATGGAGGAAGAATGGGAGATGGCAAGTACTATATGTGAGAGACTGGCGGTGTTTCACAAGGTTACAGAGCTATTCTCAGGTACCTCATACCCTACAGCTAATCTTTTCTTTCCTAAGGTGTGTGAAATAAAAATAGCTTTGAATTCTTGGTTTACTAGTGCAAGTGATGTGATTAAGAGGATGGCATTTAAAATGCTAGAAAATTTTGATTGTTATTGGAATGTGATTCATGGTGTTATGGCCGTGGCAACCATTTTAGACCCAAGATATAAGATTGAATTGTTAGAATATTATCTTCCAATAATTTATGGTGATGAAGCTGATAATGAAATTCAAAGGGTTAGAGATATGTAAGGTTGAATTTAATCAACCATCTTGTTGGCTTTATTCCGTGCCAAATTTGTTTGTATTTTAGCAATTAGTAACCCTATATTTAGGTGAGAATCATGTAAAAAACCTGACTCTTCGCATTCCAATCTCACCCTAGTATAAATACCCCTTATACCCACGAAATGTAGAGAGCTTCCAAAGAGAATTTTGAGAGGAAAAACCCTAGAGAAAAACAAGATTGATTCATCCACAATCTTCACATAGAGACTCTTCAAATTCCTCTACTCTCACCCTCTACATTGTTACATCCTTGAGATGTTCTTACCTAAATCCTTTTCTCACCATACCCATTTCTGTGAGAATGCTATTTGGTGCTTTGGGAAGCAGTTAGGAAGAGACCAATGACTATTGGTTGATGCTATGGGCTATAGCAGAATTCGGTAAGCTAAAGAAGACAAAGGTTCGGCGCAACCTCGTTGGAACAAGAAGCTTAGAGGGCTTAGGTACACTGGGTAGATTAGTCTTGGAGGGTCTTCTGTTGTTCATGTATCCCAACTTCATTCTTTAGTGGATTATTGACCGCTTGGAAGGCGGCGGAGAGGTTTTACGCCGAGATCTTCGGTTTCCTCTTCGATAACACATCGTTGTGTTTTCCTTGTGCATGCATCTCTCTTCCCTTAATCTTTGGCATTTAATTTCTGCTGTGGATGTGATTTTATTTGGTTTAGATTGTTTATCAATTATGATATTAGTTTGTGTTCATTTTCCGCACATATATTGTTTGACATTAAGCTTGAATTGATAAAGTTTGTAATTGGGGGTCTAAACGTTCATAGTGTTTTATATGCTATTTGAACATTCAAGATATTTGTTATGAAATGATTCGTGACTACAATACTGGGAGAATGGGTAGGGAAGGTACTTGTGGCCTTTGTGTGGGAGAGGATCCGCAAGTTGATGACTCCCTTATGGACTTTGAAAGATATCTTAGTCAGAAAAAAGGGGTGGGAATATTAAATTGGAGCTGGACCATTACCTTGAGGATGATTTAATGCCAAGAACTGTGGATTTTGATATTTTGGCATGGTGGAAATCTAATGGACCAAAGTATCCTACTTTGCAATGTATTGCAAGGAATATCTTTGCCATTCCAATGTCAACTGTTGCCTCAGAGTCATCATTTAGCACAAGTGGTCGATTGTTAAGTCCACATCGTAGTAAACTTCATCAAAAGACTGTGAGACATTAATGTGTGCTCAAAATTGGTTATGGGCTAAAATTAATGGTAATTAAATTTACTAGTTTAATTATGCAATGATTTATGTTACTGCATTCTTTATTATATTTTTCAATTGTTTGATTGAATGTATTTTACCTTTTTTTTAGGCTCTTCATCTACTATAGATGGAATTGAAGATACATTCCAAAATATCCTGGATGATTATGATGATGAAGAAGAAAGTGGTGTCACAATGATGGAAGAAAGTGGAGATTCTTTTTGAAGAACTAGACAATTTTTATTTTGTTATGTATTAGGAGTTTGGATTATTTTATTGTGTCATACTATGAGATTTTTGTTGTGATGTTGTCTTGTTAAACATTTAGATAATATTATTAAGTTTTTGGTAAAAATTAGTTTGATTTGGTAGGATAAATTTATTTATAATTTCAAGTATATTTTTATTATTGAAACATGTCATTTTATTTGAAAAAAATGGTAATAGTTGTAGGGTAAATTAACAAGAAATAGAGTTTTATGGGGTGGGGTGGGGCTTCGCGGGGCCCTAAGGGGCGGGGACGGGGCAAGAAAAATCCATGCGGGGCGGGGATGAAGATCCCATCCTTCGGCCCCGCCCCGCCCCATTGCCATCTTTATACAATATCAACCAAAACATTTGAAAAATCCTCAGTACAGTTGGTATAGGAATTGTATACCCCTGTGTTTTATCTGGTACATTTAAGAGGAGTATTGATATTGGCTTAATTGTTAGTATGGTATATACCACTGGTACAGTATTGACTTCTTTGATACAATGATCACAACAATGAGTGGGAAGAACAAACAATCGAAATATCTGCTCTAATATATTTCAACCCATTAATCACCACACTTTAAAAATTAAGGAGCCTCTCTCATTTTCAATATGTAAAACCCATGAATATATAAACTTATAAAATTTTAAATTCATTTCCCATGTGGGACACAAGGATTTCACCCCTAAAATCATTCTTTTTACTTGATATAGAATTCTACTCTAACTTAATCTAAATGTATGTGTGTGAAACTCTCTCCTTAATACTTAAACCATGACCCTTGCTCCCTTTCACACACCACGAGCACTTATACTTGTGGAGTGCTTATTCACTACATAATGGTATTTGACAAATGACCATATAAAATTAATCTCCTCAAAAAATAAAATAGGTTCCAACTTAGACCCATTACACTAGACATATAGGCCCTACTTTAAATTTGACTGAATAATAGCCACCCAAACACTTTATAACAACCATTTTTTTTGAACCAGCCTTAATTAGGGTTGACCACGAATTGGTTCGGGTTGGGCTTGTGCCTAACCTTCAACCAACCCGACTAGATTGGGTGGGGAGATCTCGAACCCGCAGTTGACAAGTAAGACTATTAGGTTGGGCAGTTCGGGTGAATATCGGGTGGTGGTTGGTTTTGGGTGAAGTCGAAAATCGTGAAAAATTGGCATAATCTCTTTAGATTCGGCGAGTTCTCACTAGATCCATCCAAGATCCTATGAGATCTAGCTAGATCTGGCAGAGATCTCGTCGAATTCGGAGAGATTTCTGCCAAATCGTATGGAGAACTTGCCGGATCTAGTTGGAAAATTTGCTGGATCTAGCCAGAAAAGTAACCAGACTTGATGTTTTTCGGTCGGTTCAGGTTTCATGAGTTTTGGAGTATGAGACCCACAACCAACCCATTGGCATCGGGTTTTTGAATTTCGAGACTCGCATTCGACCGCCAGAGCAGTCAGATCGGGTGGCTGCGAGTCATGTACAATCAGGTTGGGTGGGTTTGTCGGGTGGGTGGGTGGGTTGGACACCCTAAGCCTTAAGCATCACAACCATCATGCAACCTAGATTATTTCCACCATTCTTGACATTATTGTCACCATTGTCATCACCACCTTAAATGTTGTCACCATTGTGTCACAATAACTAATGACATCTTGATCAATATCATTTTTATAAAAAAAAAATATATATATATATATATATATATATAATTATATGAATGAACTAAAAAGTTAAAAAACAAATTGTGTGTTTGGCTAATATATTTGCATCTAACCTATTTGTTTAATTAATGTTGAGAGCTGAGATAAATAAATAAATAAATCTAAACAAATAAGTTAGTTTATTTTAAAAATGCTAATTTATTTATTTAAAGTTGTTTTTTTATTCCTCAATAAGATAAACTAAAAACACAAAATTGCTGAACACACAAATTTGAGAGAATAATTCATTTTCTAAAAAATATCAATGTAGGAATAAAACGAGGCATAAAATATAAAGGATAGAAATAGTGATATTTTATATTTTCGACTATATAAGTTTTGTTTGAGTTCCTTTGTGGTTACGTAATTTGCTTTGGTAGAGATATGATGATAAGCAATTACTTTGAAATTCATATATTATAAAATATTGTTTTTTCTTTTAGCATCCACTTGGCAAAAATTCTTTAAAATTAATTTTGTTGTCAATAAATTGTTGGTCTTAATTTTTTCTTTTAATCCATCTTAATTTTAAATGATATATAGAAAATTAATTTTAAATTAAAGGAGGATGTGATATAGTCGTAATATTGTTTGTAATAAATTTTTTCTAATTATGATTTATATGTCTTGCACATACTTTAAAACTAATAATAATAATAATAAAAAGTTGAGAATTCATCCTAAAAAAGGTTGAGGAAGTAATGTGGTTTTTTTTTTTAATTTTTTTTTAAAATTTTTTTTAATACCAAGCAAAATAGATCATCGCATTAAGATAGGTGTGCTTATGCCACAACCACAACTTTTTATTTCATAAAAAAGTGCCACAACCACAACTTGGCACTTGGTATCTAAAATATCTTTTACGCATTCAATGGATATTGGGGAGACATCTCTTTAATGAGTAGGGACCCATGTATTAAATTTTTAATTAAACCAGGATGTACACATGGCCTAAGACTTGCTTGTTAAGTACAAATAAGTTACCGCACACCAATTACTACCCGATAGGTACTCACCACTTCCAACCTCCCGAAAGGGATATTAGTTTAACAATATTACATATACTTTGATGTTATAATTTTTTACACAATATCTTATGTAGTAAGTTATGATTAATGCATCATTATGTTTATATGAATTATGATTGACATAATTTATAAGTTCTATATAGTTTAACTAGTAAAATTTCTCATTGCCATAAGTTGAATTTCATCATATCTATTAAAAAAAACTAGTTGACATAATTTTTATTGGACAAAGTTTAACTACAAAATTGATTGTAATCTAAGACTACAACCTTATTTAATATTTTTTTATTGAAGGTGAAATTTTGACAAATCCATCATTGGATTACATTTTCTTCTTATATCCTCTATACTTACAAAATTTCTAGAAAATTAAAGATTAATAGCTATGTTATTAATAAATTGTTTAAATTGTTAGTTTTTGTAATTTAAAATTATGCATAAAATATAAACTTATAAATCACATAGTAAATAACATCTGATTGACACAAAATTTGACATATGTAATAAAAGTGTAAAGAACATACAATACAATAGTTAGATTTTTAAAATATGTAATAATATTTATTTTATTGAGTAAAATTATAACTCACAACAATTTCGTAGCTAAAATTTATCCATTTTTATTATACACAAATTATAAATTTTTGTATTAATAATTGTAAAAAAATCTCTAAATCAATTTTGAAGAAAATTCAAATAATTCACTACATGACAATTGATATATTTACATACACTTTATAATTTAATGTACATGTTTTTTTTTTTCTTTTCAAAAAATAGTTGAGTATAATAGAAAAAAAAAGTTTTTAATGTTAAAATATATAAGGATTTAAAAAGAAAAAGTTATGTTTTTTTTTTTTTTTTTTTTTTTGAGAAACGAGAAAGTTATGTAAATTAAACAATAATTGACAAATTTTGGAAATAAAGTCAGCTTGGTGGGTGTGGCCAGCCGAAATCCCAACCGCCGAAGTCACATTTTCCTTAATAAAGTTTGGGAATGGCTTGACACAAGCTGCACCCATAAAGTTTATGCTACCCTTTATTGCAGCATTAAATAACCGTTTGAAATGAATTGCCTCAGGTCAAGTCATTTTAACTATGCCGCAGATGTGTCACATGTGTGGCCTGATCTACGCCAAGGCCGATGATTTCGTACAAACTTTAGCTTTCTTTCATTCATGTTGAAACGGCAGAATCTGCCACCAACTAGAATACGGACACGTGACTATTTTTAAGAGACGTGTTCGTATTTTAATGTGTCGAAGGGTATCTGTCAAAGGACACAAGCTACCCTCATAGAGTTGATGCTGCCCTTTATTGCAGCATTAAATAACCGTTTGAAATGAATTGACTTAGGTCAAATCATTTTATCTAAGCCGCTGATGTGTCACATGTGTGGCCAGATCTACGCCAAGGCCGGTGATTTTCGTACAAACTTTAGTTTTCTTTCTTTCATATTGAAAAGGCAGAATCCTGCCACCAACTTGTTCCTTTATTTCGTATAAAAAAAAAAAAAAACTTGTTCATCTATTTTTTTATATGTAATGAGCATTAAATGCTTAACTTTTTATTTTTATTTTTATTTTTTAATGAGATTTGTGGTAATAAGAGTAATAGTATTAGCCTATTATTAGGTGTTGTAAACAAATGTTATTTTGTCATGATAAAAAGTTACTCTCTTTTTACATAAACATATTATTTTATAATATACTTTGTATTATATGTTTTATTCTTTTACTACTTTATTAAAAATTTTTATTCTTTTAAATTTTAATTTTATTCTTTCATTATAATTTGTTCCCAATGCAGTCATATTTTTAAATATTCATTTTATTCTAACAATCACATTTTAAAATAATTGTCTTATTCTAAAGGTTAAATTTTTAAAAATATGAATTTTCTTAACAAGCATTTTTTCTTTAAAAAGATTATTCTTATAGTCATATTTTTGGAAATTCATTTTTTGTAACAACCATATTTTTGGATTTTTTCCCCCTTAACAATCACAAAGAGTTTTTGAAGAATATGATAGATACAATGGAAACTCATATCTACTTTAATTGAACTAAACAATCAATCTGTCAAAAATTATATACATAAAACATAAACTAAATTATGAACCTATCGAAACTCATATCAAAAGCTAAAAACATTTTTATAGATGCAATATAAATATCAACCAGTCAAGTTGAAGTTTTTTTTTTTTTTTTTTGAGAAACAGGTAAGGAATTGTATTAATGAAAATCAAACTGCAAAACATCCTTCAAAACCAGCAGATGCAACTGCTCTACGAGCGAGGGCATGAGCAAGCTTATTACCCTCTCTCTTAACATGACAAAAACTTCAATTAACATTAGATACTAAACTATGAATATCAGCAATAACATGTCCAAACATAGTCCTGGAAGGCCTGGCCGCAACAATAGCTTGGATGACCTGTAAGGAATCACCCTCCACCACCATGGACTGAAGACACAGCTTCTTGGCAAAGACAATGGCTCTACTAGCAGCTAAAGCCTCCACCATGTCCACAGAACCCGAGTGCCTAATTTTCTAGCTCAAAGCACCAATGAAGTTGTTTTAATTGAACTAAACTACCAATGAAGTCCACAAAAAACATACATATATAACTCATTTCCAATAACATTAACTAACACAGCAAACCCATGGAATTCAATAACCAATAAGCTCGCCACTTCCTTTGATAGCAAATAGAACTTAAAGTTAACACAGTAACACAGAATTCAACAACCATTAAGCTTGCAACTTCCTTTGATGACAAATGGTACTTAAAGTTAACACAACAACACTGTCAATGACAGCTTCATACAGAAAAGGAAACAAATAAACCAAACCCAAAGTTTTCATGACTTGCCTTGTAATTAGGGGTAGCTCCACATTGAGTCCAGAGTGGTCACAGAACCATCTTGGCCTGGAAAAAAAAAATTATAATATATAAATCAGAAAAATTTATGATTTTTTATCTAAATTTTTTTAGGCCCAACATAATTTAAATTTGAAAAAAGTTTGTTAACAAACTTGGTAAACTAAGGTTACAACTCCATTCAATATTTTTATTATTTGATGTGAATTTTGACAAATCCACCATCGGATTACATTTTTTTCTTACATTCTCCATACTTGTAAAATTTTAAGAAGATCAAAAATTGATAACTATGTCATCAATCAAATGTTTAAATTTCTAGTTTTTGTTGTCTAAAATTATACATAAAAAAAATAAGTTTATGGATCAACTAGTAAATAGTAAATAACATCCAATTAGCATGAAATTTGACCTGTACATGTCAAATTTAAGAAAATAAAGAACATGCGATTCATTGGTTAGATTTTCAAAATATGTAGTCATGTTAATTTGTTTAGTGAAAGTTGTAGCCTTAGGCTACAACTAAGTTTGTAGCTAAATTTCATTCTAAGATAATTTGTAGAAGAAAATTGTATGACTTTATGTATTTTTGTGTGTGCGCTTTTTTTTTGTTTTTGTTTGTCTTCAATATATGAAGTTCACTTTTTATTAGATTTTGTATAATTCAAATTTCTTAATAACCACCTTGAAATTTTTTTTTGGAGCCACCACTACTTGCAATTGCTATAAATGTTCAACGAGGTCTAGTTGGAGTTGAGAATGAACTTCTTGGTCCCTAATGCGTTGATGAACTTGAATGAACTCCATAAATTCATTTGTCTACTCGCGCGACACTGGTGTACACAGAATCTCATCAATTTTTTCATAATCTACTTCTACTGCTTCAACTTCATCTCGCTCATCTTTAATAATCATGTTATGGAGAATTATACATGCTTTCATGATGTCTTGAAGCATTTCATGATAGAAAAACCGAGTGGATCCACGTACAATTGCAAGTCGTGCTTAAAGCACTCCAAATGCACACTCTACATCCTTCATATGTGCCTTTTGAGCTTTTGCAAATAATTTTCTTTTTTGTTCAAGTGGAGCTAGTATTTTCTTCACAAATGCTGACAACTTTGGACATATACCATTGACAAGGTAGTTTCCCATTGTATAGTTATTATCATGGTTTTAAAAATTGGACCGATCAAACAACTGAAAAAGGTAGTGGTTCTCGATTTTATGGTTGGACGGATGATCGAACTAGTGATGTCATAATTAATTAATTAATAATTTTAATTTTTAAAATATAAATAATAGAATATGTAATAAGTTTAAAACTAAGAATATTTAATTTTAAATTCATAATTTTTTTTATAAAAAAATATGTGAGTTTAATTATCACATATTATATTTAGAAAATTAAATTAATAAATCCACCACTTATATATAGTATTAAAACTATTTAGTATGAAATTAACAATACATAATAAATTAGTAATTCTGTCAAAAAAAAAGAAAAAAGAAAAAAAAATTGTACTATTACTTATTATTTAATTTATATAAATTATTATTCTACATTTTTTACATTTATTATATATTATGCTTTGGCTACATTTATTATATATTATTACTGTTATTTACTTATATGGTCAGTATGGCAAGTAACATGTTACGTTGCTTTTTCCTCTACTAGTTTGGGTTGCACTTGCCGCCCTTTTCGTGAGAAAATTTAAAATGTAATTTTTTTTGGAAAAAGTACAAAGTTATGTACTTAAATTTAAAATAGCTTTTTAGCATATAAATATCTATTTACTATAATAATTTCTTAGAACCTATTTGCTAAATGTAATATGTACTCACTAAAAAATTATACTAAGAATCATAATGAATGTCATTATCTTTCAACAATAAACAACTAAATTTTGATAAGACATTGTAACAATATATAAAATTTCACAATGAATGATAATATATGCTACAATTGAAACTCTTAATCAAATGAAATACTTGCAATCATCTGCAATGAAGATTTTGTTATCCATGCATACTTCTCTCTTGATTTTCTTATTTTATGAGCACAACTATGATGTTTAACTTACTTAATTTTTAATATGAAAAACCCTTTTAAGCAAGAAAATAAATTAAAAAAGAACAAGATAACAAAAGACATATGCCATCAAAGTTTCCATTAGATAAAATTATAAGTATAGAAGATTTAAATTTAATAAATTAGTGTCTTCTAAGTAACAAATAAAACACCATATATCACCATTCTCACTTTCTAGGCATAACTATCACATAAAATTCAAAATACACGAAGAAAATTTTTGGGACATTAAAATTTAGTGGGGTGTATTTTAGACATTTTCACAATAGAATATTTTAGAAATCATAAGATTTTGTTAGGGTTTATCTAAGAGTGTAACAGTTGGGGTATATGCTGCTTTACAAAACACAAAGGAGGAAAATTTTCAACTTTAGTTTAGGGAAGGAATGAAACTACCCCAAATATAAAGGGTGAAAGTGCTTTTTTGCCTCTCGTGTGTGTGTGTGTGTGTGTGTGTAAAACTATATGTGTGAGTGTGTGTCTTTTTAAACATTAAACAATGTGTTAGAAAAAAAAAGTCAGCCCAAGAAAACTGTGCATAAAACAATGAATTTTGACTCAACAAATTGACTAATCCAAAAAAAAAAAAAAAGTCTAGCAACATAACAAAATTTCACGATATTTTTACAATACTTTTATTTTTAGCTATGGTGGGTTCTAGTCTAATATTTTATTTTAGAGTAATGCTATATTCTTAATATTTTCACAACAAATCTTAGTTGGTAAATTGTTATTGGTTTTAAACTGTGCATTTAAAAAAAAAACAAAAAGCCAATTGAAATATTTTCACAACAAATCTTAGTTGGTAAATTGTTATTGGTTTTAAACTGTGCATTTAAAAAACAAACAAAAAGCCAATTGAAAAAAATTGTGTCTGAAACAGTAAATTTTGGCTCACCAAATTTTACTAAACCAAAAAAGAAGCCTAGGAACACAACAAAATATCACAACATTTTCACAATATCTTTTATTTCCAGTTGTGGTAGGTTTTGATCTGATATTTTATTTTTTACGTCCACAATAATTTCATAACAAATTTTAGGTGGCAAATTGCTATTGGTTTTAAACTGAAACCACCACTTTAAATTGTGTATTAAAAAAAAAAAAAAAAAAAAAACAAAAAATCAGCACAAGAAAATTGTGCGTGAATAATGAATTTTGACTCATCCAAATTGACTAAAAAAAAAAAAAAAAAGTCTAGGAACACAACAAAATGTCATAATATTTTCACAATACCTTTATTTTCAGTTATGGTAAGTCTTGATCTGATATTTTATTATTTTATTTTAGAGAAATGTTACTTCCATAACATTTTCACAACAAATTTTTGATGACAAATTGTTATTGGTTTTAAACCAAGTCCATTATTGATATCACTTTTTTACTCATCAATAATACCTTGCCACTTAAAATTTGCTATGAAATTATCGTGAAAATGTTGTGAACTTAGCATTTTATAATATTTTATTTTGATCTATAAGGAACTGAGATCTCAACAATTGTAAAAATATTGTGACAACAACAAGATATTATAATATTTTCACAATACATTTATTTTCAGTTATAGTTAGTCTCAGTCTCATATTTTATTATTTTATTTTGAGCTATAAGAAATTAACACCTCAATAATTGTGAAAATATTGTAAGAATATTTGGAGTCAGTGTCCGCACATATAAATATTTAAAAGAAAAAAACAAAAAGAGCACAAACTAAAACACTGGCATACTATGACCAAAAAAAAAAAAAAAGCCTAGCTCAAGCAAAACGGTGAGTTTTGCCTCACCCAATTGAATAAACCAAAAATTACTGTAGATTGAGGCTATTAACACTTTTTATATAGTTAGTAGATATCAAAGTTCATGAAACAGGATACCCAAAGGTTGCCAAAAGCCCAAAAGCAAGAAGCACACCCCCAAAAGAACGACACCAGTATATACACCACAAGACAAAATTGAAAAAAAAAAAAAAAAAAAAAAAAAAAAACTCTAATATTAACCACTGAATATCGTGGGTTCAAGTTAACTCAACTGGTAAAATATCTTATAGTTGAATAAGAGATCTGAGGCATTTAACCAAATGCTAGAAGCAGTGAAGCACACCAAGTAATGCATGCCGCCAAAATTAAATTGATGCAGTGACAAGGTGGGCTTCCTTCCCTAAAAATTAAAAGAGATGAATCCTCATAATTCTTTTTGCTGAGAAAAAAAAAATTATGAGGATTCATCTCTTTAAATAGAGATTGGACCAACTCAAGTAATTATTTGATAATAAGAATAATTAAATAACTTATAAAAAATAATTTTATCATTAAAATACTTTTCAAAATATCTAATTTATTCTTATGCAAAAACGTGACATTGTTTGAAATTTCCTAATTCATTTAAACTCTATACTCTCTTATAATAGCTTGTCTTAACAACATAAGTCTCATAATGAATGTATTATGGCAATTGTATTTGCAAAGGAGTGTTAAGGTAGTCAATGTCAGATAAATAATAACAGACATGGAGAAGGAAGCATAAGAATAAGTTTTTTTTTTTTTTTTTTCAAACAGTGGCGGCTCTAGGAATTATTTTTAGGGTGGTCACTAAGAAATTTAAATTATACAAAATCTAATAAAGCGATAACTTGAATATTTGCTACTCTCTTCGTCCCAGTTTGTTTGTCCTCTATTCCATTTTAGGATGTCCCAAAATATTGTCATGTTTCTTAAATTAGAAGTCATTAATTTACTAATGTTCCTATTATGCCCCTAATTTATTTCCAAAACCATTTGAAAAGAAAACCAACAAATATTTAAAAAAATCAAACTAATTGGGTACCTTTTTAGTTGCTTCATTAAGAATAACTCTTAAAAAAAAAAAAACTGATAAAAAACTCAATCTTACACGCCACTTCTTCTCTGATGGGATCTTACACTCCATTCTCTCCAAATTGATGAAACCCCACCCCCCCAACCCCAAAAAAAAAAAAAAAAATCTGAGCAATCCACTCATCTTACTTTGTCTTTATCAACTATCAAGTCACTCATCTTACTTTGTCTGGAAAGACAAGAATTGAAGAGAGGAACTCTAGGTCTATTTACGTATGAGGGCAATAAAATATATATTGCAAAACAATTTCACTTAGGAGTAATTCTTTTTTGCCGCCACCATTAAAAAAAATTTTAGGTTTGAATTGGCGCCAATAAAATTCCTAATTTAGAGCATGGTTTTCAAACTCGGACCGTTCAAAGAACCGAAAAAGAGAGAGGTTCAAGGTTTTTAAGGTCAGATCGAGGTTGAACTGTGATGACGTCAAAATTGATTTAATATTAGTTAAAATACAAATAAATGTATTAAATGTATAAAAATATAGAAATTTACCCTTAAAAAAAAAATAAAGCAATTAAAACAACTTTCAAAATAATTTCTGTTATTTTTATAAAGTAAGTAGAAATAATAAATATAAACAAGCTTTAAAAAATTGTGTTTATTAATCTTTCAAATAAAAAGCATTTTAATTTAAAATAAAATCATTTTTAACATAAATTTACAAATTTCATATTCATATTTATTGATGTAAAAGAATAAAACAAAAATAAATTTAGAAAATACTATTAAGTAAATAGTGATAAAATTAAATGCATAACTATTAATCTTTTAAAATTAAAATAAATATAATATAAATTTCAAGTTTGACACACGGAATCCAACCAGTTTAGTGGTTGTTGCGTTGTACAGAGGGTTTAAATGTGTTGGAGGCTGCTGGTTCTATACCGATTGAATGCGTTTTTCCCTATTTATTTCAGGACCCGTTTTCAATTGCTAAAGAACTGGGTTGGGTCACAGGTAATCGGGTCGGTCCGGTCCGGATTTGATAACCTCTAAATCAAAAAGAATTTGTCTTTTAGAAGAATTGGGTTTTTTAAATTTTGATTAAAAAGATAAACTAAAATTTGTATTTGAAGTAATCCAAAATTGCTTGGAGCCAATACCCAATAGTTTTTGTATTATGGTAGTTGTAGATTTTTCAAATTTGATTAAGAGGATAAGTTACGATTTGTGCTGTGTTATTTCAAAAATGTTAATATTGGTAAGGAACAGATTTTTGTGCGTGTAATTTCAGATGTAATATTCCAATTTTTTGATAAATTTATTTAAGAGTAGTTTTAGAAACTTATACATTTTTTAAAGATAGACAAGACAATAAATGGTGTTCCCTTAAAAAGTTTGATTTTTGAAACAGGATAAACAAATTGGAACAGATGGGGTACAATTGTAAGTCGAGTCACTAAGGAGAGTAAAATTGTTCTCTTTCAATTTTATTGTTGTTATTTAAGTTTTTTTTTTTTTTTTTTTTTATAAATTTTATAAAAGGGATTAAGGATTATGTTTGGGTAGTAGAATTAATTTTGGAGTAATGCTACATCCACAATATTTTTACAATAAATCTTATGCAAAATGCTGTTATTGGTGGGTAAAAAAATAATTTTAGTATAGAGCCCAAATTAGAATCAGTAACAGCTTACCACATTAGGTTTGTTGTAAAATTATTGTAAAAATGTTGTGAATGTAGCATTATTCTTATTTTTGTTGAATCTAACTTTTTGCAATTCTCAAGTCAGGGTGTTCAACATTTTTATTAGGGTAGTTGCAATAGGTTAGTTTAACATATAAATTTTTTTTGGCAAGTGTATATATGCAATTTTTTGCAAGTCAAGGTGGTCCTATGACCACCCTGGCTTGCATGTAGAGTCGCCAGTGTTTTCAAACGGTGTTTTAAAAAATTTGGTACCACCTAGTATCAACCCAAACCTTAGGAGAAGTATTTTGTATTAACCCTAAAATTTAAAAATTATATATATATATGACAATTTTCAAGTGAATTTTCTCATATTCTTATTAGCGAAAACATCATTTCAGTCTTTACATTTTTTGGTTTAATCAATTTCGTCCATAAATTTTGGTAGCAGTCAATTTGAACTATGTTATTTTCAACTTGTAGTCAATTTTTGTTGGTGTGTTAACGGTAGAGATCAAATTAATTGTACGCTGAAAATAACAAGGATCAAATTGACAGTTATCAAAATGTAAAGACCAAATTGATAATGACCCCAAAATATAGGGACCAAAATGATATATTTGCCTTTTAAATTTAACTTGACCAATTCCTTTCTAACCTGATCGATATGCAACCAATAACTCATACTTAGAAATCCAAATTACTATAATTAATAATGACCTGTTTTTTTAACATTAATATGCATGGAATGTTCTATACATTGAGTTTTAGTTACAATATATTAAAAGAAAGTTATTTTGACTTATTTCCCATTTTATATAGGCTTATTTTTACCGAAATTTCAACCTGGATAGTAACTAGAAGAATGTTGATAAATGATTAAAAAGAGAAATATCTTTACTGTTATATATTGGTGGCATTTTATAGGAAATATGCTAGTCACATTTGTGTTTATAATCCAAAAAGACTAGTCAAGTTGCAAATAAGGCTCATTATACTTTTTATAAATCCACATCCACCTAATAAACACCTTATGGGACTCAAACTCAATACATACCCGCATAACACACTCAAACAATCCAATCCACACGATTCTTCTAGCACCTCCAGCAACTCTTGTTGTTTTCATGAAAATGTCTCAGGTTCAAATCTTCTCACTCCCAACTATGGAACTATAAGTCATTTAAAAAAAAAAATTATTTATTTGAGAATTATTTTAAAACAACTAAGTATATAAAACTACAATATTTGACCACATTAGAAAAAGAAGTAGATATATATATATATATATATATTTTTTTTTTTAAATTATTTTCCTTTGTTATTCACTTTTCTTTCTCCTCACTATTACGCATTTTCTCATTAAATTTAAAATTTTTTAGAAAAAACAAACACACAATATATATAGGGCAAAACTTAGGTATAGTACTTATGTTCTGTTTCTTAGGTTCCCCCTCTTAAGATTCAACCATGTGACTTTTTTCTCATGAATAGGAAGTGTATTTTTCGTTAAGTATAACCACATGACTAAATCTTAAGAACGGAACCTAAGAAATAACACTTAAATACTGTGCATAAGTTTTGTCCATATATATATATAACCAAAATGTATTGCTCAAATATTTTATTTTTGTGATTATGTAAAACATGAACAACAAATAGTTTAATTTTCCAGGTTATGGTTTTTGAGTTTATACGTGCCTTGCATATGCTTTAAAGCTAATTCTAAACAAAAAGGGATAAGAGTTAAAAATAATACTAATAAATAAATAAAAGTTGAGCAAGTAATGTGGTTGTACTAGGGCACGGAAAATTATTGAATACTCCGAGAGTACCATAAATGTGTACTCCCTCCTCTTACATGAATTGTAGGTTCCACCATAAATTTAATTAGAGGGACCTACAGTTATGTGAGAGGGGGGAGTACGCATTAATGGTACTCCGGGAGTACCCAATAATTACCCTATGGCATAATCACAACTTGTTCAGTTAACGGGTGTTCTTAGGCATTTATTAATTAATTATTTTAAGACATTTTTGATATTATTTTTATGATAATAAATAGAAGAAGTTGTCAAAAATCAGTTGCTTTTAAGTTTTATTATTTTTTCATAAAGACTTTCCTAAAATGGTTTATTAACAAATGCTTTTAGTGGTTAAAAGAATCCTAATATGAATATCAATAAATAAAGGTCAACAATACATTTGTTGTTATAAAATAAAATAACTGAGGAAAAATAAAGTGAAACAGTATTAATTTCTCTAGTTCATATTCATATCTGTCTAGTTCATTTTAAGACAATACTAAAGAAATTTTCAATTTTATCATATTCAATTTCTCTAGGTTGACAATACATTTCTCTAGTTCATTTTATGACAGATATGAATATGATATAAAGTGAAATAGTATTAATTTCTCGTAAATGATATGAATATGATAAAATTGAATTTTGCATTAAATATGGTCATAGTTCATGTGTTAACTATGATAGGCCAAAAACGTATTGACCCATTGTGATGAATTAATCAAATAGCTAAGTTTGTTAATTAATCAAATTAACATGCAAATGCGTGGTAGTACAAACAAATCACCAATTAAACTAAGTATGCAGCGGAAAATAAATTGACACGGTGATTTGTTTACGAATGGGGAAAACCTACACGGCAAAAACCCCATCGGGTGATTTTATGGTCACCAATCCCGAGAATCCATTATTATCACAACAAGCGGTTACAAGTAAAAGAATCTCAGTACTTTATACCAACCTACAGTTGAACCCTTACTCCAATGCCCAATTGGACTTGTTCTGTAGTGACAATCTCTCCTTGTAATGCACGGCTCCCAGTATGTGACTAACCAATTGCGCAGATCCCAGTACGCGACTTCAATCACCAACTAGAGAAGGGTTGTTGGCTGCAAAGTTCGTCAGTTCATCCAGACGATGAAGATCAAGAAGATGCTTGGTCACAAAACCCTACGGTGTACAAACACATCAGCTTCTTCACAAGAAAGATGAACTAAGGCAAATTCTGTCTTCGGTCACAATTTGCTTAAACAAACTTTTTTCAACACTTGTGCAACTTGTGTCACCTTTGACGGCCTAAAAATAATCCTTTTATAGGTCTAGGGTTGTGAGAAAAGAAAGCCCAAACATACAATCACGGATTGGATGAAAAACAGACCATAAATTATGAGTTTCATAAACCTCGACAGATACCTATCTGTCGAGCTGTTGTCGAGCCACGAGATTCAGACAACTCTAAGTCTCGATAGATTGCTAGCTGTCGAGTTAGTTGTCGAGCTTTAATGAACAGCACTTTCTGCACTTGAATCTTGGACAGACTTGCATGTCTTTAACACTTGAACTTGAAACAAGGTTTCTTGAAGCATTAAACACATCCTAGATCTACCCAAATACAAGTAAAGTGCGTTTTGTCAAAGGATTAGCCAATTACATAAAATAGTGACATATGTTCCTAACATGTGAAACACATATGTCATAACAATCTCTCCCTTTAGCAATCCGTGATAAAACCACAACAAACAAATGAGATATGAGAGAAGTCATAAATCACTCAACTTATATTCACTTGTTGAATACAATAAAATCTATCCTAACACAAACTCTTGAAAAATTTTGCAAGAATAGAGTTCATGGCAAGGTAGACTTTGACAACCTGTATTTCTGAAATACTTTAAATAAAACACATCAAGGCATCTTTGTGTGAAACAGAAATAATAGATTGCATACAAGATATAAAAAACCATGTGTATAAAGAAAAAAAAGCAACAACACATGCAAGGATAGGTGAAAAGCATACATCAATATATATAAAGAATATAAGTACAATGTATGTCAAAATGGTCACAAGACCCATGTACAAGATATAATGTATCTAAAAAGTAAGAGAAAAGAAAAAGGATACATCAAATCCTCACTACATCCCTCAGTATCAACACTCCCCTGATAACGCCTTAAAATGTATACTTGTTATATATTTATGTGGGCGTTATCTCCTTATTACTATGCTTAATTTATATAATTAAGCCATGATTTGCACTAGTTCCTATTATTTATCTTTACATAATTTCTTGAATAAGATGCTATTTATTGTATGTAATTTTCTACTTTCAGGAAATCATGTGAGAAAGATGAGTTTACAGGAATTTGTGAGAGAATGGAGGCCAAACTAGAATTAAAGTGGAGCTAAAGGACCATGCTTAAATGTCTACGGAGGTGCAGCTGCAGTGCTTGGATCGTCCACCATGATTGGAAGCTTCAAATAAGGAAAGAAATCAAAAAGGCAGAATCTGAAAAAGAAAAATCTGATTTGAGCACTGATCAGTATTTCGGGCGTATTTCCCTCCTCAAAAATCCAATTGACACAAGGCTAGATGGGTTGGAACCATGACTTAAATATCTACAACTTTCCAGTTTTGAGTTTTCCGAAATTCTCAATTTTTGAATGCCAAAATTAACTCACAAGTTACTGCTGTAAACCTGGACGGAAATTAAAATAGTAAAAGTTTTATTTTCTTTGGACACTTTTGACGTTAGGGTTTTGGAGGGAGGCTGGCAGAACGAATTTTGGAGAGAAAAAATTGTATTTTCCTTTCTTTAATGGCAGCCAAAACTCTTTGCTAGGGCTAGGGGTTATGTTTCTTTTATTCGGTATGAATATTCAATGTGATTCTCTCTAAGATTTTAGACAATAACATATTTGATTGTTCAATTAGATTTCTTTTGATGTATTAGTTCTTCCATGCTTTCAATAAGTTCAATCATGTTTTTCTTATTGTTTAGATGAATTTCTAATAGTTTCAAATAGAAATCACGTTTTAAAGTGAATGAGTTTTTCTGAAAACTTTTCTAACCTCATTATTAATCGAGGTTATCATGTGTTCTTGAATTGTCTCAGTTCAACCGAATCATAAGTTTTTAACTGTATAAGAACAATCAATTATGAAATATATATTTTCTTAGATCACAAAGAATCTCATATCAATATAGGGAAACACCCCGATGCCCTGATATTTACATTATTGATTTAAATCAGTTTTTATTATTATTCTTGTTAACAATCACCAAGAAAAAATACTTTTCTTCTTCACCCAAATTGTTGTTTAATTATATTGTCTTTGAATTTACCCTGCTCCTTGTGGTTCGACCTCGGTACTCCGAGAATTATATTGCTATGATCTCCTGCACTTGGGAGTGAGTAAGCATCCCCGTAACAAAAATCTCCTATACTAACTAACTCTCCCCCTAACTATGACTACTCTCATAACCAAAACTACTTCCCCTTTTTGTCACGAGTGACAAAGGGTAAGAGTGTCAAGTAGACATCTCATCAGCACCGGAAGAGCTAGCATCACCATCGGAAGCAGTAGCACCATCATCATCATCCTTATCCTCAGAAGCCTCTGGAGTAGGTGGAGGAGAAGCAACGAAGACACCCATGACCGCCTGCCGTCGTGCAATATGACCAACACGGGTGTTCACTTGAAACAACTCATCACTGAGAGTGTTAAGGCGAGCATCCATGCGCTGAAGCTGTGCCATGATGTCCTCGAGAGTCACACTGCTTGAAGAAGAAGAGGGAGCGAATGTGGATGGAGCCGAAGGAGTGGGAGGAATTGCTGACCCGGATTGCCTCGAAAGAAACCATGCCTCGCTCCGTTTAACGGTAGCGGCATCTATAGCACCCATGACAGGAAAGTGGTCGGACATGGTAAAGGGAACAGAAAAATGGCGTAAGATCATCCTGATAGCCGAAAGGAAGATGAGCTTATCACGGGTCGCTGAATCCCTATACACATCTATGATAGAAAGAATGAAATGAGAAGGAAAATCTATACTAAGATGCTCAAGAAGGGAAAGCAAAAACCGAGCACGGGGCTCTGTGATAGAGTTATAGTGAGATAGGGGATGAAGAATAAAAGTCATAACCATGTTAAAAACCCGAGGGCCTTTAGCAAAGCCCGAATAGTAAGTGAACTGACGCTCATCCCAATTAGAAGGGCGCTCACAGAAAGTAGAAATAAGCTCGTCTTTAGACATTGTCTTAAGACGATCACAACCAGGGTAGTCAGGATTCTCTACCCTAGGGACATGGAGCACATCAGAGACAATCTCTGGTGTGACAACAATGCGCGTACCTCGAACGCGAGTAGTGAAGAGAGGTACTAAAAAATCAAATCCATGCATGTTGGAGTAAAACTCCTGGATCAGCACGGATGGACATGTGACCGGGACATCACACAGTGACCCCCATTCCCTACTGTGAATGACAGTAGGAAGGTCAGTGTCAGAGAAGTCCGACAAGATGACTTGGCTTTCAGAATGAATGCCTCATCGAGAAAAGTTCTCAAAGAAGTCCGATTTGGCCTTTTCATCACAGAACTGGACGTGTGAGGGAGTAGGATCGGAAGAAGTGGATGCCCCGGAACGAAGAGGGTTTCGGGACGGAGTAGCTTTGCGTTTGGGTGCCATAGAAGCAAACTAACGCAAACAGAAGAAAGAGAGGGAGAAAAAGACAATCAGAAAAGTCCCAAGCAGTTCAATATACAAGAATATATTGAAAAGAAAGAATGTATGCATAGGAATGCATGAACATGTGACATGCAATAGAAAAAGCATCATGGGCTCAGCCCAATCCAAACCTACCAGCACACAATCAGTTTAACATATATAACACACATCTAAATGCATGAAAATATAGTTATAATGCACATGAGATGCAATGCATGAAGTTTTTAAGATCAAATCTTCAAAACCCATCCCAAAAATTTTGCAAAAACCTCTTTGATTTTGAAAAACCCCAAAATTTTCAAAAATCCCAGAAACTTAGGTTAAAAATCATGAAATGCATGAATATGAGGGATTTAGACACTTACCAAGTGAATAGAAACTTGATCAAGGCCAAAAATCTCTTAGGAATGAGGTTTAGAGAGAGAAAAGTGTGTTTGGGAGGTGAAATGGTTGAGAGCAATCGAAAGAGATCGAGGAAAGTGAGATCCAAATTGTGCTGACCCTATTTATACAAGCTTAGTAATTCTCGACAGATCTAGAGGTGTCAAGAGTTGTTGAGCTTTAAAGAGGGTTGACAGATGCAGCTATCGAGCAGGTGTCCAAGGAAAAAGGAAGCTCGATGGATTGAGGATCTGTCGAGGAGCTATTGAGGGGACAGAAACTTTCTTGATCGATCCACCTAGCTATCGAGAGGTGTTGAGATTGCGATAAAAAGCAATTGAAGAGCTCGATAGATAAGCCAGGTATCAAGAGGTGTCGAGGAGGTGTCGAGATTGCTTAAAAACAGTTTTTCAAGAAGAGAAAAACATAGATATGAATGCAATCAAGCATGCAACTCAACCAAGGATCCAAACAACATTTTAAGCTTTCAAAAACGTCTCTCAATCAAGAAAAATGTGAGCATAAAGATCCCAAAACACACACACACACACTAAACAAGTCTAACCAATTTTATATTTCAAAAACAAGTCAAGATAGTTTAGTGAGCATACATTAACACATGTAAACCTTGTGATGGCCAAATCACATCGCAAGATTGCATAAGTGTATACATGTTATGACGATTTGAGATATGAGAAAATCACTTTAACTCACACATAATCATAACTGTTTGATGGGGACTATCACCTTCGAGGTACATCCTATAACTCCCACATCTCCTAGAATACATGCTTGCAATCATATATAAAGCATTTTGATCTTTTTGCTTTTTATTTTTCTTTGCATATTTTTCTTTTAATAAGCATATCATGCATGGGCATATAAGAGAAAGAAAAAAAAAAATACCCAATGATGTTAAGCATTTGACATTGCATTTTTGCTATGCCAAAACATACGGATGTCATTTCATGATTGGTGGGTAACAGTGGTGAGATGATTATTTATGCATTTCTCTTAGGATTTTCTAGTCCTTCCCGTAAAAAAGAGTGATACGAGTGTTAAGTTCAAGAGATTACTTAATCTTACTCATCACAAACAAGAGTCACAAAGCTCACTTGCTTAGTTGTGCATAGAGATGCTCATCTAAGCTACAAAAGATACAAAGTTTAGAAAATTTTGTTTCAATGGCCATCCAAGGTACACAAGTACCAATGTACACAAACACACTGTTTTTGTATTTTTCAATTTTTCAATTTTTTTTTATATGAAAAACAAAACAAAGCAAAACTGAAAGCAAAACCAAACAAAAACATGTTAAACAAAGCAAAGCAAAGCATAAAACTAGACTGACTCAAAACAATAAAGCAAAACACACAAGTAATGCAAAAAAAAAAAAAAAAAACAAGAAAGGGAGAGAGAGAAGAAGTGACAGAATCACTTGGAGCCCTTTTCCTTCCACACCTTGGAAGAACCTTTTCGTCTAGCAAATCCTTGATTCGGCGGTGAGGGAGAAGAGTTAAAACTGTTCAAGTTCAAAAGGAACATGAAAGCTTTGAGAAGATCTCCAAGAGGAGCAAAAGAGGATGGAAACTGATTATGGTTTCCCGATGCAATCATACCATTTTTCTGTTGAGTGGCTAACCACTTATAGCAATTAGGTCGAGTATGACCGGCTGCTCCACAGTGATGACATAGATGCTGCTTCTTTTGTTTAGGCTTTTGAGAGTTAGCCTTCTTAGCCCTAGGGTTTTTAGTCTCATTCTTAGCAAGTTTAGGGGGTGCTCTTAAGATAGACTTACCCTTATCTATGTTCTCACTAGCTAATTCTTTTTCAACTTTATTGTTCTCTGTTTCAACATTTTTAGCAGGAGGAACAAAACTAGTAGTACTAGTAGAAGCAATACTAGGAGAAGAGAAATCATACCCTAACCCGGTTCGATCGGAAGCAGATTTCTGAAGACTGAGCATCTCATCGAGCTTAGTGCTTAAAGTCCTTTCCAGCTGAGCTTTGACTTGGAACAGTTCTGCCTCAAGCTTCTTGACCTTCTAAGCCAAGAAGTTATTTTCAAACCTCAGTGCTCCAATAGTCTGATTGGCTTCATCAAATTTTGTGGAAAGCTCTTCACGCTCAAGCTCCACATCATTAAGCTTCTTGGTGGTCAACCTATACAACTTCTCATGCTTTTCTGAGACCTTGTATAACTTTGCATAGGCTGTGTGGATGTCATCTTGTTCATCCATCTTCTCAAACTTGGACTCCACCAATTCCTCTTCTTCATCCACATCTTCAACAATCCCCTCAGTAGGATTGACAGTGGTAATGAAGGCATTCGGATTCCGTCATCCTCATTGTCGGAATCATCCTTAGGCTGGGTGTCGCTCAATGTAGCTACAAGTGCCTTGCTTTTCCCAATGGTCTTGAGATATGTGGGGCACTCTTGTATCATGTGACCGAAGCCTTGACACCCAAAGCACTTTGGTCCTGAGGGAACAGTGTACTGACCGCCATCCCTAGCATCTTTCTTCCCCTTGTCTTGGCTTTTGAACTGAGAGGAACTAGATTGCCTATGGTCCTTGTCGAAGCCCTTCCCATTGGCATTCTTCATGAACTTCTTGAATTGCCTTGTAATGTAGGACTTCATCTTAGAATCTTCATCGTCTGAAGACTCATCAGTATCACTGCACTTGGCCTTCAATGCCATGCTCTTGCCTTTACTCGACTTACCAATTCTTGTTAAACCTAACTCATAGGTCTGAGATTACCAACCAACTTTGTCAAAAGAATCTTGTCAATGTCCTTTGATTCCTTGATCGCGGTGATCTTGGCATGGAATCTCTTGGGTAGAGATCTGAGCACCTTTCTCACAATCTTGGGTTCAGGAATGGTTTTTCCAAGATTAAAAGCTGAGTTCATTATGTCCTTGAACTTGGCATAGAACTCATCGAATGACTCATCCTCCTCCATCTTGATCTCTTCGAAGCTTGTAGTGAGCCTCTGAAGCTTCAAATCTTTGACAGCCTTGGTTCCTTCATAGGTTGTCTGGAGAATGGTCCATGCTTCCTTTGCAGTTTCAATGGAGGATATCTTCTTGAACTCCTCATTGGTGACCGCACTGAATAAGGCATTCAATGATCTGCTGTTGAAATTTGCCACCTTGATCTTAGCATCATCCCAATCGACCGGCGCTTCCTTCGGCTTGGTCCAACCTATCTCCACAGCTTGCCACACTTTCTCATCTAGAGATTGCAAGAAAGCTCTCATGCCTACTTTCTAGTATGCATAGTTAGTGCCTTCAAATAATAGAGGTATAATAAGAGATTGTCCTCTATCCATGACAAACAGGGTTCAAATGGATCACACAACAAAGATTAACCCTAATAAGAGTGTGCCTGCTCTGATAGACTGATACCACTTGATAGGCCAAAAACGTATTGACCCTTTGTGATGAATTAATTGATTAATTAGCCAAGTTTGTTAATTAATCAAATTAACATGCAAACGCGTGGTTACACAAACAAATCACCAATTAAACTAAGTATGCAGCAAAAAATAAATTAAAACGGTGATTTGTTTATGAATGGGGAAAACCTACACGGCAAAAATCTCACCGGGTGATTTTAAGGTCACCACTCCCGAGAATCCACTATTATCACAACAAACGGTTACAAGTAAAGGAATCCCAATACCTTATACCAACCTACAGTTGAACCCTTATCCCAATACCCAATTGGACTTGTTCTGTAGTGACAATCTCTCCTTGTAATGCACGGCTCCTAGTACATGACTAACCAATTGCACGGATCCCAGTACGCGACTTCAATCACCAACTAGAGAAGGTTATTGGCTGCAAAATTCTTCAGTTCATCCAAACGATGAAGATTAAGAAGATGCTTGGTCACAAAACCCTACGGTGTACAAACACAGTAGCTTCTTCACAAGAAAGATGAACTAGGATAAATTCTGTCTCCGGTCACAATTTGCTTGAACAAACTTTTTTCAACACTTGTGCAACTTGTGTCACCTTTGACGGCCCTTAAAATAATCCTTTTATATATCTAGGGTTGTGAGAAAAGAAAGCCCAAACATACAATCACGGATTGGATGAAAAACAGACTAGAAATTCTGAGTTTCATAAACCTCGACAGATACCTATCTGTCGAGCTGCTGTCGAGCCACGGGATTCAGACAGCTCTAAGTCTCGATAGATTGCTAACTATCGAGCTAGCTGTCGAGCTTTAATGAACAACACTTTCTGCACTTGAATCTTGGACAGACTTACATGTCTTTAACACTTGAACTTGAAACAAAGTTTCTTGAAGCATTAAACATATCCTAGATCTACCCAAATACAAGTAAAGTGCGTTTTGTCAAAGGATTAACCAATTACATAAAATAGTGACATATGTTCCTAACATGTGAAACACATATGTCCTAACAAACTACTAACTAGTGCATGTAAATAGAAAGTCCCCTTGCGCTAATAGAAAATACCTTGTTTTAAGTGGAGTTAGTGAAATATGGGCAAACAGATCCAAGTGAGTGTATGACTTTGAGGGACTCAAACCTGAGTCCTTCCCGTGTGAAAAAGTAAAGTATACTCTATATTTTTTTTTTTTGATGAGAAACTCTGCTTCATAATATTAAGAAGAAAAGAAAACGTTTAGTTACAAACAGAAGCATCAGAGGCAATAGCAGCTTCTAAGAAGCTGGGGGTTTCCTCAACCCAAGCCTCAAAGTCATAAACAAATTTAGCGTGCTGCGCTAACATATGTGCAGGCTTGTTGCCCGCCTTTTTAATGTGAGAGAAACAGAAACTTCGAAACAACTGAAGATGGAAAAAAATGCCCTCTAGGACATTCGCCACAGCAGGTGGGACTAAGGAGCTGCCCTTCAGGAAGTTGCTGACTTGTAAAGAATCACCCTCAAACACAATATCTTGAATCCCCATATCTCTAGCAAAGAGCACCGCAGCTTCCATCGCTTTTGCTTCAGCCTCTAGAGGTCCTAAAGGAGCATATATTCTCTAGCTCAAAGCTCCAATAACATTACCCTTATCATCCCGAAGAACCACACCTATACCAGCTGAGGAATGATCCTTGAAAACAGCCCCATCCACATTGGCTTTGAAGACGCCTGAAACAGGGGGAGCCCATTGAGGAGGGAGGGGGATATCTGATGGGGAGGGGCGGTCTTGTAGAGCTTGGTAAGCTGTAACAAAATGAATGGCTTCAGAGATCAGATTTTTTACTGTTTTTGGGGCCTCACCATGTCTGACTCCATTCCTATTCTTCCATAGATTCCACGCAATGGCCATGAAGTGAGTGAGGTTCACAGCTGATGGTCCCGATTCTTCACACAACTTCCATAAACAGTCCACAAACAAAGAGTCCCTATTCACCACCAATCCGCATGCATTCCAAACTGCTGAAGAAAGATCACAATGAAGTAATATATGGCTAGTTGTCTCGCTGCACCTGTCACATTGCTCACAAGTATCAGAATTAATCACCTGCCGTCGGCACAAATTGTATTTTGTAGGGAGGATATCCTGACAAGCTCGCCAAGCAAAATTTTTTATTTTATTTGGCACCTCAGCACCCCAAATGGTCTTCCAAAGCCGCCTCTGTCCATTAGCACCCGAAGTACTCACATGATCAGCCCTTGACATAGATTGAGCTAACCAGTAGGCACTTTTTACTGTAAATTTTCCATTAGGTGTACCAGCCCAAACCATTTTGTCCCTTGGCAGACGAATACTTAGTGGGATGCTCAGGATGGTTTCTGCCTCAAAATCTATGAATAGTTCTCTGACCAAATCAGCTCTCCAAGTGCCACGGTCTGCATCAAGGAGGATATCAACGGATTGATCTAATGGCAACAAGGTCCTGGGGGAAATTACCCGGAAGGTGGATGGAGTAGGAAGCCACTTATCCTTCCAAATCCGGATACTTTTGCCATCACCAACTTGCCAATGCATCCCTTGATTAACAATGGGCTGTGCTGCTAAAATACTACGCCAAACATATGAAGGATTCCTGCCTTTCTGAGCATTCACAAAATCAGTCTCCGGGAAGTATTTGCTTTTAAAAACCTTATAGAATAGGGAATTTGACCCTTGTTGCAACCGCCAACCTTGCTTTGCTAAAAGGGCAAGGTTAAAAGATCTCAAATCTCTAAAACCCATACCACCACTAGCCTTTGGCGTACATAAATTTCCCCAACTCATCCAAGCCATTTTACGCTCTTCATTTTTCTGTCCCCACCAGAATTTCCCCACCATACTATTTAATTCATCACAAAGGGACTTTGGAAGAAGAAAACAACTCATAGTGTGAGTTGGGATTGCCTGAACAACAGCTTTGATCAAAACCTCCCTTCCCGCCATGGACAAGAACTTTTCTTTCCAACCCGACAGCTTGCTAGCCACTCTTTCCTTAAGTTGTTGAAATGTGTTTCGCTTATTTCTTCCCACCAAGGATGGCAGACCCAGGTACTTTTCATGTTGGTGGATGATATTTGCCCCAAAGCTTTGCTTTACATATACTTTGATCTCTTCAGGTGTGTTCGGACTAAAAAATAATGAGGTTTTTTGCATGTTCACTTGCTGCCCAGTTGCCCTTTCATACATCATTAGCAATCTTTGGATTTCTTCACAATCAGCAATGGTAGCGTTACAGAAGAGTAAGCTATCATCAGCGAAGAAGAGATGAGTGATGTGTGGACTCCGCTTGCAAACCTGAAGCCCCCGAAGAGTGCCCATACTTGTTGCTTTATGTATTAGAGCTGAAAGACTTTCTGCACACAAAAGAAACAAATAGGGAGAGAGAGGGTCGCCTTGACGTAAGCCCCTAGACGGGGTAATACTCCCATGAGGAACACCATTAATGCGAATAGAGTATTTGACAGAGGTAACACAATTCATAACCATAGTAATCCATTTAGGATGAAAGCCCATCTTTCTCATAATTTGTTCTAAACAACTCCACTCGACCCTATCAAAAGCCCTACTCATGTCTAGTTTTAAGGCCATGGACCCTGTTTTCCCACTCTTCTTCTGGCTGATAGTATTCATAATCTCAAAAGCAACAAGCACATTGTCAGTAATCAACCTTTCAGATAGGAAAGCACTTTGATTTTCAGTGATAAGAGAAGGTAAAAGAGTTTTAAGCCTATTAGCAAGAACCTTAGAGGCCAGTTTATAAACAACATTAGATAGACTAATGGGTCTATATTCTGAGACTTTCGTGGGGCTCTTTACCTTAGGAATAAGAACAATATGGGTTTCATGGAAATTTTGGGGGGCAGTACCATTATTTAAAAAATCCAGCACACAAGAAACTACGCTACTTCCTACAACAGGCCAAAAATGCTGATAAAAAAGAGGGGGCATACCATCCGGTCCCGGGGACTTTAGCGGGTACATTTGGTCAAGAGCTTTTTTAACCTCAGCAACTGTAAAAACTCTGGTAAGCATTTGATTCATTTGGGGGGTCACACCCGTTTGAATTGCATCAAGGAACTCCGGACTGATACTGGGCTGGGACGTGGTGAAGAGTTTCTGATAATACCCTGTGATGATTTCTGCAATCTTATCCTCATTCTCTTGCCAAGTATCGTTCTCGTCCATGACCCCCAAAATAGTGTTACGCTGTTTTCTAGTTGTGGCCTTCTTATGGAAAAATCTTGTATTTTTGTCCCCCTCTTTTAGCCAAGGGTTACAAGACCTTTGTTTCCACATTCTCTCCTCCATATCCAACAAACGATTGACCTCTGCCCTCTGTTGGCATACCTCCAAAGTGTTCGACATCCCAACTGATCTTGCCTCTAAAGTCTGAAGCACTTCTTGCGCCTTAGCTAGCTTTTTTCCACATGGCCAAACTCCTGCCTATTCCATTTTGTCAAAGCTTCTCTACATCTGTCCATACATGAGGAGAAAATATTTCCACTGCCCATAAGTTCTCCTTCAGCCCAGGACTCCTTCACAATATCACCACATTTTCCATCCTTGAGCCACATGGCTTCGAAACGAAAAAGCTTTATAGTTTTTTTCCGTCTCACCTTCGGGTTCATTCTCAACATCAAGCAACAATGATCTGAAGCCGAGGAAGCCAAATGATAAATTCTAGCACCAGGGAACCGATTCAGCCACTCCGTTGTTGCAAAACCACGGTCAATTCTTTCCCGAATCCATCCCAAGTCCTGGCGATACATACTCCAAGTAAACCAAGAGCCCATGTAACCAATGTCCTTTAAGCCACAAGAATTGACACAGTTTCGAAAATTATTGATTTGCCTAAATGGCCTGTCCATCCCGCCTTGCTTCTCTGTAACACTGAGGACCTTATTAAAATCTCCCACACACACCCATGGGAGATTACTTGTTGCCGCAAGTTGAGATAGGCGTGCCCAAGACTCTGTCCTCCCACGGGTATCAGGATTTCCATAGAATCCCGTTAGTCTCCAAACCCCAGTGGAACCTCCAGAATCTATGAAAGCATCAATATGCCAGCGAGAAACCGTTTGTACCTCCACTTTGACATCCCGCTTCCATAGAAGAGCAAGACCACCACTCTTCCCTTCACTAGGAACAACCATGCCCTGAGTCAATCCTAAAGAGTGCTTTATATCAGACATCCGTTTCATGGCCTTCTGAGGGAGTTTGGTTTCCATAAGGAAAACCAAACTGGGAGCTTCAGCTTGCACTAACTTCTTTAGTGCGTTAACTGTACGGGGGTTCCCAAGCCCCCGACAGTTCCAGCTTAATGTATTCATTGTTTTCGGCGGGGTTGCTTAGCAACCTCCGCCGATCCGAATTGTTCTTCAAATACCTTTCCCAAGGACACTGCATCATCAAATTTCGACTTCTTTGCAAGCACCAAAACTTCCTCCCCTGTATCCTCAAATGCCTCAAATTTCCATTTTGAATCATCATGTTCATCTCCCATTATCACTTCCTCTAGGCCTGGTGATTTCTCCAGACGTTTCCAAGTCCCTTTAGAGTCCTTTTTAACACCTTCACATTTGGCAGATTTACAAATCTTTTTCGTCGTCCCGCGGACGTTCTTTTTTCCCGAGCTTAGAGTTTTGCTCATCACATCCCCAGGGCCCAAAACAAAAGCAGGAGTGGCCTTTTCCACCTCAGACAGAGGCCCATATTGAGTTGGCCCGCTTAATGAGGTCACCACAGGCCCATTTGACTTTGAAGCAGAAACAGTGGAATGTAAAGAGGAATCCGAAAATACCTCCATAGATTGAGATGCCTTTGTTACCATTCCTTCCAGCGCCGCATCAATCTCACTTATCTGCGCCTCAAAATCCACGGAAATTGAAGTTTTTTGAATTGAAGGGAGCTCCAGATTTGGTGGGATATACCTATCATGTGGCGCATTTATTCCTAAAATATCGGGATCATGATTTCTATAGTATACTCTATATTGAATATATGTATATTCTCTCTCACAGTAAATAGGCCTTACAAATGTATATCCAATATAATGTATCATTTTTCCTCCAATGTTGTGTACTCCTACATGTATTGTTGGGGATAAGATAAAAAAGGTACAACAAAAACAACACTATTTTCGTTCCTTAAAGTTGAGAGAGAGGATAATATGGGTTCTAATTGCACAAATTTATATTTGAACATAAACCTTCAAGTGGAATGTTGAATTGTGAAGTTACCAAGAAAAATTAAAGTATTAAAAACCCTTATACATAATTTTTCATGTAGAACTTGATTTTAGGGTCTTCTACAAGTGTAACACTTAGTAAAGATTACAATAAGTGCACATGAAGTTAGTTCCAAGGATGCAAGAAGAAGACGTCAGTTTAGATTGCTAGAAAAACCAATATATTGAGCCATATTAATTTACAAGTTGTTAGTTGGTTACTTTGGACTTGCAAACATTTATCTTACTTGCAAATAATTAACTCGTATATATACTCTGTAGTACATAGCATTTTTATGATCTTATCATTGAAGAAATAAGAGCATTTTTTTTACGAATAAGCACATTAGGGCCTTATCATAGTCCTTCACGCCAAACCTAAAAAGGAAGTAATCCTCGACCAACATCCAAATGTGGAGATTGATTAAATTTTAAGCTTGAAATACCAACATAGAAAATAGAAAACTATTATGACAACACTACAAGAAATCTGGGTTTAGGCGACTTTTCTAAAACGTCACTAAAAACCCAAAGAACATCGCTATAGACACAAATGGTCTACATCGACTTTTTTTTTGCATGACGTTCAAAAACATCACAATAGCGTGGTCACTATAGGTCTATTGCGGCGTTTCGAAAAATGTCACCATATGTGACTCTTTAGTGGCGTTCAAAAACTTTTCGTATATAATGTAGGAAAATGCATTTAGTGACGTTTTCAAAACGCCACAAATAATCACATATATAACAACGTTTCAAAAATGTCACAAAAGCATTTGTCTTCTTGCTTTTTAGTGATGTTTTAAAAATGTCGCTATAGGATTGATTATTTGTGGCGTTTTAAAGGCGTTGCTAAAAAGGATTTCCTCTTACTTTTTAGCGACGTTTTTAAAACGTCACAAAAACCTACTCATTATTATTTTTTTAGATATTAAAAATGCTATATAAACCTGTTTACAATTCAACAATAACTAACACAAGCTTGTAATAGATCAAATATACCTATTGAACATCAATATTCCACAATAACACATTAACCATAGATTCAAAATATATATATGTTTAATACCAATATATGTATCATCTTGAATTGAACAAAACGCTTGTCTACCTACAAAAAAAAAAAAAAAAAAAAAAAAAAAAAAAAAAAACACCACCTAAACTATGACAATATTAAATATAGTACAATAGTTCCAAAATAAATGTGGTTGTAACAAAACACTTGTCTGCCTATACCAAAAAAAAACAACCACCCAAACTATGGCAATATTATAAACAAAGTACAATAGTTCCAAAATAATTGTGGTTGTTCAAAACAACTATGTAATAGCTCATGGAGTCCTTAAAACACTGCATGTACCGCTATATGCTAGTTTCTTGATGGGATGAAGCCTGTGATCTATAAGAAGTTGGAGATTGATGATCTAAACCGAAACCACACTGAATACAAATTAAGAGTATCTAATAAGTTCATAAAAAAATCATTTCGAGTAACAAAATAATAGTTGCTATATTTAAAAAATTTAAACACCAAATATATTCTTAAAACATTAAAATTTAATACCCGACTAGCTTCTGAAGAATGATTTTGCTGATTTTGCACTAGTTGCATCAATTGGGTCACTCGCTCCTCCAAGTTTTCATAACCATTCACTTTCTCCGTAAAAAAAGCCACTTGATTCTTCAATTGAGTCACTTCAGCATCCCTTTCTTGGCTTCTTACTTGAGTGATTATAGGAGTTCTCTTGGCAGGATGGATATTTGGGGTTGGGCCAAATCCCACAGCCCGAACACGACCATTGCGCTCATTACCAAACACTTGAGCATATACATCATCTGGTGCCTATGCAATACTTCCAGTAAGGTCGGATGACTGCACACGATTTAAGGACTCACTCAACAGTTCGTTGATTTTTTCCTAATATTCAAAAGTTGAACACAATAACACATTAGAAATTAACAATGTTAATAGATTCAATATTACACTTAGCAAATCATGATATTACTTACAATGTTGCTTTTTGCTTCGGTGTTAACAGGAGTACCATTTTTACGAAGATGAAGTTTTACATATACATCTGCACGCTCTACAGGATGCCCAAGCGTTGTTACCTAAATTATGGTCATTACATTTATTTAATTAGGAATAATGGTTTCATACAAACTTAAGAACAATCTAATAAGTCATTTACAAGATAATTATTGAGTCATTACCATTTCTTCTGCGTACAAAGCAAAGTTTTTTGAACCACCAGTATGTACATTTTTTTGCTTGGAACGATTGTTCTTGTTTACCAAAGCAAGATCCTACGTACAAAAAAAATACATATTTAAACAAAGTATTATTTGAATATATTTTTCATGGTAGATATTCAATGTAAAATAAGGATATCCATATGAATGTTCTTGTTTTGATGATGATGTAGAACAATTAAAGCATATCAATATAAAATAATACCCTTGTTTTTGGTAAGTTCCAATACTGAACAAGGGCTTCATAATCTTCAAGAATTACATTTGGTGGTACTTGTGCTCTATTTCCTCTTCCTAGGAAATACTTCTTTTCAAACTTGACTTGTGGCTCCTCCAAGATTTCGCAATTGTGGACAATGTCCTATTCTTCATTACCTCCAACCTAGTAGGTTCTTCAAGATAATTTAAGATTACAAAAACTTGAAATTTAAACCTTTGATTGATGACATAAGTATTGATCTTTGATCTACTTAAATTTTGCAAGCATGAAGGATATAATAAGAAAACGCAATCTAATAATGAATTTGTCAAAATTCATGTACAATAAAAAAAAGAGTTTGAAGTGGTTCTTTCCAAATTAGTTTAAAGAAAAACTTTGTTCAATAAATGTTAACACACACTACTATACCACTCCCTCAAAAATTCCAAATTTAATTAAAAAAAAAAATTAAACCCAAAATTTGCAGAAAAACAGGAACTCCAAGTCCAAGAAGTTTTTGGAGATTTGTAAATAGGAACTCCAGGTAATCGAGACTTAGAAAAATGGCCAACATCAACAAGGAGAAGGATGGCTTAAGCATTAGTAGGAAAAAAAAATGAAATAGAATGGCCTTTGTTTCACTTTCACACTAGCCATGCGAATCTAACTATCCCATCCTAGATAATTTTTATTTTTATTTTAAAATAACATTTAAACACGCTAAAAAAAAAAAGCAACAAAAATCCAAAGATAACGGAAAGTGGGTTTGATGAAGAATTATATATCAGACAATGTTTTGGTTGCCATTTGCTAAGGAGAAGAAAGTGGTAGACAACCAGAGATGGAGGGAGGGGCTTTGGGTTTGTGCTTTCAGGTGAGGCATTAAGCACAACCACCCAGTTTTGTCTGGTTTCTCAGTGGTACTTCCAGATTATGACGGTTATTTCGGGTTTTGATTTCTGAAGATTTGGAGCCTGTTTAGTTTTGTTGTTTAAATAGCACAACACGTATTTGCACAATACTTTTTAACCCATACATATTTTCACAACATTTAAATAACGTTACTTTTTTTTTGATAATCATTTAAATAACGTTACCACATTACCAAACCGCTCTTGGTTTGATATTTGTGAGGGAGTGATTGTGTTTGTTAAGTTTATTGTTGTAATGTGTAAAAATATGAGGTGGCATCATGTCATTGGAGGGTGTAAATAGTCCCTTTTGATCCAGGTCAATTTAATATATATATATATATATATATATATGTATGTATGTATGTATGTATTACACCAAATAATAAATCAAAGAGAAATAGACTAGGCATCATGATAGTAAATATTAAGCCCAATAATGCAGGATGCATTAAAACTAAAAGTATAAAACCCATCTACCTACATACAGTTTTACATGGAGAATGAAAGAAAAGATGAACAATCATATATAAATTGTACTGACTTATTTATTGATAGAAAATCAATATTATGAATGAACAATTCAATTTGTTGATTAAAAAAAAAAACATCTTTGTTTAAATAGGAATTTCATCATCAGCAGCTTTAAGAATTTTCTCGAAGGCATTTTCCACGCATGACTTGAATCTTTGGGGATCCATGAATCCTTTCTCCATTACGGCGCTAATCCTCAGGTTTCCCATATAACTTACTATTGTTATAATAAGGCTCTGCAAATCCATTTAAAAAAAAAAAAAAAAAAAATGTTACAGTGGGTCATAAAATATGATGAATCTAATTGAAAGCAAGGTGTTCTATAATTATTCGTAAAGCTGATTGAATTTGAGGAACTTTTTCACATTAAATCATAAATCATGCTTGTTAATTTGTTCTATACTTTCCGTTGTAAAGACAAAAAAAAGAAAAAAAGAAAAAAGAAAAGAAAAAAGTGAACACCAAAGATCTGAGAACAAGTGTAACAAAATCATCATGTGATTGCTTCTAATAAGTAGAAAGTTACAAATATCATTCTGTGACTTCGAAAAACAAAATCATTTTTAAGACTTGAAAAAAAAAAAAAAAAAAAAAACCAATGAAAGAAAAGCACATGCCCTCTCTGTTTTATGAGGCAAACATGTCACATTTATACTTCGATATTTACGAGATGGATTATAAAAATTAAAAAAAAAAAAGCTACAAGAAGGTGGAATTTGGAAATTTATTTTTATCGAAAATATTTATAAAAGATATTTATTTGTTTAAGGCAAACTAGGTGGTATATACAATAGATGAGTGCTATTTTCATAATATTTTTACAAAAAATTATAGATGATAAGCTGTTATTAGTTCTAATTTGAATCTACAACTTAAATTTTTTTTTCCACTCATAACAACCAATAGCAACTCACCACCTAAAATTTGTTGTAAAAATATTATGAAAATGTTATAGAAATAGCATTTCTCTATATAATTGTTAGGACATATGTGATTCACTTGTTAGAAACATATGTCACTATTTTATGTAATTGGCTAATCCTTTGACAAAACGCACTTTTCTTGTAATTGGGTAGATCTAGGATGTGTTTAATGCTTCAAGAAACCTTGTTTCAAGTTCAAGTGTTAAAGTCATGCAAGTCTGTCCAAGATTCAAGTGCAGAAAGTGTTGTTTATTAAAACTTGACAGCTAGCTCGACAGCTAGCCATCTATCAAGCCTTGAAGAGCTGTTGAAGCCCGTGGCTTGATTGCAGCTCGACAGATAGGGTATTTGTCGAGGTTTATGGAATTCATTTTTTCAGGACTGTTTTCATCCAATCCGTGATTGTATGTTTGGGCTTTCTTTTCTCACAACCCTAGACATATAAAATGGTTATTTTAAGGGCCGTCAAAGGTAACACAAGTTGCACAAGTGTTGAGCAAAGTTTGTTCAAGAAAATTGTGACCGAAGACAGAATTTGCCTTACTTTATCTTTCTTGTGAAGAAGCTACTGTGTTTGTACACCGTAGGGTTTTGTGACCAAGCATCTTCTCGATCTTCATCATGTGATGAACTGAAAAATCAGCCAATAACCTTCTCTAGTTGGTGATTGAAGTCGCGTACTGGGGTCCGCGCAATTGGTTAGTCACATACTGGGAGCTGTGCATTGAAAAGGAGAGATTGTCACTATAGAACAAGTCCAATTGGGTATTGGGGTAAGGGTTCAACTGTAGGTTGCTATAAGGTACTGAGATTCCTTTACTTGTAACTGCTTGTTGTGATAATAGTGGATTCTCGGGAGTAGTTACCTTAAAATCACCCGGTGGGGTTTTTGCCATGTAGGTTTTCCCCATTCGTAAACAAATCACCGTGTCAATTTAATTTCCGTTGCATACTTAGTTTAATTGGAAATTTGTTTGTGCTACCATGCGTATTGCATGCTAATTTGATTATTTAATTAAATTTGGCTAATTAATCAATTAATTCATCACAAGGGGTCAATACGTTTTTGGCCTATCAATAATCACAATTTTAATTTTACATTTTTACCTGAGGTCCACCTATAAGCATGAAGTATAGACCTTTAATCGGATGATTATCCAAAGACACCTGTTCCACTGGCCCGATCACATTCGAAATTGACAAACTGGAGTTCCTTAGTGTCCCATGGACGAATCTAGCGGCTGCCTGCAGTAGTATAAGAACGCTGAAAAGATCTTATAGAGTACGTATTCAAAAATAAATTCAACTACTTTAGAATCGTGTATATGCAAATGTAAGATTAAAAAAAAAAAACACTTTATCACCCCCCACCCCCCACGCACATATATATAATAAATAACGGTTGTTTATAGTATTATGTAAAAAGTTGATTATTTTGAATTATTTTTAACTAGACAAACAAATGAATTGGAAATCATAATTTTTCAAATTCTCTCTTTTTCTAATTTTAGATATGTGATTGAGTTTCTTAAAGTTCATTTATATTGAACTTATTGTATTCTGCACTAAATAATTAACTTGGCATAAAAATTAAAAAGTTTAGATTAGACACATGACACAAAATTAAATTCTAATTGAAATTCTAATTGGATTTTCTCTTAATTTTGGCTATATGTATATAATATTTTTTTTTTCAATATTTTTTTAAGACAAAAATTGTATAACATTAAAATAAAATTACATTTTACCAATATAAACTATACCCCTATTTACATTTATGACTCTAAATTTTCAAAATGCATGATTACCATCCTAAATGGTTAAATTTAAACCCTATCGTCTATTGGACTATTAAATTAGACCGAAAAACATGTCAAGTGTGAGTCATGTGAACTTTGCATACATGGCATCAAATAAACATACCAAATTTCCCCTCTTTAATCATTTACAATAAAATTATTTAACAAATTTAACTCTTATTTTGCCACATAAATTTTGTTTTAAAGGGATTAAAGAGGGTCAATTTGATTTGTTCACGTGGTGCCACGTATGCAGGAATTACACGAGTTGCACGTGACATAGCGAAACACAAGTTATAGTTTAAGATATAGTCATGTATTCTAAAAGTTCATGGTGATAAATTGTAATTACTCTAATATTGATTAATATTAGGTGGCTTTGCAATGTGAAGAAATTGCTTCAAAAAAATTAAATAACTTTTGGATATCAAAACAGAGGCACCAATCCAAGATTATGTGGCTTGCTTATAAGGTATATACTTTATACCGAATACAATCCCCTTTCACCCCCCCCCCCCCCCCTTTTCTACCCATTTTTATTCAAGAAAATAAAAACTAATTGACATTTTTAGTAATGTGATACAAAAGCATGATATTAATATCAAATGTTATAAGCAACAAGTATTAACTATTAACTATTAAACTAAGTATGCCAAGAATTCTGTCGCTCAATATATATATATATATATATATAAAAGTAGGGCTTTTTAAATTAAAAAAAAAAAAAAAAGAGAGAAAAGAAAAAAAAAAGAACCAACATAATTGATTTGAAAATTATCAAATGATTGAAGGTAGAAATAGCAAAAAAGAAAGAGAAAAAAAAAAAAAAAAAGAACCAACATAATTGTTTTGAAAATTATCAAATGATTGAAGGTAGAAATAGTGAATTATTGGTGATGAATAAGATCATGAATATACCTCAGGACCTCTAAGTTTCTTCATAATCTCCAAAACCCTACCAGTGAGATAAACACCCAATGAACTTTTCTTCTTCTTGATTATCTTGCTTGCTGCCGAAACAAAGTCAAGTGGGTTTGGAAATTTATGGTCCTTAATCTCTGGCATTGGTACATGCAAGAAGGCGAATTGGTTCCCCCATTGCACCTTTGAGTTAGGTTTAAGCATCTCCTCAATTGACTTGTAGCCACTCATTATTCTAGTGTTGAACAATACCAATGCTGTGGAATGTGATTTAGTTGATTTATTGCTAATCTGTTGCATGTATAACCGGGTGCCAAGGAAAATTATTCCAGCAATTACATCATTTACTGTCTGCACTCGAGAAAATAAAATTTGGTTGAACAATAATTTTACTATAATTTTGAAAATTAATTGTGCATTTTCTATAGATTTTTATAACAAATTAATCGTCACACTTATTAAAAAATGTAATAAAAATTAACAAAATTCATTGTATCACAAAAAATAATTACATTAAAAAACTAAGTCTGTAAATATTTCAACAAACTATATGATGATCAAGAATAATAAATTTGCACGATATATACAAAATGATATCCGCATAAGGTTTTTTTTTTAGTCAAATAAATTCATAAGAGAACAAAGTAATATCAAACTTTTGCGCCTAATGATGCAAATGATCACAAGCTTGACACCAATCTGCGGACACCTAAGAAATAAAGTATAAAGACCTTGAAGGCTACCAAAAGTAAACTGGTGAAAGACGTGTATATTTTGATTAGGCTTACTAGTAGTTATCATACCTTTCTTTCATAGTTTGCCTTCTATTTAATCTCTTTGTGTGAAAGATTTTCTCCATGATTTACTTAGGATTTGAAATTTGAACATTGGCATGTTATTTGGCTTAATGGATGATATAGCATTGTGATGATTTGATATGAGAATTTTGGCAATCATGACACATATTAGTTGCCTCTAATTCCTAGACCTAACACAACATAAATTCACAATGCCCTAATTTGTCTATGATCTCATAGTTGGCCCATTATAATCTGCATTTTTTTTTAATAAATCATGTGTGAGGTAGTAGGAAAATTTAAGAGTGTTGTAAAATTGTTGTGACCCTAGAAGGACTCTTAAATTTATATTAAATTTTTTTATTTGTAATGAGAGGCTTTTAAACAGTGTCGTAGCATTGCCAAACAGAATAATGTTTCACTTTTTAAGTTATACGTGGCAGAATTTTAGATGGGCAGTTTTCCTATGTGGCAGCACGACCTTAATTGTAAGAAAAAGCTTCTACTATTATATATAGTATTATAAGGTTGAATTTAATCAACCATCTTGTTGGCTTTATTCCATGCCAAATTTGCTTGTAATTCAGCATTTAGAAACCGTGTATTTAGGTGGAAATCATGTAAGGGTAGTGTGTGAGAGAGTGTGAAGAAAAGCTCAAGTTTGTGCACTCAGCAAGTGGCTTGCAACTGGATCTCACGGCTTGCTCGCGGCTTGCAAGTCGCCAAAAGTGGCACACGCGTGGAGCATGCAGAAGAGCTGAACAGTCACGCTAGCTGGAGCACTACAGGACAAAAAGTCTAGACTGGTCCTTCAGTTAGTTCGCGGCTTGAACTCGCGACTCAGTCAAGTCGCCGAGTTCAAGCCGCGAGGCCAAGTCGCCAGTCCACTCTGTTTTGAAAAACTGACTCTTCGCATTCTAGTCTCACCCCAGTATAAATACCCCTTATATCCACAAAATGTAGAGAGCTTCCAGAGAGAATTTTGAGAGAGAAACCCTAGAGAAAAATAAGATTGACTCATCCACAATCTTTACATAGTGACTCTTCAAATTCCTCTACTCTCACCCTCTCCATTGTTACATCCTTGAGAGGTTCATTACCCAAATCCTTTTCTCACCATACCCATATCTGTGAGAAGGCTTTTTGATGCTTTGTGAAGTAGTTAGGAAGGGACCAATGGATATTGGTTGATGCTATAGCTAATAGCAGAATCCGATAAGCTAAAGAAGACAAAGGTTCGGCGTAACCTCGTTGGAGCAAGAAGCTTGGAGGGCTTAGGTACACTGGGTAGATTAGGCTTGGAGAGTCTTCTGTTGTTCATGTATCCTAACTTCATTCTTTAGTGGATTATTGACCGCTTGGAGGGTGGCGGAGAGGTTTTACGCCGAGGGTTTCTGTTTCCTCTTCGATAACACATCATTGTGTTGTCCTTGTGTTTGCATCTCTCTTCCCTTTATCTTTTCCATTTAATTTCTGTTGTGGGTGTGATTTTATTTGGTTTAGATTGTTTATCAATTCTGTTATAAGCTTATGTTCATTTTCTGCACGTACATTGTTTGATATTAAGCTTGAATTGGTAATTTGTGAATTAGGGGTCTAAACTTTCATAGTGTTTTATACGCTAATTGAACTTTCAAGTATATTAAATACTTTGTTAACAGATCGGGTCAAAATTGGGTACAAAGTTAGAATTAGATCTGACTAAAACAGTTTATTGTTCCTATTATCCATACCTATCTATTCTTTGTGTGTAGGTGAAGATGGGTTAACAGGTCTAATTTTCCCAATCAACCCTTATATATATTGCTTCCGATTTAAAGGCGTCATTGTCAACATATTGTCAAGAAGGTGAAGATGGCATGGTGGCTAAAAGGGTAATTACTATTTTCAATAATTTGGATGCTAAAACTAGGGTTGTAGGAGAACTAAACCTAGGAATTTTGGATAAGTATATTTTTGGGGCAATGCCACCTTCGAACTTTCTCCCTTGCTCACATAATTTATTAGACATAGAAAAGTTGGACCCAACTCAAAGTTGAAATTTTTGAACTAAAGTAAAAACAGGTTGACTTGTGACCCGACCTTTTTTATGGATTGGTTTGGGTCAACTCGTTTCACCTGTGGCTCGACCCTTTTTTAAAACAAATTTATTATTATTATTTTTAATATCACGTGACCTCAAACATCTAGTGTTTAAAACCATTGGCCCTTGAATACATATGCATGGTAGGGCAAAAAGGGGTGCTTATTAGCTGATAATGTTTAATGCTACTGCAAGTGTGTGTGCATATAATATATGTTATATGTAGACTATAAATAGTGATATAGGGCAAGGTACATATATGAAATAAGAGGATTAGTGATGCTATCTTGATTGATAAATTTGGTACATATGAAAAAAGGAAAATTATTAAATACTCTGAGAGTACCATAAATGCGTACTCCCCCCTTTCACATTAATTATGAGTCCTAATTAACCATAAATTTAATTAGTGAAACCTACAGTTATGTGAGAGGAGGAGTACACATTTATGGTACTCTGGGAATACTTAATAATTACCCATGAAAGAAGCAGAAAGGTAATGAATTTTTTTTTCCCCAATTTTGTAATATCTAACTCATAACATCTTCGATCTTCCAAATGAGACATCATTTATTAGTAATGAGATACACATCATGAAATAAGAGGATTAGTGATGCTATCTTAATTGATAAATTTGGTGCATATTAAAGAAGCAGAAAGGTAATGAAAAATTTCTTCAATTTTGTAATATCTAACTCATAACATGTGTGATCTTCCAAATGAGACATCATTTATTAGTAATGAGAGATGCATTATGAAATTAATTTTTTATTTTAATTTTTTATGGTGATGACATCATGATATCATTAGTGAATGGTGAACTTTGAATTGTTTAAATTCAAGAATCATTTTATTTTTTAAATGTTTTTTTAAGTATTTTATTATTTTTGTTCATTTATTTATTTGTTTTATAAAAAATAAGGGTCAACCCAACCTGCTTACAACCCATTAAGGATAACCTGTTTTGACCTGAATCTAATTAAGCTGACTCATTTGCCTTGACTATAATTTATTATGGTGGACAATAAGGGGATTTTATTTAATGAAAGAGTACTATTGTTTTTGGACCAACAAATGAGAATAAGCTAGGGGGCCGAAATAATCTCTTTCTAAACCTTGGGCCACAGAGAGTGGAAGACTAGAGATGGGTACCGATCCAGTTAAATTAAAAAACAGACCAATGGGTCACGAGATGGGCAGGAGCATCAAATTCTTTAATAAAAGGAAAAAGAGAACTTATCAAAAGTATCAAAAGAGTTTAAGGTGAGTTCAATATTAGCAATTTAAGCTTTATAGTATGTTAAGATTTGGTAATTATTAAATAAGTTTGATTTTTTATGAGCTATTTGGTTAATTTTTTTCTTTCAAATCTTTATACACAAAAATAAGAATTACGATTAAATTTTTTTACCCATTCATTAATATTTATACGAATGCTTGGTTATTAAGTTACATGTAAACAACTATGGACCCTTAGCATGATAATCACTCTACAAGTACAAAGTTCCTATGAGGTGAAGGGGCAAAGGCCAAGGTTCATGTCTTATATGTAATTTATCACATATTATGTAATAAATCACATATGTGATTTATTTTTCCTTAAAATAATCATATATGTGATTTATTTTTAACTAAAGGAATAAAATAAAAAAAGCAAGTTTATCCATATTATTATCATGCTGAGAAATTTAAATAAACATTTCTTTTTATATATATACTAGTCTCATCATACGCGCATGAGTTTTTTTTTTTTTTTTTTTTGGTTTAGTGTCATAATTTTCCATGTATAACCGAATTTTCTATAATACTTTTCATGTAATTCACACATCACAAAATGTCATAGAGTTACAAATTCACAATATATATAGTTGATAAAGTACTATGCATAATATAATTCAACTGCGTAGTATATAAATTTTGTTTATAGGCTTACCAAATTTGAGAAAAATGTTTGACTATTGAGAAGAATTCAGTATATTAAATAGAGAGTGCGGAACAAGATAGTGTCAATTAGAAATAGGATGAAAGAATAAAGAAGAAACTGAAGAAATATTGTGAGTTTTCAGTTAGAGGGATATAATGTTATAAGAATTTTTCCTTATGCATTCCACTATGCTGAGAAAGGGAAGAGAGGAACAAATGAAATAGAAAGTTTTTTAGGAAGTTGCAATTGGTTTCTCCGTGGGTTATTTATTTATTTATATTTTTTTTGAAGTGATGCGGGTAGTTTTTCTTTTTATAGAATGTGAGATAGTCGTAATTTTTGATAGAAGCATGGGGTCTTTTTTTATAGGACACGGGGTAGGGTTTTTTTTTTTTTTTTTTGATTGATAGGAGTGTGAGGTATTTTTTTTTTATTTTTTTATTTTAATTTATGGAACATAGGGTAGCTTTTTTTTAGGAATTTGGGGTAATTATCTTGTAGGGAGTTTTTACTCTGTAAGTTTTTTATTTTTAATTTTGGGTTTGGCTTACCTTCAGTATTTTTTTTAACTGGACATATTATTTTGTTTTAAATATACAATGGCAAGTGGTAATGGGTTTTAATTTCCAACTTTTATTTAGTTAGTAGATGATGTGACAGTCTTTTATTAAAACAAAAAGGATATTCATTTTAAAAAAGTATTGGGGGTAAACCAAACCCTTTAATTTGTCTATTTGCAATTTTAATCTCATTTCTTATGTTTTAGGAATAATGATAAATTAATTAAATTAAGGATATTTTTGGAAGTAAAAAAGGTAATACCTAACTTTTCAAATCTTCTTAATATATTGTGATATACACACGTCAATAGTAAAAAGAGAAAGTTTTTTTAATTATTTAAATATTAAATAAAATTTCAGATGAAAAGTATAGAATACATTCAACAAACATATCAATGATGTTTGGATAATACTAGAGATACAGATTATTTTAATTTTTTTTTTAAATGCTGATGTGGTGAGTAATTATTGGTAAATGAAAAAATGATATTAATGATGGGCCAAGATGAAAACTAATAAAAGGTTGGCTACATTAACATTTTGTAAAAATGTTGTAAAATAGTTTGTGATTGTAGCATTACTCTTAATGTTTTAGCAAAAATGCTTTCATCCTATGATCACATTTAATAGGCATATTAGGTCATTAGTTTCTAGAAAAACGATATGAAATTGAAATCATTAGCTAATTTGTAATAAAATATGCTGATCATACCACTCCAAGCTTGGCCTTAATGTGTTTGATACAATTCCATAGAGAATATCATGTTTGATACCACGATTGGCTGATATTCGACTCCTTCAGCCCCAGACCTTATCGGTGTTCGATCATCTTCGACCAATGTACTCTTTAACATGCTCCAACCAAAATCAGATACAGAGTTAAAGATGAAGGAACAAAGTTGAGACACTCTCCCACAAACACTTTCTCTGCCACTTTCTGGCTCTGAGCGTTGGTGAGAAGGAAATGTTAAGGGAAGAGAAGGATTATCAGCCCTTTGAAGACAAGAAAGAAGTGCACCCATGAGAGAGTAGCCATCACCAAGCGCATGGTGAAGCTTGAATATGATAGTACCAGCTGCATTGCTTGTTGGATATTTAACTATGTGAATTTCCCATAGTGGTTTGTTTTGTGAAAAATGCTCCATTGCAATGTTTGATATATAATCTTCAAGATATTCATCATATGATGTGGGTAACAAGCCAGTAGGGAAAACAGGAAAATTAACGTGCTCTTCAAGCTTCACCTCAACCCTTTTCCATTGTTTCTCACCTTTTCTATCCTTAACCTGTTCACAAATTCTCACTACTTAGTGCCAGTTTTAAAGGGATTAATGTAAGAACCTTAAGAAGCAGCATCTGAATACCGATTTAACCTTCCATGCATTTATGTTTGTGTATTTCATAAAAGAGGAAAAAGAAGACAGAATCATATTTTTTTCCAAGAAAAACAATATTGAGAAAAGTAGATAACATCACCATGATGGAGGAGAAGCGTGTATTGATGGGCAGGAACACATCATTGAGCAATGATATGGCACGCGCTTCGTTGGTTTCAATTGGTACCTCACTTTGCATGACACCAATAATAGATATTGACAGCACAGAGCTGTTGAAGTATTGTGCATTAGGACTCGCAGGCTCTAATCCTTCCGTTAGCTCCATTTTAATTTGACAACAGTTTAGTCGCAGATTTGTGGCGTTAAAAGATTAGCTAGAATGTTATATTTATATTAGAAATTTAGAGCACTGACGATAAGTTCCTACAGAAAATAACTTGAAAAAGTGTTTGGCTAAATTACAATTTAATCTTTATATTTCAGTAGTGATTTGAAATTAGGAAAATTCTTATTTTATATTGTGTAAATTTATACGGTAGACCTATCACTTTTTCTACACTACTTATAATTTGTCACGTGAATATCTATAATTAATAAAAGCTGTAATTTTTTATGTGGTCTTAGAATTTTTAAGAAATATAATAAAGAATAGAAGAAATTTATATTGAAGTTACATCCAACTACCGGATAGAGAAATATAATGAAGAACAGAAGAAATTTATATTGAAGTTACATCCTACCATCGGATAGGGTTATCGGTGATAATATTGTTGAGGTGGTTCCCTTCCTATCATTAGACCCTCCTCCCTCCTTGTCGTTCATGGGCGGCTCTAGGTGCAGCCCAGGAGGTTCAAATGAACCCCCTGAGCTGGGCCCAAAAACAAAAAAATTGTATATAATTTTTTTTAATTTGATCCTCCTAAAATAAATTTTGAACCCCCTAAACTTAAATTTTTTTTAAGCCTAACTTAAATGAATTTGGATATGATCATCTTGACAATATCTTGGTCTTTTTAAACCAAAAAAAAAAAAAAAAAAATCCCAATAACAAACCAATATGATCTAAAATATGGGGAAAAAAATAGTAAGCCTAACAACGAAAGTATAAATTATTTTATCTTAAATCTAAAAAAAATCATTTACATCTTAACAAATTTGAAATAAACTAATACATAAAAGTTTATTGTATTTAGATCTCACTTGGAGTTCACTTAACAACAATAATTCATATGTTGATTGTATTTAAAAACAATAGATGATTTCTAAGATTTAATCTTAGCAACAATAATTATTATCTTCATCATATTAATAAACAATATGTAATGAACTTATAGTTTATCTTATATGAGGTACGCTATGTTCATAATACGCTCATAATAAAGTCTAATTGGCAAATTGTTACTAGTTGTTACTAATGAGAAAAAAAAATAATTTCAGTAGTGAGTTTAAATTAGAATTAATAATAACTTATAACCTAAAATTTGTTGAAAAAGTGTTGTGAAAATGTTTTAGATGTAGCACTTCTCATCTTTTATTCTCTTGCTAGTACTTATTATGAAAAATTTTGTAATAAAGAAATCATGTAGGCCGCAAGATTCACTTTTTTTTTATACCTAAAATATATCTTCTTACTGACCCCCCTAAAAATATATCCTAGAGCCGCCATTGTTGTCGTTATAAGAAGCCGATAGATAGAAACTGTTCAGTACTCTTGAAGGACAACATCATTAATGTTCAGCAGTGCTCCATTCCAATAATAGCGGTGCTCCATTCTCCATTCCAATAATATTATACCATGTGTCAAAATTAATTTACTAAGCATCCTAGTCACCTAAGAATTAAAGAAACAAGTACTTGCTTGCAGTTCGCCTACAGCAAACCATTGCGATGTGTGGGCTATCCATCAATTGTGGGTGTGGGGTGCCCTTTAACTAGGGGCATGTTGAATATTGACTCCACATAGTGGACAAATCAGCATATTAACACCACATCCCATCTAGGTAATCCTAACGTACATTCAACCACTTTAATGTCCTAACTTGGTTACAAGCAGTTCTGAATTCTGATTGACAAAACGTTGTCTTCACCCGCGATATTCCTTAATCATTTTTTGATCAATGCCTTCAGTTAATAGTAGCAGAGTCATCAAGAATGAACAGCCCTGATTAATTTTTTCAGTAGGAATATCGCAGTCATCCAAGAGGGAAAAGTAGTACACGAGAATGCTCAAAAGATTCACGAGAGAAAGCACTGGACCCAATTCAGATTTCTCATATCTGGGTATGACCGAGAAGGACCTGTTTAGAAGGTTGGATTTTTAACAATTGGGATTTTTGGATTGGGTAGCATGGGTAAAACCACACTAGTGTAAGAGATATTTAACAGCCAAAGAGAGCAGAGGCGTTTCTGATACTGGTATGGATTTCAATAGGAAGATAAAGATCTACTAGGTAAGATTATGATGAGTTTGGTCACATAGATGTGTTGCCCAATAATTTTGACATCTTAAAGTTTCTACAAAATCTTAAAAGTTTTATTTTAATCTTTACAGAGTACGTCCTATTATTGGATCTGCCACAATCACTGAGGTTCGAATAAAATTTCAGGTTTCAATGGACATCACCGGTGATGGAGTTATAGTGAGATTTTTTTTTTTTTTTCCAAATTACTAGGATGCTTTGTTAATTAATTTTGGCACATGGTAGAATATTAATTGAAATGGAGGACCACTGGATATTGATGACATGGTCCTTCAAGAGGACTGAATAACACCGAAATTTCAGCTTTTATTTTTTATTTTTGTTGAATACACCGAAATTTCAATTTGGACAATAATAATGAAGATAAATGAGAAAAGAGAGAAATAGCTTTACAATTATAGAGGTGGTCTTATATAATGATTTAAGGAAAATTGCTAATCAAGTTTATGTTTATAATCCAAAAGAACTAGTCAAATTGCAATTAGGGTTCCTTGTAATCATTCATAAATCCAAGATTCACCTAATAAATATTACCTATATAGAACTTAGAATATACCTACACAACAAACTCAAATAATCCAATCCGTACAATTTAAGATATCACATCTTAAATGCCTTTATTTTTAATTTGTCAAGATTACTATAACTTAACTAGCGCTTCCTAGTGTTTTGCATAAAGATGTAAATGGTTCAAATCTTTCCACCCTAACTATCGAATTAAAAAAAAAAAAAAAACAGTATTTGTTTTTATATAAAAAAATAAATTCTATCTATTTGGGAATTATTTAAAGACAAAACTAAGTTCATATCAAAGCTACAATACAATGTCTAACTATTTTAGAAAAATAAATAGTTTGTTTGTTTTTTTAAGAAAATTATTTTCCTCTGTTATTCACTTTTCTTTTCCTTTCTTCACATATTTTCTCTCTTTACAACTTTTTTTTTTTCTCTTTTTCTTCTATATCATTATATATTAGTGGTAATTTTATCCAGCAATGTGTGCTTGGACATGAATTAAAGCATAGTTATGCCTAAGAAAACTAAAATTAAATTTTTTTTACATAAGCATATAAGATAAAATATTATTCATAAAAAATGTTTAAAAAAAAAAAATTTGTTCCCAAACATACATAATAGTTTGCTAGTTTCAAATTAGATTCAATATTTTTTAAAATTTATTCAATTTAAATGTTGGATTATTTTATTTTTTTTGGGTTTGAAATCAAGATTTGATTTTTTTTGGTTCAATTGAATGGCCTAAATTGAAACAATTTAAAATTAGGCAAATTATAATAACCTTGTTTGAAGTTTTATGAAATAACACTCACACCCCATCCCACCCCCCCCCCCCCCCCCCCCCCCCTTTTATGAAATGACACTCCCCCCTCCTCCTTCTCCAAAAAAGAAGTTAGGAAATGACATTTCATCTATTGAGATTTGTATAAATGCAATAGATAAGTTCATGCATTCTCAAACTATACTACTTAAAAAAGTGGAATATTTCTTTAGAAAAGTGAGGTGTGAGCGGGTATGGATTTGTCAAAAGCATTTATAAAAAGCTCAAGGGTGGAAGTATCATTTCTGGAAATGTTTAGGAGGAGTGTCATTTTATGAAATCTCAAGCGAGATTGGGGTAATTTATTCTATAAAATTTCATGGTTCAATTTGAAATTAACAAAACTATAATATTTAATTTTAAACCATTTTAAAGTTCATGGTTTAATTTTAAACTTCTCAAATTGTAGGGTTGATTTTCTCACATATTCCTTTGTACTCACATCTCTTTTATTCTTTCGGGTCACATCATCACCATTGCATAAATAATTTTCTTTTGTGATTCAGTAAACTTGAACAACAAACATGTATTTTAATTTTTCAATAAAATTTGTAACCAATACGTATTGAAAAAAGTTTAAGCAATATAGATTTCCAGGTTGTGGTTTTTGATCATATATTTTAATTTTCATAAATTTTTTATCCAAAACGGATTTTCATGTTGTTGTGATTAGTCATTATCCATATTGTTTATTTTTACAAATTTACTTGTAGCCTTCACTCAATGAAAAGGCGGAAAAATTTGTGTGCTTGGTGATAACACATAATTTAATGGGACTAGAACCAGTTTTGACGCAAGGATATTAGCTTGTAAAATTTGAAAACTCGTTTGATATCAGTTGCGATTTGTCCAACATTATATTAGATGCATATATAAGAACATTTTATTAACCTATTTCATTCAAGTGATCTGACTAACCTTTTGTATGCATTCACTGACTCGTAAAGAAAGGGTGACTTGAATTTTTTTGAGGAAAGGGTGACTTGAATTTGATGCTTGCAAAATCAGTAAGTTAGGTCTGTCTACGAGGAAAATTAATCAAGTCCTTTTGGTTATTTGCACTTGAAACAATAGTTTTAGACCAATATTATATTTTTCAATGCAGTCAATGGATAGAAACAACAGTTTTTCATAGGTTTTACCAAAATGCTTAATTGTGAATTTAAAATTCATCTTTTCAAAACGCAAATTAAATTTTTTTTTTTAAACCACACTTTTGCAAATACCCAACCCAAACGAACACATAATCAAGAGCTTCTAGAAAATTTTACAATGCAGTCACTAAACCATATATCATTATTATTCATAATTTTAAACAATAAATATAATTCTATCACAAAAGTCACAAAAATAATTTCAAGAAAGGAAATATGTCTAAAGAATTAAGATTGTAAGAAATATTGCAAAAATAATTTACTTTTATGATTCTGTAAACATGAACAACAAACCCAACAAAACTGTAATGTATAATGCAAAAAGAATAAAGATTAATTAAATATACTCATAGATTTCTTCTCAAAAAGCTAAATATACTCGTAGAACGGATGAATAGATAATGATAAATGCAAACTTAATTAAGGTTAATGTTTAACATGTACGTTTTTAGATTCCTGTAAACTAGATTATTTAACCTAATTAATTAACCAAGTGAATACTTAAGTTTATTATTCAGATCTAGGTTAAAACAAAAACAAGCATATCATGCAAAGTAGCGGAAAAGTAAATAACATAACGATATGATGACCCAGGAAAACCAAACCGGTAAAAAACCTCGGGAGGATTTAACCTAACTATCCTCAAGGTAGAAAGCAAATCCACTATAGAGAATCGAAGTTTACAATAAGACTTAGACCACTAACATCTTATTGCTACCACATGTAGAACTTACTGACACGACCACATGCAAGCTCTGAATCCACGGACTTCTTCTCTATTAGGCCTTTGCAACACAAACACTCGCACTTGTGACTTTGAGACTCCACTCAAAGGTTTTGGATCTCCTTAGACGTTGATCTTGTATACAACAGCTTCTACAACATCAGATCTTGAGAATTTTCAAGGAATAACACCGGTAAAAGACTTTAGAGAGTTTCTGGGTACAAAACCTTAGATCTACAAAAGAGGCTCACTCTTCCCTCACTGAAAAGCCTTATAAAAACCTGTTTAGAGTTTCCTTTATATACTAGAAATGTTTTACTTGAAACCCAATACGTTTAAGTAGAGTTTGGGCTGAAATAAAATTCTGCAGATACGTGTTTCGATTGGTCGAGCCTGTTTCTTAATCGATCGAACCAGGCAGTTTCTAAACTCTTCTTTCTGTAGCTTGTATATTCTTGAATCTTGACTTGTATCACCCTGAGCATTGTCTAATAATACCTATAGACTCTAGGATCTATATCTAGACAAGTTTGTGTTCACGATTTGCCAATTGTTCTAAACTTTTAAAACTAACAATCTCCCCCTTTAGCAATTCGTGAAAAAACTTACATACAAAATGAAATACTCAAATATAAGAACAACCCAATACAATAAAATTGCTGAAATACAACAAAAATTCTAATCTAAGACTCCTAACCTAGAAGTTGCAAGAAGAGGTAGAAGATCTTGATCAGAATATACCTGTCTTTTCTGAAACACTCAAAAGAACGCATCACCGCATGTGTGGAAAGAAAGACATAAACAATATGAAACACAAATATAAAAACAAAGTAAACTAACTCTCTCCCTAAGTTAGATATATCAAAAAGTTTTTATATTCTCCTCCTTTCAAAAACAATTTCATCTCCCCCTAAACAAAACATTTTAAAAACCTTTTCCAAATTTTCCAAATTTCATCTATTTCTCCCCCTTTTTGTCACGTATTGGCAAAAACAACCCAATCAAAAGGTAGACAGAAAACATGCATAATAGAGAATAAGAGAAAATAGAGAATTAAGGAAACAAAGGAATCTAGCTCTATAGAGAATAGTGGCAACTCCCCCTATGAAGAGCAACAACTCCCTCTAAGAACAACAAAGGTTAAAAAAAAACTTTTCTCCCCCTATAAAAATAGGAAAAACAAAGCATGTTTTGGAAAAAACAGTTTTGGGGAAAATTTAGGAGGTGGGGAAAAATTAAAAGAAACATAAGTTGAGGATACACTTAAAAAAAATATTATCTCTTTCAATAAATGCAAACTTGACACTATGTGGCCCATAAATATATGCATGCAATGTGTTTAAGAGAAAATATTTGCACATTGATTATCCATTATATCTCTTAAGAAAATAATTTTCTACAGTTCACACATAAAAAATAGCATATACTAAAATGTACAAAGAACTCAAAAATTAATCAATCAATTTTTAAATCATGTTGAGTACCTAATTTAGCAAAGTGTATGCATGTTATGTGTGAAAACAATGAGAGATATGACTGCAAAACTGCAAGATGGATACAGAAAAAAAAATGCAATGCATGTGAATCCTAAACATAAATGATGCATGAAAAACAAATTGGTCAAAAACTTAGAAACTGAAATTTTTTCAGTTTCGATCGGTCAACATCGATCGAATACCAATCGAGTTGGGCAGAAGCAAGCTTCAAAACTTGGAAATTTTTTACTGATCGAAAATCACCCTCGATCGATCGAAATTCTGGAAAACTGAAATTTTGAAAAACTGCAGAAGATTATGCAGAAAACACTCAAACCAAATAATTTCATGAATGAAATGCATGAGAATGAGTTTAAAAGTTTTTCAAAAACATTTGTTTTCAACCCAGAACTTCAAAAACAAGATTTTCACACTTTTTGCTCCTAAATTTTCAATCCAATGAATACATTTTGTATCAAAATCATAGAGTATATAATCTTGGATGGCCAAACCAAATTTACACACAATTTCATGTACTAAGTTTAGCAAAGAATAACTTGTGAAGTGTGTGCAACTAGTAATAACATGAGATACATATGAGGTGATATGTAAATAGTAATCAATCACAATTTCTACATTATTTATCACATAAGTTTGAAAGTGACTATCACTTAAAGAGTTACATCATATAACTCCCACATCTTCTAGAAAACAAGCTTGCAATCATGCATTTAAAAAAAAAAAAAAAAAAAAAATTAGCCTTATAGTGTACATGCATTTTTTTTTCTTTGCCTTTATTTTTATTTATTTTAAGGCTCAAACTTATTTTCTTTTTGTGCATGTGTTACACTTTCACGAGTACAAAATCTTATCATATGCACTAAGGTGTTCATGATTGGCAAGTAAACAGTGGTGAGATGGTTATTTATGCCTTTCTCTTGGGATTTTTTAGTCCTTACAATCAAAAACATGTGACTTCAAAATCAAGATCATGTGATTAAAAAATATAAACAACTCACACACAACATGCACTACATAGCTAACACTAGCAAAGTGCAGTAAAATAAGCTCATCCAAGCTAATCAAGGTACACAAGCATGTTATGTAAAGATAATATGGCCAACCTTAACTACACATCCATGATATGTAATACAAAAGAAATAAAAATCTTTTTGGTTTCAAAAAAAAAAAAAAATTATGAACAAAACTAAAAGCACACATTATGCTAAATGATTAAAATACAAAAACAATGCATGACAGTGTTAAACTAAGCTATAGAGAGTACACAAACAAGAAATATCAATTTCTTAATTAACCCATGAGTACATGTACAAACTAGTACATACTCATACAAAATCATATTTATCTCAAAATAATCATGCACTTAGTTGAGCAATACATACTATTCAAGTTTCTTCACAATGTCAAGCATGTTCTAAATCAAAAGAGAGATATCATAATTCATGTAATCCTCAAGAAAAATAAAACTAGACACAAAATAAAATATTTTTGTCTTTTTGAAAATTTTCAATGTTTTTGGATTCTTTTTTTTTTTTTTAATAATAAAAAACAACTTAAAAAACAAAACAACCAAAAACTAAAAGAAAATGTGTCCACAAATAATTGAAAGAATTAAATCAGGGACAAGTCAGCAACACTCACCTTAGAGAATCTTTTTTCACCCATATAGCACGAGCCTTCGGTTTTGTAGGTGAAAATCCACGTGAAGCAGAGTGTATTTAAGGGATTACACTAATCTTCTAAGAGAGACTGAAATCCTGCAAATTCCTTTCACAAGCTTCAAAAAGATCAATTGAAACAATAGTGTCCTTTTTATTCAAAACATCACAATAAAAAATGGTAAGACACTTAAAATTATCCATGATAACAGAGATCAAAGATCAATTCTAGGTATAATAACCTAAATCAAGAGCTAACCTGCTCTGATACCACTTGTACGTTTTTAGATCCCTGTAAACTAGATTGTTCAACCTAATTAATTAACCAAGTGAATACTTCGGTTTATTATTCAGATCTAGGCTAAAACAAAAACAAGTATATCAAGCAAAACAACAGAAAAGTAAATAACACAATGATATGATGATCTAGAAGAACCAAACCGATAAAAAACCTGGGGAGGATTTAACCTAGCTATCCTTAAAGTAAAAAGCAAATCCACTATAGAGAATCAAAGTTTACAATAAGACTTAGACTACTAACATCCTATTGCTACCACATATAGAATTTACTGACACGACCACATGCAAGCTCCGAATCCACGGACTCCTTCTTTATTAGGCCTTTGCAACACAAGCACCCACACTTATGACTTTGAGACTCTACTCATAGGTTTTGGATCTCCTTAGATGCTGATCTTGTATACAACAACTTCTACAACACCGGATCTTGAGATTTTTCAAGGAATAACATCGGTAGAAGACCTTAGAGTGGTTTTGGGTATAAAACCCTAGATCTACAAAAGAGACTCACTCTTCTCTCTCTGAAAATCCTTATAAAAACGTGCTTAGGGTTTCCTTTATATACTAGAAGTGTTTTACTTGAAACTCAATATGTTTAAGTAGAGTTTGGGCTGAAATAGAATTCTGCAGATACGTGTTTCGATAGGTCGGCGCGTGTGGCTGATGGATGAGGTGCACATGAGGAAATCGTGGCGGCACATGGGAGAATGAGCCGGGGACTCTGTTCGCATGTGGCGGCAAATGTGACTTCCATTGGTTGCCGGACTTCTGGGTTTTTCTCGTGAGAGGCTGAGGAGAATGTCTGTATGGTTGGTTTCGGCGGGCGAAGGCTTGATTTGCACAAATCTGAAAAGGGAGGCATGGCATGCTTGAGAGATCGAAGACATGGCGACGAGATAGCAGCGGTAATTCCGTGGGAGCTGTGTGAAACAGTGAAGTCCAGATTTGTAGGCAAGCAGTGTTACTGTGGCGGATCTGGGTTGAGCGCATGGGGAACTTCTTTGCTGCGTAGAGATAGTTGTTTAATGCCAAGAACGAAGTTTGGCTTTAATACCATGTTAAATACATTATTAGCAACGTGATGTGTTATACCATGTTGTATATGCTAAAGTGGATGCAGAAGGGGAAGCATAGAATAGGAACATCAAGAACACGAGGGTTACGTGTTTCAGCCTTGTCGGCCTACATTCACGGAGGAATCTCTTAAGGGCTACATCTTTATTGTATAAGAGTGTAATAAAATAACCTGTATTACAATGAACCCTAACATGAGTATATATAGGCAACTAAACCCTAAACTACTAGTATAAGTAGGAGTGGGCTTGAGCCTATTACATTGGGCTAATATGTCTAATATATCTCTAACACTGTGGATTGTGGAAGTTGAAATTTTTTTACCCACAAATCAATAAATGTTAACACACACTACCACTCCCTCAGAAATACCAAATTTAATTTAAAAAAAAAAAATTTAACCCAAAATTTGCAGAAAAACATTAACTCCAAGTCCAAGAAGTTGTTGGAGATTTGTAAATAGGAACTCCAAGTAACTGAGACTTAGAAAAATGGCCAATATCAACAAGGAGAAGGATGGCTTCAGCATTAGCAGGAAAAAAAATTGTTAGGTTCTAAGGTCTTAGGATTTTATGTATTTAGAACTCTAATTTGTAATGTTGGCAAACCATGATCAAAACATTGTATTTAGTCTTGTTTAGGCTTGCTCAAAGTTGGTTTATTATTGTACAGTTGGAATCGAGTGGCTGCAGAAGTACTTGGGACTTTTGGCCTGGCTCGATCGATCGAAGATTAGACTCGATCGATCGAAAATCGCACAGGTTGAATTTTCTGCAGAATTTCCAACTCAGCCCTACTTCATTAAACGTTTAGGGTTTTATGTTTTTACCCTAGGTATATAAACTAAACCCTAGCCACGTTTTTGATGTTGTCCATATTGTTATTGTTGCTCATATTTTCTGTTTTGTGTAAATCTCTTGTGAGATCTTAGAGGAGCTTTCCTTTACACAAAGCTTAGGGTTTTCAAGGTAGAGATGATTTCAACATCTTGAAGATCAACTTAGTTGCAACCATTGGATCTTAAAAGAAAAGCAAGCGGGGAGCTTGTAGCTGATTGAAGAATTCAAGAAAGAAGTAGTCCGTGGATTCGGAGCCTGCGCGTGGTCGTGTCAGGAAGTTCGTACTGGTGGGTAGCATTAGGAAGTCGAGCGGGGAGCTTGTAGTCCTTCTGTAAGAACTTCAATTCTTTCATAGTGAATTCTTGTTTGCCTTGAGGATCGGTGGGTCAAATCCTCCCCAGGTTTTTACCGTGTGGTTTCCTGGGTGATCATATCTTGTGTTATTTATTTTCCGCTGCATTATTATTCTTGATATGATTGTTGAATTGCTTTAACCTAGAATTGTTTAATTTGACTAAGTAACAACTTGGCTAATTAATCTAGGCTACGCAATTTGGTTGTTTAAGGGGTCTAAATAACCTGTCAAGTGGTATCAGAGCGGGTAGCTCTTTGTGTTTGAGATTTTTAATCTCTGAGCTGATCCTTGACCCCTGTTGTCATGGAACATGGACACTCTTTGTTTGTTCCTCCTCATTTTGATGGGAACAACTATGCTTATTGGAAAGTAAGGATGAAAGCATTCCTGAAATCCATTGATGAAAGGGTTTGGAATTCCGTTGAATACGGATGGGTAAAACCTGCTACTCCTGTGAGTGAGTGGCAAACTTCTGAAAAAGAAGCAGCAAGCTTCAATAGCAAAGCTATGAATGCCATCTTTAATGCTGTTTCTATGGAGGAATTTAAGAGGATCTCTAATGTTGAGGTTGCTCATGTTGCATGGAAAATCCTCCAAACTGTGCATGAAGGCACAAAGGCAGTTAAGATTAATAAATTGCAACAATTGACTTCTAGATTCGAAAGCATTAGAATGTCTGATGATGAATCTTTTGATGAATTTTATGCTAAATTAAATGATATTGTCAATTCTGCTTTTAATTTGGGTGAAATCTATGATCAACCTAAAATTGTTAGGAAGATTCTTAGATCTTTAACTGAAGATTTTAGACCCAAAGTGACTGCCATCACTGAAAGCAAGGATGTGGACTCCATCCCTGTTGATGAGCTTGTAGGATCTCTTCAATCCTATGAGTCTGACCTACCTAAAGTAAACAAATCCAAATCAATGGCTCTTAAGTCAGTTGATGATGTTGAGGGTGGTGGATTTGATGATGAGCTCTCTGCTACAGAGATTGCCTATCTTGCCAAAAACTTTAAGAACTTTCTGAGGAATACAAATAGAAAGGCAAGAGGGACTTACACTGCTGAACCTAGAAATTTTAGGAAGAATGATCCCATTAAGGTTAACAATTTTGAAAAACCTAGAGAAAATTTTGGTCAATCTTCTAATAACTCTTTGGGTCCTCAGTGTTTTGGCTGTCAAGGGTATGGTCATGTGAAATCTGAATGTCCTACATTCTTGAGGAATAAGGGTAAAGCTATGGCTGTAACCCTTAGTGATAATGAGGTTTCTGATGATGAGTCCGGTGGGGACGAGGATGGAAACTTCATTGCTTTCACGGCTACTGCTATAGTCAATGAAAGCATATCTGCTGAGGAGAACCCTTCTGATGGGGAACTCTCTGAAGATGCAGATCTTCAAGAGGCCTATAACAAACTTTGCAAAATTGCTGCAAAGGATGCTATGAAAGTTGAACTTGGCCTAAAGAAAATTGATTCTCTTGAGCTTGAAAAGAGAAATTTGCTTGTTAAACTGTGTGATGCTAATGAGCTTTTGAATAATGTTAAATCTGAGAACATGCTTTTACTTGATAAAGTTAGAACTTTGGAACATGATTTATCTGTTGCTAGATCTGCTAGTTCTAAACTTGATCACATGCTGAATGTTCAAAAGTCTCCTGCTGATAAAACTGGGTTAGGATATGTTGAAAGCATTTTTGATTCTGGACCACATTCCACTACTTTTGTTCCTTCTTCTTCTTCTGAACCTTCTGTGAGTGAGGTTGTGAGTGAAACTGTCAAACCACCTGTGAGTGAGATAGTTAAACCCGTAGAAGTTTCACCACCTAAGAAGATTAGGGTAGACTTAAGAGAATCCAAACCTAAGGAGCCTACCAAATCTAAGGACAAGATGCATGGTAAACCTGCTTGGGTTTGTCATTATTGTGGTAAGTCTGGACACATTCGTCCTAACTGTTACAAGCTTCAAGCTGATAAGAGAGCTACTAAACCAAAAGTGCCTGTGCCTCAAGCACATGATCCTATGGCATTAATTGGTGAATTGGTAAAGGTGTTAAACCTTTATTCCAATCCTGGAGTTGGGAATCACTCTAATGTGAATAAGAACTCCAATGCTCGTGGTGCATCTAAAAAGTTTTGGATGCAAAAGACTCGAACTAACTGAGTCTTTCTGACATGGTCCTTGTGCTTAATTGCTCTTTTCTTTGGTGACCATTGTTCTTTGGTTTGTGTCTTTTTATTGTTTTTGTTCTAGGACTTGCATTGCATTACATTCATGCATTTCATTCTAGGATTTATTTGTTTTCCTTTAAAATAAAAAAAAAAAAAAAAAAAAAAAAAGGAAAAGTGAAAGCAAAAATTATGTTAGACACTACTTTTCTTGGTTTTTGAAAAACAAGGTTGGTCTATCTTTTGACACATGTCATGTTCTGTGTACCTTGTTTAACTTTGATGAGCTTAAATATTGCACTTGACTAGTTAAAGCTTTGTAGTGCATGTTGTGTGGGAAAGATGTTTGTGGTTATTAATCACTTTGTCTTGATCTTGAAGTCACATGTTATTTGACTGTCGGACTTGATCCTATTGAGAAAGGCATAAATAACCATCTCACCACTGTTCACTAGTCAATCATGAACACCTTAGTGCATATCATAAGATTTTGTGCTCAAGAAAGTGTAGCACATGCACAAAAAGAACATAAGGTGTAGCCTCTTTAAATGCTTAATGCTTAAAACTGGTGTGTACTATTAGGCTTGATGCCAATTCACTTAATTCAAACCGGTGTGTACTATTAGGCTTGATGCCATTTCACATAATCTAATTTGGTGTGTACTATTAGGCTTTATGCCAAATTTCACCTAAATAATGGGGCTAAAATACAAGAAACTTACATGATTGCAAGCTTTTGTTATAGGAGATGTGGGAGTTATAGGATGTAACTCTTTAAGTGATAGTCTCTTTTAAATTCTATGTGATGAATTGTGTAGACTTTGTGTTTGATTGCTATTCACATATCACCTCACATGTATCTCAAGTTTTTGCTAGTATCACACACTACACAAGTTACTCTTTGTTAAACTCTGTACATGCTAGTGTGTGTGTTTTTGGTCTGACCAACCAAGTTTGAAATTATCTTGAGATTTGTGTACAACATATTTGTTGTTTGAGAATATTCAAAGGAAGAATGATTGAAACTTGTTTTTGAGAAAATTGGGGTTTAAAATTTTGGGTTTTTGAAAAATCATTCCATCTCATACTCATGCATTTTATTTCTGTATTTTAATGCTTTGAGGAGTTGTTTTTTCAAAATTTAGTTTGTCTTTCAAAACTGTGATTTTTCTCAAAATTTAGTGAGCCTCTGCCCATTTCGATCGATCCAGCCTGATTTTCGATCAATCGAAAAAGTGCTTTCATTTGTCTCAAAATGACTGTGTGTTTCGATCGATCGAATGTGCTTTTCGATCAATCGAAAAAGTGCTTTAGTTTGTTTCAAAACGACTGAGTGTTTCGATCAATCGAATCTGATTTTCGATCGATCGAACATCGTGAAAAAGCTTTTTTAAAAAGATCAGATCTGACTTTTTCAAATACTTTTCAAAATCTTTTTCAAACTTTTTCTCTCTCTCCGCGTTGGCAAGGCTCCACCTTAGGGATTTTTGTCGTTTTCTTCCGAAGTTTTTGCACAATCTCTCTTTCCTCAAGCCGGTAAGACCCTTTTACCCTTCCTTTTGATTTTATTTTCATGATTTCATGCATAAATCCATGCTTTTAAGGGTAATTTTCGGACTTTGCTATTTTGGGATTTTCTTTTGTTTCAAGCCATATTTTATGCAATTGATCATTGGGTTTTTGTGGGGACATGCTATTGACATGATCTAAATAGTTTAATTTGATCAATTTTGAGTTTGGTGAAAAATTGAAAATTCTAGGGTTTGTTCTTAATCCGAATTGGGGCTTTTGTTAAATTGAGTAGAATTTGCTGAAATTGGCTTGTTGTATTGGTGTAATTAAGCATTATAATCTATGTGCTGTGTTTTGTAATGCTCAATTCATCAATTTGGTTAAAAAAAAAAAAAAAAAAAAAAATTTTCAACAAGTGGTTTTCAATTTTTGGGATTTTTGATAAAAATTCCATGTTCAAGCCAATTTTGTCAAATTCAATCTCAATTGAACTTATTTGTTCACTGCATTAGATCATGCATCACAACATTATTAATGTTCATGCATCATATAGATTTTTGTTCTATATTTTTTATTGTGCTAATTTGTAGTCTGCCCTTGGTTCTGTTTTCTCTTGTTCTTTTGGTTTTTCACTTTGTGTCTCTGTCCTTTCCTTAGCACTATGCCTAGGAAAACTAGAGCCCGTTGGAATGTTCCCTCACCTTCTCCTTCACCCCCTCCATCCTATGATCGTGAGAGGTTTTCTAGTGAGAAAAACCAAGAGATTTTTGAGAAGCTGAATGTTAGGAGAAAAATTTGGGCTGAGCGTTCTGTTCACTTAGATGAACTTGATCCTGCCATTAGGGCAAACTTTGAGCGTAGGGGCTGGTTACCCTTGGTGGATGTTTCTGATCCTCCTCCACCTTCTGCCTTGATTAGAGAGTTCTATTCGAACATCTCTATCCGCATCTATGATTCCAACACTCTAGTCAAGAGTTGGATACGAGGCGTAGAGTACACCCTTACTCCTACGGTAGTGGCTGATGCTCTAGGGGTACCATTGGTTCAACATCCTGTCTATCCTTATGATGTGTCTCCCGAGATTAGTGATGTCTTGTCTTACATCACTGGGACTACTGTCCAGTGGGGTTCTGATCCTCGGATCACCTCTGCTGAGCTCTCCGGGTTACACTATCTTTTCTTTAGGATAGCGTGTCATTCTATCTGGCCCATTTCCCATGTTCACACCATTCCTCTTGAGAGGTGTGTATTTCTGTACGCTCTAGTTACTGATGCTCCTATTAGTTTTCCCCATCTTTTTCTTCGTTCTTTGAACGATGTTTATAGGAGTTCATCATCTGCTCATGCTCTTGTTCATCCTATTTTCATTCATAGGATTCTCCTTCATCTTGATCTTGGTGGCTTCCCTTCCTCTGAGCCCGTTCATGTTATTGCTCCTATAGGTGCGTCTTTTCTTAGACAAAGGGCTGCTCATCTTCGAGCTGGTTCTAAACACCCTAGGTCTGAGCCCTCTAGTAGCGCACCTCCTCCTTCTTCTTCTGCAGGTCTTGTTGGTGAGGATGTTACTGATCCAGTTGGTGATGCTGCTGCTGCTGCTGATGTTCCTCCACCTCCTTCGGCCGACTTCGATGTTCGTCGTACTTTGGAGACTGTCATGACCGTTCAGGCGGCTCATGGACAGATTTTGGTGGACTTGCTAGATGAGTTTCGTGCTCTACGAGCTGACTTGGCGCGTCTTCATTCACCCTCACCACCTCCTTTTGATGGCGACTTGTGATTGCTCTTTGGCATTCCGTCACAAAAAGGGGGAGTGGTACTTGTAGAGGGGTTTTTGTAGTTAGGGGGAGACTTTTTGTTTTGAGGAGCTTGTGGAGTTTTTTAGATTGTATCTAGGTGCTTCACTTTGTATATCATTTTTGGGGATATTCATGTTAGGGGGAGTAACATTGATTGATATACATGTTCTATTCATTGATTCTTGTTGCTTTATGATTCACTGCTTATTGATTTATATTTATGAGTTGATCATTCATATATGTCTTTATTTTGTGTTGTGTGAATCTTACAAGAATGTTATACCTGTTGTTTTACTCTTTTCTGTCACACATGCGTTTATGCGTTTGTTGAGTATTTCAGGAATATACAGGTTGATTCAACTAAAGCTGCTGTCTACACTTGCAACTGATGGATAGTAGTTAGGCTGAATTTGATTTTATGAGCATTACTTTTGTAAAGGGCTTTTACTTGTAAAACTTTGAGCTTTTAATTATGGTTTTGTCACGGATTGCCAAAGGGGGAGTTTGTTAGGTTCTAAGGTCTTAGGATTTTATGTATTTAGAACTCTAATTTGTAATGTTGGCAAACCATGATCAAAACATTGTATTTAGTCTTGTTTAGGCTTGCTCAAAGTTGGTTTATTATTGTACAGTTGGAATCGAGTGGCTGCAGAAGTACTTGGGACTTTTGGCCTGGCTCGATCGATCGAAGATTAGACTCGATCGATCGAAAATCGCACAGGTTGAATTTTCTGCAGAATTTCCAACTCAGCCCTACTTCATTAAACGTTTAGGGTTTTATGTTTTTACCCTAGGTATATAAACTAAACCCTAGCCACGTTTTTGATGTTGTCCATATTGTTATTGTTGCTCATATTTTCTGTTTTGTGTAAATCTCTTGTGAGATCTTAGAGGAGCTTTCCTTTACACAAAGCTTAGGGTTTTCAAGGTAGAGATGATTTCAACATCTTGAAGATCAACTTAGTTGCAACCATTGGATCTTAAAAGAAAAGCAAGCGGGGAGCTTGTAGCTGATTGAAGAATTCAAGAAAGAAGTAGTCCGTGGATTCGGAGCCTGCGCGTGGTCGTGTCAGGAAGTTCGTACTGGTGGGTAGCATTAGGAAGTCGAGCGGGGAGCTTGTAGTCCTTCTGTAAGAACTTCAATTCTTTCATAGTGAATTCTTGTTTGCCTTGAGGATCGGTGGGTCAAATCCTCCCCAGGTTTTTACCGTGTGGTTTCCTGGGTGATCATATCTTGTGTTATTTATTTTCCGCTGCATTATTATTCTTGATATGATTGTTGAATTGCTTTAACCTAGAATTGTTTAATTTGACTAAGTAACAACTTGGCTAATTAATCTAGGCTACGCAATTTGGTTGTTTAAGGGGTCTAAATAACCTGTCAAGTGGTATCAGAGCGGGTAGCTCTTTGTGTTTGAGATTTTTAATCTCTGAGCTGATCCTTGACCCCTGTTGTCATGGAACATGGACACTCTTTGTTTGTTCCTCCTCATTTTGATGGGAACAACTATGCTTATTGGAAAGTAAGGATGAAAGCATTCCTGAAATCCATTGATGAAAGGGTTTGGAATTCCGTTGAATACGGATGGGTAAAACCTGCTACTCCTGTGAGTGAGTGGCAAACTTCTGAAAAAGAAGCAGCAAGCTTCAATAGCAAAGCTATGAATGCCATCTTTAATGCTGTTTCTATGGAGGAATTTAAGAGGATCTCTAATGTTGAGGTTGCTCATGTTGCATGGAAAATCCTCCAAACTGTGCATGAAGGCACAAAGGCAGTTAAGATTAATAAATTGCAACAATTGACTTCTAGATTCGAAAGCATTAGAATGTCTGATGATGAATCTTTTGATGAATTTTATGCTAAATTAAATGATATTGTCAATTCTGCTTTTAATTTGGGTGAAATCTATGATCAACCTAAAATTGTTAGGAAGATTCTTAGATCTTTAACTGAAGATTTTAGACCCAAAGTGACTGCCATCACTGAAAGCAAGGATGTGGACTCCATCCCTGTTGATGAGCTTGTAGGATCTCTTCAATCCTATGAGTCTGACCTACCTAAAGTAAACAAATCCAAATCAATGGCTCTTAAGTCAGTTGATGATGTTGAGGGTGGTGGATTTGATGATGAGCTCTCTGCTACAGAGATTGCCTATCTTGCCAAAAACTTTAAGAACTTTCTGAGGAATACAAATAGAAAGGCAAGAGGGACTTACACTGCTGAACCTAGAAATTTTAGGAAGAATGATCCCATTAAGGTTAACAATTTTGAAAAACCTAGAGAAAATTTTGGTCAATCTTCTAATAACTCTTTGGGTCCTCAGTGTTTTGGCTGTCAAGGGTATGGTCATGTGAAATCTGAATGTCCTACATTCTTGAGGAATAAGGGTAAAGCTATGGCTGTAACCCTTAGTGATAATGAGGTTTCTGATGATGAGTCCGGTGGGGACGAGGATGGAAACTTCATTGCTTTCACGGCTACTGCTATAGTCAATGAAAGCATATCTGCTGAGGAGAACCCTTCTGATGGGGAACTCTCTGAAGATGCAGATCTTCAAGAGGCCTATAACAAACTTTGCAAAATTGCTGCAAAGGATGCTATGAAAGTTGAACTTGGCCTAAAGAAAATTGATTCTCTTGAGCTTGAAAAGAGAAATTTGCTTGTTAAACTGTGTGATGCTAATGAGCTTTTGAATAATGTTAAATCTGAGAACATGCTTTTACTTGATAAAGTTAGAACTTTGGAACATGATTTATCTGTTGCTAGATCTGCTAGTTCTAAACTTGATCACATGCTGAATGTTCAAAAGTCTCCTGCTGATAAAACTGGGTTAGGATATGTTGAAAGCATTTTTGATTCTGGACCACATTCCACTACTTTTGTTCCTTCTTCTTCTTCTGAACCTTCTGTGAGTGAGGTTGTGAGTGAAACTGTCAAACCACCTGTGAGTGAGATAGTTAAACCCGTAGAAGTTTCACCACCTAAGAAGATTAGGGTAGACTTAAGAGAATCCAAACCTAAGGAGCCTACCAAATCTAAGGACAAGATGCATGGTAAACCTGCTTGGGTTTGTCATTATTGTGGTAAGTCTGGACACATTCGTCCTAACTGTTACAAGCTTCAAGCTGATAAGAGAGCAACTAAACCAAAAGTGCCTGTGCCTCAAGCACATGATCCTATGGCATTAATTGGTGAATTGGTAAAGGTGTTAAACCTTTATTCCAATCCTGGAGTTGGGAATCACTCGAATGTGAATAAGAACTCCAATGCTCGTGGTGCATCTAAAAAGTTTTGGATGCAAAAGACTCGAACTAACTGAGTCTTTCTGACATGGTCCTTGTGCTTAATTGCTCTATTCTTTGGTGACCATTGTTCTTTGGTTTGTGTTTTTTTTTATTGTTTTTGTTCTAGGACTTGCATTGCATTACATTCATGCATTTCATTCTAGGATTTATTTGTTTTCCTTTAAAATAAAAAAAAAAAATAAAAAAAAAGGAAAAGTGAAAGCAAAAATTATGTTAGACACTACTTTTCTTGATTTTTGAAAAACAAGGTTGGTCTATCTTTTGACACATGTCATGTTCTGTGTACCTTGTTTAACCTTGATGAGCTTAAATATTGCACTTGACTAGTTAAAGCTTTGTAGTGCATGTTGTGTGGGAAAGATGCTTGTGGTTATTAATCACTTTGTCTTGATCTTGAAGTCACACGTTATTTGACTGTCGGACTTGATCCTATTGAGAAAGGCATAAATAACCATCTCACCACTGTTCACTAGTCAATCATGAACACCTTAGTGCATATCATAAGATTTTGTGCTCGAGAAAGTGTAGCACATGCACAAAAAGAACATAAGGTGTAGCCTCTTTAAATGCTTAATGCTTAAAACTGGTGTGTACTATTAGGCTTGATGCCAATTCACTTAATTCAAACCGGTGTGTACTATTAGGCTTGATGCCATTTCACATAATCTAATTTGGTGTGTACTATTAGGCTTTATGCCAAATTTCACCTAAATAATGGGGCTAAAATACAAGAAACTTACATGATTGCAAGCTTTTGTTATAGGAGATGTGGGAGTTATAGGATGTAACTCTTTAAGTGATAGTCTCTTTTAAATTCTATGTGATGAATTGTGTAGACTTTGTGTTTGATTGCTATTCACATATCACCTCACATGTATCTCAAGTTTTTGCTAGTATCACACACTACACAAGTTACTCTTTGTTAAACTCTGTACATGCTAGTGTGTGTGTTTTTGGTCTGACCAACCAAGTTTGAAATTATCTTGAGATTTGTGTACAACATATTTGTTGTTTGAGAATATTCAAAGGAAGAATGATTGAAACTTGTTTTTGAGAAAATTGGGGTTTAAAATTTTGGGTTTTTGAAAAATCATTCCATCTCATACTCATGCATTTTATTTCTGTATTTTAATGCTTTGAGGAGTTGTTTTTTCAAAATTTAGTTTGTCTTTCAAAACTGTGATTTTTCTCAAAATTTAGTGAGCCTCTGCCCATTTCGATCGATCCAGCCTGATTTTCGATCAATCGAAAAAGTGCTTTCATTTGTCTCAAAATGACTGTGTGTTTCGATCGATCGAATGTGCTTTTCGATCAATCGAAAAAGTGCTTTAGTTTGTTTCAAAACGACTGAGTGTTTCGATCAATCGAATCTGATTTTCGATCGATCGAACATCGTGAAAAAGCTTTTTTAAAAAGATCAGATCTGACTTTTTCAAATACTTTTCAAAATCTTTTTCAAACTTTTTCTCTCTCTCCGCGTTGGCAAGGCTCCACCTTAGGGATTTTTGTCGTTTTCTTCCGAAGTTTTTGCACAATCTCTCTTTCCTCAAGCCGGTAAGACCCTTTTACCCTTCCTTTTGATTTTATTTTCATGATTTCATGCATAAATCCATGCTTTTAAGGGTAATTTTCGGACTTTGCTATTTTGGGATTTTCTTTTGTTTCAAGCCATATTTTATGCAATTGATCATTGGGTTTTTGTGGGGACATGCTATTGACATGATCTAAATAGTTTAATTTGATCAATTTTGAGTTTGGTGAAAAATTGAAAATTCTAGGGTTTGTTCTTAATCCGAATTGGGGCTTTTGTTAAATTGAGTAGAATTTGCTGAAATTGGCTTGTTGTATTGGTGTAATTAAGCATTATAATCTATGTGCTGTGTTTTGTAATGCTCAATTCATCAATTTGGTTAAAAAAAAAAAAAAAAAAAAATTTTTCAACAAGTGGTTTTCAATTTTTGGGATTTTTGATAAAAATTCCATGTTCAAGCCAATTTTGTCAAATTCAATCTCAATTGAACTTATTTGTTCACTGCATTAGATCATGCATCACAACATTATTAATGTTCATGCATCATATAGATTTTTGTTCTATATTTTTTATTGTGCTAATTTGCAGTCTGCCCTTGGTTCTGTTTTCTCTTGTTCTTTTGGTTTTTCACTTTGTGTCTCTGTCCTTTCCTTAGCACTATGCCTAGGAAAACTAGAGCCCGTTGGAATGTTCCCTCACCTTCTCCTTCACCCCCTCCATCCTATGATCGTGAGAGGTTTTCTAGTGAGAAAAACCAAGAGATTTTTGAGAAGCTGAATGTTAGGAGAAAAATTTGGGCTGAGCGTTCTGTTCACTTAGATGAACTTGATCCTGCCATTAGGGCAAACTTTGAGCGTAGGGGCTGGTTACCCTTGGTGGATGTTTCTGATCCTCCTCCACCTTCTGCCTTGATTAGAGAGTTCTATTCGAACATCTCTATCCGCATCTATGATTCCAACACTCTAGTCAAGAGTTGGATACGAGGCGTAGAGTACACCCTTACTCCTACGGTAGTGGCTGATGCTCTAGGGGTACCATTGGTTCAACATCCTGTCTATCCTTATGATGTGTCTCCCGAGATTAGTGATGTCTTGTCTTACATCACTGGGACTACTGTCCAGTGGGGTTCTGATCCTCGGATCACCTCTGCTGAGCTCTCCGGGTTACACTATCTTTTCTTTAGGATAGCGTGTCATTCTATCTGGCCCATTTCCCATGTTCACACCATTCCTCTTGAGAGGTGTGTATTTCTGTACGCTCTAGTTACTGATGCTCCTATTAGTTTTCCCCATCTTTTTCTTCGTTCTTTGAACGATGTTTATAGGAGTTCATCATCTGCTCATGCTCTTGTTCATCCTATTTTCATTCATAGGATTCTCCTTCATCTTGATCTTGGTGGCTTCCCTTCCTCTGAGCCCGTTCATGTTATTGCTCCTATAGGTGCGTCTTTTCTTAGACAAAGGGCTGCTCATCTTCGAGCTGGTTCTAAACACCCTAGGTCTGAGCCCTCTAGTAGCGCACCTCCTCCTTCTTCTTCTGCAGGTCTTGCTGGTGAGGATGTTACTGATCCAGTTGGTGATGCTGCTGCTGCTGCTGATGTTCCTCCACCTCCTTCGGCCGACTTCGATGTTCGTCGTACTTTGGAGACTGTCATGACCGTTCAGGCGGCTCATGGACAGATTTTGGTGGACTTGCTAGATGAGTTTCGTGCTCTACGAGCTGACTTGGCGCGTCTTCATTCACCCTCACCACCTCCTTTTGATGGCGACTTGTGATTGCTCTTTGGCATTCCGTCACAAAAAGGGGGAGTGGTACTTGTAGAGGGGTTTTTGTAGTTAGGGGGAGACTTTTTGTTTTGAGGAGCTTGTGGAGTTTTTTAGATTGTATCTAGGTGCTTCACTTTGTATATCATTTTTGGGGATATTCATGTTAGGGGGAGTAACATTGATTGATATACATGTTCTATTCATTGATTCTTGTTGCTTTATGATTCACTGCTTATTGATTTATATTTATGAGTTGATCATTCATATATGTCTTTATTTTGTGTTGTGTGAATCTTACAAGAATGTTATACCTGTTGTTTTACTCTTTTCTGTCACACATGCGTTTATGCGTTTGTTGAGTATTTCAGGAATATACAGGTTGATTCAACTAAAGCTGCTGTCTACACTTGCAACTGATGGATAGTAGTTAGGCTGAATTTGATTTTATGAGCATTACTTTTGTAAAGGGCTTTTACTTGTAAAACTTTGAGCTTTTAATTATGGTTTTGTCACGGATTGCCAAAGGGGGAGTTTGTTAGGTTCTAAGGTCTTAGGATTTTATGTATTTAGAACTCTAATTTGTAATGTTGGCAAACCATGATCAAAACATTGTATTTAGTCTTGTTTAGGCTTGCTCAAAGTTGGTTTATTATTGTACAGTTGGAATCGAGTGGCTGCAGAAGTACTTGGGACTTTTGGCCTGGCTCGATCGATCGAAGATTAGACTCGATCGATCGAAAATCGCACAGGTTGAATTTTCTGCAGAATTTCCAACTCAGCCCTACTTCATTAAACGTTTAGGGTTTTATGTTTTTACCCTAGGTATATAAACTAAACCCTAGCCACGTTTTTGATGTTGTCCATATTGTTATTGTTGCTCATATTTTCTGTTTTGTGTAAATCTCTTGTGAGATCTTAGAGGAGCTTTCCTTTACACAAAGCTTAGGGTTTTCAAGGTAGAGATGATTTCAACATCTTGAAGATCAACTTAGTTGCAACCATTGGATCTTAAAAGAAAAGCAAGCGGGGAGCTTGTAGCTGATTGAAGAATTCAAGAAAGAAGTAGTCCGTGGATTCGGAGCCTGCGCGTGGTCGTGTCAGGAAGTTCGTACTGGTGGGTAGCATTAGGAAGTCGAGCGGGGAGCTTGTAGTCCTTCTGTAAGAACTTCAATTCTTTCATAGTGAATTCTTGTTTGCCTTGAGGATCGGTGGGTCAAATCCTCCCCAGGTTTTTACCGTGTGGTTTCCTGGGTGATCATATCTTGTGTTATTTATTTTCCGCTGCATTATTATTCTTGATATGATTGTTGAATTGCTTTAACCTAGAATTGTTTAATTTGACTAAGTAACAACTTGGCTAATTAATCTAGGCTACGCAATTTGGTTGTTTAAGGGGTCTAAATAACCTGTCAAGTGGTATCAGAGCGGGTAGCTCTTTGTGTTTGAGATTTTTAATCTCTGAGCTGATCCTTGACCCCTGTTGTCATGGAACATGGACACTCTTTGTTTGTTCCTCCTCATTTTGATGGGAACAACTATGCTTATTGGAAAGTAAGGATGAAAGCATTCCTGAAATCCATTGATGAAAGGGTTTGGAATTCCGTTGAATACGGATGGGTAAAACCTGCTACTCCTGTGAGTGAGTGGCAAACTTCTGAAAAAGAAGCAGCAAGCTTCAATAGCAAAGCTATGAATGCCATCTTTAATGCTGTTTCTATGGAGGAATTTAAGAGGATCTCTAATGTTGAGGTTGCTCATGTTGCATGGAAAATCCTCCAAACTGTGCATGAAGGCACAAAGGCAGTTAAGATTAATAAATTGCAACAATTGACTTCTAGATTCGAAAGCATTAGAATGTCTGATGATGAATCTTTTGATGAATTTTATGCTAAATTAAATGATATTGTCAATTCTGCTTTTAATTTGGGTGAAATCTATGATCAACCTAAAATTGTTAGGAAGATTCTTAGATCTTTAACTGAAGATTTTAGACCCAAAGTGACTGCCATCACTGAAAGCAAGGATGTGGACTCCATCCCTGTTGATGAGCTTGTAGGATCTCTTCAATCCTATGAGTCTGACCTACCTAAAGTAAACAAATCCAAATCAATGGCTCTTAAGTCAGTTGATGATGTTGAGGGTGGTGGATTTGATGATGAGCTCTCTGCTACAGAGATTGCCTATCTTGCCAAAAACTTTAAGAACTTTCTGAGGAATACAAATAGAAAGGCAAGAGGGACTTACACTGCTGAACCTAGAAATTTTAGGAAGAATGATCCCATTAAGGTTAACAATTTTGAAAAACCTAGAGAAAATTTTGGTCAATCTTCTAATAACTCTTTGGGTCCTCAGTGTTTTGGCTGTCAAGGGTATGGTCATGTGAAATCTGAATGTCCTACATTCTTGAGGAATAAGGGTAAAGCTATGGCTGTAACCCTTAGTGATAATGAGGTTTCTGATGATGAGTCCGGTGGGGACGAGGATGGAAACTTCATTGCTTTCACGGCTACTGCTATAGTCAATGAAAGCATATCTGCTGAGGAGAACCCTTCTGATGGGGAACTCTCTGAAGATGCAGATCTTCAAGAGGCCTATAACAAACTTTGCAAAATTGCTGCAAAGGATGCTATGAAAGTTGAACTTGGCCTAAAGAAAATTGATTCTCTTGAGCTTGAAAAGAGAAATTTGCTTGTTAAACTGTGTGATGCTAATGAGCTTTTGAATAATGTTAAATCTGAGAACATGCTTTTACTTGATAAAGTTAGAACTTTGGAACATGATTTATCTGTTGCTAGATCTGCTAGTTCTAAACTTGATCACATGCTGAATGTTCAAAAGTCTCCTGCTGATAAAACTGGGTTAGGATATGTTGAAAGCATTTTTGATTCTGGACCACATTCCACTACTTTTGTTCCTTCTTCTTCTTCTGAACCTTCTGTGAGTGAGGTTGTGAGTGAAACTGTCAAACCACCTGTGAGTGAGATAGTTAAACCCGTAGAAGTTTCACCACCTAAGAAGATTAGGGTAGACTTAAGAGAATCCAAACCTAAGGAGCCTACCAAATCTAAGGACAAGATGCATGGTAAACCTGCTTGGGTTTGTCATTATTGTGGTAAGTCTGGACACATTCGTCCTAACTGTTACAAGCTTCAAGCTGATAAGAGAGCTACTAAACCAAAAGTGCCTGTGCCTCAAGCACATGATCCTATGGCATTAATTGGTGAATTGGTAAAGGTGTTAAACCTTTATTCCAATCCTGGAGTTGGGAATCACTCTAATGTGAATAAGAACTCCAATGCTCGTGGTGCATCTAAAAAGTTTTGGATGCAAAAGACTCGAACTAACTGAGTCTTTCTGACATGGTCCTTGTGCTTAATTGCTCTTTTCTTTGGTGACCATTGTTCTTTGGTTTGTGTCTTTTTATTGTTTTTGTTCTAGGACTTGCATTGCATTACATTCATGCATTTCATTCTAGGATTTATTTGTTTTCCTTTAAAATAAAAAAAAAAAAAAAAAAAAAAAAAGGAAAAGTGAAAGCAAAAATTATGTTAGACACTACTTTTCTTGGTTTTTGAAAAACAAGGTTGGTCTATCTTTTGACACATGTCATGTTCTGTGTACCTTGTTTAACTTTGATGAGCTTAAATATTGCACTTGACTAGTTAAAGCTTTGTAGTGCATGTTGTGTGGGAAAGATGTTTGTGGTTATTAATCACTTTGTCTTGATCTTGAAGTCACATGTTATTTGACTGTCGGACTTGATCCTATTGAGAAAGGCATAAATAACCATCTCACCACTGTTCACTAGTCAATCATGAACACCTTAGTGCATATCATAAGATTTTGTGCTCAAGAAAGTGTAGCACATGCACAAAAAGAACATAAGGTGTAGCCTCTTTAAATGCTTAATGCTTAAAACTGGTGTGTACTATTAGGCTTGATGCCAATTCACTTAATTCAAACCGGTGTGTACTATTAGGCTTGATGCCATTTCACATAATCTAATTTGGTGTGTACTATTAGGCTTTATGCCAAATTTCACCTAAATAATGGGGCTAAAATACAAGAAACTTACATGATTGCAAGCTTTTGTTATAGGAGATGTGGGAGTTATAGGATGTAACTCTTTAAGTGATAGTCTCTTTTAAATTCTATGTGATGAATTGTGTAGACTTTGTGTTTGATTGCTATTCACATATCACCTCACATGTATCTCAAGTTTTTGCTAGTATCACACACTACACAAGTTACTCTTTGTTAAACTCTGTACATGCTAGTGTGTGTGTTTTTGGTCTGACCAACCAAGTTTGAAATTATCTTGAGATTTGTGTACAACATATTTGTTGTTTGAGAATATTCAAAGGAAGAATGATTGAAACTTGTTTTTGAGAAAATTGGGGTTTAAAATTTTGGGTTTTTGAAAAATCATTCCATCTCATACTCATGCATTTTATTTCTGTATTTTAATGCTTTGAGGAGTTGTTTTTTCAAAATTTAGTTTGTCTTTCAAAACTGTGATTTTTCTCAAAATTTAGTGAGCCTCTGCCCATTTCGATCGATCCAGCCTGATTTTCGATCAATCGAAAAAGTGCTTTCATTTGTCTCAAAATGACTGTGTGTTTCGATCGATCGAATGTGCTTTTCGATCAATCGAAAAAGTGCTTTAGTTTGTTTCAAAACGACTGAGTGTTTCGATCAATCGAATCTGATTTTCGATCGATCGAACATCGTGAAAAAGCTTTTTTAAAAAGATCAGATCTGACTTTTTCAAATACTTTTCAAAATCTTTTTCAAACTTTTTCTCTCTCTCCGCGTTGGCAAGGCTCCACCTTAGGGATTTTTGTCGTTTTCTTCCGAAGTTTTTGCACAATCTCTCTTTCCTCAAGCCGGTAAGACCCTTTTACCCTTCCTTTTGATTTTATTTTCATGATTTCATGCATAAATCCATGCTTTTAAGGGTAATTTTCGGACTTTGCTATTTTGGGATTTTCTTTTGTTTCAAGCCATATTTTATGCAATTGATCATTGGGTTTTTGTGGGGACATGCTATTGACATGATCTAAATAGTTTAATTTGATCAATTTTGAGTTTGGTGAAAAATTGAAAATTCTAGGGTTTGTTCTTAATCCGAATTGGGGCTTTTGTTAAATTGAGTAGAATTTGCTGAAATTGGCTTGTTGTATTGGTGTAATTAAGCATTATAATCTATGTGCTGTGTTTTGTAATGCTCAATTCATCAATTTGGTTAAAAAAAAAAAAAAAAAAAAATTTTCAACAAGTGGTTTTCAATTTTTGGGATTTTTGATAAAAATTCCATGTTCAAGCCAATTTTGTCAAATTCAATCTCAATTGAACTTATTTGTTCACTGCATTAGATCATGCATCACAACATTATTAATGTTCATGCATCATATAGATTTTTGTTCTATATTTTTTATTGTGCTAATTTGCAGTCTGCCCTTGGTTCTGTTTTCTCTTGTTCTTTTGGTTTTTCACTTTGTGTCTCTGTCCTTTCCTTAGCACTATGCCTAGGAAAACTAGAGCCCGTTGGAATGTTCCCTCACCTTCTCCTTCACCCCCTCCATCCTATGATCGTGAGAGGTTTTCTAGTGAGAAAAACCAAGAGATTTTTGAGAAGCTGAATGTTAGGAGAAAAATTTGGGCTGAGCGTTCTGTTCACTTAGATGAACTTGATCCTGCCATTAGGGCAAACTTTGAGCGTAGGGGCTGGTTACCCTTGGTGGATGTTTCTGATCCTCCTCCACCTTCTGCCTTGATTAGAGAGTTCTATTCGAACATCTCTATCCGCATCTATGATTCCAACACTCTAGTCAAGAGTTGGATACGAGGCGTAGAGTACACCCTTACTCCTACGGTAGTGGCTGATGCTCTAGGGGTACCATTGGTTCAACATCCTGTCTATCCTTATGATGTGTCTCCCGAGATTAGTGATGTCTTGTCTTACATCACTGGGACTACTGTCCAGTGGGGTTCTGATCCTCGGATCACCTCTGCTGAGCTCTCCGGGTTACACTATCTTTTCTTTAGGATAGCGTGTCATTCTATCTGGCCCATTTCCCATGTTCACACCATTCCTCTTGAGAGGTGTGTATTTCTGTACGCTCTAGTTACTGATGCTCCTATTAGTTTTCCCCATCTTTTTCTTCGTTCTTTGAACGATGTTTATAGGAGTTCATCATCTGCTCATGCTCTTGTTCATCCTATTTTCATTCATAGGATTCTCCTTCATCTTGATCTTGGTGGCTTCCCTTCCTCTGAGCCCGTTCATGTTATTGCTCCTATAGGTGCGTCTTTTCTTAGACAAAGGGCTGCTCATCTTCGAGCTGGTTCTAAACACCCTAGGTCTGAGCCCTCTAGTAGCGCACCTCCTCCTTCTTCTTCTGCAGGTCTTGTTGGTGAGGATGTTACTGATCCAGTTGGTGATGATGCTGCTGCTGCTGATGTTCCTCCACCTCCTTCGGCCGACTTCGATGTTCGTCGTACTTTGGAGACTGTCATGACCGTTCAGGCGGCTCATGGACAGATTTTGGTGGACTTGCTAGATGAGTTTCGTGCTCTACGAGCTGACTTGGCGCGTCTTCATTCACCCTCACCACCTCCTTTTGATGGCGACTTGTGATTGCTCTTTGGCATTCCGTCACAAAAAGGGGGAGTGGTACTTGTAGAGGGGTTTTTGTAGTTAGGGGGAGACTTTTTGTTTTGAGGAGCTTGTGGAGTTTTTTAGATTGTATCTAGGTGCTTCACTTTGTATATCATTTTTGGGGATATTCATGTTAGGGGGAGTAACATTGATTGATATACATGTTCTATTCATTGATTCTTGTTGCTTTATGATTCACTGCTTATTGATTTATATTTATGAGTTGATCATTCATATATGTCTTTATTTTGTGTTGTGTGAATCTTACAAGAATGTTATACCTGTTGTTTTACTCTTTTCTGTCACACATGCGTTTATGCGTTTGTTGAGTATTTCAGGAATATACAGGTTGATTCAACTAAAGCTGCTGTCTACACTTGCAACTGATGGATAGTAGTTAGGCTGAATTTGATTTTATGAGCATTACTTTTGTAAAGGGCTTTTACTTGTAAAACTTTGAGCTTTTAATTATGGTTTTGTCACGGATTGCCAAAGGGGGAGTTTGTTAGGTTCTAAGGTCTTAGGATTTTATGTATTTAGAACTCTAATTTGTAATGTTGGCAAACCATGATCAAAACATTGTATTTAGTCTTGTTTAGGCTTGCTCAAAGTTGGTTTATTATTGTACAGTTGGAATCGAGTGGCTGCAGAAGTACTTGGGACTTTTGGCCTGGCTCGATCGATCGAAGATTAGACTCGATCGATCGAAAATCGCACAGGTTGAATTTTCTGCAGAATTTCCAACTCAGCCCTACTTCATTAAACGTTTAGGGTTTTATGTTTTTACCCTAGGTATATAAACTAAACCCTAGCCACGTTTTTGATGTTGTCCATATTGTTATTGTTGCTCATATTTTCTGTTTTGTGTAAATCTCTTGTGAGATCTTAGAGGAGCTTTCCTTTACACAAAGCTTAGGGTTTTCAAGGTAGAGATGATTTCAACATCTTGAAGATCAACTTAGTTGCAACCATTGGATCTTAAAAGAAAAGCAAGCGGGGAGCTTGTAGCTGATTGAAGAATTCAAGAAAGAAGTAGTCTGTGGATTCGGAGCCTGCGCGTGGTCGTGTCAGGAAGTTCGTACTGGTGGGTAGCATTAGGAAGTCGAGCGGGGAGCTTGTAGTCCTTCTGTAAGAACTTCAATTCTTTCATAGTGAATTCTTGTTTGCCTTGAGGATCGGTGGGTCAAATCCTCCCCAGGTTTTTACCGTGTAGTTTCCTGGGTGATCATATCTTGTGTTATTTATTTTCCGCTGCATTATTATTCTTGATATGATTGTTGAATTGCTTTAACCTAGAATTGTTTAATTTGACTAAGTAACAACTTGGCTAATTAATCTAGGCTACGCAATTTGGTTGTTTAAGGGGTCTAAATAACCTATCAAAAATGAAATAGAATGGCTTTTGTTTCACTTTCACACTAGCCATGCGAATCTACCTAACCCATCCTAGAGACTTTTTATTTTTATTTTAAAATAACATTTAAACTCGCTAAAAAAAAAAAAGCAACAAAAATCCAGAGATAACGGAAAATGGGTTTGATGAAGAATTATATATCAGACAATGTTTTGGTTGCCATTTGCTAAGGAGAAGAAAGTGGCAGACAACCAGAGGTGGAGGGAGGGGCTTTGGATTTGTGCTTTTAGGTGAGGCATTGAACACAACCACCCATTTTTTTCTGGTTTCTCAGTGGTACTTTCAGATTATGACGGTTATTTCGGGTTTTGATTTCTGAAGATTTGGGGCCTGTTTAGTTTTGTTGTTTAAACAATAGTTTTCATTGTTTAAACAGCACAACACGTATTTCTACAATATTTTTTAACCCATACATATTTCCACTACATTTAAACAAAGTTACTACATTATCAAACTGCTCTTGGTTTGATATTTGTGAGGGAGTGATTGTGTTTGTTAAGTTTATTGTTTTAATGTGTAAAAATATGAGGTGGCATCATGTCATTGGAGGGTGTAAATAGTCCCTTTTAATCCAGGTCAATTTAATATATATATATATATATATGTGGGGGGAGAAAAAGCCCAACCCAACGTATTGGGCCCAAGGCCCTATATGAGGAATACTGTTCGTCCGAGGAGATGAAGACACTCAGTCAGAGGCCCATGTAAAAGGAGAATGTCTGGAGATGAATACGTGTACTATCCGAGGAGATGTTCATATGTTCGAGGAGTTCGATATCCTCGGATCCGACGAAGTTTTGCCCGACACGTGTATGGGAGGTTCAAGTGATCTGTTTGACAAGTGTTAAGAGAGAAAGGAGCCTCGGACACGCAAGAAGGTAACAGGAACAGGGAAATATCAAGGAGACAGACTTCAACCACCGCATTTAATGCACTGCACCTACCTTCCTGGCCGCATTTATGTGGAGAAGACCCCTGAACAGTGCATTCTCAGCTACCGCCACTCAGACAGGGCTAAAGGGGGAGTGTGATGGGACATGCACTCAAGTGGGCGCCTAGATGATGAACAAGTGGACGGTGAAGATGTGGAAAGGCAGTACTATATAAGAGAGAGGTGTCTCTGATAGAGATCGATCGAAAAATCAGAAAGAGAAAAGAGTGTATTATTTTACTGTAGCTCTAAGAATTGTAACTCAAGTTCATTAATGAGAATCACCTCTTCGGACGAGACACTTACATCCGTCCGAGCACATATTAACTCAAATTCTCCCACTAGCGTTGCTGTTTAATACTGTTATTTTCATTATTAGCCTAGCTCTTTCACCCACTCTCTACAAATTTATTGTTTTGGGTTCAGTGGGCTCCAAATCCACACCTTCTTGGGCTTGGGCTGCAAAATCTGACCCTACAATATATATATAGACACACACACACACTAGCCTCTGAGCACACGCGTGAGAGCGTGCTCAGAGACTCTTCTATTTTTTGGGTAAAAGTTAATAATTTGCATCTATTATAATTTGATGAGCGCGTGCTCAGAGGCTCTTCTATTTTTTGGGTAAAAGTTAATAATTTGCATCTATTATAATTTGAGATTACTAAAAAAACCTAAAGGTGTGATAAAAAAAAAAAAAAAAAAAATTCACTAACAGACATATAATATTCATTACACACCTAGGTTTTTTTTTTTTTTTTTTTTTTTTTTTTTTTTTTTTTTTTGTGATTGGAAAATGTAGTAATCCCAAATTATAATAGTTGCAAATTATTAACAGTTACCCCAAAAAATAGAAGAGTCATTGAGCATGCACAACGCGCGTGCTTAGATGCTAGTTTTTCAATTACAAAGAATGCGTGATTAGTGTTTATTTTTAGACTATCAAAATAAATAATAAAAAATTTACATCAAGTGAAAATGTATAATATGATTTTGTAATTATAATCAGTTTAAAATAGTGTGTGCAAATGTTTATGGAATCTATTATTAAGAAGTTAATGGATCAATGTAAGGAATTTGAAATATTTACATCAATAGAAATTGTATATAAATTCACTACATTATAAACATCGTAAAATAATCACATCCAAACTACGCAAGCTATGGTGAAAAAGTTGGTGTAACAATATGTTTTGTTCCCCATTCTAATTGCTTTCCAGCTGCATTTGCCATTAACCTATTTTCACATTGTAAAATGAATTACTTTTTTGTTACAAATAGGAACTTTATAGCATATACAACATTATGATAACATGTTATCAAAAAAAAAAAAAAAAAAACATTATGATAACTTAAATTCAAATCAAGCATGTGCTCACTGAGTTTATGTTTTTAAGGGGAGGTTGAGTGGTGTTTGATATTGTTGACCCTAATTCTAAGAGGAGTTACTGATTATTTTTTTAGGGTATTTTGGAACAAAATAAAAGTCCAATCTAAGAAAGATAACTTTGAAAAAAGAGATGAATGTGAGATATCTTTTAAAACGTGATTTCAATAACTATATTTGAAAGTAGTACGTGATTTTATTTTTTCAAACAAATAAAAAGGATAAATGTGCATTTATTTGTTTAAGAGATAAGAAATAATTGTAATTTATTTTTTGAACGTGGTGTAGTATTTGAAAAGATTGGGATAAGGATAAGTATTTTTTTAAAAATAAATAAATAAAACCACTCTCCCACTAACTCATGTTTTCAAAACAACCCTAATTATCAAAACAAAAACCCACCGTAAGTTGAATAAAATAAAAAAACCTATCCTTATCCCACGATAACCTACATCAATAATTCTATCAAAAACAAAACTCATCCGTATGTACAGAATAAAAATGAACGTGAAAATAAATATAACAAAACAAAAAAAACCTAATTTTTAGGATATCTATTTTTGAAAGAAAATAAAAAAGCTAAATTTTAGGGAAATTAAAAAGATCAACTTGGAGAATTGGTGTGACCCCTATCCTTATCTCACAGTAACCTACATCAATAATTCTATAAAATAAAAATAAAAAACTCATCCTTACGTAATGAAAAAGAACGTGAAAATATATAGCAAAAATAAAAAATAAATAAAATAAAATAAAATAAAACCTCATCCTTACCGGTATCGGATGAACCAGACCGTGAATATATATATATATATATATAAATGAAATAGAACATGAAAAGAAACTGAAAAAAGAAACCTTAATTTAAGGATTTCTATTGTTGAAAGTATTTAAAAAAAAAAAAAAAAGCAAGCTTGAATGTGAAAAAAAGAGAGGCAAATTAGTGTGACATTATTGTAAAAAATAGTTAGGATTTAAAGAAATTTATTAGTAGAGTACTTTAGGAATCTGAGAAGTTTATCCATAACTAATTAATGTTTATCACTTTGTTTTAAATTTAATTATTTTTGTTTAAGATTTAACAAAAAAACCGTGATTTTGATATGAGAATATTTTTTTTATATATTTTTTCTTTCTGTTCTTTAAATTAACCCAACATACTTCCCTATAAAAAAGATTTAAAAAAAAAAAAAGAAAGAAAGAAAAAAAGGACGGACTAAGGAGTAACTGAATGTAAATAGAAAATACTTTTCAAATAGGGAAGAGGAGATTTAGAAAAAAAAAAAAAAAAAATCCTTAAATGTCTACCCATAAAAAGTTTTTTTTTTTTTTTTTTAAAAGCATGAATTCTTATTTTTTTTTTTCTAAAAAAAAAAAAAAAAAATCAAGTAGCCTAATCCTCTAAAAAAATAGCGTAAATTCCCAAAAAAAAATAAAAAACCCCAAAAGAGAGTTTGCAAAATGAAAAAGAAAGAGCCTTACCAATATCCTTTCTCAAGAAGCCAGTTCAAGCACAAACCCTCTTGTTTGAAATTTCTATGTTAGGCACGGCCCACGAGTAATAAGCAACCTCAAAAACCTTTGAATCCCTAATCACATTCACTCATGGGTAAGTACTTGGTAGCCATGGCAGGTAAGAACTCAAAGAAAGTCAATGATAAACAAAATAAAATAAAATAAAGAGGAACTTGCAAAAAATAGAACCTGAAAAGCTATTGGAGCCTTTGATAAAGTCCGTTTAAATTGTTTAGAAACCAAATCTAAAAGTAGAAGAAGATGTAGAGCTAAACTGAATGTTTTCAATCTGAAGAAGAATGAGAGAAATTGGCAAAGCGTACGTGAGTTTGTGGGTCTTAAAGTATAGGAGTTTTAATTTACATATTTATCCTCGTTAGTTAAAAATTTATAAGTGGATATGATGAGGGTATTTTAGGCATCAAAATTGAGGAATCCAAACAGGGGAAGCCCCTTAAATAATAGCATAGATATGTATATATTACACCAAATAATAAATCAAAGAGAAATAGACTTGGCATCATGATAATTAATATTAAGCCCAATAATGCAGGATGCATTAAAAGTGTAAAACCCATCTACCTACATACAGTTTTACATGGAGAATGAAAGAAAAGATGAACAATCATATATAAATTATACTGACTTATTTATCGATAGGAAATCAATATTATGAATGACATTCAATTTGTTGATTAAAAAGAAAACATCTTTGTTTAAATAGGAATTTCATCATCAGCAACTTTGAGAATTATCTCGAAGGCATTTTCCACGCATGACTTGAATCTTTGGGGATCCAAGAATCCTTTCTCCATTACGGCGCTAATCGTCAGGTTTCCCATATAACTTACCATTGTTATAATAAGGTTCTGCAAATCCATTATTAAAAAAAAAATGTTACAGTGGGTCATAAAATATGATGAATCCAATTGAAAGCAAGGTGTTCTATAATTATTCGTAAAGGTGATTGAATTTGAGGATTATTTCACATTAAATCATAAATCATGCTTGTTAATTTGTTCTATACTTTCCGCTGTAAAGACCCAAAAAAAAAAAAAAAAAGTGAACTCCAAAGATCTGAGAAAGTTACAAATATCATTCTGTGACTTCAAAAAACAGAATCATTTTTATGACTTGAAAAAAAAAAAAAAAAAAAAAAAAAAAAAAAAACCAATGAAAGAAAAGCACATGCTCTCTTTGTTTTATGAGGCAAACATGTCACATTTGTAAAGTTGTTATTTACAATTATGTATTTTGTTGGCTTTTATTCCGTGCCAAATTTGATTGTAATTGTTTTCAATCGTGTATACCCTGTATTATTGTGGGATTTGATTGTAAGGGTTGTGTGATAGAGAGAGAGTGTGAAGACTCAAGCATTTGAAGACTGAAGAGTTCTTGCGGATATGTCGCGACTTAGCTTCCCGCGAAATGATGCATGTGCCCTGTACATGACTGGAATGCGAAGAGTCAGGATAGATGGAGACAGCTGTGTTTCGCGAGTATCTCGCTGATAAGGCCTTCCCGCGAAACGCTCTGTTTTGCCAGCCTGTCCTTTCCAATACACTCTATCCTTGCCCACTCTATATATACGCTCATTACCCACATATGTTGGTGAGGCTATTCAGAGAGAAAAACCCTAGAAAAACCCAAACACAACCCACACCTATTCAGAGTGTAGAGAGTGTTTTGGAGTTACTGGGAAGCATTGGAAGAAGCCAAGGATGGCAGATGCAACATGGAACTTGTTGCGGGATCCGGAGAACTAGGACAAGACACGGTTCCGAGAAGCCTTGTTGGAGTAGGAGCTTGGAGGGCTTAGGTACATCGGGTAGATTAGGCTTGGAGGGTCTCTTGCTAACCCATGTATCCCAACTGATTGTCTAGTGGATCGATTACCGCTTGGAGGGCGGCGGAGAGGTTTTTCGCCGAGTTCTTCGGTTTCCTCTTCGATAACACATCGGCGTGTTATCTTGTGTTTGCATCCTTATTCCCTACTCTTTTACATTCCATTATAATGTTGTGTTGCTTAGTTTATGGATTAGAGTAGCATGTTTGTTTCTCCGCTCGCATTTACACTATTCTGCACTTAGTATTAAGTTAGTGTAAAATCTATCGAGCCGTAAGTTTTATTTGGGGGTCTAAATTGCTCTTGTGTTTTCGACACGTTTTCGAGCTTTCAACATCTATACTTCGAAATCTACGAGATGGATTAAAAAATAAAAAATTACAAGAAGGTGGAATTTGGAATTTTATTTTATTAGAAAAATCTTTATAAAAGATATTTATTTGTTTAAGGCAAGCTAGGTGGTATATACCATAGATGAGTGCTATTTTCATAATATTTTTATAAAAAATTATAGGTGGTAAATTATTATTAGTTCTAATTTAAATTTACAACTTAAATTACTTTTTTTTCCCACTCATAACAACCAATAGCAACCCACTACCTAAAATTTATTGTGAAAATATTATGAAAAATGTTATAAAAATAGCATTTCTCTATATAATAACAATTTTACATTTTACATTTTTACCTGAGGTACACCTAACCCCATGTAGTATAGACCTTTAATCGGATGATTATCCAAAGACACCTATTCCACTAGCCTGATCACATTCGAAATTGTCAAACTGGAGTTCCTTAGTGTCCCATGTATGAATCTAGCAGCTGCCTGTAGTAGTACAAGAATGCCGAAAAGATCTTATAGAGTACGTATTCGAAAATAAATTCAACCACTTTAGAATCGTGTATATGCAAATTGTAAGATAAAAAAAAAAAAAAACACTTTCTCACACACAGCACACACACACACACACACATATATATAATAACGGTTGTTTATAGTATTATGTAAAAAGTTAATTAATTTGAATTATTTTTAACTAGACAAACAAATGAAATTGGAAAGCATAATTTTTCAAATTCTCTCTTTTTCTATTTTTAGATATGTGATTGAGTTTCTTAAAGTTCATTTATATTGAACTTATTGTATTCTGCACTAAATAATTAACTTACTTGACATAAAAATTAAAAAGTTTAGATGAGACACATGACACAAAACTAAATTCTAATGGAAATTATAATTGGATTTTCTCTTAATTTTGGCTATATGTATATAATATTTTTTTTTTCAATATTTTTTTAAGACAAAAATTGTATAACATTAAAATAAAATTACACTTTACTAATATAAACTACACCCCTATTTACATTTATGACTCTAAACTTTCAAAATGCATGATTACCATCCTAAACGGTTAAATTTGAACCCTATCGTCTATTGGACTATTAAATTAAACCGAAAAACATGTCAAGTGTGACTCACGTGAACTCTGCATACATGGCATCACATGAACATACCAAATTTCCACTCTTTAATTATTTAAAATAAAATTATTTAACAAATTTAACTCTTATTTTGCCACATAACTTTTGTTTTAAAGGGATTAAAGAGGGTCACTTTGATTTGTTCACGTGGTGCCACGTATGCAAGAGTTACATGAGTTGCACGTGACATATTTATCAATTCAAGCTAATAGCCTAATTAGTTAATGATAAAGTGCAAAGCGAAACACAAGTTATAGTTTAAGATATAGTCATGTGTATTCTAAAAGTTCATGGTGATAAATTGTAATTACCCTAATATTGATTACTAATAGGTGGCTTTGCAATGTGAAGAAATTGCTTCAAAAAAATTAAACAACTTTTGGATATCAAAATAGAGGCACCAATCCAAGATTATGTGGCTTGCTTATAAGGTATTTACTATATACCGAACACAATCCCCTTTCACCCCTCCCACCCTTTTTCTACCCATTTTTATTCAAGAAAAGAAAAACTAATTGACATTTTTAGTAATGTGATAGAAAAGTATGATATTAATATCAAATGTTATAAGCAGCAAGTATTAACTATTAACTATTAAACTAAGTATGCCAAGAATTATGTTGCTCAATATAAAAAAAAAAAAAAAAAAAAAAAAAAAAAAATATATATATATATATATATATATATATATATATATATATATATAAGTAGGGTTTTTAAAATTTTAAAAATAAAAAGAGAGAAAAGGAAAAAAGAACCAACATAATTGATTTGAAAATTATCAAATGATTGAAGGTAGAAATAGCAAAAAAGAAAGAGAAAAGAAAAGAAAAAAAAAAGAACCAACATAATTGTTTTGAAAATTATCAAATGATTGAAGGTAGAAATAGTGTGAAATCTCGAAAATGTGTTGAAAACACAAGAGCTGTTTAGACCCCCAAATTAAAGTTACGTCTCAATTGATTTTACACTAACTAAATACTAAGTGCGGAATAGTGTAAAAGCGAGCGTATAAACAAACAAGCTACTCTAATCCATAAACAAAGCAACACAGAAATAAAATGGAATGTAAAAGAGTAGGGAAGAAAGATGCAAACACAAGATAACATGCCATTGTGTTATCGAAGAGGAAACCGAAGAACTCAGCGAAAAACCTCTCCACCGCCCTCCAAGCGATAAATCGATCCACTAGACAATTAGTTAGGATACATGAGTTAGCAAGAGATCCTCCAAGCCTAATCTACCCGATGTACCTAAGCTCTCCAAGCTCCTACTCCAACAAGGCTTCTCGGAACCGTGTCTTGTCTAGTTCTCTAGATCCCGCAACAAGCTCCATGTTGCATTTGCCATCCTTGGCTTCTTCCAATGCTTCCCAACAGCACCAAAACTTCACTTGACACTCTGAAAGGGTGTGGAAAGTGTTTAGGCTATCAACCTCTCAATGGTATGGAAATGGAGAGGTAGGAGTTGAGGAAATTCCACAAGCAAATGTGTAGAGGATTGTGGGTATAACAATCTCTAACTCTCAAGGTGTTTGGCTAGGGTTTTCTCTTAGAAGCACTCCTTAACATTTGTGGGTAATGTGGGTATATATAGTTTAGGCACAAAAAATGTGTATCAGAATGGACAGTTTGGCAGAACAGAATGTCTCGCGGGTGTCTCACGGAAAGGCCTTACTCGCGAGATACTCGCAAGACATAGCTGCCTCCATCCTGGCCTGACTCTTCGCATTCCAGCATGTGCAAGGCACATGAGTCACTTCGTGGGATGCTTAGTCGCGAGCTACCCGCGAAAACTCTTCAGTCTTCAAATGCTTAAGTCTTCACACTCTCTCTCTCTCTCTATCGCACAACCCTTACAATCAAATTCCACAATAAATACAGGGCACAAAAGATTGAATAAAATTACAATCAAATTTGGCACGGAATAAAAGCCAACAAAACACATAGTTGTAAATAACAACTTTACAATCTCCCCCTTTGGTTATTCTGTGACAAAACCCCTAAAACAGACTCTAGACTTAAACGTGAGTTTGGGAACAGTGGCAAAACTCACTCACACCTATTCTAGAAGCTGTGAAGCACTTGCACGTATATACCTATAACTTGAAACACTTGCACACAAACAAAACTTTTATTAAGCTTATGACAAGTTGAACACAAGGTACATACATGAGCAAGTAAAGTGCGATCAAGTTTGTAAACACTATAAAACATGTAAACATATCTTGATCATACAAAAACAGTCATTATAGAATGACTACAATGAACATTTAGCAAGTAAATGCTAATCCGGACACGCAATGCAATTAAGAACAATCCCAAGGATCAATCGCATGTCCAACACTCAACCAATGCAAAATACATGAAGTATTTGCATCTAGGATACAAGATCCTACTTGGGTACAAGAGTGAGGTACTTAAGACATATTAGCAATATCTTAAAAGTACAAAAAAAAGATACAAAGCATAGAGATAAACACAAATACTGAAAATAAATTGAAATTAAAAGCAGAGTATTTAAGCTTTAAACAAAAGCAGTAAAACTATAAACAACAGTTATAAAGACTGAAACAGTTTAAACCAAAACATAAATAAAACTAAACCGCCTGTATGAACCAAAGATTCTATGCCTAAGCCATGTCTATACGCTGCTCCCCCTCAAATGTGCAAGCTCCCCCTCAAAATTTTCTCCCCCTTTTTGACCGGAATGGCCAAAGAGGCTAGAACTGATCAGACTCTAAATTCGATCCCTACTCCACGGACAAGTCATCGATCTGTGAAGACAATGCAGTGATCTGTCCCTAGAGGTATGCAAACTGTGCTGCACATGGGAGTCAAGTACTGAAGACATCTGGTCCATTTTAGCTAGTAGGCGATCAAGTCTGTCTAAGCCACGTGCTGGTGCTGAAGATGATGGCTGAGCTGAAGACTCTGGAGCAGAAGTGAATCTATCAATCTCCTCCTCTGTATCTCCACCCACGTCCTCAACACGATCCTGTGGTATCATATGCACACCTGTTTTGGAGCCCTTGATGTGCGCTGTGCTCCTAGTGACTGTGTGTGCACCTATGGGATAGTCCCTCTAAACCACAGTGAGACCACTCGGAAGTTTTAGCTTTGCATTAGTAATTAGTCCCATAATCAATGAGGGAAAAGGCATAACTGTCCTGGAATTTTGCTTTTCAATGTTTTTTGTTGGGAAATTTAGACCCCGGTTGATAGAATTAACAAGTTTTAAACCCAAGTTGTTAATTAGATTTATTATGAATAAAACTTGTTAAAACAAACAAACATCAATATCATGCAGCGGAAAAAAAGAAAAAAGAAAAAGAAAAAAAGACAAGATATGATGACCCAGGAAAACCAATGAAACCAACCAGTTTCACAGTAAAAAACCTGGGGGGAAACCTTCCCGAAAAGCAATCCACTATAGTAAAGAGAAGTTTCAGATCTAGTACAAAACCTTTATCCCTAGACTCTACAATCCCCGTAGATGAACTCACAGCAGAAACCTTCTACTGCTTCAGAACCTCTGAACTCTTCAATATATGAACGCCACCCTTTGATGATGCACGGATCCCAGTACATGACTAACTCCTTTGCACGAATCCCAATACGTGACTCACTCACCAACTTGAGGAAGAAGAATGTTGGTTGCAAAGTTCTTCACTTCATCAATAATGAAGATCAAGAAGCACTTGGTTACAAAACCCTAAGGCGCAAAGACGCAGTGACTTCTTTCAGAGAGAATAAGGCATCAGTCACCTTTTGCATATGTTCTCCTTGTATTCTCTTATTCTCATATGTGACGGCCTCTAAAATAAGCCTTATATAGGTCTAGGGTTATGAGAAAAGAAACCCTACACAAATACAAAAGCCTGGCCCAAAAATCAGATCTGGAAATCTGAAATCCCGTAACCTCGACAGATACCTTGATCGATCGGGAGGTGTCGAGATTTAATCCTCGATAGATAGCAGGTGTCGAGGAGGTGTCGAGAAGCTGTCGAGGGGACAGGAGCTTTCTCGATCGATCGACCAGCTATCGAGAAGCTATTGAGATTGCGATAAGAATCAGCTGAAGATCTCGACAGATAGCCAGGTGTCGAGGTAGCTATCGAGAAGGTGTCGAGAATTAATGAATTTGCACTTCAGCTTGCTTTTTCCTGGACAGACTTGATGACTTCAACACTTGATCTTGAAACCTTGTTTCTTGAAGTATTAAAAACACCTAGAACTACCCAATTACAAGTAGAGTGCGTTTTGTCAAAAGGATTAGCCAATTTACATAAATGAGTGACATATGTTCTTAACAAGTGAAAACACATATGTTCTAACACTTTTCTTCAAAATGTGGAAGATGTGACCACAGATATCAATCTCCTTGTGAGTGAAAATATCATATAGAAATCTTGTCCTTGGAGCAAACAACGTAGTGAGGTTGGTGACTGAATACAAGTTATGGATCATCACATAAGACAATGTCCTCATCTCCGGTGAAAATTGGATTGTATTCATGGATGTCTTCTTTGGTGTACCACCAAGTATCTTAATCATCTCCTCAGTAGAGCCAAATCTTTCTTCATATTGAACTAAGATTGGCTGAGAGGGAGGACGAATCTCCAAAAATTCTCGAATACTATCCTTTGTAATAATGAATTCTTTGTGCCTCACCCAGCAAACTATATGGTCTTCTTCCACAGTAGCATTTGAGAAAAAATTTGGTATGATCTCTGAGAACGCAACCCCAACTGGGTTCAATAGCTTGGTCCAAGTCCTTTCTTTGAACACCTCAGGGATGAAGGTATCCTCAAGGGTTTCTAGCTGGACCACCCTTTCCATAATAATGGTTACTCTTTTGTAGCAGTCATTGTATTTCATATCAGCATCAATAGACTTGAAATTGTCAGAATCAGTGCGAGAGCGTTTTGTGGATTTCTTGGTCGCTGAATGTTTGGTAGGAGACATCTGCACAATTACACAAAGACCAAAGAAAGACACAAGTGCAAAAACACAAAACAGAACACAAAACTTGATTAGATTCAAGTTAGTTCCAAAACAAAGGTAAAACAACCTAAAACAGAGCAAAAATAACTCAAAACAACATGCTAAAATAGTTAAAACATGTAAACATAGACACAATGCATGAAATTAAGTAGCTATGCATGTGTGTGCATAGGTGTGCATGTCCTGATGCATGAGGATGCAGCATGAGATGCATGAGGTGTGCCCAGAGGGTGCCTAGGTGTGTGCATGGCATGACACTGAGGCATAAAATGGGCAAAGTGTGTAAAACACAACCATTGACCAAAGCATGGTAAACATGATCATTCAAGACCAAAATCAAGCATTGGAACTCAGTTGAGTCCAATTCAACACAAAAATGTCATTCGGACATTCTGTCAAACACCTAACATGCAACAATGCAATCCAAATATGAATAATGCATGAACATGATGAAAACTTGCCTCAATACATGCTAAAATGCCACAAGGGGCCAACATAGATACACAAACAGCAAATGGGACTCAGCCCAACTAAAGATTTTGGAAAAATTTCACAAAATTGAGAACCCCAACCCATTTTCGAAAAATCCCCAAAATTTTAAAACCCTAAGCTAAAAACTGCAAAAAATTAAGGGAAAACAAAAGCAATGTTAAGAAAAACATACCTTGAAGTGTTTTTGTTGAGAAATTTGCTTGAAAATTGATGGGGTTTGTGAGAAATAAGATTTTGGGTTGAGAGGGTTTCGAAGAAAGGCAATGCGAGGGAAAGTTTTTGTGTTTGAAAAACTGTCACATTTGCATTATAAAACTGAAAACAAGCGTTTTTTGCGGGTTAGGCAGTAGTGAGACAGTCGCGAGAATGGCCACTAAAGCTCAAAAGCTTTCGTGAGAAGCTTTAAGTCGCAAGACAATCGCGATAGCTTCTGTCTGATTTTGAGGAAATTCCAGTTTTTGCCTAAAACTCATTTCGCGAGAAGTGTTTAGTCGTGAAATACTCGCGAGATAGTAGCGAGAGTCTCTGTGTGAGATGACAAAAAATATATTTCCCTTAAGAACTTTTCCTAGGAAGCTCTAAGTCGCGAGCTTCTCGTGAAACAACCTCTGAACCAGTTTTTGAAGAAAAACATAAAAAATGCATTTTGAACAAAAACTAAAGACACGAAAGCATAAAATCACTTTTAAAAACATATAAAACACTCAAAAATCTTTTTGGGTTTGATCAGCAAGTACTTGAGCATACACATCACATTTGAACATGTACAATCACACAAATGAGATAAGCATTAATTGAATCAAAGTCTTGTGTGTTGTGGGTGAGTATCAAGTGTGAAATAGTCCTTAGACCAGAGTGAAGTTTCAATGATCAATTCAATCAACTCATACACAACTGGCACTAAATCAAGTGGTCTATCTCAATTATAGAAATGAACGTATATGACCTCCCACAAATTGATTACAAATCTTAGAAGCTTTACATTTGGCTTCTGCATAAATCACAACATTTGATCCTTTTTGGATAATACATCTCTTTTTGAGATCGGTGCTTGAAATTTTTGATATTTCAACATTTAGAATTAGCCTTTGGCTTTTTGAGCACCATACAATTCAAAACAAAAGTTGCTTTCCCTTTTTCCTAGTCAAATACTAGTATGTGTGACAGGCTTTTGCAACTCAATATCTCTTTTCATTTGGAGATTTACATTTGGTGAGCTCTTTTGCAAAAACATAAAAAATAAAGTGGGAAGAGATATAGGCACAAGTCTATGCAAGTATCAAGACCATCAAGACTATTGACTAATCATTCATGACAAGCTTGAAAATCTATTTACAACAATCACACATAGTTTTCAAGATTTCTTCTGCACAGATAAATGTGCATACATAACAAGCTAAGCTCGTAAATGCACTACGCCATTAGTACGAAGGTACTGGGCCAAACTCACATGTGATATACACAACACAAGCGATCAAACATTTTGAAGATTTTTCAATTTTTATGAGATTTTGAATTTTTTGAACACACTCAAAAATAGAACAAAAACAAGAACAAAGAAAAAACTTGTAAAAGAAACATGCTATAAACCAGAAGCAAATGGTACAAATTAAATTATGCATGTAAAAATGCATGAGCAAATGTCCCTGAACATCGGAAGTATTAATGCATGGAAATGTTGTAATGCTTATGCATGAGTACCCCGTCTAGTGAAGCTTTCCAAGCAAGTGGTGAATGCACCGATCATCTTCATCACGTCCATCACACCGGGATCACCATTTCGACCTCTTGATGACTCAACAGCCCAAGTCCTCTTGTCATTTCTCGGGCCTTTTGACCTCTGATCACTCTCATTCTTCAATGCCCTCAGCTTATGGCAATTTGGTCTAGTGTGTCCTTGAAGTCCATAGTGATGACAGAAATGTTGAATTCTTGGAACTCTTTGTGACTTTGGAGGTGATTTCCCTTGAACCTTAGGCTTGACCACTGATTGGTTACGAGGCTTATTCAACACCCGTTGATCAGCCACATTCTTCTTCTTTTCATCCTCTACTTTCTTAGGTGTAGAGGTGGTCACTACAGGTTCTTTAGCTTGCACAAACTTCACTTCCTTGGTGATTTTTACAGCTGAACTACTTTCTCCAGTATATCCCAATCCGGTCTTGTCAGAGAAAGGTTTTTGATGAGAAAGGACTTCATCAAGCTTTTTGGAGGAGACTCGCTCTACTTTGGCATTGGATTGAACCATCTCACGCTCAAGGAATTTTATCTTTGAGTAGGCTTCTGTCAGCTCTCCATGCACCATCTCTATTTCACATTTGGCCTCCTTATATCGCACTAGGAGACTTTTATAGTCCTTCTCTGCCTTCTTCATCTTTTTAACAGCTGCCTTGGTCACCCTTGTATATTCTCCTGACTTCTCAAGTAGGGAATTGTAGTTTTCTTGAAGTTCCACTGCACTTTCATCTTCATCAGCAACAGATTCTTCTACTACTCCCATTGATTCTTCATCACTATACTCTCCAAGCTCTTCAACAAGCTTACTCAAATCATCTGTTGATTCAACATGGGCAATAGTCATAAAAGCGGAGTAATTTCCTTCTCCATCACAGCTTTCCTCAGAATCAGAATTAGATGAATCCGAGTCACTAAGAGTTGTGGCATATGCCCTGCCTTTTCCTCTTAGATAGTTTGGACACTCCGTCTTGAGATGTCCATGGTCATTGCATTCATAACACACAATGCCTTGAGGAGATTGAGTATCCTTCCCCTCATTCTTCTTAAACTCATTCCTATCACCTTTGGAGGATGAAAACTTCCCTCTGCTGAACGGTTTCCCACTGTTCTTCATCTTCAGAAATTTTCGGAAGTTCTTTGCAAGAAATGCTACCTCCTTCTCCACTCCATCTTCTTCGGAGAAATCATCCATTCTTTCGGTGATGGTTTTAAGAGAAAGAGATTTGCTTGACTTATGAGAAGGCAGCCCCAGCTCATATGTTTGGAGAGACCCAATGAGCTCTTGGATTTTGATCTCATCCAAGTCTTTACTTTCTTCTATAGCAGTGACTTTTGCTCGAAAGCTTTCCGGCAAGGACCTCAAAATTTTTCTCACCACCTTAGTATCTTCAATCTTCTCACCAAGATTGAGCTTAGAAATTACAATTTCGTTGAGCTTCCCATAGAATGAATCAAAGGTTCATCATCTCCCATCTTAAGCTCTTCAAATTTGGTGGTAAGCATCTGAAACTTTGTGTCCTTCACTTTCTTTGTTCCTTCATAGGTGGTCTCCAATATCTCCCAAGCTTCCTTGGCTACTGTTATGTGAGAAATCCTGGGAAACTCATCTGGAGAAACACCACAAAAAATGCATTTAAAGCTTTACTGTTAGCGGTAGCTGTTGCAAGTGCTGCTTTATCCCAAGTGGATTTAGCGGCCTCCGGCCTAGTTCATCCTACCTCTACCGCATCCCAAACAGTATCTTCAATTGAAGACAAGAATACCCTCATTTGGACTTTCCAAAAGGCATAATTATTGCCATCGAAAAATGGTGGAACATTTAAAGATTGAGACCGGTCCATCTCAAACGGGGTCAAGGATCACACTCAGGTAATTAAACCACAGCGAGTGTACCCACTCTGATACCAATTGAAAGCTCGAAAATGTGTTGAAAACACAAGAGCTGTTTAGACCCCCAAATTAAAGTTACGGCTCGATTGATTTTACACTAACTTAATACTAAGTGCGGAATAGTGTAAAAGCGATTAGATAAACAAACAAGCTACTTTAATCCATAAACAAAGCAACACAACAGTAAAATGGAATGTAAAAGAGTAGGGGAGAAAGATGCAAACACAAGATAACACGCTGATGTGTTATTGAAGAGGAAACCGAAGAACTCGACTAAAAACCTCTCCGCCACCCTCCAATCCTTAAACCAATCCACCAGATAATCAGTTGGGATACATGAGTTAGCAAGAGACCGTCCAAGCCTAATCTACCCAATGTACCTAAGCCCTCCAAGCTCCTACTCCAACAAGGCTTCTCGGAACTATGTCTTGTCTAGTTTTTCGGATCCCGCAACAAGCTCCATGTTGCATCTGCCATCCTTGGCTTCTTCCAATGCTTCCCAGTAGCATTAAAACTTCACTTGACACTCTAAAAGGGTGTGGAAAGTGTTTGGGCTATCAACCTCTCAATGGTATGGAAATGGAGAGGTAGGAGTCGAGGAAATTCCACAAGCAAATGTGTAGAGGATTATGGGTATAACAATCTCTAACTCTCAAGGTGTTTGGCTAGGGTTTTCTCTCAGAAGCACTCCTTAACATTTGTGTGTAATGTGGGTATATATAGTGTAGGCACAAAAAGTATGTATCAAAATGGACAGTCTGGCAGAATAGAATGTCTCGCGGGAAGGCCTTACCCGCGAGACATAGCTATCTCCATCCTGGTCTGACTCTTCGCATTCCAGTATGTGCAAGGCACATGAGTCACTTCGCAGGATGCTTAGTCGCGAGCTACCCGCGAAAACTCTTCAGTCTTCAAATGCTTGAGTCTTCACACTCTCTCTCTCTCTATCACACAACCCTTATAATCAAATTTCACAATAAATACAAGGTACAAAAGATTGAATAAAATTACAATCAACTTTGGCACGGAATAAAAGCCAACAAAACACATAGTTGTAAATAACAACTTTACATAGTGAATTATTGGTGATGAATATGATCATGAATATACCTCAGGACCTCTAAGTTTCTTCATAGTCTCCAAAAACCTATGAGTGAGATAAACACCCAATGAACTTTTCTTCTTCGTGATTATCTTGCTTGCTGCCAAAACAAAGTCAAGTGGGTTTTGAGATTTATGGTCCTTAAGCTCTAGCATTGGTACATGCAAGAAGGCGAATTGGTTCCCCTGTGGCACCTTTGAGTTAGGTTTAAGCATCTCCTCAATTGACTTGTAGCCACTCATTGTTCTAGTGTTGAGCAATAACAATGCTGTGGAATGTGATTTAGTTGATTTATTGCTAATCTCTTGCATGTATAACAGGGTGCCGAGGAAAATTATTCCAGTAATTACACCATTTACTGTCAGCACTCGAGAAAATAAAATTTGGTCGAACAATAATTTTACTATAATTTTGAAAATTAATTGTGCATTTTCTATAGATTTTTTATAACAAATTAATCTTCATACTTATTAAAAAATATAATAAAAATTAACAAAATTCATTGTATCACAAAAAAATAATTACATTAAAAAAACTAAGTCTATAAATATTTCAATAAACTATATGAAGATCAAGAATAATAAATTTGCACGATATATACAAAATGATATCCGCATAAGGTTTTTTTTTTTTTTTTTTTTTTTTTTTTGAGTCAACTAAATTCATAAGGGAACAAAGTAATATCAAACTTTTCTCCTAATGATGCAAATGATCACAAGGTTGACACCAATCTGCAGACACCTAAGAAATAAAGTATAAAGACCTTGAAGGCTACCAAAAGTAAACTGGTGAAAGACGTGTATATTTTTATTAGGCTTACTAGTAGTTATCATACCTTTCTTTCATAATTTGCCTTCTATTTAATCTCTTCGTGTGAAAGATCTTCTCCATGATTTACTTAGGATTTGAAATTTGAACATTGGCATGTTATTTGGCTTAATGGATGATATAGCATTGTGATGATTTGATATGAGAATTTTGGCAATCATGATACCTATCAGTTGCCTCTAATTCCTAGACCTAACACAACATAAATTCACAATGCCCTAATTTGTCTATGATTTGCAATTTTTTTTTAATAACCCATGTGTGAGGTGGTGGGAAAATTTAAGAGTTGTAAAATTGTTGTAACCCTAGAAGGACTCTTAAATTTATATTAAACTTTTTTATTTATAATGAGAGGCTTTTAAACAGTATTGTAGCATTGCCAAACAGAATAATGTTTCACTTTTTAAGTTATACGTGACAGAATTTTAGATGGACAATTTTCCTATGTGGCAGCATGACCTTTATCGTAAGAAAAAACTTATACTATTATATATAGTATATTAAATACTTTGTTAACAGATCAAGTCAAAACTGGGTAAAAAGTTAGAATTAGATCTGACTAAAACAGTTTATTGTTCCTATTATCCATACAGGAAGAAGGGTAGGCGTAACTTGACGTAACTGGAAGGAAATGATATTTGATGAATACTTCCTGTACCGGACGGAACGGAAAGGCTATTTGTTGAATGCCTCCTTTCCTACACCAGACAGATGGTCCCTCTCTCTTTCTTAGCCCAACTCTGAACCATCAACAGCGTCAAACAACTGGAAGAATCTTTCCACTTTGTGACGTGAGGTCAAGGCCTTAACAATCGATCTCAAACCACATCTACTCATAGTATTGGTTCCTCATTTGAGTCTTTGAAATCAGACTCTTTTGAACATCGAAAACAAACAATTCTTTGTGTGTGGGTGAAGATGGGTTAACATGTCTAATTTTCCCAATCAACCCTTATCTTGCTTCCGATTTAAAGGTGTCATTGTTAATGTTAGAGATATATATTAGACATATTAGCCCAATGTAATAGGCCCAAGCCCATTCCTGCTTGTACTAGTAGTCTAGGGTTTAGTTGCCTATATATACTCATGTTAGGGTTCATTGTAACACAGGTTATTGTACTACACTCTTATACAATAAAGATGTAGCCCTTAAGGGATTCCTCCGTGGATGTAGGCCGTCAAGGCTGAACCACGTAACCCTCGTGTTCATGATGTTCCTATTCTATGCTTCCCCTTCCGCATCCACTCTGGCATATACAACATGGTATAACACATCACGTTACTAATATAATAATATGTTATTTAACATGGTATCAGAGCCAAACTTCGTTCTTGGCATCAAACAAAACATCTCTAGCAAGCAAAGAAGATATCATGTGCACACCATCATCAGAAGTTACACATGCTTCTCTGCTGAATCTAGACTACATGGCGTCTCGCAGCCACCGTGGCTCACTGCTGTGTCCAAGATCTACAAACTCAAGCAAAGCCGTGACTTAACTTTTCAGATCTGTGCAAATCCAAGCTTCGCCTGATGAAACCAACACCACAGACGTGCTTCACGACCTCCCGCGACAAAAACCCAGAAACACGGCCTCCAACGGCGGCCTCACGCGCCACCACGTGCCGCTAATAGCTCCGGAACCTCCCCACGCGCCGCCACGATTTCCTCTTTTGTAGCTCATCCATTGGCCACACGCGCCGTCCTATCGGCCATGTCGACCACCGATCTTCCTACAGAAGAAATCTGGATTTCAACCGATTAAGCACGCGACTCCACGCGCCGATTTGGTATCTGGCTTCTCCTCCACGCGCCGGTGAACACGCACGCTCCTTCCACGCGCCGAAAAACTGCTGCTGATGTCATTTGACATCACCGGATGACGTCATCACTCCACGTCAGCAGCCACGCAAGCAAAGACCCACATCAGCCCTAGACATGTCATCAGACACGTCAGCTAGCCACGTCAGTCGTGTCGCCTCGTCAGCACCACGTCACCTAGCTGACCATTGACAGGACCGACCCGACCCGGACCACTCGGATCTGACCCGTGAGCACTGACCGTTGATTTTGACCCTGGACAGTTGACTTTGACTTTTGTGTTGACTTTTGACCAAAGTCAAAATTTTCCGACAGAGCCTATCTTGCTCAGTTTTTCGCGTAGATTCTGATTTTGGACTCCGTTTCTTCATTTGAAGCTCCGAAATTGGTCAATTGGCACTTTCTTCATTGTGGTTTCTTCAAAGGCATTCTTCAAGTGATCTTCTCATGCTTATCCAACCTCAAGCCTTCATCGAGCTTCCACCTTGAGTTTGAGGGAGGGTGTTAGAGATATATATTAGACATATTAGCCCAATGTAATAGGCCAAAGCCCATTCCTGCTTGTACTAGTAGTCTAGGGTTTAGTTGCCTATATATACTCATGTTAGGGTTCATTGTAACACAGGTTATTGTACTACACTCTTATACAATAAAGATGTAACCCTTAAGGGATTTCTCCGTGGATGTAGGCCGTCAAGGCTGAACCACGTAACCCTCGTGTTCTCAGTGTTCCTATTCTATGCTTTCCCCTTCCGCATCCACTCTAGCATATAGAACATGGTATAACACATTGCGTTTGCTAATAATAATATACATTTAACAGTCAACATATTGTCATGAAGGTGAAGATGGCATGGTGGCTAAGAAGGTAATTACCATTTTCAATATTTTGGATGCTAAAACTAGGGCTGTAGGAGAACTAAACCTAGGAATTTTGGATAAGACTACTTTTGGGGCAATGCCACCTTCAAACTTTCTCCCTTGCTCACATTTATTAGACATGGAAAAATTGGACCCAACTCAAAGTTGAAATTTTTTTACCTAAAGTAAAAACCAGTTGACTCGTGACCCGACCTTTTTTATGGATTGGTTTGGGTTAACCCATTTCACCTATGGCTCGACCTTTTTTTTTTTTTTTTTTTAATTTATTATTATTTTTAATATCACGTGACCTCAAACATCTAGTGTTTAAAACCATTGGCCCTTGAATACACATGCATGGTAGAGTAAAAAGGGGTGCTTATTAGCTGATAATGTTTAATGTTACTGCAAGTGTGTGTGCATATAATATATGTTATATGAAGACTATAAATACCACCGTACACCCTTGGTGCAGTGGTCATTCCACAAGTATAAATGCTTATGGGGTGTGGGGAAGGGGGGGGGAGGGAGGCAAGAGCCGGAGTTCAAGTCTCCAGGAGGGAGCTTCACACACATATATACTTAGATTAGGCTAGAGTCGAAATTCTATTTTGTATAAAAAAAAATATGTAGACTATAAATAGTGATACAGGGCAAGGTACATATATGAAATAAGAGGATTAATGGTGCTATCTTGATTGATAAGTTTGGTACAAATGAAAAAAGGAAAATTATTAAATATTCTGGGAGTACCATAAATGTGTATTCCCTCCTCTCACATTAATTGTGGGACCCACCATAAATTTAATTAGAGGAGCTTACAATCATGTGAGAGGAGGAGTACGCATTTATGGTACTCCGAGAATACTTAATAATTACCCATGAAAGAAGCAGAAAGGTAATGAATTATTTTTTTTTTCCAATTTTGTAATATCTAACTCATAACATGTGCGATCTTCCAAATGAGACATCATTTATTAGTAATGAGACACGCATCATGAAATAAGAGGATTAGTGATGCTATCTTAATTGATAAATTCGGTGCATATTAAAGAAGCAGAAAGGTAATGAAAAATTTCTCCAATTTTGTAATATCTAACTCATAACATGTGCGATCTTCTAAATGAGACATCATTTATTAGTAATGAGGGATGCATCATGAAATTAATTTTTTATGGTGATGACATCATGATACCATTAGTGAATGGTGAACTTTGAATTGTTTAAATTCAAGAATCATTTTATTTTTTAAATGTTTTTTAAGTATTTTATTATTTTTTTTCATTTATTTATTTTTTATATGAAAAAAATAAGGGTCAACCCAACCTGCTTACAACCCATTAAGGATAACCTGTTTTGACCTGAATCTAATTAACCTGACTCATTTGCCTTGACTATAATTTATTAGGGTGGACAATAAGGGGATTTTATTTAATGAAAGAGTACTATTGTTTTTGGACCAACAAATGAGAATCAGCTAGGGGGCCGAAATAATCTCTTTCTAAACCTTGGGCCACACAGATTGGAAGACTAGAGATGGGTACCGATCCAGTCAAATTAAAAAACAGACCAATGGGTCACAAGATGGGCAGGAACATCAAATTCATTAATAAAAGGAAAAAGAGAAGTTATCAAAAGTATCAAAAGAATTTAAAGTGGGTTCAATATTAGCAATTTAAGCTTTATAGTATGTTAAGATTTGGTAATTCTTGAATAAGTTTGAATTTTTTATGAGCTATTTGGTTAATTTTTTCTTTCAAATCTTTATACGCAAAAATAAGGATTACGATTAAATTTTTTTACCTATTCATTAATATTCATACAAATGCCTAGTTATTAAGTTACATGTAAACCACTACACACCCTTAGCATGATAATCACTCTACAAGTACAAAGTTCTTGTGGAGTGGAGGGGTAAAGGCCAATGTTCATGTCTTATATGTAATTTATCACATATTATGTAATAAATCACATATGTGATTTTTCCCCTTAAAATAATCATATATGTGATTTGTTTTTAACTAAAGGAATAATATAAAAGCATAGGTTTAGTCACATATGTAATAAATAACATATGTGATTTTTTTTCCTTAAAATAATCATATATGTGATTTATTTTTAACTAACGGAATAAAATTAAAAAAAGCAAGTTTATCCATATTATTATTGTAGGGACCGGTTTCGAGCGCTCTCCGCAGATTGAGAGAGTGGACCTAAGCCCAGCTAACCCTCCAATAAATTTATAGAGTATGGGTTCAAGAGCTAGGCCCTAATAAGGAATGCAACGGCCATGCATGGTTGTACGTGAATGCTAGTAACCAAAGTATGGGTTGGAATACACAATAAGGCTCCTCGGACGGGTTTGACAGAGGTTGAAGTTGTTCTTATTTCTTTCAAGAAAGGTTACAATGGTTGAGAGAGAATACACTGCTACAGTATTTTCTTTTCTCTGGTTTTCTCTCCATCCCCCTCTCAAGAGGGACTTTTTACATTATATACTTCTCTCTCAGTAGATCCTAGCCCTACATTTGTTGATCAACCCGACTTCCACTTGAGAGCCTGTCCCATCAGCCGCATTCCCATCCCTCCTGTGGGTTGCAGCGCCCAAGACGGCACTGTTCAGAGGTTCTATCCTCATTAATGCGGCCAGGGCGTTAGTTGAGGGCATTTAATGTGGAGGTGACAGTTCACCTAGGACTTGCTCCTCCACCATGCTTCAATGTCTGGTGCTTGGTTCTTGCTATTTGCTCCTTGGATGCTTTAGGGAGGTTCCCCTTAAGGGCATGCTGTTTGCCCACTTTCCGACCTCGGTCTCCCGAGGATGCAACCATCCTCGGCAATGCTCCTTGGGCCCTGGGCTCTACACTTTCGTCCTCGGACCTAGGACGCGTCCTCGGCGTGGGCCTCTGGGCCTAGTCTGAAGTGGGCCGGGGTTGCTTGACTTATTCTGGCCCCACAATTATCATGCTGACAAATTTAAATAAACATTTCTTTTATATATATATACTAGTCTCATCACACGTGCGTGAGGGTTTTTTTTTTTTTTTTTTGGTTTAGTGTCATAATTTTCCATGTATAACCAAATTTTCTATAATACTTTTCATATAGTGCACAGAATGTCCTAGAGTTACCAATTCACAATATATGTAGTTGATAAAGTACGATACATAATATAATTCAATTGCGAACGTAGTATATAAATTTTGTTTATAGGCTTACCAAATTTAAGAAAAACTTTTGACTGTTGAGAAGAATTCAGAATATTAGACAGAGAGTACTGAACAAGATAGTGTCAATTAGAAATAGGATGAAAGAATAAAAAAGAAACTGAAGAAATATTGTTAGTTTTCAATTAGAGGGATTTAATGTTATTAGAATTTTTCCTTATGCATTCCACTATGTTGAGAAAGGGGAGAGAGGAACAAATGAGATAGAAAGTTTTTTTAGGAAGTTGCAATTGGTTTCTCCGTGGGTTATTTATTTATTTATTTTTTGAAGTGATGCGGATAGTTTTCTTTTTATAGAATGTGAGATAGTTGTTATCTTTGATAGGAGCATGGGGTCTTTTTTTATAGGACATGGGGTAGGGTTCTTTTTCTTTTTCTTTTCTTTTTTTCTTTTTTTTTTTTTTTTTTTTTTTTTTTTTTATGGAACATGGGGTAGATTTTTTTTAGGAATTTGGGGTAGTTATCTAGTGGGGAGTTTTTACTCTGTAAGTTTTTAATTTTTAATTTTGGGTTTATCTTACCTTCAGTACTTTTTTAACTGGACATGTTATTTTGTTTTAAATATACAATGGCAAGTGGTAATGAGTTTTAATCTTCACATTTTATTTAAGTAGTGGATGATGTGGCAGTCTCTTATTAAAACAAAAGGAGATTCTTTTTTAAAAAGTATTGGAGGTAAACTAAACCCTTTAATTTTTGTCTATTTACAGTTTTAATCTCATTTCTTATGTTTTAGGAATAATGAAAAATTAATTAAATTAAGGATATTTTTGGAAGTAAAAAAGGTAATACCTAACTTTCCAAATCCTCTTAATATATAGAGATATACACACATCGCTAGTAAAAAGAGAAAGCTTTTTTTTTTTTTTATAATTATTTAAATATTACATAAAATTTCAGATGAAAAGTATAGGATACATCCAACAAACTTATCAACGATGTTTTAGCAAAAATGCTTTCATCCTATGATCACATTTAATAGGCATATTAGGTCATTAGTTACCAGAAAAACAATATGAAATTGAAATCATTAGCTAATTTGTAATAAAATATGCTGATCATACCACTCCAATCTTGGCCTTAATGTGTTTGATACAATCCATAGAGAATATCATGTTTGATACCATGATTGGCTGATATTCGACTCCTTCAACCCCAGACCTTATCGGTGTTCGATCATCTTCGACCAATGTACTCTTTAACATGCTCCAACCAAAATCAGATACAGAGTTAAAGATGAAGGAACAAAGTTGAGACACTCTTCCACAAACACTTTTGTTTGTTTTTAGACCCCTTAAAACACAACTGGATTAACCTAGTTAACAAGCCAAGTTATTACTTAGTCCAAATTCCAAATCTAGGTTAACACAATCGTATATCATATCAAAGTAAAGTGCGGAAAATAAAGAACACAAAGATATGATGACCCAGGAAAACCAAACAGGTAAAAAACCTGAGGAGGATTTAACCTAGCTATCCTCAAGGTAAACTGAATCCACTATGAAAGAATCAAAGTTTTACAATAGCGACTTAGACCACTAACATCCTGTTGCTACCTCATGTAGAAAACTTACTTACACGACCACGTGCAAGCTCCGAGACCACGGACTCCTTCTTTCTTGGATTCTCCAGCAAGTACGAGCACTCCCGCTTGTGTATCTTTAAGCTCTTTTGTGCAGCAACTGAATGATCATCAAGCTCTCAATGAAATCTCCTTCTTGATAATTCTAAGCATGTGTGAAATCAACCACCTCTCAGATCTCACAAGAGATTCACACACACAACAAATAGAGAAACCTCTAAAACATGGCTAAGGTTTCCCTTTTATACCTAGGGCAAAACATAAAATCCTACACGTCATATGGGCTTAAGGCTGAGTTGGAAATTCTGCAGAAAAAACATTATGCCCGACTTTTGATCGGTCGAGTCTAATTCTCGATCGATCGAGCCAGACCGAATTGCACAATGAATTCTACAGCAGCTTGATTCCAACTTTACATAAAACACATACTTTGAGCAAGTCTAAAAAACAAGACTAAAAACCTGTTTTGATCATGGTTTGCCAACAATACAAATTAGAGTTCTAATACATTAGTTCCCAAGTACTTAGAACCTAACAAACTCCCCCTTTGGCAATCCGTGACAAAACACAAACACGATGCTCAAAGTTACAAGTAAAAGCCCTTTACAAAAATAATGCCCATTACAAAATAATCCAACCTAACTACTATTCATCAGTTGCAAATGTAGACAGTAGCACGACTGAATCAAATTGTATATTTCCTGAAATACTCAACAAACGCATAAACGCATGTGTGGAAAATACAAGTAAAACAAAAATAAATTCTTGACTTCACAAAACACAAAACAAAGACATATATTATGAATAACTCATAAATATAAATCAATGAGCAGTGAAACAAGAAACATAGATAACAATGTATCTCCCCCTAACATGAATAGCCCAAAAACAATACATCAAGAGCTAAAAAAAAAAAAAAAAACCATACACAGTGAAGCACCTAGATACAATCTAAACTCCACAAGCTCCATAAAACAAAAATCTCCCCCTAACTACAAAAAAAATTCTCTACAAGTGTCCAAATCTACTCCCCCTTTTTGTGACGGAATGCCAAAGGGCAATCAAAATCCATCATCAAAAGGAGGTGGCGAAGGCGAACGTCGAAGATGCGCCAAATCTGCTCGCAAAGCACGGAGCTCATCAAGCATGTCCACCAAAATCTGACCCTGAGCCGCCTGAACGGTCAAGACAGTCTCCAAAGTACGACGAATGTCAAAGTCATCCGAAGTAGATGGTGGAGGAACAGCAGCATCAGCACCAACAGGATCAACAGACGCCTCACTAGAAGTAGTACCTGTAAAAGAAGGAGGGGGTGTGGTACCAAAAGGCTCAACACGAGGGCATTTAGAGGTCTCTCTCATCTGAGCAGCCCTCTGCCTAAGAAAAGTGGCACCTATGGGAGCAATAATGTGTACGGGCTCAGAAGCGGGGAAGTCATCTAAACTTAAAAACAACAAAATCCTATGAATGAAAACAGGATGAAAAAGAGCACGAGCGGTCGAGGAACTCCTATAAACTTCGTTTAAAGAACGAAGAAACAGATGAGGAAAACTAATAGGAGCATTTGTAATAAGAGCGTACAAAGATGCACATCGCTCCAAAGGAATGGTGTGCAGATGAGTGATAGGCCACAAGGAATGACACTCTATCCTAAAGAAAAGATAGGTAGTCTCAGTGAGCTCAGTAGAAGTGATCCGAGGATCAGAACCCCACCAGATAGAAGACCCAGTGATGTAAGACATGATGTCATCTAAGGGAGGAGACTCATCATAGGGATAGACAGGGTACTGGACCAAAGGTACCCCAAGAGCATCAGCCACCACTCTAGGAGTAATGGTGTACTCTACACCTCGTATCCAATTCTTTATCAAAGTGTTGGAATCATAGATGTGGATAGAGAGGTTCGAGTAGAACTCTCTAATTAGGGTAGCTGGAGGAGGATAATCAATATCCAAAAGTGGCAACTAGCCCCGACGCTCAAAGCTTGCCCTAATGGCAGGATCAAGCTCATCTAACAAAACCTTACGCTTAGCCCAAATCTTTCTCTTAATGTTTAAAGTCTCATAAATCTCTCGGCTTTTCTCACTCTTAAACAAAGTGCCCATAGAGGAAGGAGCAAAAGAAGAGGAGGGTGTCCTATGGGCTCTAGTCTTCCTAGGCACGGTGCTAGGGTAAGGACAAAGACACAAGAGAAAGAACAAAAAGAACAAAAAGAAAAATTAAGGGCAGACTGCAAGTTAGCACAAAAAAAAAATATAGAAATAACAATCTATATGATGCATGAATAGATAAATGTCATGATGCATGCTCTAATGCAGTGATAACAAGTTCAATTTAAGTTTAGAATCACAAAATTGGCTTGAGCATAGAGTTTATAACAAAAACCCCAAAATTTGGAAAAACCACTTGTTCAATTTGTACTAAATTGACCAATTGATCATCACACAAGATAGAAAACAGTTTATAATGATCAAATTAATCAACCCAACAAGCCAATTTCATCAATCAAACTCAATTTGAAAAAAATCCCCAAATCGGGTAGTTTCAAGCCCTAGAATTTTCAATTTCTCACAATACATCAAATTGATCAAATTAAACACCATAGATCATGTTTATAACATCCCCCAACAAAAACCCATTGATCAATTGCAAGAAAACAAGCTTGAATCATCAAAAACCCCAAAAATTCATTGGTTCGAATTTATCCCCAAAATGCATGATTTAATGCATGAAACATGAAAATAAACGCAAAAGGAGGGGCAAAAAGGTCTTATTGGCCTTGAGAGGGAAAAACCTTGCGAAAAGAATGGAGGAAAACAACAAAAAATTGGATTGGAGCCTTGACTGAGTCGTATAGAGAGAGAAAAGTTGAAAAACTTTTTGAAAAAGTGATTTTGAACACGTGAAGAACAGTTTTTATAAAATTCTCTACACAATTTTCGATCGATCGAAAAACAGATTCGATTGGTCGAAAATGCTTTGATTGATCCAACACCAATCAAGCACCGATCGAAATAGACAGAGGCTGACCAAAACAATTAATTGCAATTTCGATCAATCGAAAAACAGGTTTGATCAGTCGAAATTCTAGAAAAATCAAATTTTTGAAAAACACAACATTTTAATGTAGAAACTCCTCAAAGCACAATATTTTATGAATAAAATGCATGAGTATGAGATGAAATGCTTTTCAAAAACACAAGTTTTGAAACCCAGTTTTCCCAAAATTAATATTTTCAATCAAGACCCTTAAATTCTCAAACAACAAACATGTTTTGCATAAAACTCAAGGAATTTTCAAACTTGGTTGGCCAAACCAAAATCACACACCATAACATGTACAAAGTTTAGCAAAGTTTAACTTGTGTAGTGTGTGCAATTAGCAAAAGCTTGAGATACATGTGAGGTGATATGTAACTAGAAATCAAGCACAAAGTCTACAAAATTCATCACATAGAATTAGAGAGAGACTATCACCTAAAGAGTTACATCATATAACTCCCACATCTCCTAGAATAAAAGCTTGCAATCATGTAAGTTTCTTGATTTGCCTCATAATGTACACACTAATTTTAATTGAGCAGAAACTTATTAAAAATAGCCGAGATAATGTACACACCAATTTTATTAGATTGATTTAATTATAGTCCAATAATGTACACACCAATTTTAGTATTTAAACCGAGGCTATACCTTATGTTCTTTTTGTGCATGTGCTACACTTTCGCGAGCACAAAATCTTACGATATGCACTAAGGTGTTCATGATTGGCTAATAAACAGTGGTGAGATGGTTGTTTATGCTTTTCTCAAAAGGAACAAGTCCGACAATCAAAGGCATGTGACTTCAAGATCAAGACAAAGTGATCAAAAACTATAAACATCTTTTCCACACAACATGCACTACAAAGCTCCAACTAGTAAAGTGCAAGAAATAAGCTCATCAAAGCTAAACAAAGTACATAAACATGTTATGCAAAAATAAATTGGCCAACTTTGATTTCAAATCCAAGAAAATAATGCAAAACACAATTTTCTTCCCTTTTTCCTTCTTTTTTTTTTTTTTAATTTTTTATTTTGAAAAGAAGAAACAAAAATAGTCCTAGAATGAAATGCATGAATGTTATGCAATGCAAGTCCTAGAAACAAAAAGAAAACAAAAAACAAAAGAACAATGGTTACAAAGAGTAGAGCAATGAAGCACAAGGACCATGTCAGAAAGACTCAATTAGATTGAGCCTTTTGCATCCAAAACTTTTTAGATGCATCTCGAGCATTGGAGCTCTTATTCATATTAGAGTGATTTCCAACTCCAGGATTGGAATAAAGGTTAAGAGCCTTTACCAATTCATTAATAAGTACCATAAAATCTTGTGCTTGAGGCACATACACTTTTGGCTTATTTGCTCGCTTAGCAGCTTGCAACTTAAAACAATTTGGACGAATGCACCTTGTCCTTAGAAAGGGTAGACTTCTTAGGTTTAGATTCTTTCAGATCAACCTTAATCTTCCTAAGAGGTGTGACCTCTACAGGTTTAACAATCTCACTTACAGGGGGTTCGGAGGAAGAGGAAGGAACAAAGTTTGTGGAATGGGGTGCAGACACAGAGATGCTTTCTACAAAACCTAAGCTAGTTTTGTTAGAGGGAGACTTTTAAACACTTAGCATGTGATCAAGTTTGGAGCTTGCAGACTTAATAGATTGTTCTCTAGCAACAAATAGTTCAAGTTCCAACTTCTTAACTTTATCAAGCAAAAACATATTCTCAATTTTCACATTGTTCAAAAGTTCATTAGCATCAAATAGTTTCACAAGCAAAATTTTCTTATCAAGCTCAAGAGATGCAATTTTCTTCAGGCCAAAATCAACATTCATATCATCCTTTGCAACAACTTTGCAAAGTTTATTGTAGGCTTTTTGAAGATCTGCATCCTCAGAGAGTTCCCCATCAGAAGGGTTCTCTTCAACAGATACGCTTTTATTGACTACAGCAGTAGCAGTGAAAGCAATAAAGTTTCCATCATCGTCAGAACCAGACTCATCATCGAAAACTTCATTATCACTAAGGGTTACAGCCATAGCCTTACCCTTAGACCTCAAGTATGTAGGACATTTAGATTTCATGTGACCATATCCTTGACATCCAAAACATTGAGGACTCATAGAATTATTAGAAGATTGACCAACTTTTTCTCTAGGTTTTTTAGTGTTGTTAACCTTAGTGGGATCATTCTTCCTAAAATTTCTAGGTTCAGTAGTGTTCTTACCTCTTGCCCTTCTGTTGTTGTTTCTAAGGAAATTCCTAAAGTTCTTGGCAAGGTAAGCAATCTCTGTAGCAGAGAACTCATCATCAAATCCACCAACATCAACATCATCAATTGACTTAAGAGCCATTGATTTGGATTTGCTAGTTTTGGGTAGGTCCAACTCATGGAACTGAAGAGATCCTACAAGTTCATTAACAGGGATGGAGCGCACATCCTTGCTCTTAGTGATGGCAGTCACTTTGGGTCTAAAATCTTCAGTTAAAGATCTAAGAATCTTCCTAATAATTTTAGGTTGATCATAGATTTCACCTAAGTTGTATGCAGAATTAACAATGTCATTAAGTTTAGCGTAAAATTCATTAAAGGATTCATCATTAGACATCCTAATGCTCTCAAATCTAGAAGTTAATTGCTGCAACTTATTAATTTTGACAGCCTTTATGCCTTCGTGCACAATCTGGAGGATATTCCAAGCAGTGTGAGCAACCTCAACATTAGAGATTCTCTTAAATTCCTCCATAGAAACAGCATTAAAGATAGCATTCATAGCTTTGCTATTGAACGTGGCTGCTTCTTTTGAGAAGTTTGCCACTCACTAATAGGAGTAGTGACCTTCTCCCATCCGTATTCAACGGAGTTCCAGACTCTCACATCAATTGATTTCAGGAATGCTTTCATTCTTACTTTCCAATAAGCATAATTATTCCCATCAAAATGAGATGGAATAACAAGAGAGTGTTTATGTTCCATGACAACAGGGGTCAAGGATCAGCTTAGAGATCAAAAGATCTACAACAAGAGAGCTACCCGCTCTGATACCACTTGTTTGTTTTTAGACCCCTTAGAACACAACTGGATTAACCTAGTTAACAAGCCAAGTTATTGCTTAGTCCAAATTCCAAATCTAGGTTAACACAATCATATATCATATCAAAGTAAAGTGCAGAAAATAAAGAACACAAAGATATGATGACCCAGGAAAACCAAACCGGTAAAAAATCTGGGGAGGATTTAACCTAGCTATCCTTAAGGTAAACTAAATCCACTATGAAAGAATCGAAGTTTTACAATAGCGACTTAGACCACTAACATCCTATTGCTACCTCATGTAGAAAACTTACTAACACGACCACTTGCAAGCACCGAGACCACGGACTCCTTCTTTCTTGGATTCTCCAGCAAGTACAAGCACTGCCGCTTGTGTATCTTTAAGCTCTTTTGTGCAGCAACTGAATGATCATCAAGCTCTCAATGAAATCTCCTTCTTAATAATCCTAAGCATGTGTGAAGGCAACCACCTCTCAGATCTCATAAGAGATTCACACACACAGCAAATAGAGCAACCACTAAAACGTGGCTAGGGTTTCCCTTTTATACCTAGGGCAAAACATAAAACCCTACACGTCATATGGGCTTAAGGCTGAGTTGGAAATTCTGTAGAAAAAAAATTCTGCCCGACTTTCGATCGGTCAAGTCTAATTCTCGATCGATCAAGCCAGACCGAATTGCACAATGAATTCTGCAGTAGCTCGATTCTAACTTTACATAAAACACATACTTTGAGCAAGTCTAAAAAACAAGACTAAAAACTTGTTTTGATCATGGTTTGCCAACAATACAAATTAGAGTTCTAATAAATTAGTTCCTAAGTACTTAGAACCTAACAACTTTCTCTGCCACTTTCTGGCTCTGAGCGTTGGTGTGAAGGAAATGTTAAGGGAAGAGAAGGATTGTCAGCCCTTTGAAGACAAGAAAGAAGTGCGCCCATGAGAGAGTAGCCATCACCAAGCGCGTGGTGAAGCTTGAATATGATAGTACCAGCTGCATTGCTTGTTGGATATTTAACCATTTGAATTTCCCATGGTGGTTTGTTTTGTGAAAAAGGCTCCATTGCAATGTTTGATATATGATCTTCAAGATATTCATCATATGATGTGGGTAACAAGCCAGTAGGGAAAATAGGAAAATTAACGTGCTCTTCAAGCTTCACCTCAACCCTTTTCCATTGTTTCTCACCTTTTCTATCCTTAACTTGTTCACAAATTCTCACTACTTAGTGCCAGTTTTAAAGGGATTAATGTAAGAACCTTAAAAAGCAGCATCTGAAAACCCATTTAACCTTCCATGCATTTACGTTTGTGTATTTCATAGAAGAGGAAAAGAAGACAGAATCATATTATTTTCCAAGAAAAACAATATTGAGAAAAGTAGATAACATCACCATGATGGAGGAGAAGCGTGTATTGATGGGCAGGAACACATCATTGAGCAATGATATGGCACCCGCTTCGTTGGTTTCAATTGGTACCTCACTTTGCATGACACCAATAATAGATACTGACAGCACAGAGCTGTTGAAGTATTGTGCATCAGGACTCGCAGGCTCTAATCCTTCCGTTAGCTCCATTTTAATTTGACAACAGTTTAGTCGCAGATTTGTGGCGTTAAAAGATTAGCTAGAATGTTATATTTATATTAGAAATTTAGAGCACTGACGATAAGTTCCTACAGAAAATAATTTGAAAAAGTGTTTGGCTAAATTACAATTTAGTCCTTATATTTCAATAGTGATTTGAAATTAGGAAAATTCATATTTTACATTGTGTAAACTTATACAGTAGATTTACCACTTTTTTTACATTACTCACAATTTCCTACGTGAACATCTATAATTAATAAAAGTTGTGATTTTTTATGTAGTCCTAAAATTTTTAAGAAATATAACAAAGAGCAAAAGAAATTTATATTGAAGTTTCATCCCTCCTTGTTGCTAAAAGAAGCTGATTGATAGAAATTGTTCAGTACTTTTGAAGGACCACATCATTAATGTTGCTAAAAGAAGCTTTTTTTTTTGAGAGACCAGCCAAGAAGGCTACTTCAATTAAATAACGGAAAATCTGACAAATAACAGTTATAGAGATCCGGAGGAACAGACTCCTTCCAAACCAAAAAATGACAAGATATCCTAGCTCTCTTAGCTAAGGCATCCGCTAAAGCATTACCTTGCCTACACACATGAGAGAAAGAAAAACTCTGAAACGAGCTTACAAACAATAAAATGTCATGAATAATATGACCACAAGATGAATGAGAAAAAAGTCTACTACTAGTAGCTTGAATGGAAGACGCCGAATCACCCTCAAAGACCACATTACGAAGACCAAGTTCCTGAACAAACAGCACCGCACGCCTAGCTGCCAAGGTCTCAAGAGTGAAAACTGAATCGAGCACGGGGATTTTCTCTGCCAAAGCTGCAACAACCTCTCCATGCTCATTCCGAACAGCCACTCCAATACCCGCTGCACTTATATCCTCAAAAATGGCCCCATCAAAGTTTGCCTTCACAAAACCCGTATCAGGAGGTTTCCACCGAGGTCGCTGTGCACGAACCTTCTTACTGGGACAGCGCCGAACCTGCTGAAACTCCTGCAGATGACGCCGCGCTACACCAGCTACTTGATTCAACGGCCAAACCACCTCATCATTAATCGATTGATAGAAATTGTTCACCACATCATTAATCGTTTTTTGATCAAGGCCTTCTGTTAACAGTAGCAGAGTCATCAAGAATGAACAGCCCTGATTAATTTTTTAAGTAGGAATATCCAAGAGGGAAAAGTAGTACACGACATTAATGCTCAAAAGATTCACGAGAGAAAGCATTGGATCCAATTCAGATTTCTCATATCTAGACATGACCGAGAAGGACCTGTTTAGAAGGATGGATTTTTAGCAATTGGGATTTTGGATTGGGTAGCATGGGTAAAACCACACTAGTGTAAAAGAAATTTAGCAGCCAAAGAGCGCAGAGGTGTTTCTGATACTGGTATGGATTTTCAATAGGAAGATAAAGATCTACTAGGTAAGATTATGAGTTGCATCATTCACGAGTTTGGTCACATAGATGTGTTGCCCAATAATTTTGACATCTTAAAGTTTCTACAAAATCTTAAATTTTTTATTTTAATCTTTACAGAGTACTTCATATTATTGGATCTGCCACAGTCACTGAGGTTCGAATACAATTTCAGGCTTCAGTGGACATTACTGGTGATGGAGTTATTGTGAGCTTTTTTTTTTTTTTTTTTTTTTTTTTTTTTTTTTTTTTTTTTCCAAATGACTAGGATGCTTTGTCAGTTACTTTTGGCACATGGCAGAATATTAGTTGGAATGAAGGACCATTGGATATTGATGACGTGGTCCTTTAAGAGGACTAAATAACACCAAAATTTCAGCTTTTATTTTTTATTTTTTATTTTAGCTGAATACACCGAAATTTCAATTTGGACAATAATAATGAAGATAAATGAGAAAAGAGAGAAGTAGCTTTACAATTATAGAGGTGGTCTTATATAATGATTTAAGGAAAAGTGCTAATCAAATTTGCGTTTATAATCCAAAAGAACTAGTCAAATTGCAATTAGGGTTCCTTACAATCATTTATAAATCCAAGATCCACCTAATAAATATTACCCATATAGAACTCAGAATATACCCACACAACAAACTCAAATAATCCAATCCATACAATTTAAGACATCACATCTTAAATGTCTTTATTTTTTGCCAAGATTACTATAACTCAACTAGCGCTTCCTAGTGTTTTGCATGAAGATGTAAATGGTTCAAATCTTTCCACCCTAACTATCGAATAAAAAAAAAAAAAAAGTCTTTGTTTTTATATAAAAATAAATTTTATTTATTTGAGAATTATTTAAAAACAAAACTGAGTACATATCAAAGCCTTCAATACAATGTCTAACTATTTCAGAAAAATAAATAGTTTGTTTGTTTTTTTAAGAAAATTATTTTCCTTTGTTATTCACTTTTCTTTTCCTTTCTTCACATATTTTCTCTCTTTACAATTTTTTTTTCTCTTTTTCTTCTATGTCATTATATATTAGTGGTAATTTTATCTAGCAATGTGTGCTTGGACATGACTTAAAGCATAGTTATGCCTAAGAAAAATAAAAATAATTTTTTTTTACATAAGCATATAAGATAAAATATTATTCATAAAAAATGTTTAAAAAAAAAAAAAAAAAAAACTTTGTTCCCAAACATACATAATAGTTTGCTAGTTTCAAATTAGATCCAATATTTTTTAAAATTTAATCAATTTAAATGTTGGATTTTTTTTTTTTTTTCTTTTTCTTTTGGGGGTTTGAAATCAAGATTTCATTTTGTTTGGTTCAATTGAATGGCTTAAATTGATACAATTTAAAATTAGTCAAATTACAATAACCTTGTTTGAAGTTTTATGAAATAACACCCCCCCCTCCTCCTCCAAAAAAGAAGTTAGGAAATGACATTTCAACTATTGAGATTTGTATAAATGCAATAGATAAGTTCATGCATTCTCAAACTATATACTACTTAAAAAGTGGAATATTAATTTCTTTAGGAAAGTGAGGTGTAAGAGGGTATGGATTTGTCAAAAGCATTTATAAAGAGCTCAAGGGTGGAAGTATCATTTCTTGAAATGTTTGGAAGGAGTGTCATTTTATGAAATCTCAAGCGAGATTGGTGTAATTTATTCTATAAAATTTCATGGTTCAATTTGAAATTAACAAAACTATAAGATTTAATTTTAAACCATTTTATAGTTCATGATTTAATTTTAAACTTCTCAAATTGTAGGTTTGATTTTCTCACATATTCCTTTGTACTCACATCTCTTTTATTCTTTCGGGTCACATCATCACCATTGCATAAATAATTTTCTTTTGTGATTCAGTAAACATGAACAACAAACATATATTTTAACTTTTCAATAAAACTTTTAACCAAAACGTATTGAAAAAAGTTTAAGCAATATAGATTTCCAGGTTGTGGTTTTTAATCATATATTTTAATTTTCATAAATTTTTTATCCAAAACGGATTTTCATGTTGTTGTGATTAGTCATTATCCATATTGTTTATTTTTACCAATTTACTTGTGGCCTTCACTCAATGAAAAGGCGAAAAAAAATGTGTGCTTGGTGATAACACATAATTTAATGGGACTAGAACAAGTTTTGACGCAAGGATATTAGCTTGTAAAATTTGAAAACTCGTTTGATATCAGTTGCGATTTGTCCAACATTATAATAGATGCACATATAAGAACAATTCATTAACCTATTTCATTTAAGTTATCTCACTAACCTTTTGTATGCATTCACTGACTCGTAAAGAAAGGGTGACTTGAATTTTTTTGAGGAAAGGGTGACTTGAATTTGATGCTTGTAAAATCAGTAAGTTAATTAGGACTGTCTACGAGGAAAATTAATCAAGTCCTTTTGGTTATTTGCACTTGAAACAATAGTTTTAGACCAATATTATATTTTTCTTTAAAAAAAAAAGATCAATATTATCCAAACACTCAATGGATAGAAACAACAGTTTTTCATAGGTTTTACCAAATGCTTAATTGTGAATTTAAAATTCATCTTTTCAAAAGGCAGATTAATTAATTTTTTTTAAACCACACTTTTGCAAATATGGTATATTTAAGAGGAGTATTGATATTGGCTTAATTGTTAGTATGGTATATACCGCTGGTACAATATTGACTTCTTTGAGACAATGATCACAACAATGAGTGGGAAGAACAAACAATCGAAATATTTGCTTTGATATATTTCAACCCATTAATCACCACACTTTAAAAATTAAGGAGCCTCTCTCATTTTTAATATGTACAACCCATGAATATATTAACTCATAAAATTTTAAATTCATTTCCCATGTGGGACACAAGGATTTCACCCATAAAATCATTTTTTTTTTTACTTGATATAGAATTCTACTCTAACTTAATCTAAATGTATTTGTGTGAAACTCTTTCCTAAATACTTAAACCACGACCCTTGCTCCCCCTCACACACCATGAGCACTTATTCACTACATAATGGTCTTTCACAAGTGACCATATAACATTAATCTCCTCAAAAAATAAAATAGGTTCCAACTTAGACCCATCACATTGGAAATATAGGCCCTACCCAAAATTTGGCTGAAAAATAGCCACCCAAACACTTTATAACAACCATTTTTTTGAACTAGCCTTAATTAGGGCTGACCATGGATTGGTTTAGGTTGGGCTTGTGCCTAACCCTCAACTAACCCGACTAGATTGGGTGGGAAGATCTTGAACCTGCAGTTGACTAGTAAGACTATCAGGTTGGGCAGTTCGGGTGAATATCGGGTGGTGGTCGATTTTGGGTGAAGCTGAAAATCATGAAAAATTGGCAAAATCTCTTCAGATTCAGCAAGTTCTCACTAGATCCATCTAAGATCCTATGAGATCTAGCCAGATCTGGCGGAGATCTCATCGAATCCGGAGAGATTTCTGCCAAATCGTATGGAGAACTCACTGGATCTAGTTGGAAAAGTCACCGAATCTAGCCGGAAAAGTCGCCGAACTTGATGTTTTTTTGTCAGTTCAGGTTTCATGGGTTTTGGAGTATAAGAGCCACAACCAACCTGTTGGCATCGGGTTTTTGAATTGTTAGGACATATGTGATTCACTTTTTAGGAACATATGTCACTACTTTATGTAATTGGCTAATCCTTTGACAAAACGCACTTTACTTGTAATTTGGTAGATCTAGGATGTGTTTGATGCTTCAACTGTTAAAGCCATGCAAGTCTGTCCAAGATTCAAGTGTGAAAAGTGATGTTTATTAAAGCTCGATAGCTAACATCTATCAAGACCTGTAGAGCTGTTCCAGCCCATGGCTCGATAGAAGCTCGACAGATAGGTATCTGTCGAGGTTTATGAAGTTCATTTTTTCAGAACTTTCTTTCATTCAATCCGTGATTGTATGTTTGGGCTTTCTTTTCTCACAACCCTAGACATATAAAAGGATTATTTTAAGGGCCGTCAAAGGTGGAACAAGTTGCACAAGTGTTGAGCAAAGTTTATTCAAGCAAATTGTGACCGGAGACAGAATTTGCCCTAGTTCATCTTTCTTGTAAAAAAGTTGCTGTGTTTGTACACCATAGGGTTTTGTGACCAAGCATCTTCTCGATCTTCATCGTGTGATGAACTGAAGAACTTTGCAGCCAACAACCTTCTCTAGTTGGTGATTGAAATCACGTACTAGGATCTGCACAATTGGTTAGTCACGTACTGGGAGCCGTGCATTACAAGGAGAGATTGTCACTACAAAACAAGTCCAATTGGGTATTGGGGTAAGGGTTCAACTGTAGGTTGGTATAAGGTACTGGGATTCCTTTACTTGTAACTACTTGTTGTGATAATAGTGGATCCTCGGGAGTGGTGACCTTAAAATCACCCAATAGAGGTTTTTGCCTTGTAAGTTTTCCCCATTTGTAAACAAATCACCGTATCAATTTATTTTCCGCTGCATACTTAGTTTAATTGGTGATTTGTTTGTGCTACCACGCATTTGCATGATAATTTGATTAATTAATAAACTTGGCTAATTAATTAATTAATTCATCACAAGGGGTCAATAATTCTTGGCCTATCAAGTGGTATCAGAGCAGACACACTCTAATTATGTTTTAATCTTTGTTGTGTGATCCATTGACCCCTATTTGTCATGGATAGAGGACAGTCTCTTATTATACCACCTTTATTTGATGGCACTAATTATGCATACTGGAAAGTATGCATGAGAGCTTTCTTGCAATCTCTAGATGAGAAAGTGTGGCAAGCTGTGGAGATAGGCTGGACCAAGCCAAAGGAAGCGCCGGCTGATTGGGATGATGCTAAGATCAAGGCGGCGAATTTCAACAACAGAACATTGAATGCCTTATTCAGTGTGGTCACCAATGAGGAGTTTAAGAAGATATCCTCCATTGAAATTGCAAAGGAAGCATGGACCATTCTCCAAACAACCTATGAGGGAACAAAGGCTGTCAAGGACTCGAAGCTTCAAAGGCTCACTACTAGCTTCGAAGAGATTAAGATGGAGGAGGATAAGTTATTCAATGAGTTTTATGCCAAGCTCAAGGATATTGTGAACTCAGCTTTTAATCTTGGGGAAAACATTCTTGAACCCAAGATTGTGAGAAAGGTGCTCAGATCTCTACCCGAGAGATTCCATGCCAAGATCACCGCTATCGAGGAATCAAAGGACATTGACAAGATTCCTTTAACAGAGCTAGTTGGTAATCTGCAGACCTATGAGTTAGGTTTAACAAGAATTGGTGAGTCAGGTAAGAGCAAAAGCATGGTGTTGAAGGCCAAGAGCATTGATACCGATGAGTCTTCAAATGATGAGGATTCTAAGATGAAGTCCTACATTACAAGGCAATTCAAGAAGTTCATGAAGAATGCCAATGGGAAGGGCTTCGACAAGGACCGTAGGCAATCCAGTTCTTCAATTCAAGAGCCAAGACAAAGGGAAGTAGGATGCTAGGGATGGCAGTCAATACACTGTTCCCTCAGGACCAAAGTGCTTTGGGTGTCAAGGCTTCAGTCATATGAAACAAGAGTGCCCTACATATCTCAAGACCATTGGAAAGAGTAAGGCACTTAAAGCTACATTGAGCGACACAAAACCTGAAGATGATTCCGACAATGAAGATGACGGAATCTTGAATGCCTTCACTGCCACTGTCAATCCTACTGAGGGGATTGTTGAAGATGTGGATGAAGAAGAGGAATTGGCGAAGTCCAAATTTGAGAAGATGGATGAACAAGATGGCATCCATACAGCCTATGCAAAGTTATACAAGGTCTCGGAAAAGCATGAGAAGTTGTATAGGTTGACCACCAAGAAGCTTAGTGATGTGGAGCTTGAGCGTAAAGAGCTTTCCACAAAGTTTGATGAAGCCAATCAGACTATTGGAGCATTGAGGTTTGAGAATAACTTCTTGGCTAAGAAGATCAAGAAGCTTAAGGCAGAACTATTCCAAGTTAGAGCTCAGCTGGAAAGGACTTCAAGTGTTAAGCTCGATGAAATGCTAAGTCTTCAAAAATCTGCTTTCGATCGAACCGGTTTAGGGTATGATTTCTCTCCCTCTAATATTGCTTCTACTAGTACTACTGTTTTTGTTCCACTTGCTAATAATGTTGAAATTGAGAACACTAATGTCAAAACTGATTTAGCTAGTGAGAACATAGACAAGGGTAAATCTATCTTAGGAGCACCCCTTTAGCAGGATAAGAAAGAAGCTAAAAACCCTAGGGCTAAGAAGGCTAACTTTCAAAAGCCTAAATAGAAGAAGCACCATCTCTGTCATCACTGTGGAGCAGCCAGTTATACTTGACCTAATTGCTATATGTGGCTAGCCACTCAACAGAGCAACGACATAATCACATTAGGAAACCAGAATCAGTTTCCATCCTCTTTTGCTCCCCTTGGAGATCTTCTCAAAGCCCTTATGTTCCTTTCGAACTTGAACGATTTCAATTCTTCTCCCTCACCGCCGGATCAAGGTTTTGCTAGATGGAAAGGTTCTTCCAAGGTGTGGAAGGAAAATGGCTCCAAGTGATTCTGTCGCTTCTTCTCTCTCTCCCTCTTGGTTTTTTTTTTTTTTTTTTGCATTACTTGTGTGTTTTGCTTTCAAGTTTTGAGTCAGTCTAGTTTTTATGCTTTGCTTTGTTTAACATGTTTTTGTTTGTTTTCAGTTTTGTTTATTTTGTTTTTGATATAAAAATAATAAAAAATTGAAAGAAAATAAGAAAAATACAAAAAGAGTGTGTGTTTTGTGTACATTGGTACTTGTGTACCTTGGATATCCATTGAAACAAAGTTTTCTATACTTTGTATCTCTTGTAGCTTAGATGAGCATTTCTATGCACAACTAAGCAAGTGAGCTTTGTAGCTCGTGTTTGTGATGAGTAAGATTAAGTAATCTCTTGTACTTAACACTCGTATCACTCTTTTTGACGAGAAGGATTAGAAAATCCTAAGAGAAAGGCATAAATAACTATCTCACCACTGTTTCCCGCCAATCATGCAATGACATTTGTATGCTTCGGCATAGCAAAATTGGAATGTCAAATGTTTAACATCATTGGGTATTTCTTTTCTTTCTCTTATATGCCCATGCATGATTTGCTTAATATATATATATATATATATGCAAAGAAAAATAAAAAGCAAAAAGATCAAAATGCTTTATATGATTGTAAGCTTGTATTCTATGAGATGTGAGAGTTATAGGATGTACCTCGAAGGTAATAGTCCCCATCAAACAGTTATGATTGTGTGTGAGTTAAAGTGATTTTCTCATATCTCAAATCGTCATAACATGTATACACTTATGCAATCTTGCGACGTTTTTCACGCATAACACGCAATATTCTTTGCTACTCTTGATACATGTGTAGGTACGATGTGATTTTGCCATCACAGGGTTTACATGTGTTAATGAATGCTCACTAAACTATCTTGACTTGTTTTTGAAATATAAAAATGGTTAGACTTGTTTAGTGTTTGTGTGTGTTTTTGGGATCTATGTGCTTAACTTTTTTGTTAAGAAATATTTGTGAGAGTTTAAAATGTTGTTTGGATCCTTGGTTGAGTTGCATGCTTGATTGCATTCATATCTGTGTTTTTCCCTTCTTGAAAAACTGTTTTAAAGCAATCTCGATAGATCCTCGACACCTCTCGATACCTGGCTTATCTGTCGAGCTCTTCAGTTGTTTTTTATCGTAATCTCGACACCTCTCGATAGCTAGGTGGATTGATCGAGAAAGTTTTTGTCCCCTCGATAGCTCCTTGACAGATCTTCAATCCATCGAGCTTCTTTTTACCTTGGACACATGCTCGATAAATGCTTCTGTCGAACTCTTTAAAGCTCGACAGATCCTCGATACCTCTCGATCTGTCGAGATTTACTGATGGGCTATATAAGGGGCACTCGCGATTTCTGATCTCATTTCTCTCGATCTCTCTCGATCTATCTAGCCTTTTCAACTTCCAAAACCTCTCTCACTCACCTTCAACCTCTTCCTCAAGGATTCTTCAAGCTTATTCAAGTTTTTCTTCAATTGTTAAGTTTCTAATCCCTCATTTTCACACATTTCATGCTTTGTAACCTAAGTTTTTGGGATTTTTGCAAAATTTGGGGTTTTTCAAAATCAAAGAGGTTTTTGTGAAATTTTTGGGATGGGTTTTGAAGATTTGATCTTAAAAACTTCATGCATTGCATCTCATGAGCATTATAACAGTATTGTCATGGATTTAGATGTGTGCAACTGATTGTGTGCTGGTAGGTTTGGATTGGGCTAAGCCCATGATGCTTTTTATTTTGCATGTCACATGTACATGCATTCCCATGCATACGTTCCTTCTTTTCAACATATTCTTGATATATTTTGAACTGTTTTGGGACTTTTCTGATTGTCTTCTCTCTCTCTCTCTCTCTCTCTCTCTCTCTCTCTCTCCCTCTCTCTCTCTCTCTTTATTTACATTAGTCTGCTTCTATGGCACCTAAATGTAAATATGCTTCGTCCCGGAACCCTCTTCGTTCCAGGGCATCCTCTTCTGTTGACCCTACTCCTTTCTCTGTCCGGTTCCGTGATGAGAAGGCCAAATCGGACTTCTTTGAGAACTTTTCTCAACGAGGCATTCATTTTGAACGCCAAGTCATCTTGTCTGACTTCTCTGACACTGACCTTCCCACTGTCATCTACAGTAAGGGATGGGGGTCACTGTGTGACATCCCGGTCACTTGTTCATCCGTGCTGATCTAGAAGTTTTACTCCAACATGCATGGATTCGATTATTCAGTACCTCATTTCATTACTAGCATTCGAGGTACGCACATAGTTGTTACACCGCAGGTTGTTGTGGATGTGCTCTGTGTCTTTAGGGTTGAGTTTCCTAACTACCCTGGTTGTGATCGTCTTAAGACAGTGTCTAAAGACGAGCTCATTTCTGCTTTCTGTGAGCATCCATCCGATTAGGGTGAGCGCCAGTTCACTTACTATTCGGGCTTTGCAAAATGCCCTTGGTTTTTGAACATGGTTATGACTTTTGTTCTTCATCCCTTATCTCACTATAACTCTATCACAGAGTCTCGTGCTAGATTTTTGCTTTCTTTGTTAGAGAGTCTTACCATAGATTTTCCTTCTCACTTCATTCTTTCTATTATAGATGTCTATAGGGATATGGCAACCCATGATAAGCTCATCTTCACTTCAACTATCACGACGCTTTTACGCCATTTTGGGGTTAGTTTTCCCTCTTCCGATCCCTTTCCTGTCATGGGTGCTATAGATGTTGGTACCGTTAAACGCAGTGAGGTGCAGTTTCGTTCGAGACGGTCCAAATTGACAGCCACTCCGACTTCTTCAGCTCCATCCACCTCCGCTCCCTCTACATCTGCAGGAGGTGTGACCCTTGACGTGATCATGGCGCAGCTTCAGCACATGGACGCTCGCCTTGACACTCTCACTAATGAGTTGTGTCAGGTGAACACCCATGTCAACCGTATTGCCGGACGGTAGGCTCGCCTTGGTGGCTTTGTGGAGTTTCCCTCTCCTCCTCCCGAGGCATCTGAGACATCCAAGGACAACGAATCTAACGATGATGATGATGATGATGATGATGAGGATGGAGATGCTAGCTCTTCCAGAACTAACGAGATGTCTGCTTGATACTCTTACCCTTTGTCACTCGTGACAAAAAAGGAGAGTAGTTTTGGTTATGAGAGTAGTCATAGTTAGAGGGAGGGTTAGCATTGGAGAATTTTGACAGGGGGAGTGTTCTTACTGAGGGATGTAGTGAGGATTATTTGTATCTTTTTCTTTTCTCCATTTTAGATACATTTATATCTTGTACATGGTTCTTGTGACCATTATTGACATACATTGTAATTATATTCTTTATATATTGATGTATGTTTTTTTTCTTTCACCTATCCTTACATGTGTTGTTTCTTTTCTCTCTTTATGCACATGCTTCTTAATTTTGTATGCAATCTATTATTTCTGTTTCACACAAAGATACCTTGATGAGTTTTGTTTAAAGTGTTTCAGAAATACAGGTTGTCAAAGTCTTTCTTGCCATAGACTCTCTTCTTGCAAAGTTTTTCAAGATTTTGTGTTAAGATAGATTTTATTGTACTCAACAAATGAATATGAGTTGAGTGATTTATGACTTCTCTCATATGTTCATTTGTTTGTTGTGGTTTTGTCACGGGTTGCCAAAGGGGGAGATTGTTAGGACATATGTGATTCACTTGTTAGGAACATATGTCACTACTTTATGTAATTGGCTAATTCTTTGACAAAACGCACTTTACTTGTAATTGGGTAGATCTAGGATGTGTTTGATGCTTCAAGAAACCTTGTCTCAAGTTCAAGTATTAAAGCCATACAAGTCTGTCCAAGATTCAAGTGTGAAAAGTGTTGTTCATTAAAGCTCGATAGCTAGCATCTATTGAGACCTGTAGAGCTGTTCCAGCCCGTGGCTCGACAATAGTTCGACAGATAGGTATCTGTCGAGGTTTATGAAGTTTAGTTTTTTAGGACTGTTTTTCATTCAATCTGTGATTGTATGTTTGGGCTTTCTTTTCTCACAACCCTAGACATATAAAAGGATTATTTTAAGGGCCGTCAAAGGTGGAACAAGTTGCACAAGTGTTGAGCAAAGTTTGTTCAAGCAAATTGTGACCGGAGACAGAATTTGCCCTAGTTCATCTTTCTTGTGAAGAAGTTGCTGTGTTTGTACACCGTAGGGTTTTGTGACCAAGCATCTTCTCGATCTTCATCGTGTGATGAATTGAAGAACTTTGCAGCCAATAACTTTCTCTAGTTAGTGATTGAAATTGCGTATTGGGATCCGCATAATTGGTTAGTCACGTACTGGGAGCCGTTCATTACAAGGAGAGATTGTCACTACAGAACAAGTCCAATTGGGTATTGGGGTAAGGGTTCAACTATAGGTTGGCATAAGGTACTGGGATTCCTTTACTTGTAACCGCTTGTTGTGATAATAGTGGATTCTCGAGAGTGGTGACCTTAAAATCACTCGGTGAGGTTTTTGCCGTGTAGGTTTTTCCCATTCGTAAACAAATTACCGTGTCAATTTATTTTCCACTGCATACTTAGTTTAATTGATGATTTGTTTGTGCTACCATGCATTTGCATGATAATTTGATTAATTAATAAACTTGGCTAATTAATCAATTAATTCATCACAAGGGTTCAATAATTCTTGGCCTATCATGAATTTCGAGACCCGCATTAACCACCGGAGCAATCAAATCGGGTGGTGGCGAGTTGTGTATGGTTGGGTTGGATGGGTTTGTTAGGTGGGTGGGTGGGTTGGACACCCTGATCCTTAAGCATCACAACCATCATGCAACCTAGATTATTTCCACCATTCTTGACATTATTGTCACCATTGTGTCACAATAACTAATGACATCTTGATCAATATCATTTTTATAAAAAAATATATATATAATTATATGAATGAACTAAAAAGTTAAAAAAAAAAAAAAAAAAAAACAAAACAAACAAAACAAAACAAATTGTGTGTTTGGCTAATATATTTGAATCTAACCTATTTGTTTAATTAATGTATAATTAATGTTGAAATCTAAGATAAATAAATTAATAAATCTAAACAAATAAGTTAGTTTATTTTTAAAATGCTAATTTATTTATTTAAAGTTGTTTTTTTATTCCTTAATAAAATAAACTTAAAACAAAAAATTGCCGAACACACAAATTTGAGAGAATAATTCATTTTCTAAAAAATATCAATGTAGGAATAAAACGAAGCATAAAATATAAAGGATAGAAATAGTGATATTTTATATTTTCGACTATATAAGTTTTGTTTGAGTTCCTTTGTGGTTACTTAATTTGCTTTGGTAGAGATATGATGATAAGTAATTACTTTAAAATGCAAATATTATAAAATATTGTTTTTTCTTTTAGCATCCATTCGGCAAAAATTCTTTAAAATTAATTTTTTTGTGAATAAATTATTGGCCTTATTTTTTCTTTTAATCCATCTTAATTTTAAATGAAATATAGAAATTTAGTTTTAAATTAAAGGAGGATGTAATATAGTCGTAATATTTTTTGTAATAATTTTTTTCTAATTATGATTCATATGTCTTGCACATACTTTAAAACTAGTAATAATAAAAAGTTGAGAATTCATCCTAAAAAAGGTTGAGGAAGTAATGTGGTTTTTTTTTTTTTTTTTTTTTTTGATACCAAGCAAAATAGTTCATAGCATTAAGATAGGTTGTTATGCCAACTATTTATTTTAACTATTTATTTTATAGAAAAGTACCACAACCACAACTTGGTATTTGATAGTTAAAATGTCTTTTACCATTCAATGGATATTGGGGAGACATCTCTTTAATGAGTAGGAACCCATGTTTTAAATTTTTAATTAAAACAAGATGGTACACATGGACTAGGACTCACTTGTTAAGAATAAATAAGTTACCAAACACCAATGACTACCTGAGATGGAAGTAATGTGGTTTTTTTTTTTTTTTTTTTTTTTTCATACCAAGCAAAATAGTTCATGGCATTAAAATAGGTTGTTATGCCAACTCTTTATTTTATAGAAAAGTGCCACAACCACAACTTGGTACTTGGTAGTTAAAATGTCTTTTACCATTCAATGGATATTGGGGAGACATCTCTTTGATGAGTAGGGACCCATATTTAAAATTTTTAATTAAAGCAGGATACTACACATGGCCTAGGACTCACTTGTTAAGAACAAATAAGTTACCACACACCAATGACTACCCGATAGGGACTCACCACTTCCAACCTCCCGAAAGAGATATTAGTTTAACAATATTACATATACTTTGATGTTATAATTTTTTTTCACAATATCTTATTTAGCAAGTTGTGATTAATGCATCATCATATTTATATGGATTATGATTGACATGATTTATAAGTTCCACTTAGTTCAACTAGTAAAATCTTTCATTGTCATAAGTTGAATTTCATCATATCTATTAAAAAAACTAGTTGACATAATTTTTTTTGGACAAAGTTTAGATACAAAATTGATTGTAGTCTAAAACTACAACCTTATTCAATATCTTTTTATTGAAGGTGAAATTTTGACAAATCCACCACTGGATTACATCTTCTTCTTATATCTTTCATGCTTGCAAAATTTCTAGAAAATTAAAAATCAATAACTATGTTATCAATTAATTGTTTAAATTGCTAGTTTTTGTAGTTTAAAATTATGCATAAAATATAAATTTATAAATCACATAGTAAATAACATCTGATTGACACAAAATTTGACATATGTAATAAAAGTGTAAAGAACATGCAATACAACGGTTAAATTTTCAAAATATATAGTAATATTTATTTTATTAAGTAAAGTTTTAAGTTACAACCAATTTTATAGCCAAACTTTATCCATTTTTTATTATGCACAAATTATAAATTTTTGTATTAATAATTATAAAAAAAAATTCTCTAAATCAATTTTGAAGAAAATTCAACTAATTCACTACATGACAATTGATAAAGGCATAAACTATTTACATATACTTTTAATCACACGATACATTTACATACACTTTATAATTTAATGTACATGGTTTTTTTTTTCTTTCTTTTCGAAAAGTTGTTAAGTATAATAGAAAAAAAAATTAATGTTAAAATATATAAGGATTTAAAAAGAAAAAGTTATGTAAATTAAACAAAAATTGACAAATTTTGGAAATAAAAGTCAGCTTGGTAGGTGTGGCCAGCCGAAATCCTAACCGCCGAAGACATCCTTTTCTTTTTTCTTTTTTTTAATTGCAGCATTAAATAACCGTTTGAAATGAATTGACTTAGGTGAAATCATTTTAACTATGCCGCTGATGTGTGGCCAGATCTACGACAAGGCCGGTGATTTTCGTACAAACTTTAGCTTTCTTTCGTTCATATTGAAAAGATAGAATCCTGCCACCAACTTGTTCCTCTATTTCGTATAATAAAAAAAAAATAAAAAACCTTAATGAAAGGTTGAATAATCGGAACACTTTGAAATGCATATTATTTATGCCAATGGTGTGAGGCCACTCCATAAACATTTTCATGCATGATGGTTTAGTGATTGACTTTGTGTGGATGGTAGAAAAGATTCACATCTAAGATAGATGTGAAAGCATTTTTTTAACTCTTTGCTTTCTCTTTGCCCATTAAATAATAAGTTTAGAGATATATATATATATATATATATTTAAATATTTGATGATGCCGAAAAAACCACCAATAAGTCACACAGTCCTCATGTGCTCGCAACAACACCTGCACAACAAAAAGAGAAGACTTTATAGAGAACACCGGTGTGGTGCCGGCCAAATACCCTCCAAATGTCAAGTTAGAACTTCTTGCAACTCTAGATTGCCAGAACTTGAGTGAATTATGCATACCTTGTTTTGTGAGGGTATTGGGGTTTTTATAGTAGTAGAGGCTTGACATCTCTTCCTTGGTTTAGAAGTATTTTCCTTATAGGAATCCTTATAAGCGTATATTGCGGAATCCTTTCCTTGTAGGAGACTAACACTGAGCGTGGAGCACAAGACATTTCCTTATACACACATGCGTGGTGGCCAAGTCAAGATTATGTTAGAACCGTCAGTCTCGTGCATCTCCTTCAGCTTAGTGGTGTCAACTTTCCATCCTCCCCAAGTTGACCTTGTTAGCTTAAAGCTGTAGACTCCCTACTATTGTCACTTGTTGATGGACACAAGTAAAGCCGACGGGTTTGTTTGGAACGTCGCTTTATGCCTTCCCATTAGTGAGTGTACACTTACAATTTTACCCTTATCAATATTAAATTCCTATTTTGCAGATTTTAATATTGAAGTTAGATAAAGGAGCTCCACTTATCAAGTTAAAAGAGGACCAGGTTTTTACATTTCATGTTAAGTGTGTGCTCAATGCTTGATATATTCTTTTTCTTATTTGACATGACAATGCTTTAGATGATGATTTTCAAACCACATGCTCATATCTTTTGATTTTCATGACGGAAATGATGGACTGTATGTAATTTAAAGTCTTTGGTGTTATCTTTAATGTGAGTTACTAAATTCAATTGTGGATTAGTGAAACTAAATAATATGATTCTTATTCTGTTAAGTGGACATTTTCATGTGGTGGTCTTTGTTATTGTCAAGGAAGTTAATAAGTTATTTTCTTTTTCAAGGCATATAAACTGCACTTTTGGGAGATCTAGGGTACCATGGAAAAGAAAGAACACTGCTAGGGGCCTGAAAACAACTTTATGTTGCTCTTTAGGACCATGATTTAACTTTGCCTTGAGGTTAAAAATGAGATTACATCATACAAAGAGACAGTTGTATACAGTAATGAAGATTTCCAACCATGAGAAGTGGAAGCATATAAGCATAAACAAATTATTTTTGTATTTATTTGTGTGGGGGGTGGAAGCCCAACCTTACGTATTGGGCCTAGGACCTTATTTGAAGATTACTGTTTGTCCGAAGAGAGGAAAATGTTTGAGAAGGAGCCCATGTGGAAGAAACATACCTGGAAGTGAATGAGGAGTGTAGTCCGAAGAGATCGCCACTGGTCCGAAGAGGTCATCCTCCTCGGACACAAAGAGCCTTGGTCAAGCAGACACCTGGGAGGCTGAAGTAATCTTTCTAATGATTTTGATAATAAGGGAAAGCTTCAGGCACGTATGAAGATGATAGGAACGGAAAAATATCTAGAAGACAAGCTGCAACCACCACATTAAATGCACTGCAGCTGCTTTTTTGGCCGCATTAATGTGGAGAAGACCCCTGAACAGTATAATCTTAGCTACCACCACTCACAGAGAGCTAAAGAAGATACCTGATGGGACATGTACTCAAGTGAATGCCTAGATGGAGAACAAGTGGACGATGAAGACGATAAGAGAGGGTGCTATATAAAGGGAAGAGGCCTCTGGTAATAGGGGGGAAGAAAAAGAAAGAGAATGAGAAAACAACTTTACTGTAGCTCTAAGAGTTGTAATCATCTTTCATTCAATAATACATCTCTTCGGACGTCTTTTTGCTTAACTTTCTAGTGTATTTTTATGTTGGATCACCTTTCAATACCATAGTTAGCTCTTGTTTAATTCACAACCAGCCCAGCTCTTTCACCCACTCTCTACAAATTCATTGTATTGGGTTTATTGGGCTCATAATCCAAATCCTTTGGGCTTGGGCTACAAAAACTGACCCTACAATTGGCGCCGTCTGTGGGAAGAGCTTGTGCAGGGGTGAAAACAACAATTGATGATGGCTGAACGAAGTCAACAACAAGCAGAATCTAGGGCATCCCAACACGTTGACCATTTTCTTAACTTGGAGAAAAGACAAGATCGTGAAGGTAGTGCGCACACTACGCATACTGGTCAAAGCCAGTCACATGGTGGAAGTCACGTGTCCCATGCAGAGAAGAATCGGGATTTACAACTAGAAGTTGAAAAACTAAAGAGGGAGTTGCGCCATGCAAAGAGGAAACGGATTTCTTCGTATTCTGAGGAGGATTCCGATGACGGACAGGACGTCACTTACAAGCAGAGGTCTCGAACACCAGTCAGTGAATCCTTTTCCTATGAGGAGGAGCCTCATCGTAAGAGGCAACCTAGAAGCCCATCACGTGGAGGCGTAAGGAACGATGCTATGAGCAGGGCTTTGAATCAGATCTCTAGGTCACCTTTTACGCGCAGGATTGAAGAAGCCAGACTTCCTCGGCATTTTAACCAGCCGACATTCACCATCTATAATGGTAAAACAGACCCGGTGGAACATGTGAGTCACTTTAATCAAAGGATGGTTGTCTACTCCAGAGATGAAGCTCTGATGTGTAAGGTCTTTCCCTCCAGCCTTGGACCGGTTGCAATGAGGTGGTTTGACAGCCTGAAAGCATACTCCATCAATTCCTTCAAAGAGCTCACTCAAGCATTTGGTTCACGTTTTGTCACATGCCGAAGAGTGGCCAGGCCCTTGTCCTCGCTGCTATCCTTAAGCATGCAGGAGGGTGAGACCCTGAAGGCGTATTTGGATAGGTACTGGGAGATGTTTAATGATATGGAGGGCAACTTTGATGCAATGGCCCTCGACACGTTCAAGCTCGGCCTCCCTACTGACCATAGTTTAAGGACGTCCTTGTCTGGTAAACTCGTTACTAACATGCGTCAGCTCATGGACCGTATTGAAAAGTATAAAAGAGTCGAAGAAGATCAGCAGCAAGGGAAGGGAAAAGACAAGGTTATCCCCCAGGAGAGGAGGGATTTCAGGTCGGACCGTTACAATAACAGTAAACTACGGAGAGATTTTGCTGGGCAATCAGGATCAACAAATCCTCAAGCAGTCAACACTGTCTTCAAAGAGCCAGTACACTAGATTTTGGAAAAGATCAAGAACGAGCCATTCTTCAAGTGGCCGAATAAGATGGTAGGAAACCCTGAGAGGCGTAATCATAATCTCTACTGCCAGTACCATCAAGACCATGGGCATACCATAGAGGATTGCAGGAGCCTGTGGGATCATTTAGACCAACTGGTCAGCGAATGTAAACTGAGACACCTCTTGCACCACTCCAGTGGCAGACGAAGGCAAATGAACTCAAAGCCCCGAAGAGATGACCTGTCAAAGCCCCCATTAGGCACTATTAATGTCGTCTTCGCCGCACCGGGAAGGACGGGATCCTGGCCATTGAAGGTTATGTCGGTAGTCCGGTCACCCGCAGGGGATTTCGGCCAAGGTCCAAAAAGAGCTAAGTCGGGTGCTCAACTAATTATAGGGTTCTCGGATGAGGATAAGATCGGGACCATCCAACCCCATGATGATGCTTTAGTAATTACCCTCAGAATTGGAGGGTATGATATGAAGAGGGTGATGGTGGACCAGGGTAGCGCAGTAGAAATAATGTATCCTGATCTCTACAAGGGGCTAGGCCTAAAAGCTCAGGACTTAACACCTTACAATTCCCCCCTTGTGAGTTTTGAAGGAAGGGTTGTCACCCCGAAAGGCCAGATACGATTACCTGTGCAGACCGGCTCAGAGGTGGTAGAGGTGGATTTCATAGTTGTAGACGTGTATTCGCCCTATACGGCAATTGTCGCCAGACCTTGGCTTCATACACTAGGGGTTGTTTCCTTTACTCTGCATCAGAAAGTTAAGTACCCATCTGAAGGACAGGTTTGTGAGATCCGAGGAGATCAGTTCGCAGCCAGACAATGCTTAGTGGCTGCCATCCAACATAAGCCCGAAGCCGAGTCCTCGTCCAGGACCGAAAGGGGTTTATAGCAGTTAAAGTCTTGGGTATTGCCCGTCGAAAATCCAGACGAGAGCGCTCGATGCGAATATTTAGTGAAAGTTGTTATTGGAGACGATCTTGAAAAGTTCTTTCAAGTCGGATTTCAGCTGCCTCTTCAGGAGAAGGAAGAGCTAATAGAGTTCCTCAAGAGGAATCTTGATGTATTTTCCTGGAATGCCTATGAAGCCCCAGGAGTGGATCCTCAATTCATTTGCCACCATCTTAAAGTTAACCCATTGATTATCCCAAAGAAGCAGCCTCCTCGACGCCCATCTAAGGAACATGCAGATGCAGTGAGAGAAGAGGTAACGAAACTCAAGCAAGCTGGAGCTATTAAAGAAGTTTTTTACCCAGAGTGGTTAGCGAATACTGTGGTGGTGAAGAAGAAAAACGGGAAATGGCGAGTCTGTGTAGACTTCACTGACTTAAATAAGGCTTGTCCTAAGGATCCATTCCCCATGCCAAAAATTGATCAGCTTGTGGATGCCACTGTTGGCCATCCTCGGATGAGCTTCCTGGATGCTTTTCAAGATTACCACCAGATACCACTAGCCCTGGAGGATCAAGAGAAGACTGCTTTTGTCACCTCTATTGGTAATTACCACTATAAGGTGATGCCATTTGGTCTGAAAAACGCGGGATCTACCTATCAAAGAATGATGACGAGGATGTTTGAACCACAGTTGGGTAAAAATATTGAAATTTACATAGATGACATGGTGGTGAAGAGCAAGATTGTTACCAAACATGTGAAGGACCTTGAAAGTACATTTGAAGTTCTTAGGAAGTACAAGCTGCGCCTAAACGCTTCCAAGTGCTTATTCGGTGTGGGGTCAGGCAAGTTTTTGGGGTACATGGTGACTCACAAGGGAATTGAGGTTAATCCCGACCAGATAAAGACCATCAACAATTTACAAGCTCCTCGAAATCCCAAGGAAGTTCAGAAACTGACTGGAATGACTGCTGCCCTGAATCGATTTATCTCTCGATCAGCAGACAGGTGTCGGCCCTTCTTCTCTCTGATCAACAAATGGAAGGGATTCGAGTGGACTAAATAATGTGCTGTGGCTTTTCAGCAGCTTAAAGATTATCTAGCCCGGCCACCGATCATGTCCAGTCCTGAGCCAGATGAAGTCCTGTTTGCCTACATTGTTGTAGCTCCCTATGCTGTGAGCTTGGTGTTGATACGAGCAGATTATGGTGTGCAAAGACCAGTTTATTACGTAAGTAAGTCGCTGCATGAAGCCGAGATCCGTTATTTGCCACTGGAGAAGGCTATCCTAGCAGTAGTGCTTGGTGCACGAAAGCTACCTCACTATTTCCAGGCCCATACGGTCATTGTCCTCATTCAGCTCCCACTCAGGGCTATACTCCGAAGTGCTGACTACACTGGAAGGATTGCTAAATGGGGTACGATCTTGGGGGCTTTCGATATCAAATACATGCCTTGCACATCGGTCAAGGGCCAGGTACTTGCGGATTTGGTAGCCGAGTTCACGAAGCCCCGATTAGAAGAAGTAACGCCAACATCGGACATGGATGAAAAATTGGTTGTCATGATTTCTCAACAAGGCCCCTCCTATTGGGAAGTGTACGTGGATGGCGCAGCGAACCAGAAAGGTTCTGGGGTGGGGCTAGTGCTGATATCCCCCGAAAGAATCATCATTGAAAAGTCGTTAAAGCTGGATTTCTCAGCAACAAATAATGAGGCGGAGTATGAAGCCCTATTGATGGGAATGACTATGGTCCGAAGAATGGGAGGAAAGGCAGTGGAGTTGTTCTCGGACTCAAGGTTAGTCATGGGTCAAGTACAAGGTGAGTTTGAGGCGAAGGATGAAAGAATGCAGGGATACTTGAGCCGAGTTAAATGTCTACAATCGGAGTTCGAATCTTTCAGTTTGCTGCACATCCCCAGAAGTGGTAACACACATGCTGACTCTTTGGCCAGACTCGCTACCTCTTCGACGCAAAATTTACCGAGAGTTATCCTCGTCGAGGACTTGCATGGGCCTACCGAGGCAAGAAGAGAGGTAGTCCAAGTTCACCAAATCAGGGCTGGACTCAGCTGGATGGATCCTATAGTTAAATTCTTGAAGGAAGATATGTTGCCTGAAGAAAAGGGGGAAGCTGACAAAGTTCGGAGGAAGGCGACCAGATTCTGGCTATCCGAGGACCAGAAACTATATAAGCGCTCCTATTCAGGACCGTACTTATTATGCATGCATCCTGAAGCGGCTGAGCTACTACTAGAAGAACTACATGAAGGAATCTGTGGGAGTCACACTGGAGGTAGGTCCTTGGCTCACCGAGCCATTACTCAAGGTTATTGGTGGCCGAACATGCAAAAAGAAGCCCACGAGTATGTTAAAAAGTGCGATCAATATCAGCGATTTGTCCCAAACATTCATCAACCGGGGGAAACCCTTAATCCACTGTCTAGCCCATGGCCTTTCGCCCAATGGGGCTTAGATATTGTGGGACCATTCCCTAAAGCTGCAGGAAACAGGAAGTACCTTCTAGTCGGCACAGACTATTTCACTAAATGGGTCGAAGCTGAACCTCTGGCCAACATCAGAGACGTAGATGTGCAGAAGTTTGTGTGGAAGAATATTGTCACTCGGTTTGGGGTTCCTCACACTCTCATCTCGGACAATGGCCTACAGTTCGATAGCAAAGCATTTAGGAGTTATTGTAGCGAACTAGGAATCATAAACAGATACTCCACTCCTGCTTATCCCCAGGGTAATGGGCAAGCAGAAGTAGTTAACAAGGTTATAGTAAATGGCTTAAAGAAGAGACTAGACGATGCGAAGGGCAAATGGGTGGAAGAATTGCCGCATGTACTTTGGGCCTACAGAACTACGCCTCGCAGATCTACCGGAGAGACCCCCTTCTCAATGACCTATGGGGCTGAAGCTGTCATACCTTTGGAGACTGGGTTCCCAACATTGAGAACTAGCTCGTTCAATCCAACCGGCAACAATGAGCAGCTAGAGAAGAGTTTGGACCTGATTGATGAAAGGAGGGAAAATGCAATGGTCCGACTGGCACATTACCAACAAAAGCTCAGGCAAGGCTATGATGCCAACGTAAGACTAAGGCCTCTAGAACCTGGTGATTTGGTGCTGAGGAAAGTTGTCGGCACTGCAAAGAACCCAGCTTGGGGAAAGTTAGGACCCAATTGGGAAGGGCCATATTGTATTACTTCAGGGGCTGGCATTGGGGCGTATTTCCTAGAAGACCTAGATAGTCATGTGATACCACGCCCTTGGAATGTAAATAACCTCAAAAGGTACTATTATTAATCGAAGCTTTTCTCCAGTCAATGTGCCAATTCGTTATGCAAAATGCTCTCTAAGTGTTTAAACTTAAATCCAATCATGCCTGTAGTCCTCGGACCAAATGATTTGAGTTAGTTAACACTCGTTCACGGTTCTCTAAGTGTTTAAACTTAAATCCAATCATGCCTGTAGTCCTCGGACCAGATGATTTGGGTTAGTTAACACGTTCACGGTTCTCTAAATGTTTAAACTTAAATCCAATCATGCCTGTAGTCCTCGGATCAGATGATTTTGGTTAGTTAACACTCGTTCACGGTTCTCATAAGTGTTTAAACTTAAATCCAATCATGCATGTAGTTCTCGGACCAGATGATTTGGGTTAGTTAACACTCATTCACGGTTCTCATAAGTGTTTAAACTTAAATCCAATCATGTCTGTAGTCTTCGGACCAAATGATTTGGATTAGTTAACACTCGTTCACGGTTCTCTAAGTGTTTAAACTTAAATCCAATCATGTCTGTAGTCCTCGGACCAGATGATTTGGGTTAGTTAACACGTTCATGGTTCTCTAAGTGTTTAAACTTAAATCCAATCATGCCTGTAGTCCTCGGACCAGATGATTTGGGTTAGTTGACACTCCTTTGCATGCCTGTAGTTCTCGGACCAAATAATACGGGTTAGTCAACACCTCCGTATAGTTATTATTATTGAAGTTTAACTCCGAAATGAGTCATGCCTGAAATTCTCGAATATATTTAAATTAACTCTAACTTATGATAGGCCTTCTTAGTAATGTTTTATTCAAAACCAAGGAGTAGTAACATTCTCTGTGCATGTTTGAAAAGACCTGTGAAGCTTTCATATCACTCGTTGCATTCATTGCTTATTAGTAATTCTTATACAAACTGTTCTTTTCAGTACCAATTTTGGTTATGTACATCATCAGCATGATATGGTGGTTAAGTTTACCTACATCACCATAATTACAAAGTACAGTTATTTGCAGCAATAATAAGTCATAAGATATGCAACGAAGACACCAGAAATAAAAGGGAAACTGTTTCATTGATCAAAAGAAAATAGTTTACAATCCCTTACATAAAAGAAAAACTAATACAAGTACAAAATAAAAACTCCTAAATATCTAAGTCTTCGTTTGAGGGACCAAAGGGTCAGCAGCCTGACTGGACTGAGCTGCAGCAGCTTCTGGGGCTTGGTCCTTAGATTCTAAAGGGGTTTTCTTTTTTCCCAAGCCCTCGGCCTTATCCTTGGGTGCCCCAGCTGGTTTGCTCTAATCACCAGGCTGACCAGATACCTTGGGATCCTCAGTTGGTTTGCTTTGATCACCAGTCTGACCAGACTCCTTGGAGGCCTCAAGGTTGATTGGAGGAACTTGGCTGACCAAGGATTGCTCCGAAGCCTCTTGGAGTTGTGTGGGAGGAGGGGGATCAGACCCTGGGAGCTCTCGGATATCAGGGTCGTAGTATACACTCCCAGGTAGTCTCAAATCAGATTCCGAAGGGACTTCAGCAGCATCCAGTGCCTTTCTCCAGGTTACATCGCAATATTCTCGGCTGACCGAGGCAAATTGTTCAGTAAGCTGGATTTGGGTCTCATCCACCCCCAACTTATAGGCCGCCTGCCTTTTAGCCTCGACCGCTTCCTTGGCCAACTGAGCATTATTCTCGGCCAATCGGGCAATCTCCCTGGCTTTTTGAAGCTCAGCACGAAGATTTTTGACCAGCTCTCTCTCTATTGCCAGATTGATTTCGGTCATGTGCAGTGCTTTGCGTTGGTCTTCGGCCTGCTTCTCGGCATTCTTCAAACCCGCATCAAGACTGTTTCTTTGATTGGTCACCTCTTTGAACTGCTCGGACAGATGAGCATATTCTTCTTTCAAGCCGCCCAGTAATTTTTCTGCCTCAGACCGAGAGTGGGCCTCTGATTGGGCTTCAAGATAAGACTTCTTGTTCCACTCCTCAGCCACGTAAACCTGCTGAGTAATCTACATAACGAAAAATTTTAATATAGGGCAAAGAAAAGGGGTAACTAAAAGAAACCAGCACTTTAATTAAGCGGATTAGTTCACTTACCATGGCTAAATCCCTCTTAAGGGATAGGAAGAGCTCGTATTGGTTGAAGCGCCTATAAGACTCCATGTCTTTTGGAAGGAGAAGTGGCTGCTCCAAGGCCTCGGCAACTAGACCTGCCTTCCCCCCATTGTAATTTCTGAGGGAGGTCTCCCAGGGGATTGGAGCACCATCCAATTCCAGCCTTGGGGACCAAGTGCGGGGTCCTTGGCGCACATCAGCCACGAGGGTTTCATCTCGGCTCTCTGTAGACGAAGCCCTCTTGCTCCGGTGATCTTTAGCCACCTTTTGTTGTTTGGTCCATTTCGGAGGCGCTACCTCCCTTTCTTCATTGTCAGTAAGGGGCCTTTTCTTCTTCGGATCTGGCAATTGCTTGGTGCTGAGATCCAGAGGAGCCTGAGGAGGTGGTGGAGGAGCCTTACAGTCGGTTGGGATGGACCGGTCCCTTTGGGCTCAACTTTTTTGCCCCTATTCTTCATTAAGCTCCTTAAATCTGCCATATCTTCTTCCTCCGAAGAGTCTTCTGGAAGAGCAGTTATCAAAATAGGAGGGCGACCACTAGACTGCCTATCAATTTCCCCCTCGGCGTCAAAAACTTGTATCACTTGAACCTCTCCTGAAGCCTCTCCTTCAAACTTGAACTCGTCAATTTGCTCGTCAAGCGAAGGGGTTGAAGAAGCGACTCTTTCCTCTGCCGCAGCGGGTTCAAGAGGAACCTGTTGAATTGGCTGGAGGAGCAATGGCACACCTTGAGGATTTGGATGTGGCACGGGCGCAAGATCGTACGGTGCTAAAAAATTACGCTGTCCGACGTCTATCCGTTTGAGACGATAGTCCCCTTGAGTAATAGCATTGCCGACCGGCTGAAAATCCTTTGATTTTGGCGTGTAACCAAGAATGAGGGGAATAGATCGGAGCTGCCCGTCTTCACTCACAAAAATCTCCGAGCGGAGTAAGTAATTAAGCGCGGGAACGTTTGTGAGGCTGAGCCGAGGAGAAACGTGATTTTTATCTATTAACACCACAAAAAGAAACTTGGTCAGAAACCTGAAAATAATGATACAAAGAAAAGACAGATTGTTAAAAAACGAGAATCCTAAATCTATTGTTAGAAAACCTAGGTCTAGGAGGTCCCACATGGCTCTCCTGGTTGGGTCGGGTAATGAAGACCGTCATGCCACGCGCCCGAGACGATCAAATAGTCGTCTTTCATCCCTTTATTGGACTTGGGAAGGCAGGAGACGAGCCTAACGACGTCGGACCGGGATTTAAGATAGTATCCCGCTCCCTTCTGGCTATGACACTCGTACACATGTACCACGTCACGCCAGGTAAGTCCTAATCCTAGATGAAGGTTCAGGGCGTCAATGGCTCCTAGGATCCTAAAGAGATTGGGCGCGCACTGCTCAGGAGAAAGCCTATGGTTGCGAAGATAGTTTTTGGTGACCGAACCCATAAGAAGAGTCATTCCTCCTTCTATGAACGCTATCATGGGGATTACGGCTTCCCCCTCTCCTCGGTCGGTTAATATCCGCTCCGGAGGACAATACCTCAGATTTACCCCCTGTCGTATGCCATAGGTCTCTTTAAATTCCTCTATTAAGGCGGGACTGTCGACTAGTTCCTCGAATCTACCCATTTTTGGTTAACTAGAGAAGGGCGCAGAGCAATAACTGGCAAATAAGAGTTTGAAGGCCGAGAATACTGGCCGAGAAGAAGATGGAGGGTTTAGAGATGTCGAAACTTACGCAAACTAAATCGGAGAATGATCTTCGAACTCGCAGAAGGATTCTTACAAACTCTAGGAAGGACTAGGATGGATGATTGGAAGAACTTGGTGGATTCGAGTGCTTGAGTTTGCTGGGTGGTCTGAGAATTTGTGAAGTAAAGAAGATATAACCTCTTCTGAGGCTTTATATGGGGGCAAGCGAAGGGGTAGGAGTTATCCCGCCCAAATTCTGAGGAAGAATCACGTCCGTTGGATCAATAGTCCACCGTTGGATACCAGAGACAAAATGCCGCCTGGGGTAATTAATAGCGCTTTGGGAATACTGAAATGACAGCAACATTAATGAAGCACCTGCACCTATGCCCACACGCGTGTAAGTCCAGATATTTGCGCTTTTTCAGATTTTTATTTCGTAACAAGTCAAAATCCTATTTTTTCTCCTCGGATGCGAGGGAAAAACTAAAATTTTGAGGGGCTATTATGGGGGGTGAAAGCCCAACCTTACGTATTAGGCCTAGGACCCTATTTGAAGATTACTGTTTGTCCGAAGAGAGAAAAATGTTTGAGAAGGAGCCCATGTGGAAGAAACATACCTGGAAGTGAATGAGGAGTGTAGTCCGAAGAGATCGCCATTGGTCCGAAGAGGTCATCCTCCTCGGACACAAAGAGCATTGGTCAAGCAGACACCTAGGAGGCTCAAGTAATCTTTCTAATGATTTTGATAATAAGGGAAGACTTCAGGCATGTATGAAGATGATAGGAACAGAAAAATATCTAGAAGACAAGCTGCAACCACCACATTAAATGCACTGCAGCTGCTTTTTTGGCCGCATTAATGTGGAGAAGACCCCTAAACAGTATAATCTCAGCTACCACCACTCACAGAGAGCTAAAGAATATACCTGACGGGACATGTACTCAAGTGAATGCCTAGATGGAGAACAAGTGGACGATGAAGATGATAAGAGAGGGTGCTATATAAAGGGAAGAGGCCTCTGGTAATAGGGGGGAAGAAAAAGAAAGAGAAGGAGAAAACAACTTTACTGTAGTTCTAAGAGTTGTAATCATCTTTCATTCAATAATACATCTCTTCAGACGTCTTTTTGCTTAATTTTCTAGTGTATTTTTCTGTTGGATCACCTTTCAATACCATAGTTAGCTCTTGTTTAATTCACAACCAGCCCAGCTCTTTCACCCACTCTCTACAAATTCATTGTATTGGGTTTATTAGGCTCATAATCCAAATCCTTTGGACTTGGGCTACAAAAACTGACCCTACAATTTGTATGTAAGTTTTTGATGTCATATTATTGCAATTTTAATGTGGAAATTGTTACTATAAACCTTGATTTATTTGTTCAAATATACAAATTTTATTTATTAGTGCTTAATAAAGAAAAAAAAACATATAATATATTAAAATAAATTTCCTGAATTTTCCCATGCATAGCATAGGTACGCAATCACAACATGTATCATTTGTTTTCCTCTCTTACTTTCTCCATTTTTTTTTCTCTATCATCATTTCAAGCTCTTTCTCTTAATATATATATATAACCGAAACCTTTGAAGCTCTCATAATTTTCTACGTTAGCACAATATTTAAATAAAATTATCATTTTATTTAAATAAAATTATTTTTGTTTAGTCCAAACTTAACAATGAGTAATACTCTATCTCTCTAACAAGTCCAACTTAAACTCAAACTCATCATTATCATTTTTTTAAAACAAAATTATTTTTATTTAATCCAAACTTAATAATGAGTGAAACTCTATCTTTCTAACAAGTCTAACTTGAACTCAAACTCAAACGTTGATAATTTATTTAACATTTAATGAAAAAAATTTATCTAAAAATAATATCAATAACCAAAGTCTAAACTTAACAAGAAGTGAAACTCTATCTCTCTAATAATTTTATTGACGTGGCCAATAAAATAATATTAAAAAACTTTATTTGACATTTAATGAAAAAAATTTATCTAACAAGTGATTTACACACGTGAAAAGGAACTAAATTGTGAGTACCTATACTCTGCGTCTCTATCGAATCTAACCAAGAAAAACAAGAATCCTTATTCTACTAGAACAAGGTATAATAATGACCATATATAATATGGGTTATAGTTCCAGACTGAGTCAATAGTGTTTTGAAAGGAACCCTACGTTATATTATGTTATATTATACTATATTATATATATATAACCGAAATATTTGACTTTTTATTGACATTTCCAGAGCTTGCCACATCATTATTACTTTTTTTAAACAAAATTATTATTTTTAAACAATATCAACAGCCAAAATCCAAACTTAACTAGTAGTGAAACTCTATCTATCTAACAAGTCCAACTTAAACTCAAACTCAAACGTTGATAATTTATCTTCAAATTTGCGAGGTTAATCATGAACACTATAAAAGCAGTGCAAACCCCAATATTTTTTTTTAAGCTGAGTAGAGGTATGAGCTATTCTTCTGTTATTTTCTTCTCCTCTACTTTGTTTATATATATATATATATATATATATATATAATGGTTTTTCATGTATTTTTTAAAAAGTGATTTTCGTACTTGAATCACCAAACCATACGCCTGTGACTGTATATGATTTTTTTTTTCATCGTTTAAAGTTTAGACTCGTTAAAATTTAAAACTTATTACTTTACAGGTTTGTGCACTTTTTTCTTTTTCTTATATTTTTCTTTTGAACAGTCATATATATTGAATGTTACCCATCTTTTTCTTATATTTCTTTACTGTTTAGTCATATATATTTTGTTTTCGTTTAAAGTTTAGACCCATTAAAATTTAAAACTTATTGCTTTATGGGTTCATGTACTTTTTTTTTTTCTATTTTGAATAGTCATATATATTGAATGTAACTCATCTTTCTCTCATATTTCTCTATTGTTTAGTCATATATATTTTGTTTTTTTTTTTTTAATAATTTCTAAGCAGTAAATTATTTGATTCCTTAATATTTTTTGGTCTTTTAGAAGTTTTAATATCAGAATTTTTGAGTTATTTTTTTGCAGTATCTGAAACTGACAAATTTTTTGTAAGCCATTGCATGTTCAAGAAATGGTTTTTTCATCAAATTGAAGTCATACAAGAGCATATCATGCAATGGTATAGTTTCTTAATCAATTTAAAATTTTATAAAATTATTTTAGTCAACCTCACAAATAAATAGGTTCCCATATATAGCACTAGTTAGCAACCAGTGGATGTAAATTTGGTCTAGACGAAGTGTAAAACATGGATTTTAGGACCTTTCAATAAGAAACGCCTATGATTGTATATGATTTTTTTTTCATCGTTTAAAGTTTAGACTCGTTAAAATTTAAAACTTATTACTTTACGGGTTCGTGCACTTTTTTCTTTTTCTTATATTTTTCTTTTGAATAGTCATATATATTGAATGTAACCCATCTTTCTCTTATATTTCTTTACTGTTTAGTCATATATATTTTGTTTTCGTTTAAAGTTTAGACCCATTAAAATTTAAAACTCATTGCTTTATGGGTTCATGTACTTTTTTTTTTTTTTTAATTTCTATTTTGAATAGTCATATATATTGAATGTAACTCATCTTTCTCTCATATTTCTCTATTGTTTAGTCATATATATATATATATATATATATATATTTTTATAAATAATTTCTAAGCAGTAAATTATTTGATTCCTTAATATTTTTTGGTCTTTTAGAAGTTTTAATATCTAAATTTTTGAGTTATTTTTATGTAGTATCTGAAACTGACAAATTTTTTGTAAGCCATTACATGTTCAAGAAATTGCTTTTTCATCAAATTGTAACACAAATTGAAGTCATACAAGAGCATATTATGCAATGGTATAATTTCTTAATAAATTTAAAATTTTATAAAATTATTTTAGTTAACCTCACAAATAAATAGGTTACCATACATAGCACTAGTTAGCAACCAGTGGATGTAAATTTGGTCCAGACGAAGCGTAAAACATGGATTTTAGGACCTTTCAATAAGAAACCTCTGCTTCAGCATTTTCCTAATAATTTCTCTTATTCCCAAATTTTACACGTCTCTCTCACTCTCTCTCTCTCACGTGGTCAATGTCTTCTCTTTCTCAGCTGACTGTTTCTTTCATTCTCATTTTTATTTCTTTTTCTTTGTATCTAATCTCACGCTTGAATCTCTCTCTTTCTTTCAGTATATATTTTTTTTCTCTTATCTTATTTCTCCCATCTCTTCCTCGATCATCTTTCTACTTTGGTGATGAAGTTCTTGCGGTCGTGGGTCAGCAATTTTCTATGAGTTAATGGCAATTGGGTTGACTGGATTTTGGGTTTGGTTTTGGCTGACATGAGTATTCGGAGTTTGATGTGGTGGTTCAGCCGTTCAGGGCAATTTTGTGGTGGAGGTTAGGTCCTTGGCCGATGTGTTTGAATCAAGGCCATTGGGATTTATTTTGGGATTCTTTGTGAAGAAGACGAGCATTTTCCTTTTGGTTTTCTTGGCTATTGGCTACCAAACAATGAACGGAGATGAGACTTTGTTTAGATTCTCATTAAAGTGTGGACGGTGGAAGTTGAAATTTTTTTACCCACAAATCAATAAATGTTAACACACACTACCACTCCCTGGCCTCAAAAATACCAAGTTTAATTTTTTTTTTTTTAAATTAAGCCCAAAATTTGCAGAAAAACAGGAACTCCAAGTCCAAGAAGTTGTTGGAGATTTGTAAATAGGATCTCCAAGTAACTGAGACTTAGAAAAATGGCCAACATCAACAAGGAGAAGGATGGCTTTAGCATTAGTAGGAAAAAAAATGAAATAGAATGGCTTTTGTTTCACTTTCACACTAGCCATGCGAATCTACCTAACCCATCCTAAGAATTTTAGTTTTTATTCTAAAATAACATTTAAACACGCTATAAAAAAATAAAAAATAAAAAAGCAACAAGAATCCAGAGATAACGGAAAGTGAGTTTGATGAAGAATTATATATCAGACAATGTTTTGGTTGCCATTTGCCAAGGAGAAGAAAGTGGTAGACAACCAGAGGCGGAGGGAGGGGCTTTGGGTTTGTGCTTTCAGGTGAGGCATTGAGCACAACCACCCGGTTTTGTCTGGTTTCTCAGTGGTACTTCCAGATTATGATGGTTATTTCCGGTTTTGGTTTTTGAAGATTTTGGGCCTGTTAATTAGTTTTGTTGTTTAAACAACATGTATTTTCACAATACTTTTTTACCTTTATATATTTTCATAACATTTAAACAACGTTACTATATTTCCAAACCGATCTTGGTTTGATATTTGTGAGGGAGTGATTGTGTTTGTTAAGTTTATTGTTTTAATGTGTAAAAATATGAGGTGGCATCATGTCATTGGAGGTGTAAATAGTCCCTTTTGATCCAGGTAAATATAATATATATATATATATATATATATATGTATGTATGTATGTATATATTACACCAAATAATAAATCGAAGAGAAATAGAATTGGCATCATGATAATAAATATTAAGCCCAATAATGCAGGATGCATTAAAAGTATAAAACCCATCTACCTACATACAACTTTACATGGAGAATGAAAGAAAAGATGAACAATCATTTATAAATTGAACTGACTTATTTATCGATAGAAAATCAATATTATGAATGAACAATTCAATTTGTTGATTAAAAAAAAAAAAAACATCTTTGTTTAAATAGGAATTTCATCATCAGCAGCTTTGAGAATTTTCTCGAAGGCATTTTCCATGCATGACTTGAATCTTTGGGGATCCATGAATCCTTTCTCCATTACGGCGCTAATCCTCAGGTTTCCCATATAACTTACCATTGTTATAACAAGGCTCTGCAAATCCATTTAAAAAAAAAAAAAAACATGTTACAGTGGGTCATAAAATATGATGAATTTAATTGAAAGCAAGGTGTTCTATAATTATTCGTAAAGGTGATTGAATTTGAGGAATTTTTTCACATTAAATCATAAATCATGCTTGTTAATTTGTTCTATACTTTCCGCTGTAAAGACCCAAAAAAAAAAAAAAAAGTGAACACCAAAGATCTGAGAATAAGTGTAACAAAATCATTATGTGATTGTTTCGAATAAGTAGAAATCTACAAATATCATTCTGTGACTTAGAAAAATAGAATAATTTTTATGACTTGAAAAAAAAAAAAAAAAAAAAAAGCAATGAAAGAAAAGCACATGCCCTCTCTGTTTTATGAGGCAAACATGTCACATCTATACTTCGATATTTACGAGAGGGATTATAAAAATTTTAAAAATTAAAAAAAAAGCTACAAGAATGTGGAATTTGGAATTTTATTTTTATCGAAAATCTTTATAAAAGATATTTATTTGTTTAAGGCAAACTAGGTGGTATATACAATAGATGAGTGCTATTTTCATAATATTTTTACAAAACATTATAGGTGGTAAGCTATTATTAGTTCTAATTTGAATCTCCAACTTAAATTACTTTTTTTTCCACTCATAACAACCAATAGCAACACGCCACCTAAAATTTGTTGTAAAAATATTGTGAAAATGTTATAGAAATAACATTTCTCTATATAATAACAATTTTAATTTTACATTTTTACCTGAGGTCCACCTATAAGCATGAAGTATAGACCTTTAATTGGATGATTATCCAAAGACACCTGTTCCACTGGCCCGATCACATTCGAAATTGACAAACTGGAGCTCCTTAGTGTCCCATGGACGAATCTAGCGGCTGCCTGCAGTAGTATAAAAATGCCGAAAAGATCTTATAGAGTACGTATTCAAAAATAAATTCAACTACTTTAGAATCGTGTATATGCAAATGTAAGATTAAAAAAAAAAAACACTTTCTCACACCCCCCCCCCCCAACACACACACACACACACATATATATATATATATAATAAATAACGGTTGTTTATAGTATTACGTAAAAAGTTGATTAATTTGAATTACTTTTAACTAGACAAACAAATGAAATTGGAAAGCATAATTTTTCAAATTCTCTCTTTTTCTAAATTTAGATATGTGATTGAGTTTCTTAAATTTCATATATATTGAACTTATTGTATTCTACACTAAATAATTAACTTACTTGACATAAAAATTAAAAAGTTTAGATGAGCCACATGACACAAAATTAAATTCTAATTGAAATTCTAATTGGATTTTCTCTTAATTTTGGCTATGTGTATATAAGATTTTTTTTTTCAATATTTTTTTAAGACAAAAATTGTATAGCATTAAAATAAAATTACACTTTACCAATATAAACTATACCCCTATTTACATTTATGACTCTAAACTTTCAAAATGCATGATTACCATCCTAAATGGTTAAATTTGAACCCTATCGTCTATTGGACTATTAAATTAGACCGAAAAACATGTCAAGTGTGACTCACGTGAACTCTGCATACATGGCATCACATAAACATACCAAATTTTCCCTCTTTAATCATTTAAAATAAAATTATTTAACAAATTTAACTCTTATTTTGCCACGTAACTTTTGTTTTTAAGGGATTAAAGAGGGTCAATTCGATTTGTTCACGTGGTGCCACGTATGCAGGAGTTACATGAGTTGCACGTGACATATTTATCAATCCAAGCTAATAGCCTAATTAATTAACGATATAGTGCAAAGCGAAACACAAGTTATAGTTTAAGATATAGTCATGTATTCTGAAAGTTCATGGTGATAAATTGTAATTACTCTGATATTGATTAATATTAGGCGGCTTTGCAATGTGAAGAAATTGCTTCAAAAAAATTAAATAACTTTTGGATATCAAAATAGAGGCACCAATCCAAGATTACGTGGCTTGCTTATAAGGTATATACTATATACCGACTACAATCCCCTTTCACCCATCCCACCCTTTTTCTACCCATTTTTATTCAAGAAAAGAAAAACTAATTGACATTTTTAGTAATGTGATAGAAAAGTATGATATTAATATCAAATGTTATAAGCAGCAAGTATTAACTATTAACTATTAAACTAAGTATGCCAAGAATTCTGTTGCTCAATATATATATATATATATATATATACACACACACACATATATATGTAGGGTTTTTTAATTAAAAAAGAGAGAAAAGGAAAAAAGAAAAAGAAAAAAAAAGAACCAACATAATTGATTTGAAAAATTATCAAATGATTGAAGGTAGAAATAGCAAAAAAGAAAGAGAAAAGAAAAAAAGAAAGAACCAACATAATTGTTTTGAAAATTATCAAATGATTGAAGGTAGAAATAGTGAATTATTGGCGATGAATAAGATCATGAATATACCTCAGGACCTCTAAGTTTCTTCACAATCTCCAAAACCCTACCAGTGAGATAAACACCCAATGAACTTTTCTTCTTCTTGATTATCTTGCTTGCTGCCAAAACAAAGTCAAGTGGGTTTGGAGATTTATGGTCCTTAAGCTCTGGCATTGGTACATGCAAGAAGGCGAATTGGTTCCCCCATTGTGCCTTTGAGTTAGGTTTAAGCATCTCCTCAATTGACTTGTAGCCACTCATTGTTCTAGTGTTGAGCAATACCAATGCTGTGGAATGTGATTTAGTTGATTTATTGCTAATCTCTTGCATGTAAAATCGGGTGCCGAGGAAAATTATTCCAGTAATTACATCATTTACTGTCTGCACTCAAGAAAATAAAATTTGGTCGAACAATTATTTTACTATAATTTTGAAAATTAATTGTGCATTTTCTATAGATTTTTATAACAAATTAATCTTCATACTTACTTAAAAATATAATAAAAATTAACAAAATTCATTGTATCACAAAAAATAATTAAATTAAAAAACTAAGTCTATAAATATTTCAACAAACTATATGAAGATCAAGAATAATAAATTTGCACAATATATACAAAATGATATCCGCATAAGGTTTTTTTTTTCGAGTCAACTAAATTCATAAGGGAACAAAGTAATATCAAACTTTTGCGCATAATGATGCAAATGATCACAAGGTTGACACCAATCTGCGGACACCTAAGTAATAAAGTATAAAGACCTTGAAGGCTACCAAAAGTAAACTGGTGAAAGACACTGTATATTTTGATTAGGCTTACTAGTAGTTATCATACCTTTCTTTCATAGTTTGCCTTCTATTTAATCTCTTCGTGTGAAAGATTTTCTCCATGATTTACTTAGGATTTGAAATTTGAACTTTGGCATGTTATTTGGCTTAATGGATGATATAGCATTGTGATGATTTGATATGAGAATTTTGGCAATCATGATACCTATCAGTTGCCTCTAATACCTAGACCTAACACAACATAAATTCACAATGCTTTCATCCTATGATCACATATCAATGATGTTTTAGCAAAAAATGCTTTCATCCTATGATCACATTTAATAGGCATATTAGGTCATTAGTTACCAGAAAACGATATGAAATTGAAATCATTAGCTAATTTGTAATAAAATATGCTGATCATACCACTCCAAGCTTGGCCTTAATGTGTTTGATACAATCCATAGAGAATATCATGTTTGATACTATAATTGGCTGATATTCGACTCCTTCAGCCCCAGACCTTATCGGTGTTCGATCATCTTCGACCAGTGTACTCTTTAACATGCTCCAACCAAAATCAGATACAGAGTTAAAGATGAAGGAACAAAGTTGAGACACTCTTCCACGAACACTTTCTCTGCCACTTTCTGGCTCTGAGCGTTGGTGAGAAGGAAATGTTAGGGGAAGAGAAGGATTATCAGCCCTTTGAAGACATGAAAGAAGTGCACCCATGAGAGAGTAGCCATCACCAAGCGCATGGTGAAGCTTGAATATGATAGTACCAGCTGCATCGCTTGTTGGATATTTAACCATGTGAATTTCCCATAGTGGTTTGTTTTGTGAAAAATGCTCCATTGCAATGTTTGATATATAATCTTCAAGATATTCATCATATGATGTGGGTAACAAGCCAGTAGGGAAAATAGGAAAATTAACGTGCTCTTCAAGCTTCACCTCAACCCTTTTCCATTGTTTCTCACCTTTTCTATCCTTAACCTGTTCACAAATTCTCACTACTTAGTGCCAGTTTTAAAGGGATTAATGTAAGAACCTTAAAAGGCAGCATCTGAATACCCATTTAACCTTCCATGCATTTATGTTTGTGTATTTCATAAAAGAGGAAAAAGAAGACAGAATCATATTATTTTCCAAGAAAAACAATATTGAGAAAAGTAGATAACATCACCATGATGGAGGAGAAGCGTGTATTGATGGGCAGGAACACATCATTGAGCAATGATATGATACGCGCTTCGTTGATTTCAATTGGTACCTCACTTTGCATGACACCAATAATAGATACTGACAGCACAGAGCTGTTGAAGTATTGTGCATTAGGACTTGCAGGCTCTAATCCTTCCTTTAGCTCCATTTTAATTTGACAACAGTTTAGTCGCAGATTTGTGGCGTTAAAAGATTAGCTAGAATGTTATATTTATATTAGAAATTTAGAGCACTGACGATAAGTTCCTACAGAAAATAATTTGAAAAAGTGTTTGGCTAAATTACAATTTAATCCTTATATTTCAGTAGTGATTTGAAATTAGAAAAATTCTTATTTTACATTGTGTAAACTTATACGGTAGACCTATCACTTTTTTTACATTACTCACAATTTATCACATGAATATCTATAATTAATAAAAGTTGTGATTTTTTATGTAGTCCTAGAATTTTTAAGAAATAAAATAAAGAACAGAAGAAATTTATATTGAAGTTACATCCAACCACCGGATAGGGTTATCGGTGATAATATTATTGAGGTGGGTCCCTTCCTACCATTAGACCCTCCTCCCTCATTGTCGCTATAAGAAGCCGATATATAGGTTATTGAATATAGAAAGATTATCCAACATCATTAATGTTCAGCGGTGCTCCATTCCAATAATATTATGCCATGTGTCAAAATTAATTTACTAAGCATCCTAGTCACCTAAGAATTAAAGAAACAAGTACTTGCTCGTAGTTCGCCTACAGCAAACCATTGCGATGTGTGGGCTACCCATCAATTGTGGGTGGGGGGTGGCCTTTAACCCAGGGGCATGCTGAATATTGACTCCACAAAATGGATTATCATGTTGTTGTGATTAGTCATTATCCATGTTGTTTATTTTTACAAATTTACTTGTGGCCTTCACTCAATGAAAAGGCGAAAAAATTTGTGTGCTTGTTGATAACACATAATTTAATGGGACTAGAACAAGTTTTGACGCAAGGATATTAGCTTGTAAAATTTGAAAACTCGTTTGATATCAGTTGCGATTTGTCCAACATTATATTAGATGCATATATAAGAACAATTCATTAACCTATTTCATTCAAGTGATCTCACTAACCTTTTGTATGCATTCACTGAATCGTAAAGAAAGGGTGACTTGAATTTTTTTGAGGAAAGGGTGACTTGAATTTGATGCTTGTAAAATCAGTAAGTTAGGACTGTCTACGAGGAAAATTAATCAAGTCCTTTTGGTTATTTGCACTTGAAACAATAGTTTTAGACCAATATTATATTTTTCTTTAAAAAAAAAATCAATATTATCCAAACACTCAATGGATAGAAACAACAGTTTTTCATAGGTTTTACCAAATGCTTAATTGTGAATTTAAAATTCATCTTTTCAAAACGCAAATTAAATTTTTTTTTTTTTTTTAAACCACACTTTTGCAAATACCTAACCCAAACGAACACATAATCAAGAACTTCTAGAAAATTTTACAATGCAGTCACTAAACCATATATCATTATTATTCATAATTTTAAACAATAAATATAATTCTATCACAAAAGTCACAAAAATAATTTAAAGAAAGGAAATATGTCTTAAGAATTAAGATTGTAAGAAATATTGCAAAAATAATTTACTTTTATGATTCTGTAAACATGAACAACAAACCGAACAAAACTGTAATGTATAATGCAAAAAGAATAAAGATTAATTAAATATACTCATAGATTTCTTCTCGAAAAGCTAAATATACTCATAGAACGATGAATACATAATGATAAATGCAAACTTAATTAAGGCTAATGTTTAACATTATCTCCTTAAGACAAATTTTGTCTCTCACACTATTTCTTCACTGGTGCTTTGTGTTTTTCGAGTATTATTCTTGCAAAATACATTGCAAGGGATTCAATTTCATATTGGAGGTTGTTTCAATGTGGTCAAGGGAATGAAATATTTTAGTATTGGTTGATATCGGTGTACCGTTCCGATACTCATATGTATAGAGACTCACATATATATACTCACATGTGAGTCTATATATTTGTGTTTATTTATTTATATATGTATGTATTTATTTATTTTCATGTTTATAAACATATAATTTAAAATCGACATATTTTATGAGTCCAAATATTGGCCTAAGTACATTAACCCAATGTATTAGCTTAAATAATTAGTTTTTAACTTTTTAAATATTTTTTAATTGCATTGGCCGAAACATCAATATCTAGGGATGGCAATTTTGCCCCGCCCCACTTGACCCTCCCCTCCCTGCTTTGCCCTATGCGGGTTTTTCGAGCTCTGCAAAGATGGTTGGGCGGGGATGGGGCGAGATTTTAGACCTATACCACGGGGCGGGGCGGGGATGGGTTTACACTTTTTAGGCCCACCCCGCCCCGCCCCGCCCCGCATTAATAAGAGTTAAATTGTAATTTTTTTCATACCTTAAAACCCTACTATTTAAACAAAAATATCATCAGCTTATTTTATTCTACCTAACGTGGCTCTCTACCTCTTTTTCCTCTCTAGCAAAGTTGGAAATAAAGTACCAATTTTAACATTTTCTTTTGCCTTTATTAGAAACAAATTTATATACTATTGAATTATAGATTTCATTCATGCGTCTTTCTCAACTTAGATTTCATCATGAACATAATATAATTTTTTTTTAATGAGGTACGAGTTTGAGACTCTGAATGTTTGTGTTTGTGTCATTGTGCATATGTGGGCATTTAGCTGTTATGAGGTACAGGTTTGAGAAGGTAGCCTTGGTCCAGGTCAATGTTATTTATAATATATTTAATGGTTTAACGACAATATTCAGACCCAAACGTTTCATTCTTATAGACTTTGAAGGGTCATCTAATCTTTGTTGGTATGGCACAATAAGGCATTTAATTCAATGCTTTAGGGATTTGAACAAATTGGAACAACTTGTATGGGCCCATAAATATATATAGCTCTAGATTAGGTTCAAATATATAGCTCCAATTTTATCAAAATATATATAGTCCAGATTAGTTTCAAATAAAGGTAGGGGTCTGAAGCTATATATAAGAATCACAAATAAAAGCTCCTTCATAAAAATAAAAGCTCCAAATTAGGTTAAAACTCATTGTTTCATTTTATTCATTTAATTTTTTTTTCTTTCCCATTATTTTATATTATCTTTGTTGGAGAAATATAGTTTGTTCATTACTAAGTTGCTAAATTAACATCAGGAAAAAAATGACTTCACATGAAAACATTGGTAGCTCCAATCCATCTGGTAGCAATCAATTTCCTTTGATAGTAGATGAAGATAATGCAACCCCATCATCATCTCTGTTGAATATGCCAAAAGATGTCTAGGCAGTCCAACCTAGCAATGAGATAATTGAAGAAGAGGGGAAGTACAAATCAATTGTTCGGAATCATTTTGAGAGAAAGAGAGTTGATGAGAAAGACAAGGCTGAGTGCAATTATTGTAAGAAATTGCTAGTAAGGGGATCCAATTATGGCACTAAACATTTGCATGACCACGTGAAAATATGTCCAAGGAGAAAGACATTAGGGATATGAATCAAAAAATTTTGGCGAGGGATCAAAATAAAGTGGATTCAATGGTGGGTGTGAATGCTTATAATTTTGATCAAAATGTATCAAGAAATGAACTTGCTTGTATGATCATCTTACATGAGTATCCCCTCTCTATAGTTGACCACATTGGTTTTAGAAAATATTCAACTTCTCTTCAACCATTGTTTAGGATGGTTTCTAGGAACACAATCAAGGACATTTTGAGCATCTATGAGAAAGAAAGGGAGAAATCAAAGCATGAAATTGATAAGAATCAGGGTAGAATTTCTATTAGCACTGATATGTGGACTTCACAAAACAAAAAGCGAGGGTTTAAGGTTGTAACAGCACACTTCATTGATGGTTTGTGGAGATTACAAAGCCGAGTTATGAGGTACTTTTTTTAAGTATATATTCATTTTTATGTCTTAATTAAATTCTTTTCAAATGTTTTATGAACTTATATCATTGTTAGTTCTAATTATTTAAATTTCTCATTTAAGGTTTATTTATGTGCCATCTCCACATACAAAAGAAGTGCTTTCTAGTGTCCTTCTAGATACTTTGTTGGAGTGGAATATTGATAGGAAGTTATCTACTGTGACTATGGACAATTGCAGTACCAATGATGCAGTTATAAAAATTATCTTAGATAAGCTTTGACAGGTTATTTAGACCCCTAAAACAACCAAATTGCGTAGCCTAGATTAATTAGCCAAGTTGTTACTTAGTCAAATTAAGCAATTCTAGGTTAAAGCAATTTAACAATCATATCAAGAATAATAATGCAGCGGAAAATAAATAACACAAGATATGATCACCCAGGAAACCACACGGTAAAAACCTGGGGAGGATTTGACCCACCGATCCTCAAGGCAAACAAGAATTCACTATGAAAGAATTGAAGTTCTTACAGAAGGACTACAAGCTCCCCGCTCGACTTCCTAATGCTACCCACCAGTACGAACTTCCTGACACGACCACGCGCAGGCTCCGAATCCACGGACTACTTCTTTCTTGAATTCTTCAATCAGCTACAAGCTCCCCGCTTGCTTTTCTTTTAAGTTCCAATGGTTGCAACTAAGTTGATCTTCAAGATGTTGAAATCATCTCTACCTTGAAAACCCTAAGCTTTGTGTAAAGGAAAGCTCCTCTAAAATCTCACAAGAGATTTACACAAAACAGAAAATATGAGCAACAATAACAATATGGACAACCTCAAAAACGTGGCTAGGGTTTTGTTTATATACCTAGGGTAAAAACATAAAACCCTAAACGTTTAATGAAGTAGGGCTGAGTTGGAAATTCTGCAGAAAATTCAACCTGTGCGATTTTCGATCGATCGAGTCTAATCTTCGATCAATCGAGCCAGGCCAAAAGTCCCAAGTACTTCTGCAGCCACTCGATTCCAACTGTACAATAATAAACCAACTTTGAGCAAGCCTAAACAAGACTAAATACAATGTTTTGATCATGGTTTGCCAACATTACAAAATAGAGTTCTAAATACATAAAATCCTAAGACCTTAGAACCTAACAAACTCCCCCTTTGGCAATCCGTGACAAAACCATAATTAAAAGCTCAAAGTTTTACAAGTAAAAGCCCTTTACAAAAGTAATGCTCATAAACTCAAATTCAGCCTAACTACTATCCATCAGTTGCAAGTGTAGACAGCAGCTTTAGTTGAATCAACCTGTATATTCCTGAAACACTCAACAAACGCATAAACGCATGTGTGACAGAAAAGAGTAAAACAACAGGTATAACATTCTTGTAAGATTCACACAACACAAAATAAAGACATATATGAATGATCAACTCATAAATATAAATCAATAAGCAGTGAATCATAAAGCAACAAGAATCAATGAATAGAACATGTATATCAATCAATGTTACTCCCCCTAACATGAATATCCCCAAAAATGATATACAAAGTGAAGCACCTAGATACAATCTAAAAAACTCCACAAGCTCCTCAAAACAAAAAGTCTCCCCCTAACTACAAAAACCCCTCTACAAGTCAAAATACCACTCCCCCTTTTTGTGACGGAATGCCAAAGAGCAATCACAAGTCGCCATCAAAAGGAGGTGGTGAGGGTGAATGAAGACGCGCCAAGTCAGCTCGTAGAGCACGAAACTCATCAAGCAAGTCCACCAAAATCTGTCCATGAGCCGCCTGAACGGTCATGACAGTCTCCAAAGTACGACGAACATCGAAGTCGGCCGAAGGAGGTGGAGGAACATCAGCAGCAGCAGCATCATCACCAACTGGATCAGTAACATCCTCACCAGCAATACCTGCAGAAGAAGAAGGAGGAGGTGCGCTACTCGAGGGCTCAGACCTAGGGTGTTTAGAACCAGCTCGAAGATGAGCAGCCCTTTGTCTAAGAAAAGACGCACCTATAGGAGCAATAACATGAACGGACTCAGAGTAAGGGAAGCCACCAAGATCAAGATGAAGGAGAATCCTATGAATGAAAATAGGATGAACAAGAGCATGAGCAGATGATGAACTCCTATAAACATCGTTCAAAGAACGAAGAAAAAGATGGGGAAAACTAATAGGAGCATCAGTAACCAGAGCGTACAAAAATACACACCTCTCAAGAGGAATGGTGTGAACATGGGAAATGGGCCAGATAGAATGACACGCTATCCTAAAGAAGAGATAGTGTAACCCGGAGAGCTCAGCAGAGGTGATCCGAGGATCAGAACCCCACTGGACAGTAGTCCCAGTGATGTAAGACAAGACATCACTAATCTCGGGAGACACATCATATGGATAGACAGGATGTCGAACCCATGGTACCCCTAGAGCATCAGCCACTACCGTAGGAGTAAGTGTGTACTCTACGCCTCGTATCCAACTCTGGACAAGAGTGTTGGAATCATAGATGCGGAGAGAGAGGTTCGAATAGAACTCTCTAATCAAGGCAGAAGGTGGAGGAGGATCAGAAACATCCACCAAGGGTAACCAGCCCCTACGCTCAAAATTTGCCCTAATGGCAGGATCAAGTTCATCTAAGTGAACAGAACGCTCAGCCCAAATTTTTCTCCTAACATTCAGCTTCTCAAAAATCTCTTGGTTTTTCTCACTAGAAAACTTCTCACTATCATAAGATGGAGGGGGTGAAGGAGAAGGTGAAGGAATATTCCTACGAGCTCTAGTTTTCCTAGGCATAGTGCTAAGGAAAGGACAGAGACACAAAGGAAAAACCAAAAGAACAAGAGAAAACATAACCAAGGGCAGACTGCAAATTAGCACAATAAAAAATATAGAACAAAAATCTATATGATGCATGAACATTAATAATGTTGTGATGCATGATCTAATGCAGTAAACAAATAAGTTCAATTGAGATTGAAATTGACAAAATTGGCTTGAACATGGAATTTTTATCAAAAATCCCAAAAATTGAAAACCACTTGTTGAAATTTTATACCAAAAAAGATGAATTGAGCATTATAAAACACATTACATAGATTATAATGCTTAATTACAACTACACAACAAGTCAATTTCATCAAAATCATCTCAATTTAACAAAAGCCCCAATTCGGATCAAGAACAAGCCCTAGATTTTTCAATTTTTCACCAAACTCAAATTTGATCAAATTAACAGTTAAGAATCATGTTAATGAAGTGTCCCCACAAAAACCCAATGATCAATTTCATAAATTAAGGCTTGAATCAACAGAAAATCCAAATTTTGCATATTCCGAAAATTACCCTTAAAAACATGAATTTATGCATGAAATGATGAAAATAAAATCAAAAGGAAGGGTAAAAAGGTCTTACCGGCTTGAGGAAAGAGAGATTGTGCAAAAACTTCGGAAGAAAACGACAAAAATTCCTAAGGTGGAGCCTTGCCAACGCGGAGAGAGAGAAAAAGTTTGAAAAAGATTTTGAAAAGTATTTAAAAAAGTCAGATCAGATCTTTTTAAAAAAGCTTTTTCACGATGTTCGATCGATCGAAAATCAGATTCGATTGATCGAAACACTCAGTCGTTTTGAAACAAACTAGAGCACTTTTTCGATTGATCGAAAAGCACATTCGATCGATCGAAATGCACAGTCATTTTGAAACAAATGAAAGCACTTTTTCGATTGATCGAAAATCAGGCTGGATCGATCGAAATGGGCAGAGGCTCACTAAATTTTGAGAAAAATCACAGTTTTGAAAGACAAAACAAATTTTGAAAAACAACTCCTCAAAGCATTAAATTACAGAAATAAAATGCATGAGTATGAGATGGAATGATTTTTCAAAAACCCAAAATTTTAAACCCAATTTTCTCAAAAACAAGTTTCAATTATTCTTCCTTTGAATTTTCTCAAGCAACAAATATATTTTGCACAAATCTCAAGATAATTTCAAACTTGGTTGGTCAGACCAAAAACACACACACTAGCATGTACAGTGTTTAACAAAGAGTAACTTGTGTAGTGTGTGATACTAGCAAAAACTTGAGATACATGTGAGGTGATATGTGAATAGCAATCAAACACAAAGTCTACACAATTCATCACATAGAATTTTAAAAGAGACTATCACCTAAAGAGTTACATCCTATAACTCCCACATCTCCTAGAACAAAAGCTTGCAATCATGTAAGTTTCTTGTATTTTTGCCCCATTATTTAGGTGAAATTTGGCATAAAGCCTAATAGTACACACCAGATTAGATTATGTGAAATGGCATCAAGCCTAATAGTACACACCGGTTTGAATTAAGTGAATTGGCATCAAGCCTAATAGTACACACCAGTTTTAAGCATTAAGCATTTAAAGAGGCTACACCTTATGTTCTTTTTGTGCATGTGCTACACTTTCTCGAGCACAAAATCTTATGATATGCACTAAGATGTTCATGATTGACTAGTGAACAGTGGTGAGATGGTTATCTATGCCTTTCTCAAAAGGATCAAGTCCGACAGTCAAATAACATGTGACTTCAAGATCAAGACAAAGTGATTAATAACCACAAACATCTTTCCCACACAACATGCACTACAAAGCTTTAACTAGTCAGGTGCAATATTTAAGCTCATCAAAGTTAAACAAGGTACACAGAACATGACATGTGTCAAAAGATAGACCAACCTTGTTTTTCAAAAATCAAGAAAAATAGTGTCTAACATAATTTTTGCTTTCACTTTTCCCTTTTTTTTTTTTTTATTTTTTTTTTTTTATTTTAAAGGAAAACAAATAAATCCTAGAATGAAATGCATGAATGTAATGCAATGCAAGTCCTAGAACAAAAACAACAAAAAGACACAAACCAAAGAACAATGGTCACCAAAGAATAGAGCAATTAAGCACAAGGACCATGTCAGAAAGACTCAGTTAGTTCGAGTCTTTTGCATCCAAAACTTTTTAGATGCACCACGAGCATTGGAGTTCTTATTCACATTCGAGTGATTCCCAACTCCAGGATTGGAATAAAGGTTTAACACCTTTACCAATTCACCAATTAATGCCATAGGATCATGTGCTTGAGGCACAGGCACTTTTGGTTTAGTTGCTCTCTTATCAGCTTGAAGCTTGTAACAGTTAGGACGAATGTGTCCAGACTTACCACAATAATGACAAACCCAAGCAGGTTTACCATGCATCTTGTCCTTAGATTTGGTAGGCTCCTTAGGTTTAGATTCTCTTAAGTCTACCCTAATCTTCTTAGGTGGTGAAACTTCTACGGGTTTAACTATCTCACTCACAGGTGGTTTGACAGTTTCTCTCACAACCTCACTCACAGAAGGTTCAGAAGAAGAAGAAGGAACAAAAGTAGTGGAATGTGGTCCAGATTCAAAAATGCTTTCAACATATCCTAACCCAGTTTTATCAGCAGGAGACTTTTGAACATTCAGCATGTGATCAAGTTTAGAACTAGCAGATCTAGCAACAGATAAATCATGTTCCAAAGTTCTAACTTTATCAAGTAAAAGCATGTTCTCAGATTTAACATTATTCAAAAGCTCATTAGCATCAAATAGTTTAACAAGCAAATTTCTCTTTTCAAGCTTAAGAGAGTCAATTTTCTTTAGGCCAAGTTCAACTTTCATAGCATCCTTTGCAGCAATTTTGCAAAGTTTGTTATAGGCCTCTTGAAGATCTGCATCTTCAGAGAGTTCCCCATCAGAAGGGTTCTCCTCAGCAGATATGCTTTCATTGACTATAGCAGTAGCCGTGAAAGCAATGAAGTTTCCATCCTCGTCCCCACCGGACTCATCATCAGAAACCTCATTATCACTAAGGGTTACAGCCATAGCTTTACCCTTATTCCTCAAGAATGTAGGACATTCAGATTTCACATGACCATACCCTTGACAGCCAAAACACTGAGGACCCAAAGAGTTATTAGAAGATTGACCAAAATTTTCTCTAGGTTTTTCAAAATTGTTAACCTTAATGGGATCATTCTTCCTAAAATTTCTAGGTTCAGCAGTGTAAGTCCCTCTTGCCTTTCTATTTGTATTCCTCAGAAAGTTCTTAAAGTTCTTGGCAAGATAGGCAATCTCTGTAGCAGAGAGCTCATCATCAAATCCACCACCCTCAACATCATCAACTGACTTAAGAGCCATTGATTTGGATTTGTTTACTTTAGGGAGGTCAGACTCATAGGATTGAAGAGATCCTACAAGCTCATCAACAGGGATGGAGTCCACATCCTTGCTTTCAGTGATGGCAGTCACTTTGGGTCTAAAATCTTCAGTTAAAGATCTAAGAATCTTCCTAACAATTTTAGGTTGATCATAGATTTCACCCAAATTAAAAGCAGAATTGACAATATCATTTAATTTTGCATAAAATTCATCAAAAGATTCATCATCAGACATTCTAATGCTTTCGAATCTAGAAGTCAATTGTTGCAATTTATTAATCTTAACTGCCTTTGTGCCTTCATGCACAGTTTGGAGGATTTTCCATGCAACATGAGCAACCTCAACATTAGAGATCCTCTTAAATTCCTCCATAGAAACAGCATTAAAGATAGCATTCATAGCTTTGCTATTGAAGCTTGCTGCTTCTTTTTCAGAAGTTTGCCACTCACTCACAGGAGTAGCGGGTTTTACCCATCCGTATTCAACGGAATTCCAAACCCTTTCATCAATGGATTTCAGGAATGCTTTCATCCTTACTTTCCAATAAGCATAGTTGTTCCCATCAAAATGAGGAGGAACAAACAAAGAGTGTCCATGCTCCATGACAACAGGGGTCAAGGATCAGCTCAGAGATTAAAAATCTCAAACACAAAGAGCTACCCGCTCTGATACCACTTGACAGGTTATTTAGACCCCTAAAACAACCAAATTGCGTAGCCTAGATTAATTAGCCAAGTTGTTACTTAGTCAAATTAAGCAATTCTAGGTTAAAGCAATTTAACAATCATATCAAGAATAATAATGCAGCGGAAAATAAATAACACAAGATATGATCACCCAGGAAACCACACGGTAAAAACCTGGGGAGGATTTGACCCACCGATCCTCAAGGCAAACAAGAATTCACTATGAAAGAATTGAAGTTCTTACAGAAGGACTACAAGCTCCCCGCTCGACTTCCTAATGCTACCCACCAGTACGAACTTCCTGACACGACCACGCGCAGGCTCCGAATCCACGGACTACTTCTTTCTTGAATTCTTCAATCAGCTACAAGCTCCCCGCTTGCTTTTCTTTTAAGTTCCAATGGTTGCAACTAAGTTGATCTTCAAGATGTTGAAATCATCTCTACCTTGAAAACCCTAAGCTTTGTGTAAAGGAAAGCTCCTCTAAGATCTCACAAGAGATTTACACAAAACAGAAAATATGAGCAACAATAACAATATGGACAACCTCAAAAACGTGGCTAGGGTTTTGTTTATATACCTAGGGTAAAAACATAAAACCCTAAACGTTTAATGAAGTAGGGCTGAGTTGGAAATTCTGCAGAAAATTCAACCTGTGCGATTTTCGATCGATCGAGTCTAATCTTCGATCGATCGAGCCAGGCCAAAAGTCCCAAGTACTTCTGCAGCCACTCGATTCCAACTGTACAATAATAAACCAACTTTGAGCAAGCCTAAACAAGACTAAATACAATGTTTTGATCATGGTTTGCCAACATTACAAAATAGAGTTCTAAATACATAAAATCCTAAGACCTTAGAACCTAACAAGCTTCAACGTGGTGCACTTCTTATGAGCGGATCAATGTTGCATATGCGTTGTGCAACACATGTTCTTAATTTGATTGTTCAGGATGGTTTGGATGTAATTGGATCATGCATTGAAAAGGTTTGAGAAAGTGTGGGATTTTGGATTGCATCAACAAAGAGAAGGCAGAAGTTTGAAGAGACAACCCAACAAGCACATGTTGAATGTACCAAATAACTAGCCCTTGATTGTAAGACTCGTTGGAACTCTACCTATCTCATGCTTTCTATTGCTATAAAGTATCAAAATGTCTTTAATCGATTGAACATATGTGAGTCATCTTATAAGTGCATTCCAACGGAGGAAGAATGGGTGATGGCAAGTAGTATATGTGAGAGACTGGTAGTGTTTCACAAGGTTACAGAGCTATTCTTAGGTACCTCATACCCTACAGCTAATCTTTTCTTTCCTAAGGTGTGTGAAATAAAAATAGCTTTGAATTTGTTTTTTTACAAGTGCAAGTGATGTGATTAAGAGTATGGCATTTAAAATGTTAGAAAAATTTGATTGTTATTGGAATGTGATTCATGGTGTTATGGCCGTGGCAACCATTTTAGACCCAAGATATAAGATTGAATTTTTAGAATATTGTTTTCCAATAATTTATGGTGATGAATCTGATAATGAAATTCAAAGGGTTAGAGATATTTGTTATGAAATGATTCGTGACTACAGTTTTGGGAGAATGGGTAGGGAAGGTACTCGTGGCCCTTGTGTGGGAGAGGATTTGCAAGTTGATGACTCCCTTATGGATTTTGAAAGATATCTTAGTCAGAAAAAAGGGGTGGGAATATTAAATTGGAGTTGGAACATTTCCATGAGGATGATTTAATGCCAAGAACTGTGGATTTGGCATGGTGGAAATCTAATGGGCTAAAGTGTCCTACTTTGCAACGTATTGCAAGGGATATCCTTGTCATTCCAGTGTCAACTGTTGCCTCAAAGTCATCATTTAGCACAAGTGGTCGCTTGTTAAGTCCACATCGCAGTAAACTTCATCAAAAGATTATGGAGGCACTAATGTGCACTCAAAATTGGTTATGGGTAGAAATTAATGGTAATTAAATTTACTAGTTTAATTATGCATTGATTTATGTTGTTGCATTATTTATTATATTTTTCAATTGTTTGATTGAATTTATTTTACATTTTTTTAGGCTCTTCATCTACCGTAGATGGAATTGAAGATACATTCCAAAATATCCTGGATGATTATGACGATGAAGAAGAAAGTGGTGTCACAATGATGGAAGAAAGTGGAGATTCTTTTTGAAGAACTAGGCAATTTTTTATTTTGTTATGTATTAGGAGTTTGGATTATTTTATTGTGTCATACTATGAGATTTTTGTCGTGATATTGTCTTGTTAAACATTTAGATAATATTACTTAGTTTTTTCTAAAAATTAGTTTGATTTGATAGGATAAATTTATTTATAATTTCAAGTATATTTTTATTATTGGAACATGTCATTATATTTGAAAAAATGGTAATAGTTGTAGGCAAATTAACAAGAAATAGAGTTTTACATGGTGGGGCAGGGCTTTGCAGGGCCCTAAGGGGCGGGGATGGGGCAAGAAGACCCCATCATTCGGCCCCGCCCCGCCCCATTGCCATCCCTATACAATATCAACCAAAACATTTGAAAAATCCTCAGTACAGTTGGTATAGGAACTGTATAGCCTTGTGTTTTATCTAGAACATTTAAGAGGAGTATTGATATTAGCTTAATTGTTAGTATGGAATATACCATTGGTACAATATTGACTTCTTTGATACGATGATCACAACAATGAGTGGGAAGAACAAACAATCGAAATATCAACTCTAATATATATCGACCCATTAATCACCACACTTTAAAAATTAAGGAGCCTCTCTCATTTTCAATATGTAAAACCCATGAATATATAAACTCATAAAATTTTAAATTCATTTCCCATGTGGGACACAAGGATTTCACCCCTAAAATCATTTTTTTTTTTACTTGATATAGAATTGTACTCTAACTTAATCTAAATGTATGTGTGTGAAACTCTCTCCTAAATACTTAAACCACGACCCTTGCTCCCCCTCACACACCATGAGCACCTATACTTGTGGAGTGCTTATTCACTACATAATGGTCTTTGACAAATGACCATATAAAATTAATCTCCTCAAAAAATAAAACAGGTTCCAACTTAGACCCATCACACTGGACATATAGGCCCTACTTTAAATTTGGCTGAAAAATAGCCACCTAAACACTTTATAACAACCATTTTTTTGAACCACGAAAAATCGCGAAAAATTGCTGAAAATCGCGAAAAATTGGCGAAATCTCTTCAGATTCAACGAGTTCTCACTAGATCCATCCAAGATCCTATGAGATCTTGCCAATTCTAGTAGAGATCTAGTCGGATTCAGAGAGATTTTTCCCAAATCGTGTGGAGAACTCGCTGGATCTAGTTGGAAAAGTTGCCTGATCTAGCTGAAAAAGTCATTGGACTTGATGTTTTTCAGTCAGTTCGGGTTTCATGGGTTTTGGAGTATGAGACCCACAACCAACCCGTTGGCATTGGGTTTTTGAATTTTGAGACCCGCATTCAACCGTCGGAGCAGTCAGATCGGGTGGCTGCGAGTTGTGTTCGGTCAGGTTGGGTGGGTTTCTCAGGTGGGTGGGTGGTTAAGACACCCCAAGCCTTAAGCATCACAACCATCGTGCAACCTAGATTATTTCCACCATTCTTGACATTATTGTCACCATTGTCATCACCACCTTCAATGTTGTCACCATTGTGTCACAATAACTAATGACATCTTGATCAATACCATTTAAAATATATATATGAATGAACTAAAAAGTTAAAAAAAAAAAAAAAAAACAAATTTTGTGTTTGGCTAATATATTTGCATCTAACCTATTTGTTTAATTAACGTTGAGAGCCGAGATAAATAAATCTAAACAAATAAGTTAGTTTATTTTAAAAATGCTAATTTATTTATTTAAAGTTGTTTTTTTATTCCTTAGTAAAATAAACTAAAAACACAAAATTGCTGAACAAACAAATTTGAGAGAATAATTTATTTTCTAAAAAATATCAACGTAGGAATAAAACGAAGCATAAAATATAAAGGATAGAAATAGTGATATTTTATATTTTCGACTATATAAGTTTTGCTTGAGTTCCTTTGTGGTTACGTAATTTTCTTTGGCAGATATATGATGATAAGCAATTACTTTAAAATGCATATATTATAAAATATTGTTTTTTCTTTTAGCATCCACCCAGCAAAAATTCTTTAAAATTAATTTTGTTGTGAATAAATTGTTGGTCTTATTTTTTCTTTTAATCCATCTTAATTTTAAATGATATATAGAAAATTAATTTTAAATTAAAGGAGGATGTAATATAGTCATAATATTGTTTGTAATAAACTTTTTCTAATAATTATGATTTATATGTCTTGCACATACTTGAAAACTAATAATAATAAAAAGTTGAGAAATCATCCTAAAAAAGGTTGAGGAAGTAATGTGGTTGTTATTTATTTATTATTAATTTTTCTTTTTGACACCAAGCAAAATAGATCATAGCATTAAGATAGGTGTGCTTATACCACAACCGCAACTTTTTATTTTATAGAAAAGTGCCACAACCACAACTTGGTACTTGGTATCTAAAATGTCTCTTACCATTCAATGGATATTGGGGAGACATCTCTTTAATGAGTAGGGACCCATGTTTTAAATTTTCAATCAAAGCAGGATGGTACACATGGCCTAGGACTCACTTGTTAAGAACAAATAAGTTACCCCACACCAATGACTACCCGATAGGAACTCACCACTTCCAACCTCCCGAAAGGGATAATAGATTAACAATATTACATATACTTTGATGTTATAATTTTTTTCACAATATCTTATGTAGCAAGTTGTGATTAATGCATCATCATATTTATATGGATTATGATTGATATGATTTATAAGTTCCACATTGTTCAACTAGTAAAATCTCCCATTGCCATAAGTTGAATTTCATCATATCTATTAAAAAAACTAGTTTACATAATTTTTATTGGACAAAGTTTAGCTACAAAATTGATTGTAGTTTAAGACTACAACCTTATTCAATATCTTTTTATTGAAGGTGAAATTTTAACAAATCCACTATTGGATTACATCTTCTTCTTATATCCTCCATGTTTGCAAAAATTTTAGAAAATTAAAATCAATAGTTATGTTATCAATAAATTGTTTAAATTGCTAGTTTTTGTAATTTAAAATTATACATAAAATATAATCTTATAGATCACATAGTAAATAACATCTGATTTATACAAAATTTGACATATATAATAAAAGTGTAAAGAATATGCAATACAACGATTAGATTTTCAAAATATGTAGTAATATTTATTTTATTAAGTAAAGTTATAAGTTACAACCAATTTTGTAGCTAAATTTTATACATTTTTTATTATGCACAAATTATAAATTTTTGTATTAATAATTATAAAAAAATTCTCTAAATCAATTTTGAAGAAAATTCAACTAATTCGCTACATGACAATTGATAAAGGCATAAACCATTTACATATGCATTTAATCGTATGATACATTTAAATACACTTTATAATTTAATGTACATGGTTTTTTTTTTTTTTTCTTTTCGAAAAGTAGTTAAGTATAATAGAAAAAAAAAAAGTTTTTAATGTTAAAATATATAAGGATTTAAAAAGAAAAAGTTATGTAAATTAAACAAAAATTGACAAATTTTGGAAATAAAGTCAGCTTAGTAGGTGTGGCCAGCCGAAATCCCAACCGCCGAAGTCATCCTTTTCCTTAATAGTACTAAAGTTTATGCTGCCTTTTATTGCAGCATTAAATAACCGTTTGAAATGAATTAATTTAGCTCAAATCATTTAAACTAAGCCGCTGATGTGTGGCCAGATCTACGACAAGGCCAGTGATTTTCGTACAAACTTTAGCTTTCTTTCATTCATATTGAAAAGACAGAATCCCGTCACCAACTTGTTCCTCTATTTCGTTCAAAAGAAAAAAAAACTTCATGGAATGTTGAATAATCGAAACACTTTGAAATGCATATCATTTATGTCAATGGTGTGAGATCACTTCATAAACATTTTCATGCATGATAGTTTAGTGATTGATTTTGTGTGGATGGTAGAAAAGATTCATGTCTAAGATAGATGTGAAAGCATTTTTTTAACTCTTTGCTTTCTCTTTGCCCATTAAATAATAAGTTTAGGGATATGATTTAAAAAAAAAAAAATTTAATTCCTATTTTGTAGATTTTAATATTGAAGTTAGATAAAAGAGTTGCACTTATCAAGTTAAAAAAGGGCCAGGCTTTTACATTCCATGTTAAGTGTGTGCTCAATGCTTGATATATTCTTTTTCTTATTTGACATGGCAATGCTTTAGATGATGATTTTCAAACCACATGCTCATATCTTTTGATTTTCATGATGGAAATGATGGACTGTATGTAATTTAAAGTCTTTGGTGTTATTTTTAATGTGAGTTACTAAATTCAATTGTGGATTAGTGAAACTAAATAATATGATTCTTATTCTATTAAGTGGACATTTTCATGTGGTGGTCTTTGTTATTGTCAAGGAAGTTAATAAGTTATTTTCTTTTTCAAGGCATATAAGCTGCACTTTTGGGAGATCTAGGGTACCATGGAAAAGAAAGAACACTGCCAGGGGCCTGAAAACAGCTCTATGTTGCTCTTTGGGACCATGATTTAACTTTGCCTTGAGGTTAAAAATGAGATTACATCATACAAATATACAATTGTATACAGTAATGAAGATTTCCAACCATGAGAAGTGGAAGCATATAAGCATAAACAAATTATTTTTGTATTTATTTGTATGTAAGTTTTTGATGTTATAATATTGCAATTTTAATGTGGAAATTGTTACTATAAACCTTGATTTATTTGTTCAAATATACAAATTTTATTTATTAGTGATTAATAAAGAAAAATAAATATAATATATTAAAATAAATTTCCTTAACTTTCTCGTGCATAGCATAGGTTAGCGACTAGTTTTAACTAAGCCGCTGATGTGTGGCCAGATCTACGACAAGGTCGGTCATTTTCATACAAACTTTAGCTTTATTTCGTTCATATTGAAAAGACAAAATCCTGCCACCAACTTCTTCCTCTATTTTGTATCAAAAAAAAAAAACTTGTTCCTCTATTTTTTTTTTTTTTTTTTTTTAGGTAATGAGCATTAAATGCTTAACTTTTTATTTTTTTAATGAGATTTGTGGTAAGAGCATTCTCATCAAAGAATGCAAATATTTTAGCATTTAACATCTCAAAACTCTACTTTATTTATTTTAGCATAGCACTTTACAATACACACAATATCAACAGTTTTATATTTTCTACCACTTCATTAAAATATTATTTCTTTATTATTTTTTAATTCTTTTTTATTCTCAATCTATCTCTTCCTCTCTCTTTCTCTGTGTATCTATCTTCTCTCAAACCCACTGCAAAACCCACCCCACAGCCACCATCGCCCACACCCACTGCCATAGCCACCACCGCCCACAACCTCAACCCCTAACCACCAAAAAAAAAAAAAAAAAAAAAAACACAAAATCAAATCACAAACCCAAACCCAAAACCAAACCATAAAACTCATACCCACCCACCGTCAACCACCACTGGTCCACCACAAAAACCCATCAAACAAATACCCACCACCACCGGTCCCCCACAAACCATACCCATCGAAAACCAAATCACAAACCCACCACCCAAAACCAAATCACAAATCCACCAAAATATGCCCAAATCGAAACCCAAGACGTGAGAGAAGGTTGGGCAGCGTGGGAGAAGGCATGGGTTGGCTGGGTCAAGCGTGGGAAAAAGGTAGAGGCGGCAGAGGGAAGCAACTGCTTGGGTTGAGGGAGAACGAAGAAAATAAAAAAACTAGAGAGGAGGTAGAGGCGTAGGTGTGGGAGAAGAGAGAAAAAAAAAAAAAAAAAAACAGATAGGCGCGAAAAGGCAGAAAAGGTGGAGTGTGTGAGGAAAAGTGGCACACGTGTTTCATTAAATGAACAATTATTTTTTTAACATCTTGCTACAGTGGGCTACTAGAGATAGCAACCCACTGTAGCTAGATGTCAAAATTAATAGCATCTAGCACCTTTGATGGAGGGTGCTTTTTTAAAATTTGATGTTAAAAAATAGCATTTATAGCATTTGACACCCTTAATAAGAATGCTCTAATAAGAGTAATGGTATTAGCCTATTATTAGGTGTTGTAAACAAATGTTATTTTGTCACGATAAAAAGTTACACTCTTTTTATATAAACATATTATTTTATAATACACTTTGTATCATATGTTTTATTCTTTTACTGCTTTATTTAATTTTTTTATTCTTTCATTGTAATTTGTTCCTGTAGGGGCTCGTTTTGTCGTAGATCCCCCAACAATACATTTCTTTAGAGAGTGGGACGAAGGGTTTGGCGCTAACAGGCTTGCCACCGGTTCCCCAGAGGCTCCCTTCTTCGAGGGGACTTAGCCCTGTTCTTCTTGGCTTGGGGTTGCTCCTCGGACGGCCGAGGAGCCCCCCATTCTGAAGGGCACCTTGCATTATATATCTCCTTCGGTCGATCCTAGCCTTCCAACTGTCGATCATCCAGACCACTACTTAAGGACCTGTCCCATCAGCCACGCTCCCCACCTTACTGTGGGTCGCAGCACCCAAGGTTGCGCTGTTCAGGAGTCCTCTCAGCATTAATACTGCCAGGGGAGTTAGGTAGATGCATTAAGTGTGGATGTGACCACCTATACTGGGTTTGTCCCCCACCTGGGATTAGGATAGGTATGCCGAGGAAGGGGGCGTCCTCGGCGTGGGCCCAGAGGGCTAAAAGCCCCTAGACAACTGCCTGGGACAACCATCACTCCTCGGCATGGGCCTTGAGCCAGCCTAAAGGTGGGCCGAGACTTCCAGGCCCACGGGCCCCATAATAGCCCCTCAAAATCCTGCTGCACGTTCCCTTGAACGGGGAGGAGGGTTTTGATATCCACGGCCCTCATACCCCAGAAGGCCTTCCGCTGGTTGGTTCTTCCCCAAATAGTCGGCTTGGTGCTTCAATTCTTCGGTAAGTAGTTAGTCTCCTATAGAAGATTCTGCTGCTGCCTTCAAGATAGTGGCAAGCTCCCCGTAGGCTTGGGTCCGAGGACCATGCAAGACCTAGGTACAGTTGCTGCCTTCAAGATATAGTGGCTAGCTCCCCGTAGGCTTGGGTCCGAGGACCATGCAAGACCTAGGTACAGTTGCTGCCTTCAAGATATGGTGGCTAGCTCCCCGTAGGCTTGGGTCCGAGGACCATGCAAGACCTAGGTACAGATGCTGCCTTCAAGATATAGTGGCTAGCTCCCCGTAGGCTTGGGTCCGAGGACCATGCAAGACCTAGGTACAGTTGCTGCCTTCAAGATAGTGGCAAGCTCCCCGTAGGCTTGGGTCCGAGGACCATGCAAGACCTAGGTACAGTTGCTGCCTTCAAGATAGTGGCAAGCTCCCCGTAGGCTCGGGTCCGAGGACCATGCAAGACCTAGGTACAGTTGCTGCCTTCAAGATATAGTGGCTAGCTCCCCGTAGGCTTGGGTCCGAGGACCATGCAAGACCTAGGTACAGTTGCTTCCTTCAAGATATAGTGGCTAGCTCCCCGTAGGCTTGGGTCTGAGGACCATGCAAGGCCTAGGTACAGTTGCTGCCTTCAAGATATGGTGGCTAGCTCCCCGTAGGCTTGGGTCCGAGGACCATGCAAGACCTAGGTACAGATGCTGCCTTCAAGATATAGTGGCTAGCTCCCCGTAGGCTTGGGTCCGAGGACCATGCAAGACCTAGGTACAGTTGCTGCCTTCAAGATAGTGGCAAGCTCCCCGTAGGCTTGGGTCCGAGGACCATGCAAGACCTAGGTACAGTTGCTGCCTTCAAGATATAGTGGCTAGCTCCCCGTAGGCTTGGGTCCGAGGACCATGCAAGGCCTAGGTACAGTTGCTGCCTTCAAGATATAGTGGCTAGCTCCCCGTAGGCTTGGGTCCGAGGACCATGCAAGACCTAGGTACAGATGCTGCCTTCAAGATATAGTGGCTAGCTCCCCGTAGGCTTGGGTCCGAGGACCATGCAAGACCTAGGTACAGTTGCTGCCTTCAAGATAGTGGCAAGCTCCCCGTAGGCTTGGGTCCGAGGACCATGCAAGACCTAGGTACAGTTGCTGTGGCAAGCTCCCCGTAGGCTTGGGTCCGAGGACCATGCAAGACCTAGGTACAGTTGCTGCCTTCAAGATATAGTGGCTAGCTCCCCGTAGGCTTGGGTCCGAGGACCATGCAAGGCCTAGGTACAGTTGCTGCCTTCAAGATATAGTGGCTAGCTCCCCGTAGGCTTGGGTCCGAGGACCATGCAAGACCTAGGTACAGTTGCTTCCTTCAAGATATAGTGGCTAGCTCCCCGTAGGCTTGGGTCTGAGGACCATGCAAGGCCTAGGTACAGTTGCTGCCTTCAAGATATGGTGGCTAGCTCCCCGTAGGCTTGGGTCCGAGGACCATGCAAGACCTAGGTACAGATGCTGCCTTCAAGATATAGTGGCTAGCTCCCCGTAGGCTTGGGTCCGAGGACCATGCAAGACCTAGGTACAGTTGCTGCCTTCAAGATAGTGGCAAGCTCCCCGTAGGCTTGGGTCCGAGGACCATGCAAGACCTAGGTACAGTTGCTGCCTTCAAGATATAGTGGCTAGCTCCCCGTAGGCTTGGGTCCGAGGACCATGCAAGGCCTAGGTACAGTTGCTGCCTTCAAGATATAGTGGCTAGCTCCCCGTAGGCTTGGGTCCGAGGACCATGCAAGACCTAGGTACAGATGCTGCCTTCAAGATATAGTGGCTAGCTCCCCGTAGGCTTGGGTCCGAGGACCATGCAAGACCTAGGTACAGTTGCTGCCTTCAAGATAGTGGCAAGCTCCCCGTAGGCTTGGGTCCGAGGACCATGCAAGACCTAGGTACAGTTGCTGCCTTCAAGATATAGTGGCTAGCTCCCCGTAGGCTTGGGTCGAGGACCATGCAAGGCCTAGGTACAGTTGCTGCCTTCAAGATATAGTGGCTAGCTCCCCGTAGGCTTGGGTCCGAGGACCATGCAAGACCTAGGTACAGTTGCTGCCTTCAAGATATGGTGGCTAGCTCCCCGTAGGCTTGGGTCCGAGGACCATGCAAGACCTAGGTACAAATGCTGCCTTCAAGATATAGTGGCTAGCTCCCCGTAGGCTTGGGTCCGAGGACCATGCAAGACCTAGGTACAGTTGCTGCCTTCAAGATAGTGGCACGCTCCCCGTAGGCTTGGGTCCGAGGACCATGCAAGACCTAGGTACAGTTGCTGCCTTCAAGATATAGTGGCTAGCTCCCCGTAGGCTTGGGTCCGAGGACCATGCAAGACCTAGGTACAGTTGCTGCCTTCAAGATATAGTGGCAAGCTCCCCGTAGGCTTGGGTCCGAGGACCATGCAAGACCTAGGTACAGTTGCTGCCTTCAAGATAGTGGCAAGCTCCCTGTAGGAGGCTTGGGTCCGAGGACCATGCAAGACCTAGGTACAGTTGCTGCCTTCAAGATATAGTGGCTAGCTCCCCGTAGGCTTGGGTCCGAGGACCATGCAAGGCCTAGGTACAGTTGCTGCCTTCAAGATATAGTGGCTAGCTCCCCGTAGGCTTGGGTCCGAGGACCATGCAAGACCTAGGTACAGTTGCTGCCTTCAAGATAGTGGCAAGCTCCCCGTAGGCTTGGGTCCGAGGACCATGCAAGACCTAGGTACAGATGCTGCCTTCAAGATATAGTGGCTAGCTCCCCGTAGGCTTGGGTCCGAGGACCATGCAAGACCTAGGTACAGTTGCTGCCTTCAAGATAGTGGCAAGCTCCCTGTAGGCTTGGGTCCGAGGACCATGCAAGACCTAGGTACAGTTGCTGCCTTCAAGATATAGTGGCTAGCTCCCCGTAGGCTTGGGTCCGAGGACTATGCAAGGCCTAGGTACAGTTGCTGCCTTCAAGATATAGTGGCTAGCTCCCCGTAGGCTTGGGTCCGAGGACCATGCAAGACCTAGGTACAGTTGCTGCCTTCAAGAGAAGTGGTCAGCTAAGCAGCTAGTTTCCCCATAGGTTTGAGTCTTTGGACCATGCAATACCTTGGTTCTGTCTAGTGCTTAGCTCTTCTGAAGCAGTCAGTTTCCCCATAGGACTGAGTCCGAGGACCATGCAGTTCCTTGGTTCTGTCTAACGCTCTTTAGTAGGAGCTCGTCCTCGGATCCGAGAGTTTTACTTTTGGTGTAACGATGTCCCCGGATCGTTTGCTGGGAGCTATTCTTCCTCAGGTCGGATTGTGGCCTCACACGTGACGTTGACCTCGCCTCCAGTTCGTGTTCCCCATCTTTTAGTTTTCGAGGCGTCGCTTGGCCTTTCGTGCCCCGCGCTTGACGTTTCGGTGAGCGAGACGCGTTTTCATTAATGCCCTCGTGAATTAACCCGAATCCGGCGGTTGGCAATCCCCTTGGAATTGGGTGAGAATTAATTCCGTTTGACAATCCTCCCTTCGAATTCTGCGCGGCTCAACTCCCACCGGTTTTCGCCCTCTATATAAGGTGTTCTGGGGGGAATGTTTCTCCTCATTCCATGGACCTTCCACCACAACCCGAAATACGTCCTTCCGCCCCTCTGAGCCCCTTTAACACCGCCGCCAGGATTGTGACCAAAGTTGGGAGATATGGGGTTAAGGGCCGCTGTGGCCGCAGCCCCCACTGGGCTTCCGGCGCGGCAGGGTCCGGGCGTAACACTGGCAATGCCGTATGCGGTGGCCAGGTGGGACGTTGTTGAAGTACCTAACGTCTCTCCCCGGAGCGCACCTCCGGTGGAGGAGACACGCGAACTCATGTCATGGCTGGCGCCCGAGTGTTGCCGTCTCCAACGGCCAGCGCTCGGGAGGATTGGAGAGCATCAAGGAAACATCACGGGGGAGGACATTCCGGTGCCCCTGCATCTGCTCCTCGCTTTGTTCAAGCTTCCGCCTTGAAGCGAGCCAGCCTCAGCCCCCTTCCCCGCTTTTATTGTCAAGTTCTCCCATTCTCTTGATGCCAATAAAAGCACGGGTTGACACTTCCCCCTCCCTCTAGCTAGTTGCAGAATCGGACCGCCTGAGCCTCCGATTGTAGGATTAGCTTGTAATAAAGCTTGTAAAACAAGCTTGCCTGAGCCTCTGATTGTATCTTGTAATCTTCTTTTCATGAACTAATAAAAAACTTCTCTTTTTATTTGCTGTTGAGTCTTCTTTTTACTGCGATTCTTTTTTTTTTTTTTTACTTTCTGCGAAGTGACCGCTTAGAACGATCGCCGGTTGCACCGGCCAGCGCACTAACCCTTCCCACAGACGGCGCCAATTGTAGGGGCTCGTTTTGTCGTAAATCCCCCAACAATACATTTCTTTAGAGAGTGGGACGAAGGGTTTGGCGCTAACAGGCTTGCCACCGGTTCCCCAGAGGCTCCCTTCTTCGAGGGGACTTAGCCCTGTTCTTCTTGGCTTGGGGTTGCTCCTCGGACGGCCGAGGAGCCCCCCATTCTGAAGGGCATCTTGCATTATATATCTCCTTCGGTCGATCCTAGCCTTCCAACTGTCGATCATCCAGACCACTGCTTAAGGACCTGTCCCATCAGCCACGCTCCCCACCTTACTGTGGGTCGCAGCACCCAAGGTTGCGCTGTTCAGGAGTCCTCTCAGCATTAATACTGCCAGGGGAGTTAGGCAGATGCATTAAGTGTGGATGTGACCACCTATACTGGGTTTGTCCCCCACCTGGGATTAGGATAGGTATGCCGAGGAAGGGGGCGTCCTCGGCGTGGGCCCAGAGGGCTAAAAGCCCCTAGACAACTGCCTGGGACAACCATCACTCCTCGGCATGGGCCTTGGGCCAGCCTAAAGGTGGGCCGAGACTTCCAGGCCCACGGGCCCCACAGTTCCTAATGCAGTCATATTTTTAAATATTCATTTTATTCTAACAATCACATTTTAAAATAATCATCTTATTCTAAAGGTTATATTTTTAAAAATATGAATTTTCTTAACAAGCATTTTTTCTTTAAAAAAGATTATTCTTATAGTCATATTTTTGGAAATTCATTTTTTGTAACAACCATATTTTTGGATTTTTTTTCCCCTTAACAATCACATAGAGTTTTTGAAGAATATGATAGATACAATGGAAACTCATATCCACTTTAATTGAACTAAACAATCAATCTGTCAAAAACTATATACATAAAACATAAACTAAATTATGAACCTATTGAAACTCATATCAAAAGCCGAAAACATGTTTATAGATGCAATATAAATATCAACCAGTCAATTTGAAGTTGCTTTAATTGAACTAAACTACCAATGAAGTCCACAGAAAACTTACATACATAACTCATTTCCAATAACATTAACTAACACAGCAAACCCATGGAATTCAACAACCATTAAGCTTGCAACTTCCTTTGATAACAAATGGTACTTAAAGTTATTGCAACAACACAGAATTCAATAACCATTAAGCTTGCCACTTCCTTTGATGGCAAATGGAACTTAAAGTTAACACAGTAACACAGAATTCAACAACCATTATGCTTGCAACTTCCTTTGATGACAAATGGTACTTAAAGTTAACACAACAACACTGTCAATGACAGCTTCATAAAGAAAAGGAAACAAATAAACCAAACCAAAAGTTTTCACGACTCAACTTGTAATCAGGGGCAGCTTCACATTGAGTCCAAAGTGGTCACAGGACCATCTTGGCCTGGAAAAAAAATTTATAATATATAAATTAGAAAAATTTATGATTTTTTTTTATCTAAAGTTTTTAAGGCCCAAAATAATTTAAATTTGGAAAAAGTTTGGTAACAAACTTGGTTGTAGACTAAGATTACAACTCCATTCAATATTTTTATTATTTGATGTGACAAATCCACCACTGGATTACATTTTCTTCTTACATCCTCCATACTTGTAAACTTTTAAGAAGATCAAAAATCGATAGCTATGTCATCAATCAAATGTTTAAATTTCTAGTTTTTGTAGTCTAAAATTATACATAAAAAAATAAGTTTATGGATCGAATAGTAAATAGTAAATAACATCCAATTAGCATGAAATTTGACATGTACATGTCAAATTTAAGAAAATAAAGAACATGCAATTCATCAGTTAGATTTTCAAAATATGTAGTCATGTTAATTTGTTTAGTGAAAGTTGTAGCCTTAGGCTAAGTTTGTAGCTAAATTTCCTTCTAAGATAATTCGTAGAAGGAAATTGTATGACTTTATGTATTTTTGTGTGTATGTGCTTTTTTCTTTTTTCTTTTTTCTTTTTCTTTTTCTTTTTTTTTCTTTTTTTTTTTGTCTTCAATACATGAAGTTCACTTTTTATTAGATTTTGTATAATTTAAATTTCTTAATGACCACCTTGAAAAAAAATTTTGGAGCCGCCACTGCTTGCAATTGCTATAAATGTTCAACGAGGCCTAGTTGGAGTTGAGAATGAACTTCTTGGTCACTAATGCGTTGATGAACTTGATTGAACTCCATAAATTCATTTGTCTACCTGTGCGACACTGGTGTACACAGAATCTCATCAATTTTTTCATAATCTACTTCTACTGCTTCAACTTCATCTCACTCAACTTCATGTTATGGAGAATTATGCATGCTTTCATGATGTCTTGAAACGTTTCATGATAGAAAAACCGAGTAGGTCCACGAACAATTGCAAATCATGCTTAAAGCACTCAAAATGCACGCTCTACATCCTTCCTATGTGCCTTTTGAGCTTTTGTTCTTTTTTCTTCAAGTGGAGCTAGTATTTTCTTCACAAATGCTTACCACTTTGGACATATACTATCGACAAGGTAGTTTCCCATTGTGTAGTTATTATCATGGTTTTAAAAATTGGACCAATCAAACAACCGAAAAAGGTAGTGGTTCTCGATTTTATGGTCGGATCGATGATCGAACCGGTGATGTCATAATTAATTAATTAATAATTATAAAATATAAATAATAGAATACGTAATAAGTTTAAAACTAAGAATATTTAATTTTAAATACATAAATTTTTTTTATAAAAAAATATGTGAGTTTAATTATCACATATTATATTTAGAAAATTAAATTAACAAATCCACAACTTATATATAGTATTAAAACTATTTAGTATGAAATTAACAATACATAATAAATTAGTAATTCTGTCAAAAAAATGAAAATAAAAATTGTACTATTACTTACTATTTAATTTATATAAATTATTATTGTACATTTTTTACATTTATTATATATTATTACTATTATTTAGAACACGTTTAGTAGACTGTAATGATGATTACATAGGAATAAGAATAGATATCACAAGGAATGCAAGATGTTGTAATGTAATAATTATTCCTATTCAGTTGTTTGGTAACCCTATAGTAATAGAACCTTGAATCTGTATTCCACATGTTTGGTACAACATCTTAAAATGGTGTAATGAAAGCTTTTTAAATCAATTGCCTAAAATGCCCTTATTATAATAAATACATTTTTGATAATGATTCCTTTAATGAATACAATCTTGAATGGAGACCTCTAATGAAAAAAAAAAAAAAAAAAATTGTTTAATAATAAAGTGTTACTTTCATTTCATTGCATTAAAATTAACTTGTCCTCTTCTCTCTTAAACAAGTTTTGCTTCTCTATGTGTCCAAGGGTTGGAAATTGGTAAAATTTTCAATGGTCATGCTCATGTCTCACACTTGTAAAATTTGCCCAACAAACACTTGTGGCTAAACTCAAGCAGGCCATAATTGCAAACAATAGCATTGAACAAATTCACAATACCATTAATAAAATTTGTACACAATTTAAATAATTGAACAAGATGATAATTAAAATAAAATATTAAATATGAATGACCACAGTACCAAGTGCGTGGGTAACCCACCACCAAATTCTCTGCCTCCTAATATTAATTAATTGATTTTAAATTTCTGAATTTTGATTATTTAAAGTCATTGTTAGGACATATGTGTTTCACTTGTTCAAGAACATATGTCATTCTTTTATGTAATTGGCTAATCCTTTGACAAAACGCACTTTACTTGTAATTGGGTAGATCTAAGATGTGTTGAAATACTTCAAGAAACTATGTTTCAAGATCAAGTGTGGAAGCCTTCAAATCTGTCCAAGAAAACAAGCTGAAAGTGCAAGATTACTAAATCTCGACAGCTAGTATGTGTCGAGGTTTAGAAAGCTGTTCTAGCCCGTAAGCTCGACACCTGCTCGATAGCTTCTATCTGTCGAGGTTTATAAAAATCAGAATTCTGATCTAATTTCTTGGGATCCGTGAATGTGTCTTTGGGCCTTCTTTTCTTTTAACCCTAGACATATAAAAGGATTGTTTTAAGGGCCGTCAAAGAGTACACAAGTTGCACAAGCATTGAGAAAACTCTGTTGAAGCAAATTGTGACCGGAGACGAAGTTCTTGCCCTAGTTCATCTCTTCTGAAGAAGTTGCTGTGTATGTGCACCTTTGGGTTTTGTGACCAAGCATCTTCTTGATCTTCATCGTGTAGGATGAACTGAAGAACTTTGTAGCCAACCTCTCTTTCAATTGGTGTTGAAGTCGCGTACTGGGATCCGCACATTGGTTAGTCATGTACTTGGGAGCCGTGCATAAAAAGGGGGAAACTGTCACTACAGAACAAGTCCAATTGGGTATTGGGGTAAGGGTTCAACTGTAGATTGGTAAGGTACTTGGGATTCCTTTACTTGTAACCGCTTGTTGTGATAATAGTGGAGTTTCGGGAGTGGTGACTTGAAAATCACCCGGTGGGGTTTTTGCCGTCAGATTTTCCCCATTCTTAAACAAATCACCATGTCATTTAATTTCCGCTGCATATTTAGTTATTTGGTGATTTGTTTGTGCTACCACGCGTTTGCATGTTAATTAACTTAATTAATATACTTGGCTAATTAATTGGTTAATTAATCACCAGCGGTCAATTCGTTTTTGGCCTATCAAGTGGTATCAGAGCAGGCACACTCTGATTAGGTTTTAATCTTCGCTGTGTTGATCCATTGACCCCTGTTTGTCATGGATAGAGGACAATCATTAATCATACCTCCTTTATTTGATGGCACTAACTATGCATATTGGAAAGTACGCATGAGAGCTTTCTTGCAGTCTTTAGATGAGAAGGTGTGGCAAGCTGTAGAGATTGGCTGGACCAAGCCAAAAGAAGCGCCGGCCGATTGGGATGAAGCCAAGATCAAGGCGGCAAACTTCAATAGCAGAGCGTTGAATGCCTTATTTAGCGCAGTCACCAATGAGGAGTTCAAGAAGATCTCTACTGAAACTGCAAAGGAAGCATGGACCATCCTCGAGACAACCTATGAGGGTACAAAGGCTGTCAAGGATTCAAAGCTTCAAAGGCTCACTACAAGCTTTGAAGAAATAAAGATGGAGGAGGATGAGTCGTTTGATGAGTTCTATGCCAAGCTAAAGGACATAGTGAACTCTGCTTTCAATCTTGGGGAAACCATTCCTGAACCCAAGATTGTGAGAAAAGTGCTCAGATCTCTACTCGAGAGATTCCATGCCAAGATTACGGCAATAGAAGAATCAAAGGATATTGATAAGATTTCTTTTACTGAGCTGGTTGGAAACTTGCAGACCTATGAGCTAGGGTTGACCAGAATTGGCAAGACCGGTAAAGGAAAGAGCATGGCCTTGAAGGCTAAGAGCAGTGACACAGATGATTCTTCCGATGATGAAGATTCCAAGATGAAGTCCTACATTACTAGGCAGTTCAAGAAATTTATGAAGAATGCCAATGGGAGGAACTTTGACAAGGACCGCATACAATCCAGTTCTTCTCAGTCTAAGGGCCAAGACAAAGGGAAGAAGGATGCAAGGGATGGCGGTCAGTACACTGTTCCCGCAGGACCTAAGTGTTTTGGGTGTCATGGTTTCGGTCATATGAAACAAGAGTGCCCCACGTATCTCAAAAGCATTGGGAAGAGCAAGGCACTTGCTGCTACCTTAAGTGACACTGAGTCTAAGGATGATTCTGACGATGAAGATGACGGAATCTTGAATGCCTTCACTGCCACAGTCAATCCTACTAAAGGGATTGTTGATGAAGTGGAAGAAGAAGAAGAATTGGTGGATTCTAAGTGTGAGAAGATGGATGATCAAGATGATATCCATTCAGCCTATGAGAAACTATACAAGCTCTCTGAGAAGCATGAGAAACTATAAAGGCTGGCCACCAAGAAGCTCAGTGATGTGGAACTTGAGCGTGAAGAAATTTCCACAAAGTTTGATGAAGCTAATCAAACAATTGGTGCACTGAGGTTTGAGAACAATTTCTTGGCTGAGAAGACCAAGAAGCTTGAAGCGGAGCTGTTTCAAGTCAGAGCTCAATTGGAGAGGACTTCAAGTGCAAAGCTTGATGAGATGCTCAGTAATCAGAAATCTGTTTCGGATCGAACAGGTTTAGGGTATGGTCTTTCTTCCTCTAATACTGCTTCTACTAGTGCTACTGTTTTTGTTTCTCCTGCTAATAATACTGAAATTGAGAACACTGATGTTAAAACTGAATTAGTTAGTGAGAACCTAGACAAGGGTAAATCTATCTTAGGAGCACCCCTTAAGCAGGATAAGAAAGATGTTAAAAACCCTAGGGCTAAGAAGGCTAACTCTCAAAAGCCTAAACAGAAGAAGCAGCATCTCTGTCATCATTGTGGAGCTGCCGGTCATACTCGACCAAATTGCTACAAGTGGCTAGCCACTCAACAGAGCAACGGTATGATCGCATCTGGAAGCCAGAATCAGCTTCAATCCTCTCTTGCTCCTCTTGGCGATTTTCTCAAAGCCCTCATGTTCCTTTCGAACTTGAACGGTTTTAATACTTCCCTCTCACCGCCGGTTCAAGGGTTTAATCAAAGGAAAGGCTCTTCCAAGGTGTGGAAGAAAAAGGACTCTTAAGTGATTTTACCACTTTCTTCTATCTTCTTGTTTTTGTTTGTTGCATTACTTGTGTGTTTTGCATTTGTTTTGAGTCAGTCTAGTTTTATACTTTGCTTTGTTTAACATGTTTTTGTTTGTTTGCTTTCAGTTTTGTTTATTTTGTTTTTAATATAAAAAATAAAATAAAAAAAATTGAAAAATTGAAAAATACAAAAACAGTGTGTGTTTTGTGTACATTGGTACTTGTGTACCTTGGATGGCCATTGAAACAAAGTTTTCTAAACTTTGTATCTTTTGTAACTTAGATGAGCATCTCTATGCACAACTAAGCAAGTGAGCTTTGTGGCTCTTGTTTGTGATGAGAAAGATTAAGTCATCTCTTGAACTTAACACTCGTATCACTCTTTTTGACGGGTAGGACTAGAAAATCCTAAGAGAAAGGCATAAATAACCATCTCACCACTGTTGCCCACCAATCATGAATGACACATGTATGCTTCGGCATAGCAAAAGTGCAGTGTCATAGACACCTGTATGCTTCGGCATAGCAAAAGTGTAGTGTCAAAGACATCCGTATGCTTCGGCATAGCAAAAGTGCAATGTCTATGCTTAACATGTTGGGTATTTCTTTTCTCTCTTCTATATGCCCATGCATGATATGCTAAATAAAAGAAAATATGCAAAGAAAATAAAAAGCAAAAAGATTAAAATGCTTTAAATATGATTGCAAGTGTGTTTTCTAGGAGATGTGGGAGTTATAGGATGTACCTCGAAGGTGATAGTCCCTATCAAACAGTTATGATTGTGTGTGAGTTAAAGTTATTCTCTCATATCTCAGATCGTCATAACTTGTATACACATATGCAATCTTACGATGTTTTTCACACACAACACGCAATATTCTTTGCTACTCTTGATACATGTGCAGGTACAATGTGATTTGGCCATCACAAGGTTTTACATGTGCTTATGTATGCTCACTAAACTGTCTTGACTTGTTTTTGAAATATAAAATTGGTTAGACTTGTTTAGTGTGTGTGTGTGTGTTTTTGAGGATCCATGTGCTTAAAATTTTTTTTGTTAAGACATGATTTTGAGAGCTTAATATGTTGATTGGATCATTGGTTGAGCTGTATGTTGGATTGCATTCATGTCTATGTTTTTCTCTTCTCGAAAAACTGTTTTGAAAAGCTGGCTCGACACCTCCTCGACACCTTCTCGATACCTAGCTATCTGTCGAGCTTCTTAAGCTTTTTCCTTATCGCAATCTCGACACCTCCTGGACACCTTGTGGATCAATCTAGAAAGTTTATGTCTCCTCGATACCTTCTCAACACCTGGTGGATCGATCGAGCTTCTGTTCTTGGTTCTGGTGGTTTGTTCCTCGACACCTCATCGACACCTTCATCTGTCGACAACCATTTCCTCGACAGCTGTCTCAACACCTCTCGATACCTCATCTGTCGAGATTTACTGAGGATGCTATATATACCCTGTTCGCGATCCAGTTCTCATTTTCTCGATCTCTCTCGATTTGTCCACGACTGTTCACCTCCCAAACACTCTTTTCTCACTCAAAACCTTCAATCCACGTGATTTTCGGCCTATCCTTTCTTCAAATCACTTGGTATGCTCTCTTATCTCTTCATTCTTCATGCATTCCATGTTTTTGAATCTTAGGTTTTAGGGTTTTTGAAAAATTTTGGGGTTTTTCAAAATTGATGAGTTTTTCTTGAAATTTTGGGATGGGTTTTCATTTAAAAGTGTTCAAAATCTCATGCATTGCATCACATTTGCATTAGAATGGTATTTTCATGCATTTAGATGTGTGTAATATGGTTGTGTGCTGGTAGGTTTGGATTGGGTTGAGCCCATGATGAAATTTCTTTTGCATGTCACATGATTCATGCATCCCCATGCATACGTACTCTCTATTCAATATATTTGATATATTTGAATTGTTTTGGGACTTTTCTGATTGTCTCTTTCTCTCTCGCTCTCTCTCTCTCTCTCTCTCTCTCTCTCTCTCTCTCTCTCTCTCTCTCTCTCTCTCATTTTTTTTACGTTAGTAGTATCTATGGCACCTAAGCGTAAATCTACTCCGGCTCGGAACCCTCTGCGTTCTTGAGCTTCTTCATCTTCTGATTCTGCTCCTCTTAATCTTCGGTTCCGTGATGATGATGCCCATAAGGCATTTTCGGAGAACTTCTCTAGACAAGGTGTTCATTCAGAACGCCAAGTCATTTTGGCAGACTTCGCCGACACTGACCTTCCCTCTGTCATTCATAGTAGGGGATGGGAGTCACTGTGTGACGTCCCGGTCACATGTCCTCTCGTGCTCATTCAGGAGTTTTACTCCAACATGCACGGGATTGATCGTTTAGTACCTCTCTTCTTTACTCGCGTTCGAGGTACGCGCATCCCTGTCACACCGCAGCTTGTTGTGGATGTGCTTCGGGTCCCTAGGATAGAGTTTCCTGACTATCCTTCTTGTGAGCGTCTGCGGACTATGTCCAAGGATGAGCTCATATCTGCTTTCTGTGAGCTCCCTTCAGAGTGGGGTAAGCGTCAGTGCACATCATGTCAGCCTTTTGCTAAAGGTCCTAGATTCTTAAACATGGTGATGACTTTTGTACTTCATCCTCTCTCTCACTACAACTCCATCATAGAGCCTCGTGCTTGATTTTTGTTATCCCTTCTTGAGCATCTTACTATAGATTTTCCTTCTCGTTTCATTCTGTCTATTATAGATGTTCATTTAGATGTGACGACCCGTGATAAGCTCATCTTTCCTTCTGCTATCACGAGGATTCTACGCCATTTTTCCATCCCTTTTCCCGTGTCCGACCATTTCACTTTCATGTGTGCCATAGATGCCGCTACCGTAAAACGAAGTGAGGCTCAGTTTAGGTTGAGACAGCCGGATTCCACTCCTCCCTCCCGTTCAGCTCCATCTCGATCTACTCTATCTACATCCGCTCCTTCTTCCTCCGTGAGCGATGTGTCCCTTGGAGACATCATGGCGCAGCTGCAGCACATGGATGCTCGCCTTGATACACTCTCCACTAAGTTGTATCAGGTGAATGTTTGTGTTGGTCGTATTGCACGACGACAGGCGGCCATAGGTGGTTTTGCTCCTGAGGCTACTCCTTTACCACATCCTTGAGCAGCTTCTGACTCTGAGGATGATGATGACGAGGACGATGATGCTTCAGATGATGATGATAGAGATGCTAGCTCTATTGATGAGATGTCTACTTGACACTTTACCCTTTGTCACTCGTGACAAAAAGGGGGAGTAATTTTGGGATATGAGAGTAGTAATCTTAGGGGGAGAGTTAGTATAGGACATTTTGTTAGGGGGAGTGTTGATACTTGAGGGATGTAGTGAGGATATGATGTATCTTTTCTTTTCTTTCTTTTATAGATACATTGTTCATGTACATTGGGTCTTGTGACCATTTATTGACATACATTGTACTTATTTTCTCTATATATGGATGTATGCTTCTTTCACCTATCTCTACATGTGTTGTTTCTTCTCTATCTTTATACACATGTTTCTTATACTTGTATGCAATCTATTATTTTTGTTTCACACAAGATTCCTTGATGAGTTTTGTTTAAAGTGTTTCAGAAATACAGGTTGTCAAAGTCTACTTGCCATAAACTCTTTTCTTGCAAAGTTTTTCAAGGGTTTGTGTTAGGATAGATTTTACTGTATTCAACAAGTGAATATGAGTTGAGTGATTTATGACTTCTCTCATATCTCATTTGTTTGTTGTGGTTTTCTCACGGATTGCCAAAGGGGGAGATTGTTAGGACATATGTGTTTCACTTGTTTAAGAACATATGTCATTCTTTTATGTAATTAGCTAATCCTTTGACAAAACGCACTTTACTTGTAATTGGTAGATCTAGGATTTGTTGAAATACTTCAAGAAACTATGTTTCAAGATCAAGTGTGGAAGCCTTCAAATCTGTCCAAGAAAACAAGCTGAAAGTGCAAGATTACTAAATCTCAACAGCTAGCTCGACAGCTAGTATGTGTCGAGGTTTAGAAAGCTGTTCTAGCCCGTAAGCTCGACACCTGCTCGACACCTGCTCGACACCTGCTCGACAGCTTCTCGACAGCTTCTATCTGTCGAGGTTTATAAAAATCAGAATTCTGATCTAATTTCTTGGGATCCATGAATGTGTCTTTGGGCCTTCTTTTCGCTTAACCCTAGACATATAAAAGGATTGTTTTAAAGGCCATCAAAGAGTACACAAGTTGCACAAGCATTGAGAAAACTCTGTTGAAGCAAATTGTGACCGGAGACGAAGTTCTTGCCCTAGTTCATCTCTTCTGAAGAAGTTGCTGTGTATGTGCACCTTTGGGTTTTGTGACCAAACATCTTCTTGATCTTCATCGTGTAGGATGAACTAAAGAACTTTGCAGCCAACCTCTCTTTTAGTTGGTGTTGAAGTCGCGTACTGGGATCCGCACATTGGTTAGTCACGTACTTGGGAGCCGTGCATAAAAAGGGGGAAACTGTCACTACAGAACAAGTCCAATTGGGTATTGGGGTAAGGGTTCAACTGTAGGTTGGTAAGGTACTTGAGATTCATTTACTTGTAACCGCTTGTTGTGATAATAATAGAGTTTCGGGAGTGGTGACCTGAAAATCACCCAGTGGGGTTTTTGCCGTCAGGTTTTCCCCATTCGTAAACAAATCACCGTGTCATTTAATTTCCGCTGCATATTTAGTTATTTGGTGATTTTTTTGTGCTACCACGCGTTTGCATGTTAACTAACTTAATTAATATACTTGGCTAATTAATTGGTTAATTAATCACAAGGGGTCAATTCGTTTTTGGCCTATCAGTCATCCTCACAGATTACATTTTACTATATATCAAACACGTTAATATATATATATATATATCATTGATATGCTTTGTCGCTAGATTGGCTAGCTGATCAAGGTCACTGTTTCCAATCTTAGTATCATAGGGCAGTACCTGTAGAAATTGCAGATCTACAAGTAGAAAAAAAAAATCCTGAGAATAGAGAGCAGCAATTGAGGGTGAGAAAAAGGAAGTACCCATACAAATAGATCTCTAATAGTAGAAAACAATAGAGAAAAGAAGAGAGAAATGGTGCAATACCTGTGGGAATCGTAGACCTAAGGGAAGAAGGAAAAAAAAAATTCCTTGAGAAGAGAGAGCAGTAACTGAGGGTGAGAGAAAGACAATACCCATATAAATAGATCTCTAGTAGCGGGAAAATAAAATTTTAGAGATGAGGGAGATAGAAAATTTAGGAAGGAGATGAAATTTTGGAGAAGATGCAGGTAATGCGAGATTTTGGGAATTTTGTTAACAAAGTAAGGAGAAGGAATTTTGGAGAAAATGCGGGTAGTGGGGGATTTTGGGATTTTCGTTAACAGAGCAAGGAGAAAGAAATTTTGGAGAAGATGTGGGTAGTGGGGGATTTTGGGAATTTTTTAATCCGAGCGTATTACGTTTAGTAAGGGAATAGGGATTCAGTACTTTTAATAAGGAATGTTTATTCCTCATTTTAAGGAATAGGGATTCATATGGAATGATTATTACATGTAATAAAAACATAACCAAACAATTGTATAGCTAAATCATAGGAATAACTATTACATTACAGTGTCTATTATAGTCTACCAAATGACCCCTTACTTATATGGTCAGTGTAACGTGTTATGTTTTTTCCTCTACTAGTTTGGGTTGCACGTGCCTTGAATTAAGATGTAATTTTTTTTGGAAAAAGTACAAAGTTATGTACTTAAATTTAAAATAGCTTTTTAACATATGAATATCTATTTACTATGACAATTTCTTAGAACCTATTTGCTAAATGTAATATCTACTCACTAAAAAATTATTCTAAGAATGATAATGAATGTCATTATCTTTCAACAATAAACAACTAAATTTTGATAAGGCATTGTAACATTATATAAAATTTCGCAATGAATGATAATATATGCTACAATTGAAACTCTTAATCAAATGAAATACTTGCAATCATCTGCAATGAAGATTTTGTTATCCATGCTTACTTCTTTCTTGATTTTCTTATTTTATGAGCACAACTATGATGTTTAACTTACTTAAGTTTTAATATGAAAAACCCTTTTAAGCAAGAAAATAAATTAAAAAAGAACAAGATAACAAAAGACATATGCCATCTAAGTTTCCATTAGATAAAATTATAAGTATAGAAGATTTAAACTTAATAAATTAGTGTCTTCTAAGTAACAAATAGAACACCATATAACACCATTCTCTCACTTTCCAGGCATGACTATCACATAAAATTCAAAATACACGAAGAAAATTTTTGGGAAACTAAAATTCAGTGGGTTGTATTTTAGACATTTTCACAATAGAATATTTTAGAAATCATAAGATTTTGTTAGGGTTTATCTAAGAGTGTAACAGTTGGGGTATATGCTGCTTTACAAAATATAAAGGAAGAAAATTTACAACTTTAGTTTAGGGAAGGAATGAAACTACCCCAAATATAAAGGGTGAAAGTGCTTTCTTGCCTCTCTTTTGTGTGTGTATGTGTGTGTGTTTTTAAACATTAAAAAATGTGTTAAAAATAAAAAATAAAAGTCAGCCCAGGAAAACTATGCATAAAACAATGAATTTTGACTCAACAAATTGACTAATCCAAAAAAAAAAAAAAAAGTCTAGCAACATAACAAAATTTCATGATATTTTTACAATACTTTTATTTTTAGCTATGGTGGGTTCTAGTCTAATATTTTATTTTAGAGTAATACTATGTTCATAACATTTTTGATAGGCCAAGAATATATTGACCCCTTGTGATGAATTAACCAATTAATTAGCCAAGTTAATTAATTAATTCAATTTGCATGCAATTGCATGCAATAAGCGTGATAGCACAAACAAATCACCAACTAAGTTAAAATGCAGCGGAAAATAAATTGACACGGCGATTTGTTTACAAATGGGAAAAACCTACACGGCAAAAACCTCACCGGGTAATTTTAAGGTCACCACTCCCAAGAATTCACTATTATTACAACAAGTGGTCACAAGTAAAGGAATTCCAATACCTTATACCAGCCTACAGTTAAACCCTTACCCCAATACCCAATTGGACTTGTTCTATAGTGACAATCTCTCCTTTTAATGCATAGCTCCCAGTACATGACTAACCAATTTGATGCGTAGATCCCAGTATGCGGCTTACTCATCAACTTGAGAAAGATGTTGGCTATAAAGTTCTTCAGTTCATCACACGATGAAGATCATGAAGCTCCTTGGTTACAAAACCTTACGGTGTACAAAACACAGCAGCTTGTTGAAGAGAAAGATGAACTAGGGCATATGTCTCAGGTTCACAATATGCTTGTGAAAAACTTTTGCATTGAGTTGCATCAACTGTGACGGCCCTTAAAACAATCCCTATATATGTTTAGGGTTGTGAGAAAGAAAGCCCAAACATCTATTCACAGATTGGAGTGAAATTAGCTCTAAAAAACTTATTTTCATAAACCTCGATAGATATTCTATCTGTCGAGCAGTTGTCGAGCACCGGGCTAAAATAGCTTTTTAAACCTCGATAGATACTAGCTGTTGAGCTTTAAAATCCAGCACTTCTCCACTTGTTTCTTGGACAGACTTGCATGGCTTTAACACTTGAAGTTGAAACCTTGTTCCTTGAAGCATTAAACACATCTTAGATCTACCCAATTACAAGTAAAGTGCGTTTTGTCAAAGGATTAGCCAATTCTATATTGACATATGTTCCTAACATTGATTCACATATGTCCAAACAATTTTCACAACAAATCTTAGGTGGTAAATTGTTATTGGTTTTAAACTGTGCATTTAAAAAACAAACAAAAAGCCAATTGAAGAAAATTGTGTCTGAAACAGTAAATTTTGGCTCACCAAATTTTACTGAACCAAAAAAGAAGCCTAGGAACACAACAAAATATCACAACATTTTCACAATATCTTTTATTTCCAGTTATGGTAGATCTCAATCTGATATTTTATTTTTTACGTCCACAATAATTTCACAACAAATCTTAAGTGGCAAACTGCTACTGGTTTTAAATTGAAACCACCACTTTAAATTGTGTATTAAAAACAAAAACTAGCATAAGAAAATTGTGAGTGAATAATGAATTTTGACTCACCCAAATTGACTATATAAAAAAAAATAAAAAATAAAAAAAGTCTAGGAACACAACAAAATTTCATAATATTTTCACAATACCTTTATTTTTAGCCATAGTAGGTCCTCTGATATGATATTTTATTACTTTATTTTAGAGAAATGTTACTTCTACAATATTTTCACAACAAATTTTCAATGACAAATTTTTATCGGTTTTAAACTAGGTTCATTATTGATATCACTTTTTTATTCATCAATAATACCTTGCCACTTAAAATGTGCTATGAAATTATCGTGAAAATGTTATGAACTTAGCATTTTGTAATAATTTATTTTGATCTATAAGGAACTAAGATCTTGGCAATTGTAAAAATATTGTGACAAAAGCAAGACGTTATAATATTTTCACTATACATTTATTTTTAGTTATAGTTGGTCCTAGTCTCATATTTTATTATTTTATTTTGAGCTATAAGAAATTAATACCTCAATAATTGTGGAAATGTTGTAAGAATATTTGGAGTTGGTATAGCAATATTGTTTCCGCACATATAAATATTTAAAAGAAAAAAACAAAAAGAGCACAAACTAAAATACTGGCATACTATGACCAAAAAAAAAAGCCTAGCTCAAGCAAAACGGTGAGTTTTGCCTCACCCAATTGAATAAATCAAAAATTACTGTAGATTGAGGTTATTGACACTTTTTATATAGTTAGTAGATATCAAAGTTAATGAAATAGGATAAAATAGCCCAAAGGTTGCCAAAAGCCCAAAAGCAAGAAGCACACCCCCAAAAGAACAACACCAGTATATACACCACAAGACAACATTGGAAAAAAAAAAAAACAAAAAAACCAAAAACTCTAATATTAACCACTGAATATCGTGGGTTCAAGTTAACTCAATTAATAAAGTATCTTATAGTTAAATAAGAGATCTGGGGCATTTAACCAAATGCTAAAAGCAGTGAAGCACACCAAGTAATGCTTGCTGTCAAAATTAAATTGATGCCATGACAAGGTGGGCTTCCCTCCCTACAAAATTAAAACAGATGAATCCTCATTATTCGTTTTGTTGAGAAAAAACAAATTATGAGGATTCATCTCTTTTGATAGAGATTGGACCAACTCAAGTAATTATTTGATAATAAGAATAATTAAATAACTTATAAAAAATACTTTTCAAGATATCTAATTTATTCTTTATGCAAAAACGTGACATTGTTTGAAATTTCCTCATTCATTTAAACTCTATACTCTCTTATAATAGCTTGTCTTAATAGGATAAGTTTCATAATGAATGTATTATGGCAATTATATTTGCAAAGTGTTAGGTTCTAAGACTTTAGGATCTAAATGTATTAGAACTTCAATGTGTAATGTTGGCAAACCATGATCAAAACATTTAGTCTAGATATAGGCTGCTCAAAGTGTGGTTATGTGTAAAGTTGGAATCGAGTAATTGCAGGAAATTACTATTCAATTTCTGCAAGGCTTGATCGATCGAAAATTATACTCGATCGATCGAAGCTCGTGCAAATTGTTTTTCTGCAGAATTTTCCAACTCAGCCCAAGCCCATATGACGTGTAGGGTTTTATGTTTTGCTTCAAGTATAAAAGGAAAAACCCTAGCCACATTTTAAAGGTTGTTGATACGCTATGCGTATGAATCTCTTGTGAGATCTAGAGGTGTTTACCTTCATACAGACTTAGGGTTATCAAGATCAAGATTAATGTCAAGAACTTGGTGATCTCTTCGGTTGCTGTTTCAAGAGCTTAAAGAAAACACAAGTGAGAGTACTTGTGGTTGCTGTGGATCAAAGAAAGAAGTAGTCTGTGGACTCGGAATTGTTATGTGGTCGTGGTAGTAAGTTTTTTACTCGAGGTAGCAATAAGACGTTAATGGTCTAAGTCGCAATTGTAAAACTTCAATTCTTTCATAGTGGATCTGTTTTACCTTGAGGATAGCTAAGTTAAATCCTCCCCAGGTTTTTTATCGGTTTGGTTTTCCTGGGTTATCATATCGTGTGTTCTTTATATTTTCGCATTACTTACGTGATATGATTCGATAGTGTTAACTTAGATCTAAATAATTTATCTAAGTAATCACTTGGCTAAATAACTAGGTTAAACAACTTGTATTTTAAGGGGTCTAAAAATGTACACAAAGGAGTGTTAAGGTAGTCTGTTAGTTTTTAGACCCCTTAACACAATATGTTTAACCTAATATTAAGCCAAGTTGATTAAAAAGTTTGTTAATTAGATCTAGGTTAAACCAATATGTATAAAACAGATATAATGCGGAAAATAAAGAACACACAAATCTAATGACTCAGGAAAACCTAATCGGTAGAAAACCTGGGGAGGATTTAACCTAGCTATCCTCAAGGTAAAAACAGATCCACTATGAAAGAATTGAAGTCTGTACAATAAGAATTAGACCACTAACATCCTATTGCTACCTCGTGTAGAAAACTTACTACCACGACCATGTGATAGCTCCAATTCCACGGACTACTTCTTTCCTTGATCTGCAGCAACCATAAGTTCTCCTACTTGTGATTTTTAGACTCCACTCAAAGGTTTCAGATCTTCTTGAAAGTTCTTTATGCAGCAACTGAAGCATTCATCAAGTTCTTGATGTGAATCTTGATCTTGATAACTCTATGTGTGTGTATGAAGGTAAACACCTCTCAGATTTCACAAAAGATTCAATACACAACTCAACAAAGACTTCTAAAACGTAGCTAGGGTTTTTTCTTTTTTACTTGGAATGAAACACTTAACCCTACACATCATATGGGCTTGGGCTAATTTGGAAATTCTGCAGAAAATTCCTAATCCACGATTTACGATCAATCGAGCCTCGCAAATTTTGAATAGTGATTTCCTGCAATTACTCGATTCCAACTTTACATCAATCCAAACTTTGAGCAAGTCTAAACCTAGACCCTATGTTTTGTTCATGGTTTGCCAACATATACAAAGTGAAGTTCTAATACATTAGTTTATAAAGTCTTAGAACCTAACAATCTCCCTCTTTGGCAATCCATGACAAAACCATTACACAAAATAAAAAGCTCAAAGTAAAAATTTCCCAATAACATATTATTGCCCAAAATACAATTCAACCTAACTACTATCTATCAGTTGCAAAAGTAGACAGCAACTTCGAATGAATCAACCTGTAAATTCCTGAAACACTAAACAAACGATGAATGCATGTGTGGAAAATACAAGTGCGGAATAGAGTAAATGCAAGTGAACAAACAAAAAAACTACTCTAAGCCATATTCATCAAATATCAACAATAAAATGAAAGCTAAAAGAGTAGGAAGAAGGATGCAAACACAAGATAACACCGAGACGTGTTATCGAAGAGGAAACCGAAGAACTCGGCGAAAAACCTATCCTTAAGGCTAATGTTTGACATTATCTCCTTAAGACAAATTTTGTCTCTCACACTATTTCTTCACTGGTGCTTTGTGTTTTTCTATCATTATTCTTGCAAAATACAATGCAAGGGATTCAATTTCATATTGGAGGTTGTTTCAATATGGTCAAGGGAATGAAATATTTTAGTATTGGTTGATATCAGTGTACCATTCTGAGACTCATATGTATAGAGACTCACTTATATATACTCACATGTGATCTATATGTTTGTGTTTATTTATTTATATATGTATGTATTTATTTATTTTCATGTTTAAAAACATATAATTTAAAATCGACATATTTTATGAGTCCAAATATTGGCCTAAGTACATTAACCCAATGTATTAGCTTAAATAATAAGTTTTTAACTTTTTAAATATTTTTTAATTGCATTGGCCGAAACATCAATATCTAGGGATGGCAATTTTGCCCCACCCGCTTGACCCTCTCCTCCCCGCTTCACCCTGTGCGAGTTTTTCCCACCCGGCAAAGGTGGTGGGGCGGGGATGGGGTAAGATTTTAGACCCCTACCACATGGCGGGGCGGGGTGGGGATGGGTTTGCACTTTTTAGACCCACCCCGCCCCATCCTCGCCCTGCCTTGCATTAATAAGGTTTAAATTGTAATTTTTTCATACCTTAAAACCCTACTATTTAAACAAAAATATCATTAGCTTATTTTATTCTACCTAACGTGGCTCTTTACTTCTTTTTTCTCTCTAGCAAAGTTGGAAGTAAGGTACCAATTTTAACATTTTCTTTTGTCTTTATTAGAAACAAATTTATATACTATTGAATTATTGATTTCATTCATGCTTCTTTCTCAACTTAGATTTCATCATGAACATAATATAATTTTTTTTAATGTGGTACGAGTCTGAGACTCTGAATGTTTGTGTTTGTGTCATTGTGTGTGTGTGAGCATTTGGCTGTTATGAGGTACAGGTTTGAGAAGGTAGCTTTGGTCCAGGTCAAAGTTATTCATAATATATTTAATGGTTTAACGATGATATTCAGACCCAAACGTCTCATTCTTATAGACTTTGAAGGGTCATCTAATCTTTGTTGGTATGGCACAGTAAGGCATTTAATTCAATGCTTTAGGGATTTAAACAAATTGGAAATGAAAGCTCGAAAATGTGTTGAAAACACAAGAGCTGTTTAGACCCCCAAATTAAAGTTACAGCTCGATTGATTTTACACTAACTTAATACTAAGTGCGGAATAGTGTAAAGCGAGCAAATAAACGAACAAGCTACTCTAATCCATAATTAAAACAACACAGCAGTAAAAAGGAAAGTAAAAAAGTAGGGAAGAAAGATGCAAGCACAAGATAACACGTCGATGTGTTATCGAAGAGGAAACCGAAGAACTCGGTGAAAAACCTCTTCACCGCCCTCCAAGCGGAAATCGATACACTAGACAATCAGTTGGGATACATGGGTTAGCAAGAGACCCTCCAAGCCTAACCTACTCGATGTACCTAAGCCCTCCAAGCTCCTACTCCAACAAGGCTTCTCAGAACCGTGTCTTGTCTAGCTCTCCAGATCCCGTAACAAGCTCCATGTTGCATCTGCCATCCTTGGCTTCTTCCAATGCTTCCCAGCAGCACCAAAACTTTACTTGACACTCTGAAAGGGTGTGGTAAGTGTTTGGGCTATCAACCTCTCAATGGTATGGAAATGAAGAGGTAGGAGTTGAGGAAATTCCACAAACAAATGTGTAGAGGATTGTGGGTATAACAATCTCTATCTCTCAAGGTGTTTGGCTAGGGTTTTCTCTCAGAAGCACTCCTCAACATTTGTGAGTAATGTGGGTATAAATAGTGTAGGCATAGAAAGTGTGTATCAGACTGGACAGGCTGGCAGAACAGAATGTCTCGCGGGTGTCTCACGGGAAGGCCTTACCCACGAGATACTCGCGAGACACAGCTGTCTCCATCTGGCCTGACTCTTCGCATTCCAGCATGTGCAAGGCACATGAGTTACTTCGCGGGATGCTAAGTCGTGAGCTACCCACGAAAATTCTTCAGTCTTCAATTGCTTGAGTCTTCACACTCTCTCTCTCTAACACACAACCCTTACAATGAAATCCCACAATAAATACAGGGTACAAAAGATTGAATAAAATTACAATCAAATTTGGCACGGAATATAAGCCAACAAAAACACATAGTTGTAAATAACAACTTTACAATCTCCCCCTTTGGCTATTCCGTGACAAAACCCCTAAAACAGACTCTAGACTTAAACGTGAGTTTGTGAACAGTGGCAAAACTCACTCACACCTAATCTAGAAACTGTGAAGCACTTGCACGTATATACCTGTTACCTGAAACAGTTGCACACAAATAAAACTTTCATTAAGCTTATGAGAAGTTGAACACATGGTACGTACATGAGCAAGTAAAGTGCGATCAAGTTAGTAAACATTATAAAACATGTAAGCATATCTTGATAAAAAAAAAAAAAAAAAACAATCATTAAAGAATGACTACAATGAATCATTTGGCAAGTAAATGTTCATCCGGACACGCAATGCAATTAAGAACAATCCAAAGGATCAATTGCATGTCCAACACTCAACCAATGCAAAATACACGAAGTATTTGCATCTAGGATACAAGATCCTACTAGGGTGCAAGAGTGAAGTACTTAAGACATATTAGCAATATCTTAAAAGTACAAAAAAAAATGCTACAAAGCATAGAGAAGATCACAAATACTGAAAATAAACTGAAATTAAAAACAGAGTATTTAAAGCTTTAAACAAAAGCAGTAACAGTAAAAACTGTAAACAAAAAAAATAACCATAGAGTAAAAAATCAATAACCAATAACCAAAAGATCAAAGTTTCTAATCTAAAACTATGCTCCCCCTAACGTTGTGCAAGCTCTCCCTCAGCTCCCCCTCAAAATTTTCTCCCCCTTTTTGACCGGAATGGCCAAAAGGCTAGAATGCCTCGGACTCTGAGTCTGAACCATGATCGACTGATAACTCCACAGCAAACCATACGCAGAGCAGAGAAAACAGACACAAACAGCAAGCTAAAGGTGTTAAACCATGTAAGCAAACTCACAATGTATGAATGTAGTGAGTGTAACAGTGTGTGCATAGGCTGTGCATGTGCTGATGCATGGGGATGCAGCATGAGATGCATGAGGTGTGCCTAGATTATGCCTAGGTGTGTGCATGGCATGGCATTGAGGCACAACATGGACAAAATGTGTAAAACACACAACCATTGACCAAAACAAAGTAAACATGATCATTCAAGATCAAAATCAAACATTGGAACTCAGTTGAGTCCAATTCAACACATAAATGTCATTCGGACATTCTGTCAAACACCTAACATGCAACAATGCACAATAGATATGAATAATGCATGAACATGGTGAAAACTTGCCTCAATACATGCTAAAATGCCTCATGGAGCCAACACAGATGCACAAACAGCAAATGGGACACAGCCCAAGCAAACAATTTTAAAAAAAAATTGCAAAATGAAGAACCCCCAACCCAATTTAGAAAAATTCCCAATTTTTGAAACCCTAACTCAAATAACTGCATAATCTTATAGAAAACATGAAGAAAATGTTTTAGAAAACATACCTTGAAGTTGAAAGTGCAGAAATTAAGCTTGAGAATGATGGGGTTTTGAAGAAAAATGAATTTTGGTTGAAATGGGTTCGAGAGATACTTAACGTGGGAAGTTGAGAGTTTTTGAAAAACTGTCACATCTGCTACATAAAAACTGAAAACACGCATTTTTCACGGGTTAGGTAGTAGCGATGAAGTCGCGAGACAATCGCGAGAGAGACCTTTGAAGCTTAAAAACTTTCGCTAGAAGCTTTAAGTCTCGAGACAATAGCGAGACAATCGTGATAACTTCTATCTAATTTTGGAAAAATCCAGTTTTTGCCAAATAGCATTTCGCGAGAAGCTGTTGGTCGCAAAATAGTCACGATACAGTCGCGAGAGTCTCTGTGTGACATGATGAAAAAAAAATATTTCCCTTAAGCACTTTTCGCGGGAAGCTCTAAGTCGCGAGCTTCTCGCGAAACACCCTCTGAACTAGTTTTTGAAGAAAAACACAAAAATGCATTTTGAACAAAAACTAAAAACATGAAAGTATAAAATCACTTTCAAAAACATATAAAACACTCAAAAATCTTTTTGGGTTTGATCAGCAATTACTAGAGCATACACATCACATTTGAACATGTACAATCACACAAATGAGATAAGCATTAATTGAATCAAAGTCTTGTGTGTTATGGGTGAGTATCAAGTGTGAAATAGTCCTTAGACCAGAGTGAAGCTTCAATGATCAATTCAATTAAGTCATACACAACTGGTACTAAATCAAGTGGTCTATCTCAATTATAGAAATGAACATATATGACCTCCCACACATTGATTACAAAACTTAGAAGCTTTTCATTTGGCTTCTGAATAAATCATAACATTTGATCCATTTAAGATAATACATCTCTTTTTGAGATCGGTGCTTGATATTTTTGATATATCATCATTTAGAATTAGCCTTTGGCCTTTTTGAGCACCAAACATTTCAAAACAAAAGTCACTTTCCCTTTTTCTTAGTCAAATACTAGTATGTGCGACAGGCTTTTGCAGCTCAATATCTCTTTTCATTTGGAGATTTACATTTAGTGAGCTCTTTTGCAAAAATAAAAATAAAAATATAGTGGGATGAGATATAGGCACAAGTCTATGCAAGTATCAAGACCATCGAGACTATTGACCAATCATTCATGACAAGCTTGAAGATCTATTTACAACAATCACACATAGTTTTCAAGATTTCTTCCACACAGATAAAAGTGCATACATAACAAGCTAAGCTCATAAATGCACTACGCCATTAGTACGAAGGTACTAGGCCAAACTCACATGTGATATACACAAGACAAGCGATCAAACATTTTGAAGATTTTTCAATTTTTATGGGTTTTTGAATTTTTGAACACACTAAAAAACAGAACAAAAACACAAACAAAGCAAAAGCTTGCAAAAGAAACATGCTAAAGCCAGAAGCAAATGATACAAATCAAAACAAGCATGTAGAGATGCATGAGCAAATGTCCCTAAACATCGGAAGTATTAATGCATGGACATGTTAAAATGCTTATGCATGAGTACCCCTTTTCACCCACATGGCACATGCGTTTGGGGTGATATCCATAAAGGATTGGATACGAGAGTTAGGACTTTCAAACCATCTAGTAAAGCTCTCCAAGCAAGTGGGGAAGGCACCAATCATTTTCATCACGTCCATCACGCTGGAATCACCATTTCGGCCTCTTTATTGCTCACCAGCCCAATTCCTTTTGTCATTTTTAGGTCTTTTTGACCTTTGAACACTTGCATTCTTCAATGCCTTCAGCTTATGGCAATTTGGTCTTATGTGTCCTTGAAGGCCACAGAAATGACAAAAATGTTGAATTCTCGGATCTCTTTGCAAGTTTGGAGGTGATTTCCCTTGAACTTTAGGCTTGATCACAATTTGATTATGAGGCTTATTCAACACCCGTTGGTCAGCTACGTTCTTCTTCTTTTCATCCTCTACTTTCCTAGGTGTAGAGGCAGCCGCTCCTGGTTCTTTGGCTTGTACAAACTTCACATCCTTGGTGATTTTGATAGCTGAACTGCTTTCTCCAATATATCCTAATCCGGTTTTGTCGAAGAAAGGTTTTTGATGAGAGAGGACTTCATCAAGCTTCTTGGAGGAGACTCGCTCTACTTTAGCATTGGCTTGAACCACCTCAAGCTCAAGGAATTTTATCTTTAAGTAGGCTTCCATTAGCTCTCCATTCAGCGTCTCTATTTCACATTTGACCTCCTTATATCGCACTAGGAGACTTTTATAGTCCTCCTCTGCCTTCTTCATCCTTTTAACAGCTGCCTTGGCCACCCTTTTATATTCTCCTGACTTCTCAAGTAGGGAATTGTACTTTTCTTGAAGACCGGTTGAATCTTCATCTTCTTTAGCATCTGATTCTTCTACAATTCCCATGGATTCCTCATCACTATGCTCCCCAAGTTCTTGCACTAGCAAACTCAAGTCCTCCGAGGACTCAACATGAGCAGTAGTCATAAAGGCTGAGTAATTCCCTTCTCCATCACAGCTCTCTTCTGAATCAGAATTGGATGAATCCAAATCACTAAGAGTTGTGGCATATGCCTTGCCCTTCCCTCTTATATAGTTGGGACACTCCTTTTTGAGATGTCCATGGCCATTGCATTCATAACACACAATGTCTTGAGGAGATTGGGTATCCTTCCCTTCTTTCTTCTTAAACTCTCTCATATCACCTTTGGAGGATGAAAACTTCCCTCTGCTGAACGGTTTCCCACTGTTCTTCATCTTCAGAAATTTTCGAAAGTTCTTAGCAAGAAATGCTATCTCCTTCTCCACTCCATATTCTTCGGAGGAATCATCCATTCTTTCGGTGATGGTTTTAAGAGCAAGAGATTTGCTTGACTTATGAGAAGGCAGTCTCAACTCATACGTTTGGAGAGATCCAATGAGCTCTTGGATCTTAATCTCATCTAAATCTTTGCTTTCCTCTATGGCTATGACTTTCGTTCGAAAGCTCTCCGGTAAAGACCTCAAAATTTTTCTTACTACCTTAGCATCTTCAATCTTCTCACCAAGATTAAGCTTAGCAATTACAATTTCGTTGAGCTTCCCATAGAAGGAATCAAAGGACTCATCATCTCCCATCTTAAGCTCTTCAAATTTCGTGGTAAGCATTTAAAGCTTTATATCCTTCACTTTCTTTGTTCCTTCATAAGTGGTCTCCAATATCTCCCAAGCTTCCTTGGCTACTGTCATGTGAGAGATCCTGTGAAACTCTTGATGACTTGCATAATTTGGCATAATTTATCACTTCTCAACTTTAAGCTTTAGTCTAATTTTATTTATTTTTTGTTGATTTTAGACTTCATTATTGTGATTTAAATTTTATTTCAGATTTGAAGAAAATAAAGATTTAACCAAATGAAAGAGAACTGAAACAGAGGGCTGAAGAAAGCAAGGTTTTGGGCTGAAAAAGTGCAACATGTTTGAGAAAAAAGAGTGGGCTGATTAAGTGAATGGGCTGAAAAGAAATTCGTTTGTGGGCTGAAAAGAGCACCACGTCTAAAGCAGAAAAGGGCACCACGTTTGAGAAATAAAAGAGGCGGAACTGAAAGAAAAGAAGGCAGAAAAAACGCTGAAACAGAGCAACGTTTTGGGCTGAAACAGAGGAACGTTTTGGGCTGAAACAGGGGCTGAAAGGAGGACGTTTTTGGGCTGAAGAAAGCAAGGTATTGGGCTGAAACAGTGGGCTGAAAAAGACAAACGTTTTGGGCTGAAAAGGGCACCACATCTAAAAGGAAAAAAGGGCACCACGGCTGAAAACTGAAAGGGAGGCGCTGAAAAGAAAAGGAGGGCTGAAGCAGAAAGTTTGGAGGCTCTGAAACTGAAGAGAGAAAGGCTGAAACAGAAAAGAAGAGAAGCTGAAACAGGGGCTGAACAGAGGAACGCTGAAGCAGATTTTTTAGCATTTATTTTCCCTTCAAATCTTCTCAGAAAAATTATGGTGAATTCGTTATTGTTGAATTTAATTTTTAGCATGAACTAAATTTTCTTTATTCTAGGAAAACGATGTAATCTAGTTCCGAACTATGCTTGCTTTTCTATGTTAATTTGATTTAATTCTTTTCATGTTTGTCTGACTTATTCTGAGTTTATTGCTTCTAATTAACTGGCCATTAATTAGATGAATTTGATCTTGTGATTTGCTGTCGAAAGAGGGAATTATAGGATAGATCTTGAATATTTCAGCATAGGTAAATATAGAGATCGAAAGACTTGTATGAACCTATGTAGTATTAAAATCGTTGGTCTTAATGCTTTCTTGCTTTATTAAATTGCATACTCTTGTGTAAATTGATGAACAAGATGGTTTCCAATTGACTATCGAAAGAGGCTTTTGGAAGAGTGTGGAGATTACTAACAAATAGAGAGAATTAAATTCAATTAGCTAGATGAGTAAAGCATAGTGAGGGATTAGGTGAAATCGATTTCCTAGAAGTTTTCTTCCCATTAATTTGATCTTTGAACAACATATTTTTTTTCTCTGCTTATTTTCTTTAATTTGATTTTATTTTAAATTCCAATTACAACAACCTTAGTGACTTCTCTAGATAAAATTGAGATTAGCATAATTTTGGTATTTGTCAAAAGTAAGTTACCAATCCCTGAGGACGATACTCTTCTCATCACTTTACTATAAAACTACGATACTGTGCACTTGCAGTTTTGCACCGATCAACTCACCTGGAGACACACCACAAAAGATTGCATTCAAAGCTTGACTGTTAGTATTAGCTGCCGCAAGAGCTGCTTTATCCCAAGTGGATTTAGCGTCCTCCGGCCTAGTCCAACCTACTTCTATAGCATCCCAAACAGTATCATCTATAGAACACAAGAATGCCCTCATTCGAACTTTCCAAAAAGCATAGTTGTTACCATAAAAAAATGATGGAACATTTAAAGATTGAGACCGGTCCATCTCAAACGAGGTCAAGGATCACACTCAGGTAGTTACACCACAGCGAGTGTACCCGCTCTGATACCAATTGAAAGCTTGAAAATGTGTTGAAAACACAAGAGCTGTTTAGACACCCAAATTAAAGTTACGACTCGATTGATTTTACACTAACTTAATACTAAGTGCGAAATAGTGTAAAGCAAACGAATAAACAAACAAGCTACTCTAATCCATAATTAAAGCAACACAACAGTAAAAAGGAAAGTAAAAGAGTAGGGAAGAAAGATGCAAACACAAGATAACACGCCGATGTGTTATCGAAGAGGAAATTGAAGAACTCGGCGAAAAACCTCTCTGCCGCCCTCCAAGCGGAAATTGATCCACTAGACAATCAGTTGGGATACATGGGTTAGCAAGAGACCCTCCAAGCCTAATCTACCTGATGTACCTAAACCCTCCAAGCTCCTACTCCAATAAGGCTTCTCAGAACCGTGTCTTGTCTAGCTCTCCAGATCCCGCAACAAGCTTCATGTTGCATCTGCCATCCTTGGCTTCTTCCAATGCTTCCCACCAGCACCAAAACTTCACTTGACCCTCTGAAAGGGTGTGGTAAGTGTTTGGGCTATCAACCTCTCAATGGTATGGAAATGGAGAGGTAGGAGTTGAGGAAATTCCACAAGCAAATGTGTAGAGGATTATGGGTATAACAATCTCTATCTCTCAAGGTGTTTGGCTAGGGTTTTCTCTCAGAAGCACTCCTCAACATTTGTGGGTAATGTGGGTATAAATAGTGTAGGCACAGAAAGTGTGTATCAGACTGGACAGGCTGGCAGAACAGAATGTCTCGCGGGTGTCTCGCGGGAAGGCCTTACCCGCGAGATACTCGCGAGACACAGTTGTCTCCATCTGGCCTAACTCTTCGCATTCCAGTATGTGCAAGGCACATGAGTTACTTCGCGGGATGCTAAGTCACGAGCTACCCGCGAAAACTCTTCAGTCTTCAATTGCTTGAGTCTTCACACTCTCTCTCTAACACACAACCCTTACAATGAAATCCCACAATAAATACAGGGTACAAAAGATTGAATAAAATTACAATCAAATTTGGCACAAAATATAAGCCAACAAAAACACATAGTTGTAAATAACAACTTTACAGGAACAACTTGTACGGGTCTATAAATATATATATATATATATATATATATATATAGCTCTAGATTTGATCAAAATATATATAGTCCAGATTTGTTCAAATATATATGAACTTAATCCAGAGCTATAATTTGTTCCAATTTGATCAAAATATATATAGTCCAGATTAGTTTCAAATAAAAGTAAGGGTCTAAAGCTATATATATGAATTACAAATAAAAGTTCCTTCATAAAAATAAAAGCTCCATATTAGGTTAAAACTCATCGTTTCATTTTATTCATTTAATTTTTTTTTTCTTTCCCATTATTTTATATTATCTTTGTTGGAGAAATACAGTTTGTCCATTACTAAGTTGCTAAATTAACATCAAGAAAAAAATTACTTCACATGAAAACATTGGTAGCTCCAATCCATTTGGCAGCAATCAATTTCCTTTGATAGTAGATGAAGATAATGCAACCTCGTCATCACCTCTATTGATTATGCCAAAAGATGTCCAGGCAGTCCAACCTAGCAATGAGATAATTGAAGAAGAGGGGAAGTACAAATCAATTGTTTGGAATCATTTTAAGAGAAAGAGAGTTGATGAGAAAGACAAGGCTAAGTGCAATTATTGTAAGAAATTGCTAGTAAGGGGATCCAATTATGACACTAAACATTTGCATGACCATGTGAAAATATGTCCAAGGAGAAAGTTTCAAGACATTAGGGATATGAATCAACAAATTTTGGCGAGGGATCAAAATAAAGTGGATTCAATGGCGGGTGTGAATGCTTATAATTTTGATCAAAATGTATCAAGAAATGAACTTGCTCGTATGATCATCTTGCATGAGTATCCCCATTCTATAGTTGACCACATTGGTTTTAGAAAATATTCAACTTCTCTTCAACCATTGTTAAGGATGGTTTCTAGGAACACAATCAAGAAGGACATTTTGAGCATCTATGAGAAAGAAAGGGAGAAATCAAAGCATGAAATTGATAAGAATCAGGGTACAATTTCTATTATCACTGATATGTGGACTTCACAAAACAAAAGGCGAGGGTTTATGGTTGTAACAGCACACTTCATTGATGGTTTGTGGAGATTACAAAGCCGAGTTATGAGGTACTTTTTTTAAAGTATATATTCATTTTTATGTTTTAATTAAATTCTTTTCAAACGTTTTATGAACTTATATCATTGTTAGTTCTAATTATTTAAATTTCTCATTTAAGGTTTATTTATGTGCCATCTCCACATACAAAAGAAGTGCTTTCTAGTGTCCTAGATACTTCGTTGGAGTGGAATATTGATAGGAAGTTATCTACTGTGACTATGGACAATTGCAGTTGTCAGAAATTTAGACCCCTTAAAACACAATTGGATTAACCTAGTTAATTAGCCAAGTGATTAACTTAGTCAATTTATGCAATTCTAGGTTATCACAAACATACAATCATATCAAAAGTATAAAGCAGCGGAATAATAAATAACACAAGATATGATCACCCAGGAAACCACACGGTAAAAACTTGGGGAGGATTTGACCTAACTATCCTCAAGGTAAACTGAATCCACTATGCGAAAGAATCGAAGTTCATACAAAAGGACTTACAAGCTCCCCGCTCGACTTCCTAATGCTACCTGCCAGTAGAACTTACTGACACGACCACGTGCAAGCTCCGAATCCACGGACTCCTTCTTTCTTGGACTCTTCAATCAAGTACAAGCACCCCCGCTTGTGTATCTTTAAGTTCTTGACAGCAACTTTGTTGATCATCAAGATGTAGATAATATCTCTACCTTGAAAACCCTAAGCTTTGTGTAAAAGAAAGCTCCTCAAAGATTTCACAAGAGATTTACACAAAATAGCAATATGAGCAACAACCTTAGAGAGGTTTGGGTACAAAACCCTAAAATAACAAAGAGGCACAAGAGGCACTCTAATCTCTCTAAAACGCTATGAAAACCCCTCCTAGGGTTAGCTTATGATGTCCTTTAAATACTGGAAAAAACGGCTCGCGATTTGGGCTTCAAACGAATAAGTTATGGCTTTTTTACGTTTGCTGATTTTGCTGATACGCAACTTTCGATCGATCGAGTCTAATATCTGATCGATCGAACCAGGCCGAAAGTCACTAATACTTCTGCAGCCACTCGATTCCAACTTTACATAAAAGACACAACTTTGAGCAAGTCTAAACAAGACTAAACATATTGTTTTGATCATGGTTTGCCAACATTACACATTAGAGTTCTAAATACATAAAATCTTAGATCTTTAGAACCTAACAAACTCCCCCTTTGGCAATCTGTGACAAAACACAAACTAAAAGCTCAAAGTTTACAAAGTAAAAGCCCTTTACAAACATAATGCTCATAACAACAAATCCAATCTTAACTACTATCCATCAGTTGCAAGTGTAGACAGCAGCTCAATTGAATCAACATGTATATTTCCTGAAACACTAAACAAAACGCATAAACGCATGTGTGGAAAATACAAGTAAAAAATAAATTCTTGACTTCACAAAACACAAAACAAAGACATATATCATGAAGAACTCATAAATATAAATCAATGAGCAGTAAAACAAGAAACATGTATATCAAAATAAATTCTAACTCTCCCCCTAAGTTAGATACATAAAAATTTATTTTCTCCCCCTATCAAAAACAAATTCAGCTCCCCCTAAACAAAACAAACATGATTCCCATAAAACAATAATTTCTCCCCCTTTTTGTCACGTATTGACAAAGACAACTCATACAAAGAGTAAACAGTCACCATACGCAATAAAGGATAAGAGGAAATAGAGAATCAAGGGGACACAAACCCCTTCAACTCTATAGAAAATAGAGACAAGACAAAGGTTAAAAACAAGCTTCTCCCCCTATAAAAATAGGAAAAACAAAACAAGTTTTGGGAAAAACAGTTTGGGGAAAAATAAAGGGGGGGGGGGGGGAAGACACACAAACCAAAGTTAAAAACTAAGGTGAGGATACACATGAAGAAAAAATATTCTCTCTTTCAATAAAATGCAAACATGGCACTATGTGACCCATAAACAGTTGCATGAGTAGAGAAAATATTTGCACATTGATTATCCATCATATCTCTTAAAAAATATATTTTTTGTAGTTCACACATAAAAAATGGCATATACTAGAAAGTACATAACTTAAAAATTAATCAATCAATTTTTAAATCAAGTTGAGTACCCAATTTAGCAAAGTGTATGCATGCTATGTGTGAAAACAATGAGAGATATGACTACAAAACTGTAAGATGGATACAGAAATCAATGCAATGCATGTGAATCCTAAACACAAGTGATAGCAAAAAAAACATTGGTCAAAAACATAGAAACTGAAAATTTTTCAGTTTCGATTGATCGAGAATCGATCGAACATCAATCGAGTTAGGCAGACTCAAACAAAAAATTTTAATCGCAATTTCGATTGATCGAAAGTCTGGAAAAATCAGATTTTTGAAAAACATATCATTTTAATGCAGAAACTCCTCAAAGCACATTGTTTTATAAAAAATGCATGAGTATGAGACGAAAAGTTTTTCAAAAACACTTGAATTTAACCCAGATCTTCCAAAATCAAGATTTTCAATCAATTTGTCCTCAAAGCGCAAACATTATACACATTTTGCATTAAAATCAAGAAACTTTTAATCTTGAATGGCCACAACAAAATCACACACAATATAATGTACCAAGTTTAGCAAATAGTAACTTATGTAGTGTGTGCAACTAGCAAAAGCTTGAGATACATGTGAGGTGATATGTGAATAGCAATCAATCACAAAGTCTATAAAATTCATCACATAGAATTTAAAAGAGACTATCACCTAAAGAGTTACATCATATAACTCTCACATCTCCTAGAACATAAGCTTGCAATCATGTAAGTTTCTTGAATTTACCTCATAATATAGACACCAATTTTAATTATGTGATTTGGCATCAAGCCTAATAGTACACACCAATTTTAAGCATTAAGCAATTAAACGAGGCTACACCTTATGTTCTTTTTGTGCATGTGCTACACTTTCTCGAGCACAAAATCTTATGATATGCACTAAGGTGTTCATGATTGGCTAGTGAACAGTGGTGAGATGATTATTTATGCCTTTTTCAAAAGGATCAAGTCCGACAGTCAAAGACATGTGACTTCAAGATCAAGACAAAGTGATCAAAAACTATAAACATCTTTCCCACACAACATGCACTACAAAGCTCAAACTAGTAAAGTGCAATAAAGAAGCTCATCAAAGCTAAACAAGGTACATAAACTTGTTATGTAAATATAAGGTGACCAACCTTGATTTCAAATCCATGATATGTAATACAAAAATCTTTTTGGTTTAAAAAATTATATGACCAAAAATAAAAAAGCACATATTATGCTAAATGAACAATGCAAATGAAATGCATGACAATGCTTAACTAAGCTATAGAGGGTACACAAACAAGAAATATCAATTTCTTAATTAACCCTTTAGTACATGTACAAACTAGTACATACTCACACAAAATTAGAAATAGCTTAGCACAGACTATTCAAGTTTCTCCACAATGTCAAGCATGTTCTAAATCAAGAGAGAGATATTATAACTCATGTAATCCTCAAGAAAAATAAAACAAGACACAAAATAAAATATTTTTGTCTTTTTGAAAATTTTCAATGTTTTTGGATTTTTCTTTAAAACAAAACAATCAAAGAAAATAAAACAACCAAAAACTAAAACAAAACATGTCCACAATTAATTGAAAGATTTAAATCAAGGACAGGTTAGCAACACTCACCTTGGAGGATCTTTTCTCACCCATTTAGCACGAGTATTCGGCTTTGTAGGTGAAAATCCATGTGAAGCAGAGTGTATTTGAAGGAGTACACCAATCTTCTGAGAAAGACTAAAATCCTGCAAATTCCTTTCACAAGCCAACAAGCTCAAATTTTTCAAAAGAATATGAAACAATTTATTTGGACTTATGGCAGGAGAAATATCATCACATATCCTAGATTAACATACAGAATGCTTAAATTTCAACTTATGACAATTAGGACGAATGTGACCACGGACACCACAAAAGTGGCAAACAGGAACAAATTTAGGAACATTAGTATTCCTAACAACAAATCTAGTCTCAGATTTTGGTTTTTGCCTCAACAAAGAACAATTTGGTCTAATGTGACCAATAACACCACAAAGGTGACAGGTAGGCACAAAAACAGATTTATTATGCTCTCTAACAGTAGGTTTAGACTTAGGTTTAGAAACTTCCGCTTCTACATCAGAACCTTTACCTTTGTCTAACCTAGCAAAATAAGCCTTTTCTTTATTATTCCTCTTGAAAGGAGAGATATAAACTTTCTCAGTTTTAGGCTTAAGAGAAACAGAAACACTTCTGTTATCAACAGCTGACTTGGTACTAGTCAAATTTTCAATTTTAGCTTTAGATTCATCTAACTCTTGTTCCAAGCTTTTCATCTTCTCATCTTGAGAGGAAATTTGATTTCTCAAAAATTCATTCTTTTTATTAGACTCATCTAATCTCACAATCAAATCCTCTTTTTCAAGATTAGCCAATTTTAACTCTTCCTTGAATTTCTTAGAAATTTTCAAAGATTTAGATAATTCCTTACGAAGAGTTTCACAGACATCAATAAAATCAACAGAAACAACAGTGTCCTTTTTATTCAAATCAACACAAACATGAGCAGAAAGACACTTCAAATTATCCATGATAACAGGGGTCAAGGATCAGCTCTTAGATCAAAAGATCTAAAACAGAAGAGCTACCCGCTCTGATACCACTTGTCAGAAATTTAGACCCCTTAAAACACAATTGGATTAACCTAGTTAATTAGCCAAGTGATTAACTTAGTCAATTTATGCAATTCTAGGTTATCACAAACATACAATCATATCAAAAGTATAAAGCAGCGGAATAATAAATAACACAAGATATGATCACCCAGGAAACCACACGGTAAAAACCTGGGGAGGATTTGACCTAGCTATCCTCAAGGTAAACTGAATCCACTATGCGAAAGAATCGAAGTTCATACAAAAGGACTTACAAGCTCCCCGCTCGACTTCCTAATGCTACCTACCAGTAGAACTTACTGACACGACCACGTGCAAGCTCCGAATCTACGAACTTCTTCTTTCTTGGACTCTTCAATCAAGTACAAGAACCCCCGCTTGTGTATCTTTAAGTTCTTGACAGCAACTTTGTTGATCATCAAGATGTAGATAATATCTCTACCTTGAAAACCCTAAGCTTTGTGTAAAGGAAAGCTCCTCAAAGATCTCACAAGAGATTTACACAAAACAGCAATATGAGCAACAACCTTAGAGAGGTATGGGTACTGCTTGCTCACTCCCAAGTGCAGGAGATCGTAGCAATATAATTCTCGGAGTACCGAGGTCGAACCACAAGGAGCAGAGTAAATTCAAAGACAATATAATTAAATAACAATTTGGGTGAAGAAGAAAAATACTTTTGCTTGGTGATTGTTAACAAGAATAATAATAAAAACTAATTAAATTAATAATGTAAATACTAGGGCATCGAGGTGTTTCCCTATATCGATATGAAATTGTTTGTGATCTAAGAAAATATCTATTTCATAATTAATTGTTCTTATACAATTAAAAACTTATGATTCGGTTGAACTGAGACAATTCAAGAACGCATGATAACCTCAATTAATAATGCGGTTAGAAAAGTTTTCAAAAAAACCCATTCACTTTAAAACCTGATTTCTATTTGAAACTATTAGAAATTCCTCTAAACAATAAGAAAAACATGATTGAACTTATTGAAAGCATGGAAGAACTAATACATCAAAAGAAATCTAATTGAACAATCAAATATGTTATTGATAAAATCTTAAAAAGAATCACATTGAATATTCATACCGCATAGAAGAAACATACCCCTAGCCCTAGCAAAGAGTTTAGGCTGCCATTAGAGAAAGGAAAATACAAGTTTTTCTCTCCAAAAATTCGTTCTCCCAGCCTCCCCTCTAAAACCCTAATGTCTAAGTGTCCAAAGAAAATAAAACTTTTCCTATTTTAATTTCCGTCCAGGTTTACAGCGGTAACTTGTGAGTTAATTTTGGCCTTTAAAAATTGAGAATTTCGAAAAACTCAAAACTGGAAAATTGTAGATATTTAAGTCACGGTTCCAACCCATCCGGTCTTGTGTCAATTGGATTTTTTAGGAGAGAGATACGCCCAAAATACTGATCAGTGCTCAAATCAGATTTTTCCTTTTCAGATTCTGCCTCTTTGATTTCTTTCCTTATTTGAAGCTTCCAATCACGTTAGATGATCCAAGCACTCCAGCTGCACCTCCTTAGACATTTAAGCATGGTCCTTTAGCTCCACTTTGATTCTAGTTTGGCCTCCATTCTCTCACAAATTCCTGTAAACTCATCTTTCTCACATGATTTCCTGAAAGTAGAAAATTACACACAATGAATAGCATTTTATTCAAGAAATTATGTAAAGATAAATAATAGGGACTAATACAAATCATGGCTTAATTATACAAATTAAGCATAGTAATAAGGAGATAACGCCCACATAAATATATAACAAGTACACATTTTAAGGCGTTATCACGCCCCCCAACTTAAATCTTGCTAGTCCCTAGCAATCCACAAAGCACCCATGTCTACTAAAAGTGAACAATTAAAACTAAAATACAAGCCACTTTCGTAGGCTACATGACTGCACTTCCCATGTGCAGCAAGTCTTTGAACCCCTAGGTCACCCTAGTGGACGAGTTTACTCTTGTGAGGGTTTGCAGTGACTCTACCCACAAAAGTCAAAGGTTCCCTGAAAATTCCTGCAGCAAATGTTAGTCTTCTTTATCATTATATCATACAAATGAACTTTCAATTTTTGAGTTGAGATACTATTCATCATATTAAAGAGCTTTCACTAGCTTCACTTTTGGAGTGTGTGTGTGCATAGCCCATCCAGTCAAACCAGCTTTTCCAAACATGCATAGACCAAGAATAATCTAGATTAGAGCCTCTACTCCAAAACCTCTCTTAGGTCATCAACACTCTGAAAGAACACACATAGAAGTAATGGTTTCTCTCTTCAAATCACATGTGAACAAAAAGGAAAGAAGAAGTTTTAAGAATATCACATGTGTATACAAAAACAGCCGCTAAAACAATGGGAAAAGATCTCTTGGAAAGGATGTTGAATTCCTGGAAACATGAGGTTAATACCATTCTCATCCCTAGTTTTTATTCCAAACACATACCAGCCATGCACCTTTAGGATCAAGTAGGACTTTAGGCTCAATGGTAGTATAATCTTTTGGCTAGGTAAAGGCAAACTGCTCTCTTTGAAATATGAGGTATATGAATTAAATGCAGAAAATTCAAGCCAAACCCAACTCATAGCAGTAACAACCAACTTGAATCAAAACAACCTTTACTCAACCATATAACCCTTCTGAAATACATGAAAGATGTGTAAGACACCAATGATTTATATGTATGCCTTCTCTTTCTTTTTCTTTCTTTTTTTTTCTTTTTTTTTTTTTTTCTTCTTTTGGATTTTTTTTTTTTTTTTGAAAGAAAAGAGAGACAATGGTGGTATCTAAACACATCAATTGCTCGAAACTTGAACCCCCAAGAGAACACCCCTAAACAAAAATGTTTTGTGGTATTGTGAAAATATTTCTCATGGCTCAAATGATGGTGACAATGGTTAATGTAAAGGTAGGCTGAATATTTGTTTAGCTGGTGACAAAGGATTGATGGCCTTAAGCTCTCATCTCCTAAAATTCAACATAAACCAGCATGCCTAAGGACAAAAATAAGTAAGATCATGATATATCTCCCCAAAATGTTTCCAGTAGTCAACCAAAAAATATATAGATCTTTTACAAAAACTGAAGCATATGAGAGAAATTTAAGAGTTCAAACAAAAATATACTCTCACAAAGAAAAGTAAGGCTCAAAAACTCTCCTATGGGTTGAGTTTCAGCTTATATCTAACTTGTTCATGATCCATGCATATCCAACATCCAACCGTCCGCTAACCTGGCTATTGTGCTCAAAAGTTTCCAATTGTGCTCTTCATGAAAGAGTCTTAATATAACAAATAGTATAACCAACTCAGCATTATTCATTCCATCACATGATATAAAAATAAAGCTTATAACTCTTCTGCATTCAAATTCAAGGTTTTTTTTTTTTTTTTTAATAATAATTGAAAAGTTGCAAACAAAAAGAAAGGGGAAAAAAAAAATCATGCAAGGTGTAGCAAAATGTGTAGACCTCTCCCCCCAACTAAAATATGGCATTGTCCTCAATGTATCAAAGCCAAAATAAATTCAAGTATAAAGGGAAGAAGTTACCTTAAGCATTTGAATTTTTTTTTTTTTTTTTGAAATGTCTTTCACACCTGCAAATGTTAGCTCACAAAATAAAAATAATAACAAAACAAAAAAACAAAAAGCATAAACAAAAACAAAAGGCAAAAGAAAAGAAAAAAAAAAATTAAAACAAATATGGTACAACTTCATAAGGCTCTTTCAGAGTTCACGTAGCATCCCAATAGGCAGGGATTTCCAGTGACATAGACTTCTCCTCTGGTATAACTCCCCCTAAGAATGGTTTTACCCTTTGTCCATTTGCTTTCAAAATCCTACCATCCTTAGGGTCCTCAACTACTACAGTTTCATGGTTAAACACTTCCCTTACAATGAAAGGGCCATCCCACCTAGGTTTTAACTTACCTGGGCCTAAATATGCATATTTAAGACCACCGGGCAGCGGCTTAAACTCCAGCTGTGGTGCCTCTTCACTTGAATGCACGAGTTTTTTTTCATTTTCTAGTAGCTCCTCAAAGTAAGGCTTCCATCCTTTATTAATTGCCATCATTTGTTGTTCTTCCAAAACCTGTGAGGAATCCAACAAAGAAAAATTTTCAGATACATGAATATCACATTCTAAATCATAAGAATCAACAGAATTATTAAGAAGAGTTTCAAGAGGATCAGAAAAACAATTCTTATTAAACTCTTCTTGAACCACCGCCTCAATGAGGTTCACATAAGCACAATCATCATCCTCATGTGGTTGTTTAGCCACATGAAATATGTTTAGCTCCAAAGTCATGGAACCAAAAGTGAGTTGCATCCTTCCATTCCTGCAATTAATTAAAGCATTAGCTGTGGCAAGAAAAGGTCTACCCAAAATAATAGGGGTATGAACACTAGGATGTAAAACAGGTTGGTAATCTAGAACAATAAAATCAACGGGATAATAAAATTGTTCAATTTTCACCAACACATCCTCAACAATCCCTCTCGGTTCCCTTACAGAGCGATCAGCCAACTGTAAAGTTATTGAAGTAGGTTTCAACTCACCAAGTCCAAGTTTTTGATATACACTGAAAGGGATCAAATTAACACTTGCCCCAAGATCTAGCAATGCATGCTCCATGATGTAATCTCCAATAATACAAGAGAACGTAGGACAACCTGGATCCTTATACTTTGGTGGGGTCTTATGTTGAATAACTGCACTTACCTGTTCTGTTAGGAATGCGGTCTTCTTCACATGATGCTTTCTCTTGATGGTGCATAGATCCTTAATTACCTTGGCATATGCAGGCACTTGCTTGATAACATGCAATAATGGCAAATTTATCTTGACTTGATGCAAATGCTCTAATATCTCAGATGCGGTGTCCAATTTCCTAGGTAATTTTAAGGCTTGTGGAAATGGTGGAGGGATTGGGCATTGTTCAATTTCACCAAATTCAAGTGACTCAGTTTCATCCTTCTCTTTTTCAACTGGGGTCTCCTTAGATTTCTTAGTTACTAAAGGAGAACTTTTATCAATCTCTTTACCACTCCCCAAAATGGTCACAGCTTTTACTTCCTCATGTTTATCCTTAGAGCCAATTTTTAGATTTTGATTGATGGGATTGGGTTGAGTTTGGGAAGGAAGCTTCCCTCTCTCTATCCCACTCAATGAATTTGTAAGCCTAGTTATATGACTCTTGGTCTCTCTTACCTCTTCATCTAGCCTAGTGAGCATGGATTCAAACTTTTGATTTTGTTCACTTTGCCTTTGGATGAAAGTACTAAGTGCATCCTCCAAGAAAGTACTAAGTGCAGATGATGATGATGCATGTGGTGAATTAAAATTCCTTGGAGCAGGAGGATTCAACACATTGTCACTCTTATAACTCAAATACGGATGGTTTCGCATATTTGGGTTATAATTGTTAGAATATGAAGAATTATTTGGCCAATATGAATTAAATGCATGTACTTGTTCTTCTGGCACATTCAAGAATGATGAAAGTGATGCACATTCATTTGTAGAATGGTTTATCTCATGACAGATTTTACACACCTCCATTGGGTCCTCTCTAAAGGTAGCACTAACACTCCTACTTCCTTTCATTTTGAGTGCTTCAATTTCTTTAGTTAACATGCTAATTTTTGCACTCATGTTATCATCTTCCCTCAACTTGAAAACACTTCCACTAGAAGTGGTAGTGTTAGTTCTAGTCCTATCAGTGGAGTCCATAGGGCAAGGTCCAGTCCATGTGTTAGAGTTTTCAGCAATCTCATCAAGATAATCCATTGCATCTTCGGGTTCCTTTTGTAAAAAGTCCCCTCCGCATGAGAGTTGAATAAACTGTCAGTCCCTAGGTGTAAGTCCTTCATAAAAATAGCTAACTAATCTCCAATCTTCATACCCATGATTTGGGCAGAAATTGAAAAGATCTTTGTACCTTTCCCAAGCTTGGTATAAGGTCTCATTTTTGCCTTGGACAAAACTAGCTATCCTTCTTTTTACTTGCTGGACTTTGTGGGGAGGAAAGTGTTTCTTAAAAAACTCTTTGGCCATCTCCCCCCAACTACCTATAGACCTAGGTTTCAAAGTGTAAAGCCAACTTCTTGCCTTATCCTTAAGAGAAAAAGGAAAGAAACGTAACTTAGCAGTCTCAATAACATTTTGTGCATAGAAACTACTAATTACCTCTTCAAAAGCTCTAACATGGACATAAGGATTTTCATTTTCTTGTCCCCTAAACTCAGGAAGTATTGCTAGTAAACCTTGTTTCAATTCTACATGTGGTGCATTAGGTGGAAACATGATGCATGAAGGAACAGAATTTTGTGTGGGATGCAACAATTCATACATAGTTCTTCTATTCTCCTCATGATTATTACGTGTTTCATCACCCATGATTGATGAAGAAGGTGAAGGCAAAGGTGTGTCAAAAAAATTACCAAAATAAGTTTCAAAAATTTCTAATCTGCCTCTCTTGTTTCTAACCCAAATGCTCATGTAACAATGAATCCACAATAAAATAAAATAAAAACAAACAGAAAAATAAAAACTAAAAAAAAGGAAAGAAAAATTGGAACAAAGTTACCAATAGAAGAATTTCCACCGGTTGTGCTTTGCTCCCAAAAATTGCCTCTGAACACGCAACAGCTCCCCGGCAACGGCGCCAAAATTGCTTGCTCACTCCCAAGTGCAGGAGATCGTAGCAATATAATTCTCGGAGTACCGAGGTCGAACCACAAGGAGCAGAGTAAATTCAAAGACAATATAATTAAATAACAATTTGGGTGAAGAAGAAAAATATTTTTGCTTGGTGATTGTTAACAAGAATAATAATAAAAACTGATTAAATTAATAATGTAAATACTAGGGCATCGAGGTGTTTCCCTATATCGATATGAAATTCTTTGTGATCTAAGAAAATATCTATTTCATAATTGATTGTTCTTATACAATTAAAAACTTATGATTCGGTTGAACTGAGACAATTCAAGAACGCATGATAACCTCAATTAATAATGCGGTTAGAAAAGTTTTTAGAAAAACCCATTCACTTTAAAACCTGATTTCTATTTGAAACTATTAGAAATTCCTCTAAACAATAAGAAAAACATGATTGAACTTATTGAAAGCATGGAAGAACTAATACATCAAAAGAAATCTAATTGAACAATCAAATATGTTATTGATAAAATCTTAAAAAGAATCACATTGAATATTCATACCGCATAGAAGAAACATACCCCTAGCCCTAGCAAAGAGTTTAGGCTGCCATTAGAGAAAGGAAAATACAAGTTTTTCTCTCCAAAAATTCGTTCTCCCAGCCTCCCCTCTAAAACCCTAATGTCTAAGTGTCCAAAGAAAATAAAACTTTTCCTATTTTAATTTCCGTCCAGGTTTACAGCGGTAACTTGTGAGTTAATTTCGGCCTTTAAAAATTGAGAATTTCGAAAAACTCAAAACTGAAAAATTGTAGATATTTAAGTCACGGTTCCAACCCATCCGGTCTTGTGTCAATTGAATTTTTGAGGAGAGAGATACGCCCAAAATACTGATCAGTGCTCAAATCAGATTTTTCCTTTTCAGATTCTGCCTCTTTGATTTCTTTCCTTATTTGAAGCTTCCAATCACGTTAGATGATCCAAGCACTCCAGCTGCACCTCCTTAGACATTAGGCATGGTCCTTTAGCTCCACTTTGATTCTAGTTTGGCCTCCATTCTCTCACAAATTCCTGTAAACTCATCTTTCTCACATGATTTCCTGAAAGTAGAAAATTACACACAATGAATAGCATTTTATTCAAGAAATTATGTAAAGATAAATAATAGGGACTAATACAAATCATGGCTTAATTATACAAATTAAGCATAGTAATAAGGAGATAACGCCCACATAAATATATAACAAGTACACATTTTAAGGCGTTATCAGGTACAAAACCCTAAAATACCAAAGAGGCACAAGAGGCACTCTAATCTCTCTAAAAAGCTATGAAAACCCCTCCTAGGGTTAGCTTATGATGTCCTTTAAATACTTGAAAAAACGGCTCGCGATTTGGGCTTCAAACGAATAAGTTATGGCCTTTTTACGTTTGCTGATTTTGCTGATATGCGACTTTCGATCGATCGAGTCTAATATCTAATCGATCGAACCAGGCCGAAAGTCACTAATATTTTTGCAACCACTCGATTCCAACTTTATATAAAAGACACAACTTTGAGCAAGTCTAAACAAGACTAAACATATTGTTTTGATCATAGTTTGCCAACATTACACATTAGAGTTCTAAATACATAAAATCCTAAATCTTTAGAACCTAACAACAGTACCAATGATGCAGTTATAAAAATTATCCTAGATATGCTTCAACGTGGTGCACTTATTATGCGTGGATCAATGTTGCATATGCGTTGTGCAACACATGTTCTTAATTTGATTGTTCAGGATAGTTTGGATGTAATTGGATCATGTATTGAAAAGGTTTGAAAAAGTGTGGGATTTTGGACTGCATCAACAAAGAGAAGGAAGAAAGTTGAAGAGACAGCCCGACAAGCACATGTTGAATGTACCAAAGAACTAGCCCTTGATTGTAAGACTCGTTGGAACTCTACCTATCTCATGCTTTCTATTGCTCTAAAGTATCAAAATCTCTTTCATCGATTGAACATATGTGAGTCATCTTATAAGTGCATTCCAATGGAGGAAGAATGGGAGATGGCAAGTAGTATATGTGAGAGACTGGCAGTGTTTCACAAGGTTACAGAGCTATTCTCAGGTACCTCATACCCTACAGCTAATCTTTTCTTTCCTAAGGTGTGTGAAATAAAAATAGCTTTGAATTCTTGGTTTACAAGTGCAAGTGATGTGATTAAGAGTATGGCATTTAAAATGTTAGAAAAATTTGATTGTTATTGGAATGTGATTCATGGTGTTATGGCCGTGGCAACCATTTTAGACCTAAGATATAAGATTGAATTGTTAGAATATTATTTTCCAATAATTTATGGTGATGAAGCTGATAATGAAATTCAAAGGGTTAGAGATATTTGTTATGAAATGATTCATGACTACAGTTATGGGAGAATGGGTAGTGAAGGTACTCGTGGCCTTTGTGTGGGAGAGAAACCGCAAGTTGATGACTCCCTTATGGACTTTGAAAGATATCTTAGTAAAAAAAAAGGGGTTGGAATATTAAATTGGAGTTGGACCATTACCTTGAGGATGATTTAATGCCAAGAATTGTGGATTTTGATATTTTGGCATGGTGGAAATCTAATGGGCCAAAGTATCCTACTTTGCAATGTATTGCAAGGGATATCGTTGCCATTCTAGTGTCAATTGTTGCCTCAGAGTCATCATTTAGCACAAGTGGTCGATTGTTAAGTCCACATCGCCGTAAACTTCATCAAAAGACTGTGGAGGCATTAATGTGTGCTCAAAATTTGTTATGGGCTGAAATTAATGGTAATTAAATTTACTAGTTTAATTATGCAATGATTTATGTTACTACATTCTTTATTATATTTTTCAATTGTTTGATTGAATTTATTTTACCTTTTTTTAGGCTCTTCATCTACCGTAGATGGAATTTAAGATACATTCTAAAATATCCTGGATGATAATGATGATGAAGAAGAAAGTGGTCACACAATGATGGAAGAAAGTGGAGATTCTTTTTGAAGAACTAGGCAATTTTTATTTTGTTATGTATTAGGAGTTTGGATTATTTTATTGTGTCATACTATGAGATTTTTGTTGTGATATTGTCTTGTTAAACATTTAGATAATATTATTCATTTTTTGCTAAAAATTAGTTTGATTTGATAGGATAAATTTATTTATAATTTCAAGTATATTTTTATTATTGAAACATGTCATTTTATTTGAAAAAAATGGTAATAGTTGTAGGGAAAATTAACAAGAAATAGAGTTTTACGGGGTAGGGCAGGGCTTCACGAGGCCCTAAGGGGCGAGGATGGGGCAAGAAAAATCCATGCGGGGTGGGGGCGAAGACCCCATCCTTTGGCTCTGCCTGCCCCATTGCCATCCCTATACAATATCAACCAAAACATTTGAAAAATCCTTAGTATAGTTGGTATAGGAACTGTATAGCCTTGTGTTTTATCTGGTACATTTAAGAGAAGTATTGATATTGGCTTAATTGTTAGTATGGTATGTACTGCTGGTACAGTATTGACCTCATTGAAACGATGATCACAACAATGAGTGGGAAGAACAAACAATTGAAATATTTGCTCTAATATATTTCAACCCGTTAATCACCACACTTTAAAAATTAAGGAGACTCTCTCATTTTGAATATGTAAAACCCATGAATAGATAAACTCATAAAATTTTAAATTCATTTCCCATGTGGGACACAAGGATTTCACCCCTAAAATCTTTTTTTTTTTTTTTTACTTGATATAGAAAAAAAAAAATTTGATTGACATAGTAAAATTATGCTAGTTTTTGTAATTTTTGTAATCTTTGCTAGTTTTTGTAATTTAAAATTATGCATAAAATATAAACTTATAGATTACATAGTAAATAACATTTGATTGACACAAAATTTGACATTTGTAATAAAAGTGTAAAGAACATACAATATATGGCTGAATCTTAAGAAGAGAACTTAAGAAACAACACTTAAGTACTGTGCATAAGTTTTGTCCATATATATATATATATATATATATAACCAAAACGTATTGCTCAAATATTTTATTTTTGTGATTATGTAAAACATGAACAACAAATAGTTTAATTTTCCAGGTTATGGTTTTTGAGTTTATACTTGCCTTGCATATGCTTTAAAGCTAATTATAAACAAAAAGGATAAGGGTTAAAAATAATACTAATAAATAAATAAAAGTTGAGCAAGTAACGTGGTTGTACTATGGCACAATCACAACTTGTTCAGTTAATGGGTGTTCTTAGGCATTTATTAATTAATTATTTTAAGACAATTTTGATATAATTTTTATAATAATAAATAGAAGAAGTTGTCAAAAATCAGTTGCTTTTAAGTTTTATTATTTTTCCATAAAGACTTTCCTAAAATGAATTATTAACAAATGCTTTTAGTGGTTAACAAGATCCTAATATGAATATCAATAAATGAAGGTTGACAATACATTTGTTGTTATAAAATAAAATAACTGAGGAAAAATAAAGTGAAATAGTATTAATTTCTCTAGGATCATTTATTAGTTGAATACTGAAACAAAACTCCCTATTTATATTGAAACATCACCGGCTTAGCATTTGACAAAGCAATTAATTTCTAATGGTTACTAACGGCAATAAAAGGCCGCATAACTTTACTGTAAATACATGCTACTAGACTCTCAAAAAAAAAAATACATGCTACTAGGGAAAAAGGATGGCTATTAGTTGAATTATGAAGGGTTGGGATTGGCTTATCAAAAAAATGAAGGGTTGGGATTGTGTCCAGTGCACTAAGGCAGTACTGGACACCAGCCATGTCCCTAAATGAATGGAAACAACATTTATTCTTGTTAGGTTCTAAGAAATTAGGATCTAAATGTATTAGAACTTCAACTTGTAATGTGTTGGCAAACCATGATCAAAACATTAAGTCTAGATTTAGGTTGCTCAAAGTGTGTTTATGTGTAAAATTGGAATCGAGTAATTGCAGGAAATTACTATTCAATTTCTGCAAGGCTCAATCGATCGAAAATTAGACCCGATTGATTGAAGCTCGTACAAATTTTTTTTTTTTTTTTTTTTTTGCAGAATTTCCAACTCAGCCCAAGCCTATATGACATGTAGGGTTTTATGTATTGCTTTAAGTATAAAAGGAAAAACCCTATCCACATTTTAGAGGTTATTGATATGTTGTGTGTGTGAATCTCTTGTGAGATCTAGAGGTGTTTACCTTCATACATACTTAGGGTTATCAAGATCAAGATTGATATCGAGAACTTGGTGATCTCTTCGATTGCTGTTTCAAGAGCTTAAAGAAAACACAAGTGGGAGTACTTGTGGTTGCTGTGGATCAAGGAAAGAAGTAGTCCGTGGACTTGGAGCTGTCACATGGTCGTGGTAGTAAGTTTTCTACTCGAGGTAGCAATAGGATGTTAGTGGTCTGAGTTTTATTGTAAAACTTCAATTCTTTCATAGTGGATCTGTTTTATCTTGAGGATAGCTAGTTTAAATCCTCCCCAAGTTTTTTACCAATTTGGTTTTCCTGGGTTATCATATCATTGTGTTCTTTACTTTTCCGCACTATTCACATGATATGATTTGAATGTGTTTAACCTAGATCTTATTAATGAACTTGTTAATCAACTTGGCTTAATACTAGGTTAACCAACTTGTTTTAAGGGGTCTAAAAATGTACAATTCTTAGAATATCAAACCCACAAACTCATGTAGTGCAGCACATCACTAGTTTACTGTTGTTGGGTTGGTTAGGGAGACGATTGTCATCCCATTCCCCCCGACTATAAATGAACCAAGCTATTTATAAATAGCTTGAGTTCAATTTGAGAAAAAGCTTATGTATGTTCGTTTTAAATAAGCCAAGTTCAAATATGATAGTGTATTTGTGAGTAAGCTCATAAACATGAGACTTGATTTAATTATATATAATACTAGATTTTTCATTGCATACTTGTCTCAATATATGCTAATATAGACTTGAGATTAAATTGTATGCGTATATAAGTTTTTAATAGGTTCATATGACATCAAATTATTATTTTGTAATTTATTGATAATATAAATAGTCTTTTCACAGGAAAATTTCATAGATTTGTGAGGTGGTAAACACCTTTAGTCGTGGTTTTACTATTTGTAGGAAAAGAATAAATTAATCAAGTAGTTTATTCGACAAGAAAATAAATCAAGTTTAAACACGCAATCTTGTTTGGTATTGAATTCGAGCTTGGCTAATTTTTAAAATAAAATTAAATGAACAAACTTATACTTTTAATACTAAGCTCGGCTCGACTTTTTTACAGCCCAATCAATTTATTTTTCACATTTTGTTTTATTTTGTTCTTTCTTTTTGAGACAAAATAGGATGTATACTATTAAGTGCCTATTCAATATACTAAAAAAACTTTTTAATATAGGGCAAAATTTGGCTATAAACTTAATTATAGCCTAATTTCACTATAAAAATTAGAATGGCTACATATTTTTAAAATCTAATTGTTGAATTACATGTTTTTCATGTTTTTAACGCACATATCAAATTTTATGTCAATCAGATGTAATTTGCTATTCAATCTATAAACTTATTTTTTATGCATAATTTTAGACTACAAAAAATTGAAATTTAAACATTTGATTGATAACATAGTTATTGATCTTTGATCTTCTAAAAATTTTGCAAGTATGAAGGATATAAAAAGAAAATGTAATCCAATTGTGAATTTGTAAAAATTCACATCCAATAAAAAGATATTGAATGAAGTTATAACCTTAGGTTACAATCAAGTTTGTTGTCAAACTTTGTCATTCAATATATACCTATAAGAAGTTTTTGGAAGAGTTTCCTCGCCCTTGGCTCTGCCTTTGTATGAATATAAATATATTACTCAAATGACATAAAAAAATTATAATATCTATAATCTCAAATGATAAATTTATTTATTTTTACTAATTTTTTTTAACTTCTCGATAGTTGGGGAGGGAAGAATTTGGGTCCTAAACATTTTTTGTTATAAATGCTAGCAAGTGTCAGTGAAGTTACAAGACTCTTGGCCTAATATCAAATTATTAACTATTAGATTTAAAACTTAAAAGAGATCTGAGAAATACAATGCTGCCCCTAACCTCCCTCCCTTCTCCTTTAATTAATACTTTCACAAGACACTTGGATGCATATTTATACTTTCTTATGAAATTTTTTACAACAAACTTACGTATGGAATCCAAAACCAAATTCAACTTTATTTGCTCCAATAATAATATAATTTGACACTTCAAATTATATATTTTCATGTGGGAATGTCATGTGCCGCTTGAAGTGTCATCTCAAAGGCATTGACCACATACAACTTGAACTTGTGGGGATCTAAGAACCCTTTCTCTGAGCCAACGACAACACTCAGATTTCCCATGTAGCTTACCTTTGTAATTGTAAGACTCTGCAAAACCATCAAAATTAGCATATGCTATAGTGGCTAGAAAATATATGAAATTAACTAAAACTATGAATAGTGGAAGCCATTATTTTGACACTACCGCATTGTATATCTTCAATTTCTTGACTATACAGATAGCATCTTTTCCCCAATATTAGATGTGATGTCACGGAAGCTTAAAAAAAGCACACACGATGCTTTCTTGATAGAGCAGAAACTAAATTGTTAGTTTATAGTAGTAAACCTCGAATCCACGAGGGGTTTCCCTGAATCTACAAGATGGATAAAACTGGAATCCACCAGAAGAAAATTTGACAAAATGTCTGTGTTTATTGATAATAGTCTGATTTTCCTCTGACAGCTACAAAACATATAAATACTGAGAAAAACGTCCAAAACCCTAATTCGCATTAATTACGTGATTATGTGACAAAATACTGAAATATACCAAAAATGGCAAAATTGAGTTAACTACAGAATCATAAACTATTGACCTTAAGGGGCGTCCCAAAACAGACGGGGCCTTATTCAAACTTTTAAACTAAAAGTTATTAAGGAAAAACAAATATTACTATAAATAGCAAAGACACTGTTTTCAGGGCCTTAATGAAGGAATTCTCCTAAATTTTGGCGATGTTCATGGCATTTAAATCTAGATCAGAACGTCGTTTTCCTTCAACCTGCCAAATTTCATGCAATTCCGACACTATCACCCTAATGGCCTCTACTAGCACCCCCCTTTGATCTTGCGTTGTGACATCCTATGCCCCTGCTGCTCCAAGAAGGCCTATGTTGTCTATTCTACATCAAGATGAATATCTAATCCTTACCAATCCTATATTCATGGTAAGTCACAATTCGGAAACCTAATCAAGTTGTACATAAGTATCAACAAAGCTATAAGCATTTTTTTTCTTTAACTTTTTAAGCTTTTCTGTTTATGTACATCTTTTTAAAGTTTTCGGTCTTCCTCTCTCTTTTTGTTTGTTTGTTTTTGTTTTGTTTTGGTTTTGTTGTGTGTGTGTCTATATATATATATATATATATATATATATATATTGTTTTGCTTTTTCTTTTTGGGGGAGGGAGATTGGGTTGGGTTAAATAAGACAGTTTTAAGTACTTCGTTCAAAATTAACAACAAAATATAAAAACATCAATGTGAGATCTCAAAAAGAAATAAACAAAGCACTGTGATAAGGTGGTAGCTAACGTTGAAAACCCGAATGTAGCTAATTTACGAGAACTTTTATATACCTGAGGTACTTTAACGGTCATAAAGTATAAGCCTTTAACTGGATGTTTAACCAGAGCCATTCGTTCCATTGGCCCTATCATATTTGAGATCGACATGCTCGAGTAATTTTATGCTCTATGGATGTATTTAGATGCTGCCTGCCACCACCGCATGCCCATTGCCCATAGCAAAGAAAAATTCGGAATGGTTCTTCAAAATATATATATAGCTTGGTATATATTTTAATCATTCTCTGTTCTTTATAGGACAAAAAGTTAACTAATAATTACTCCTTGTTTAAGTACTTTTCCCCCTCTAAGATAAAGGATATGTATACTGAAAACCAGAAACGTTACACTATCCATGAAAGGACCGAAGCCCGTAGTACAACCAGCAAGGAGCTAAAGAAGCAAACTTCTTTTAAATACTTTTTATGTTGCTTTCATGATACAGCCAGCCAGGATCTAAAGATATTCTCCTAAAAAAAAAAAAAAAAAAAAAAAAAAAAAAAAAGAAAAAAGAAAAGAAAAAGAAAAAGCTAGGAGTTAAAGAAGCAAACTTAAACTTCTTTGAGTACTTTTATGATGCTTTCATAATAAAACCAGCAAGGAGCTAATAAAGAGGCAAACTATAGCACCAGGGCGGCCCTAGACATTTCAGGGCCTAAGGCGAAAACTAAAATATGGCATTTTTTATACTTATGTATTAATTAAATTAATATTTATTTAATATTTTTATATTATAATATATTTCATTTAAAATCTATTTTCCATTTGAAGGAATATGATTCAACATGTCATTATTATTTTCATTTTCTTCTAGTTGAACATCATTATGGTGAACTTGTTCATTTGTGACATTTTCATCACTATTTTCACTTTTTTCTAAATTCTTTTGAAGTTCATTATCAAGATTTGTTGTATTGCAAAATTGAACATCATTGTTATCTTGCAATTGTATCATTTCATTATCTTCTAACTCTTTTTGGTGAATTTCTTGTTCATTTGTGATATTTTCATCTAAATTTTGTTTATTACTAATGACGAATTTATCCATTGATCCTTTTTGAGACTCAACTAATTTTTCTTCTTTTTTTCTTTTTTTAAGTTTTTCATATCCAAATGCATATTTTCTAGTAGACATTTCTAATCAAACAATATATTTATAAAGACTAAAACAAAAAATAATTTTCAAGTGTAGAGCAAATGAGAAATAAAACTTGATTTATATAAAAAGTATTATTGTAGTTTCACCGAATAATAACAAGTTTTTAGTAATTTCAACTTGCATAAATAAAGATTTATTCATTATATTACCAATATATATATATAAACACAAGATTAAATTTTTTTTTTTTTTTTTAAAAAAAAAATTAGCACAGCCATAGCAAAAACAAGCCCAGCCCAGCCAAGTAGATGCCTGCCAAGACCCACCCACAAAAAACATAAAACAAATCCTATTACATTTACACCTATAACCAAAAAAAAAAAAAACTGCCAAGACCCACCCGCAGAAAACATAAAACAAATCCTATTACATTTACACCTATAACAAAAAAAAAACAAAAAAAACAAAAAAAACTTGAAGGCCCAAACATGAAAGTTCCAGCCACAGCCCAGCCCTCTTAACAAATCTAAAGTAGAAACTAAAGCAAGCCTTATAAGAGCATTAGCATTGGGAAATGCTAATGCCATATCTAAGGTATATTTAGCATTTTCAGCCACAAAATCTACTGCATCAGGAAATGTTATACGTAAGAATTGCAAATTTTTTTAGAATAGTGCTACAGTGCAATTCTATCTTTAGAATTGCACTGTAGCACTATTGTATAAAAAATAATAATATTTTATGATCTTTTTCTTCCGAAATTTCTCTCTCATCTCCCCATTTTTGCTGTTCTCTTCTCTCTCTGCCTTCTTGTTGCTCCATCTGCTCTCTCCTCTCTTCAGAGCCAAACACCATCACACACCATCCTCCATCGCTGAAGCTTCACCAAGCCTCTCACCCACCTCCATCGCACTGTAGCTCCATCGTTGAAGCTTCACACGGCCTCACCCATCTCCATTGCTAAAGCTTCAAACGGCTTCTCTCTCATCTCTCAAAAACCCAAACCCAAAAACCCATCTCCATCGCCGAAGCTTCACCTCAACCGATTCACCCATCTCCATCACTGAAGCCTCCCTCTCATCTCTCACTGTTGCTCAGCCGATTCACCCTCACCCATCTCCAAATCCCTTTGCCGATTTACCCATCTCATAAACCCAAGACTCTAGATAGCTCTACCCATCTTCAAACCGAGATTCTCAAGGCTTTTTGGGTTTGGGTTAAGATTTTGCAAAAACGAAGCTCCGTCGGTGTTGGGGGATTTAGCTCCGTCGGTGTTGGTGCTAACTGTAAGGTGGGTTTTGATCAATGTATTAGAGTTTTTGTGTTTGTGTTTCTTTTCTCTCTCTGCAAGAAAAATAGGGATTCAGTTTGTGTTTGTGTTTGGGTTTTGATCAAAGAATTGTTGTTGATGTTTGCAGAGGTGAAATTCAGCTTCATCACGAGGGGTTTTCGCTTTCTGGCACGGGATTAGCATCTTCAGAAAGTTTGCTCAGGTTCATCTTCAATTACCAGTAAGTTTTTCTCTCCATCTATGTCCCATTGATTCTTGATCTTCTGGGATTTTGCAATGAAGATGTGGTGGTTTTCTATAATTATTGTATTTTGCATTTTGTTGGTTGATGACTTGTATTTTCTTTGTGGTTTTCTTTTAATTATATTTTGAGTAGTTGAATGCATGCTCCGTTGCTTAATTGAACACTATGGTGTTTTACACAAGAATATAAGATAAGTTATGCTTTAGTTCAGATATACAAGTTTGGAAATCTGAAATCTGATAATTGCTTAATTGACTTGTACTATTCAAGTAAGGCCTCGCGTTTCTATTATTTAAGATCGAAATTACTAAATGTTCATGTCTTCAACTTTTATTAACATTTTCTGACCTTATCCACTGTTAGGACTTAGGAGCCATCCTTCAAGTGATCCACTGACCCTTAGAGTGACCAAAAAGCTACAGAAGTGAACAAGTTAGGTTCACTTTATTGTAATCAAATAAAAGATCATAATCCCTCATTGAGTACAACCAAACTTGCTAGACTCCAATAATTTATTTTACTTTTTATGATTGGAATCTAAAGTTTTTCCCAAGTTTAATGGTCCTTGAAGTAACTTCAAGCCTCACATTATGAGCTTGTAATGGCAGTTGAATTCTGTCTTGTCCATAGCAATTAGAATATGCTTAGCATTGATAAAAAGAATTCCAATTTCCATTAGACTGATTATGACTCTCTGACTCATTTTGGGTTTTCTTGATATATCATCAGCTCATTGTTGGCAGTTTTAAGCAAAAACTCAATAGGAAATTCGAAAGGAGGCACTCCACCAAGTCCTCCTCTTTTGCCATTATTCCTTCTCCTTCTGATTTGGTAAGAGTTCCCATACATATGGCTAAGTTGACTGATGGTGATGATAGTTGCACTACACCGACATCTTCACTCATGGATCCAATTCAAGGAGGAGCAGTTGGTGTTCTTGTTATGCGGCAAAACATGAACCCTGCTTCTTTACATAGTGTTAGTCCAGACACCTTTTAGACAATTTCAGACCAAATAACATCCCCTGATGTCAATGCCAGTACCCCTTAGATATAAAGGTCTCTCTCTCTCTCTCTCTCTCTCTCGCGCGCGCACACACTCATGACAATGACTGATTTTTTTTTTTCTCTGTTTAGGTGTTATTGTAGTGGACTGTAGATGCTGACTGGAGAAGTAGAAAGAAGTTTGCTTTCTTTGCATTGGCAGCAGATTAAGAAGTTTACTAGTAACCAGATATCTGGGATTTCTTGCTTTTGTAGTTTTTAGCATAAGTGTCATGTTTACTTCCTAGCGTAAATCTGACCAAGGTTATCATACACAGCAATAGGTTTTTGTGGAAATTGTTTCCTGAAGTTGCAACTTGCAAGATGTTTGTAGTTTGAGAGTAGACAGTGGTGGAGACATTTGTCATCAATGGGGCTACATTCCTTACTCAAATTCAAAAAAATTGGATTTATGTGGCCATATTAAAAGATTTTGTAGCTTTTGTTTTGGCAAATAACGCCTAGAAGAGTTGGGATGTTAATTATGAAACTTTTTGAGATAATCTATATGGGTGTCACCTGTTTTACATAGTTTGATAAAGGTTTTGCTCATGATGGGTTGTAAGAAGTGTGAAGGAAAATTGTCTTTTGAAAAATTCTAATTTCTAAAGCACAAATAATGCTCCATCACTTAATTTCCCACCTCACTTAGTTGTTTGGAATAATTGGCAGGTTCAATATGTATGTATATGGAATAGTTGTTTGCAATAATTGGCAGGTTCAATATGTTTGACACGTTCAATATGTATGTATGTGGAATAGTTTGGAATAATTGGCAGGTTCAATATGTTTGACAGGTTCTTTATCAAAAAAAAAAAAAAAATTGGCAGGTTGTTTGGAATAGTTGTTGAATTTGAAAGAAAAAAAAAGTTGGCTGGAAAGAAATGATAGAGGTCAAGAAAGAAATGTGATAGCTGGGAAAAAAATTACTGTTCAAAACCCAGGAAAATGTGACCGTTGGAACATGCGAAAAAAGTGACAGTTGAAAGAAATAATAAAGAAAGTTTAAAAAAATAATATTTTAATAAAAATAGAGTTTTGGGATGTGAATGTATTGTAAAATGGGATGGTATAATAGAATTGTGGGTTTTTAGAATTGTAAAATAGAATAGCATTAGCATTTCCCAATGCTAATGCTCTAAGTTATACACTCATACCTCAGGTCCTCAAGCTCAAAAGTCAAAGCCCATTATGCAGTGCAAAATGCCAAAATCAAAATGCAGGCGCAGCACAGCAGAAGCGGGAAAAAAAAAAAAAGCAGTCGGCGATCGAATGATTTAGATCGGAGGAAAGGAAGCTTGAGCCAGGTAGCCAGGCCCAACAATAGTGGAGAGAAAGAATGAGAGAGGGGGAGAGTAAGAGTTGAGAGAAAAAAACAGAGCAAGAATAAGAAAGAGACAGTAAAAATTTTAGAGATTTGAGGTTTTTTATTGTTTTGATTATTGATTGTTTTGTGGCTAATTTCTTAGACAGGATTTGTAGTTTATCTTGTTAAATTTTGGTTTGTCTAGAGGATAATGATATTATTTTTGAGACAATTAATTTTTTTTAGACCAAATTTTTTTTTTGTGCTACCAATGTTTAACAGGGTATAACTGAAATTTTGTCTTTTGATCAAAAGGATGTGCTAAATTTTTTTAGATTCATCTGAAACCAATTTTTTTTTTCCCTAGTATCCCTTCTTTTCTAAAATTTTAGGGTCTCCCTTCCACTTGGGGGCCTTAGGCAATTGCCTAATTTGTCTAGGGGAAGGGCCGGTCTGATAGCACCCCACATAAACAAAAGCCAAAAAACAAGGAGCTAAAGAAGGAAAACTTCTTAAGTACTTTTTATGTTGCTTTAAGAGAAAATTTATATGAATTTTGAATGTAATGTTAGAATCATTGAATTTAATTATGTGGCTTGCTTAGCCATTTATAAACCATCCTCAAGGTCTAAAAGTGTTGACTTCTTTGGGGGAAAACAATTACAATTTAAAAACCTTAGTCATGGTAGACAACTATTAGACTTTCAAATATAGCAACTTCATATTAAACTATGTAGGGTCTTTTTTAATTTAAAAAATCTAGTGTTAGGACATATGTGAATCATGTTAGAAACATATGTCAATATAGAATTGGCTAATCCTTTGACAAAACGTATTTTACTTGTAATTGGGTAGATCTAAGATGTGTTTAATACTTCAAGGATCAAGGTTTCAAGTTCAAGTGTTAAAGTCATGCAAATCTGTCCAAGAAACAAGTGAAAAAGTGCTGGATTTTAAAACTCGACAGCTAGTATCTGTCAAGGTTTAAAAGGCTATTTAAGCCCGATACTCGACAGTTGCTCAACAGATAGGGTATTTATTGAGGTTTATGAAAATCAATTTTTCAGATCTGATTTCACTCCAATCCGTGAATAAATGTTTGGGCTTTCTTTTTTCAAAACCCTAAACATATATAAGGATTGTTTTAAGGGCCGTCACAGCGGATGCAACTCAATGCAAAAGTTTTTCACAAGCATATTGTGAATCGAAGACATATGCCCTGGTTCATCTTTCTATCCAAGAAGCTGCTATGTTTGTACACCGTAGGGTTTTGTAACTAAAGAGTTTCATGATCTTTATCGTGTAGATGAACTGAAAAACTTTGTAACCAACATCTTTCTCAAGTTGGTGAGTAAGCTGCGTACTAAGATCTGTGCATCAAATTTGTTAATTACGTACTGGAAGCCGTGCATTAAAATGAGAGATTGTCACTATAGAACAAGTCTAATTGGGTATTGGGAGTAAGGGTTCAACTGTAGGTTAGTATAAGGTACTGAGATTCCTTTACTTGTAACCGTTTGTTGTGATAATAATGGATTCTCGGAAGTGGTGACCTTAAAATCACCCGGTGGGGTTTTTGCCATGTAAGTTTTCTCCATTTGTAAACAAATCACCGTATCAATTTATTTCCGCTGTATATTAACTTAGTTGGTGATTTGTTTGTACTACCACGTGCTTATTGCATGCTAATTGAATTGACTAATTAGCTTGGCTAATTAATCGATTAATTCATCACAAGGAGTCAATACATTCTTGGCCTATCATCTAGAGATGTCAAAAGTAAAATTGTGTATGTACCTCAGGGCCTTTTAGTTTCTTCATAATTGACAATAGGCAACCAGTGAAGTATACACTACAAGAAAAATGCCTTTTAGCGACGAAGAATTTTTGACAGACCCAAGAAGCCCTCTCAAAAAATCCTATTTCTGATGGCAAAATAATGATCTCGCAAATACATGGTAAAATGTGAAACATTTGTGACCAATAAGAAAAGCTGTTGCAATTATGTGTTGTAGCCGTCACATATGCTAATATTTTGGAGGGGAATTTTCCCTCCATATTATTTGCGAGGGACAATTAAAAATCTCTTGCAAAAAGTGTATTATTTGTGACGGTTAAAAAAATGCCGTCACTAATACTAAATTATTTGCGAGGGCCAGGATCTACCTTTACAAATAATCATTAAAATGTCAAATTTTTGGAGGGAAATGTTCCCACCAAATTATTTCCGTTGGACGGTTAAAAATCCCTTGCAAAAAGTTTATTTTTTGTGTGAGTTAAAAATATGCCCTCACTAATACTAAATTATTTGCGAGGGTCACGATTGGCCTTCGCAAATAATCATGAAAATATTAATTTTCTTTGGAGATAAAAGTTATTCTAAAATTCAAAGAAAAAAAAAAAAAAAAAACACATAGACATATAACACTTTGTATTCTTTAGATGGAACTTTTGTTTACAGCCTAAAAAAATGCATTTTATATACATCCTATATATGAAAGGTTTGTCCTTATTTTCTAATAAATTTTACCCATAAAAAATGATAGCACTTTCAACTTCAAAATGGTAGCCTAAAATTCAAAAATAGTAGCCTTTTGTACTCTCATTCTCAAAAGTGAATAAAAATTTTCTTCCCATCAAGGAAAGCGAGCTTGTCCAATTGAAATGTAAACCAATCACAATATAAACATTATCAAATAAGTCAAGTCTCTTTTTTCTTTTTCTTTTTCTTCTTTTTTTTTTTTTGAGCTAAAAAGGATTGAAATGCTTTATTAGAAACAAAGAAGAATTTCATTAAATAGTCCTCTTAACACGGAAGCATAAAGAAATTTTTAGCAATTACAAACAAACAACCTGTGTTTCCTTCCCATTTTGTGGAAAATGCTTATTAGATAGGTGTCCAACATCAGATTTTTCCTATGAATATATCATACCAAAATGCATACTATCATGTAAAAAATGCATGCTTCAGACATTTTAAGTCTCCATGCAAGATAAGAATAATTTTAGGCAATTACAAATATATTAGTGACCTTAACATAGGAAATTCACTTACATTAAATAGTCCTTTTCACACAGAAGCATGAAGAAATTTTAGGCAATTACAAACAAGCAACCTGTGTTTCCTTCCCATTTTGTGGAAAATGCTAATTGGATAGATGTCCAATATCATATTTGTCCTACAAATATATCATACCCAAATGCATACTATCATGTAAAAAATGCATGCTTCAAACATTCTAAGTCTCCATGAAAGATAAGAATCTATCAGATTCTTAATTTAAAGCTTTAATGAAAGATAGTATGTTGTATTATTAAGGGAGGTTGTTGATACCACTGAGTTGCTGTAGCACAAGTAATCCAATTCCACTCTGCAGCATCTGGTAGTAATCCATCAAAAGGGGATTCTAGTTTAAAAGAACAGAAAACAACCTTACAAAAATTAAATAATTCTTTTAAAAAAACCAGACTACTGTTAAAGGAAACCAGTATCTCTTTCCCTTGAGATCTGAAAACCAGATTGTGGTTCTTTTGCTTGTTGATGCTACAAATCTCTGTAAAAATTACATCAATAATAAATTATGGTAATGTTAGAAAGAGAGTTGAAGTTGCACTTGTGTAATAATATTATTAATGTCATCCAGATTAATAATATTAAAACCCCTCAAATTCAGGTTGCTCCTAAACATACTGCAAATGCGGATAGCAAATTCTAAACCATAAGAAAAGAGGCCTGTGCAATGAAGAATAAGATGAATTGCTATATTTTGATTTATGTTGTGCCCTGGACAGGAATGAACACAAAATAATAAATTAGTTCCTTCCATGTCTTAGCAACTTTAATAGCATTAAGCTATAAGGAGAGATTTAGATTTCACTTTCTCATGTATTAAAAGTCTCTAGCTTAATGATGATTGCTGTCATATAAGCTGTATTTTGGATATCTCACCAATTTGATAAAAGATCCATAACAAACAAGGGGGACAAGAAAGGAAAGATTAAAAGAGAATTCTAGGAATAGAAGCAGTAGAAAAAATCCTAAGTAGAAGAATTAACAGCAAAAATTGCATACAGATGTAAAACTAGAATATAAAGGACCTCTGATCAAAATAATTTCATTTCATTTCTTTTTATTTTTTATTTTTGGCCTGGTTATGTTTCATATCATTCCAAATGTCTCTCGTGGCACACAGATGGACTCACTGCTCTGGAGACTAGATTATTAGATCTCCTTTGAACCTGAACCTGGTCAAATAGATTTATATCTATGATCTTCCTTCTGATACTATTAGTGTCATTACTATTTGGAGCAGAAAGATTATACCGTAAAATTGGCAAATCTTCTCTGAAGTCTTAGCTTGTGCTCTGATGATGTCCCACCATATAAATCCATAAAAAATATACCACCTTCTTTGACAAGGCATCAAGGACATGCTTAAAATACAAAACCAGCTCTGCACGTTTATGGAGACAACAGCAGCTATAGTTAAATGCATAAACAATGTCTCTAGGAGGCAGTGGCAAGGAAACAAGAAAATAGATCAGTAGAGCACCTTCTAGGCTATTATTGCTTGGCTCACTACTATCCTTCCCAAATCGCAAACACAGAATATAACCACACAGGTTGAGGACCATATTGCAAACCAAAACTACTCCCCAACTGCAACAAAAGTTAATGCCCTGATGACAAAGAAAAGTAAGGGCAAAATCAGTACTAATTACATCTCTCTCTATCAATGTTGATGAAGAACTAGGGACTAAAAAATTAACATATCTAGTACTGAGAAAACTTCCAACATAAAGTGATTAAATTCACGAGTTCACCCACCGCCCCATAGTTATGTAGAGTGGAAGTGCCATCTTATCCAAATGCTATTAAAATTGTATTTTTAGGATAAAAGATATAGCCATTTAAGGAAACGAACAAATTTTATAATAATTGATAATGTTAATAATGTTATTTTTATTTTGTATCATACATCACACCATGTCAATAGCAGTAATAAAAAATTATATCCCTTGACTGATTGGCATCAAAATGAGTAATGTGTTTCTTGTTTTCAAATTTTGGGTTTTATTTTTGATTGACATCCTAGTGCACATATACGTGGACTGCACATGCCCTAATCTAACACAGCAGATACATTTTGTTTCCTTCACACATCCTCAATCAGTCTCTTCCAATCTCAGACACATACACCATCATATGCATGCCTAAGACACATTTGAATTTTAGATTTATGAGATAGATTCTTGAAGGGCATATTAATCACTAAATGGAACAGAAATATTGAATAAGCTTTTGCCCTATTTTGTGCGAATTTGCACCTGCAAAAGCATCCACACTTAGCAAGAAACTATTATGTCTTGTATGCCTAAGAACAAGCTTACCAGCCACCATGTCTTGAGAAATAGTCATTTTCCAGAGATATAGCAAGAGCAACAGCTACCGCTCTCTCTGATAGAGTCAGTGGACAGGCAACTTCCAACTCTTGTATCTGCCACCAAAGACTGCATATATAAGATTAGAGAAATCAACAAAATCATAAGGAAAATAATTCCTTTTTTGTTTCCTGATGTGGTACTCTACCATATATTGTAGCAGGACCAGTCTTGGAGCCAGGATCAGAACTCCCAAATCATGAATAAGGTAAAAACTGAAAACAGGATAACAATAGAAGCCATCAGTAAAAGCATCCTCAAAAGCCCACAAAATATGCTCCACCTTTGACACCACTTTTACAATCAAAGAGAAGCATATGCCATGGGCTTAGAAAGCTAATTTTTCCCACCAAATCACTCAAACTGAAACCAATTTAAGAAATAAAGATTGAAATATTAACAAAAGAATCCCCCTCCACCACCCTCAACAACCCTCGGAGCAAAATTGAGTCAGCACCATGACAATTTTACAAGCAAGAAATTTCGTTATGGTGGATTAGCTTTTGTAACTCTGCCAGTTTTTCAGCACTAAAAACCCAGTCTTCTAAGCAAGTACATTCAGTTACAATTTTACTTAATTCTGAATTGCAAAGCGGATCCACCTTCTTGGTGTCACTCCATAGGCTTTACTTTGAAATTTCTCAGGCCCCCAACTGCCAAAATTGTAGAGTAAACATGAATGAGATGAGTGTACTTTATAATTCTGTAGACACCAACTGAATAGCCACACCCCCTTTTTTTTGTGCAGAATCATTAAACTTTATTTCATTGTGAGAAAAAGAAAGTGGAAAAAAATACTATAAGCTATCAACATATTTACCTTAGAAAATGCACTAAATTCACTATGTATATCAGCAACACCATTTAATGTGTGATCATTGACCACACATTACACAGAGATTAGCCATAGAATCCCTCTTTAGGAATTCTGGTAGCAAATTTTTTTTTGTTTTCTTATTAGATTTATCTTCTTCATCAGCAGGTTCAAGTTATTTCTTCTGAATTTTCAAGTTCATCACTAGCAACAACTAGGTTTTCCATTGGTTTAACAAGTAAATCTGCAAAGGCAATAGGCAAATCAACATTTTCTAATACTCTCGTACCATCATTTTCTAGAAATCCGCTGTACCATAATCCAATACATCACTAAGCTGGAAATATGAAATGATTCAAGAAGTTCTCTATACCACTCAAAGAAACATAATCTGCAACAAAGATTGATGTGAGAAGCCAGGGACAATCAACGCATGCATTGCTCTGCGCATGGCTTCTCTTCTCAATCAATGTGTAGATAATTTGATCCAAAAGTTTAAATAAAAATTTCAAATCCAATGCGAAAAGCTTCAATAATATGTTAAATAAATTCATATTTATCAGGATAGTTGTTGTTGTTGTTTTTTTTTTTTTTTTTTTTTTTTTAAATTGAGAGACCTGTGAGGTTCCAATTTCTGCTTCTGCTATTGCTCTGCTGCCGCTGCCCAGCCTCTCACTGTCCCAGGTCTCACTTAGGTATTCTTTTTTTCAATTGTCTTGATCTTTAGTCGCTTCTCTCTCTTGTTTTTTTTTTTTGGGTGTCTTGCTGCGCAGTTGCGTGTTGTCAGTTGGCGTGAGTTGGGAGTGTTAGAGGGGAAAGTGAAAAAATTTAGAGGGAAAGGGGAATTGTGTTCCGAGGGAGTGGGAGTAGGGAGTGTTAGAGGGAAAAGTTAACAAAATTTTGAGGGAAAGGGGAATTGATGGACATGTGGCGCTAAGGTCTAAAGTTTTATAAGAAATTGCGTGTTATAAGGAACTTTTTTTTTTTGTTAATTTAAATTTTAGAATATATGTAGTGGCATGTGGTTTGAAGTTTATAAGGTTAAAAGTTTAAACAATTAGTATAATTTTTTATAATAAACAAGAATAAATAGGAGTATGTTTATGAAATACATAGGTTAATTAATGAAATAAATTAGATATTATTCATAAATTGAATAGCTCCCCAAAATTAGATAATAAAAAAGATTATATGTCATATGTTAAAAGAACAATATGAAATCTCCACAGTGAGCTATATCAAATACTATAAAATAACAATATAGTTCAGCTATTAAATATTAAAACAAATGATGGGTTTGCTTATATGTGAAAATGGTTTAATTTGAGCTCGATCTGGTTGTTCAATTGAGCTTAAATTTCATCAACACCAATAATTTACCATGCTATGCAAATCCAACGGTAAGAATTGGAATCTAAATTGGTGCATGAAGGTTACATGTCAGGTATCCATACTTTGATCGGCCCGCTCTCACAATCAAGCCATCCAATCACACCCTAATTTCACCAATACCCATTCTTTACCATTCTCTTCCCATCCAATGGTTGGACTTTGAATTTGGTGCCATTTTCAAAACTGTCAAATTGTAGACCCATGCCCCTGGAGGGCTGGCCTAAGGCCCCCACCACAAAAGGCTCAAAATTTTACTCCTAAGAAAAAAGGCATTGTCCCCGATTATAAAAGGCTCAAAATTTTATAAAATTATATATGTGTGTATGTGTATGTGTATGTATTTATATATGTGTAGGGGTGTGTGTGTGTGTGTGTGTGTGTGTAATGGTTGTTTACCTTTTTTATTATTATTAGTGATACTAAGGATAACACAAATTTACTATAGGATTACAAATTGACATGTTACCTATCACAAAAAATAAATTTAAACATTCATAATTAGGTTGTTGAAGTTTATCAATCATAATTGTGGGGCCAGAATAAGTCAGCAACCCCGGCCCACTCCAGGCCAGGCCCAGAGGCCCATGCCGAGGACGCCTCCACGATCCGAGGTCCGAGGACCAAAGTTTAGAGCCCACGATCCGAGGTCCGAGGACATAAAGTGGGCATACGGCACACCTTTAAGGGGAATCTCCCCAAGCATCCAAGGAGCAAATAGCAGGAACCAATCACCGGACATTGAAGCATGGCGGAGGAGCAAGTCCCAGGCGAACTGTCACCTCCACATTAAATGCCCTCAACTAACGCTCTGGCCGCATTAATGAGGACAGGACCTCTGAACAGTGCCGTCTTGAGCACTGCAACCCACTGGAGGTATGGGAATGCGACTGATGGGACAGGCACTCAAGTGGAAACCGGATTGATCAACAGATGTAGGGCTAGGATCAACTGAGTGAGGAGTATATAATGTAAGAATCCCTCTTGTGAAGGGGACGGACGAAAAACCAGAGAAAAAGGAATACTGTAGCAAAGTATTCTCTCTCAACTCTTGTAACCCTTCTGAAAAGAGATAATAAGAATTTCCAGCTCCATAAGGCACGTCCGAGGAGCCCCATTGTGTGTTCGAACCCACGTCTTAGTTGTTAGGAATCACGTACAACCATGCATGGCCGTTGCCTTCTTTACTGAGGCCTAGCTCTTGAGCCCATACTCTACAAATTTATTGAAGGGTTAGCTGGGCTTGGGCCCACTCTCTCAATCCTTAGAGAGCGCTCGAATCCACCCCCTACAATAATCATTTTCATATTATATTGTGAACATTTTTTAGTACCATTAATGCATTTTTCCTTTTCATTTCTATCAAGACTTCCAAAATACAAGACCAATAGAAACCTAACCCAATTGAAACCCTAAAATGTTTCAAAAAAATGTTACAAATGTGTTAAATCACCAATTATAGATTAACCCCTCTCTCTCTCTCTCTCTCAAAAACAAGTAATAAAATTAAAAATTAGATTACAATTTTACTTAACTGTACATTGTCATATATCCAAAATAAAGTATCTTTTTTTAATTGACATATATTTTTATTTCTTTTTATTAAAATTTATGGTTCAACTATGATATTAAATTCTCTATATGAAATTAACATTAGTTAAGTTCGTATTATTCTTCAAATTAAGCCTTTAATATTGTATCAAATTAACCTTGATTTGATTAGTATTATATAATTTTATTTCATTAATATTTACATATAAAATGCTTCACATGAATTTTTGTCTTAAGCCCCAAATTATGTTGAGCCACCTTTGCGCCCCTATACCTATCCCCTAAGGAAAAACTTTGACTACCTTGACCAAAAAATCCAATATAAATCCTTTAAAATTTTGTTTAAAATCCATTTTTTCCCCCTTGATTTTTGAAAAATCTCTTTTATCGACAAGATACTAGTAGGCATCCCATGGATCACACATAAGAGTGACCGTGGTAGCCTCACACATTGAGATTTTTATTTTATCTCAACATTAACCCTCACTAGTCGTGGGTCTTTTAAAAAGAATTTAAAGTAAGGACATTTTCGCCCTCTAAAATCAAAACCTTTTATATCTAAGCACATGTATTATTCTTTTTTTTTTTTTTTTTTGAGAAGAAAGCACATGTATTATTCTAAATGCATGTGTAGGGGGTTTGGGCTTGGAAGGCCCGCGTAGGCCCACTTAATTAGAACCCAAAATAAGGCCTAAGGCCCATTGGAACAATTCGTTATGGCACGCATAGGGGGAGTTGACCCTGAACCTTATCATAGTAAGCCCAACCCTAAGGTCGAGGTGAGGAAAAGGGACACCACCCTGAGGGAGTTTTAGGTGGTCAGCCTAAATATTGACGAGCAATGAGGGAAGTGAGCATAGGGCACGAACATGGCTAGGTCAGTGACCAAGGGCTGGCAGTGTCATTGGGGAAGTTCACCACCGAACACTCTTTGACGTTTGGAACAAGTACCAAGGGAATCCTCTAAAGACGTAAGGATCCCTTGAGATTTTGATGGACATGGGAATATGTGTGAAGTGGGGAAAATAATGATGATTACCTCACTAAAAAGAGACTATAAGAGGAAGAAGTGGGTAAAGGATCAGGGTCGGGAAAACATTCTGAGAAAAGAGATATAGAAGGAGTATACTGGACACAGGGGAACGAAGGGAAAACACGGTGAGGGAGGTGCATTAAGGCTAGGAGAAGGCAAACCAGGTGAAGCTTAGAGCCCAATCGGTAGGATTGTGACAAAGCCCACATACAAATTAATTAGGGGCCCAAATACCATCGTTTAAGCAGGATTTGGTGCTCACAGCATGTATGAGATCATGGGACTTATGTCCTCAAGATTGGGCAAGTGTCTTGTTTAATCTATGTTGCACACATTTTAAAGGGAGAATCAAAATTAGGTCTTGAATATGGTCAGGCCCCTAGTGATGAAAAAAATGAGGGAGAGTGAATTGAGATGCTTTGATCATGTTCATACGTGGGTAGTTTATGCATTAGTAAAAAAGAGCGAGTTGATTCAAGTTGAGCAATCAAAAAAGGGTTGAGGAAGACCAAAAATAACATTAGAAGAAATAGTGAAACATGAAATGTCAATTAAAGTTATTCTTTCTTTTTTCTTTTTTTTTTTAGAAAAATAAACAAACTAAAGTTAATTTCACTAATCATGATATGCCATATATTTTATTTTATTTTTCAATTAAAAACTTTAGTTATTTTATAAAGAAAGTTAAATAAATACATAGCAAGTTTTGATTATAGGAACATAAAAAATAGTAGTACAAGGACTTATATTGGAAGTCCAAAACTTGTTACATAGTGTGTGCAACAACTAATAATGTAAATTTTGGACTTTACGGCCTTTTGTGATTAAAATCTTGGATTAATGAGTTTGCCAAGTATTTATATCTTTCTATTTAAGTCAAGTATAAATAAGATTGATACTCTCTCATAGAAATTGATTCTCAAAAAAAAAAAAAAAAAAAAAAAAAACTCTCTCATAGAAAAAAGTATAAATAATATTTCTTCTAAAAATAAAAGTATAAATAAGATGGACTTTAAATACTTCAAACCATAAATTATTTTGAAAGATAGTCCCCTTCTAAATAAACATGTTGTAGTGGGTTCCAGTTAGCTCAACTGGTAAAGTCTCTGATGGTTGTATAAGAGATCTGGGGTTCAATCCCCGCCTACACCAAAAACTGATTGGTGTCTTGGTCTGATAATAAAGAGCAATTATCAGGAGCGGACGCCATAGGTTGAAACTCTCTCAAAAAAAAAAAAAAAAAAAAAAAAAACATGTTGTATATCTATTTCTTTGGAAAAATTTAACTCGTGTACATCTACAATTGCCTATGTATATATCATGAGGCAAATAATATATATATATATATATATATTTTTTTTTTTTTTTTTTTGAGAAAGGCAAATGATATCTTTACCTTAATAATATATATATATATATATATATATATATATGAAGAGGATAAAAATCTAGGCTGACAGATCTCCATGAAATGGGCTTGACGATTCCACATCCTTGGGCCGATAGAGGACGGGTCCAACGCGTGCAAATTCTGCTATGGACGGATCCTGCATGAACGGATGCAACAGGGATGGATCGAGCACCCACATGGCAGTTAGAAAACCTAGATGGGAAATACTTGCGACACACATTTAGCCACCATAGAATCCTAAGGTAAATGGAATCCTAGCACAAAGAGGATTCCGGAAGATACGTGCATTAATGAAGATCTTCTCTATAAGGAAAAGTCTTGTCCATCACGTTTGGGATTATTCAAGAGGATTCCTATAAGGAAAAGACTTCTACACCAAGGGAGGGAGGTCAACCTTCTACTACTATAAAAGCCCCAATACCCTCACAAATCAAGGTACGCATAATTTACCCCTTCTCTAGCACTCTAGAGTTGTGAGAATAGTTCTAACTTAACCTTCGGAGGGTATTCGGCCGGTACCACACCGGTGCTCTCTGTTAGGTCTTCTCTCTTAAGTTATGCAGGTATCGTTACGAGCGTGAGAAGATCGTGTGACTCACTGGTGATTTTTACAGCATCATCAATATATATATATATATATATATATATATGCATCTATTCCCAAAACTGGGCATATCTATAAGTTAAAAATATAATAATAAATAAGAACATTTACAATTAATATAGTATATGTCAAATGTAAGGAAAATTTAGCATGTGAGGACCAAAGTAGCACTACAGTCAAAATGCTAAACATGTAAACTTGTAAAAATTTTTGCCATAGTGCCAACATTCAAAAAATTCTAATATATTTTAATTCCAAAATATCTCTCTTCACAGTCTCTCATCCCCTTTCTCTCTCTCCATAGCTCATCTCAGACCAAGCCTCTCTCTTCCTCTCTCTCTCTCTGTGTCTCTGTCTCTGTCTCTCATTCAGTCCTCACTCTCTATCTCACGGTGGTAGTGGTGTTTTTTTTGGGTGATATTTTGTGGTGATATTGGTGTGGGTCTAGTGGTTTGCTTGCAAGATCGGTGAGGATCTGATGGTCTGGTAGTTTTGGTGATGGGTTTTGGCTGTGGGTATAATGATTTGCTTGCGAGATCGGCATGGGTCTAGCGGGTTGCTTGCGAGACCAGCATGGGGCTGATGGTCTAGTAGTTTTGGTGATGGGTTTTGGCCGTGGGTATGTGTCATTTTGGCCATGGGTTTGGTGATTTTCTTGCAAGATCGGCGTGGGTCTAACGGGTTGCTGGCGAGACTGGCGTGGGGCTGATGGTCTAGTAGTTTTGGTGATGGGTTTTGGCCGTGGGTATGGGTTGTTTTGGTCGTGTGTCTGGTGGTTTGCTTGTGAGATCAGCGTGGGGTTGATGGTCTAGTAGTTTTGGTGATGAGTTTTGGCCGTGGGTATGGGTGGGGATGGGTATGGGTGGTCAGCAGGGGCGGAGCCACATAGTGGCTTGAGGGGGCCGAGGCCCCTGCAAAAAAAAAAAATTTCCCATTAGAGTAGGAAGAAAAAATTATTAGGCCCCCCCATCATTAACCAGCCGGCCCCCCTACCATTTCTCAACCATTTTCCCAGCCCCCAATCAAAAATTAGAAACACCTCAAATTAAAAAAAATATATGTATCTGTTCAGACTGTTCTACTTTCAAGCAAAAAAAAAAAAAAAAAAAAAAAAAAAAAGCCCAAAACAAATTTGCACTAAAATATGTAACAGAGCCCACGGCGAGCTTGACAGAGCCCACGGCGAGCCCAAGCTCGCTCACGGCAAGCCCACGGATTCTCAACCAAAAAAAAAAAAAAAAAAAAAAAAAAAAAAAATCAGTACAGAACATCACGTCGAAACCATCACGTCGCTGGCGCCTGGCAGTGCAGAGAAATCAAACCCCAATGCACATCAAACTCTTACTCCAGCAAACCAAAATGCAAAACAGCAAACCCAAACCAAAACGCAAAACACTCCAGTCTCCAGCAAACCCCAAAACCCAAAACAGAGGTGTTTCTCAAAAGAAAAAAAAAAACCCCCAAACCCCAATACACAAACCAAAACCAAACCCAGTAACCACGGTCACGTCGCCGTCGTCGTCGCCGCAGCTCAGTCGTCGTCGTCGTTGCTCGCCCGGTCGCCGCTCATCGCAGATCGGAGATCGGAGATCACAGAGTTCTCTGCCTCTGCTCCGGTGCTCCCTCCGGCCTTCCCTCAAGGTATTTCTCACTTTTTCTCTCTAACTCTCTCAGTCTCTCTCTCTTTATCTCACTGAAAATTTGAAATCTTTTTTTCGCAGATCGTAGCTGTCAGTGCCTCATCGGAGATCGGCGATCGCAGATCGTGCTCCGGTGCAGCGGCGCTCGTTGGCAGTTGCTCCCTCCGCTCCGGCCCGGCCCTCCCTCAAGGTTTTTCTCTCCAACTCTCTCTGACTCTCTCAGTCTCTCTCTCTTTATTTCACTGAAGGAGAAAATGAAATGAATATTTATGATTATGAAGCTTTATTCTTTATCTAAGCCTCTGATGTCTCACACTCTCACATTAATTTCGGTAAGTGTCTCTCTCCCAGTCTCCCTTTTGAATTGTGGCTCTTTGATTGGCTCACTGGCTGGTTTTACTTTTGGCCTGTTTTTGTGTTTTTGTCTTTTTTTAATTTGGCATTATCTTATCTTTTTGTTGTTGGTCAGTGACTTGGTGTTTGGTAAAATATTAATTGTCATTTAGTTAGTGTAACGTGTGTTATGATTTATAATTGGCATTGCGAAATTTTCTGATTGCAGCTAGTTATTGTGATTGGGGCGCATTTTGTGCTTGTTTGTTGCTATGGGCACATGGGCCGGGTGCCGCATAATAATTAAAGTAATGTAATTAAATTAACCAATATATAATAAAAGCTATATAATTAAAGCTATAGTGAAAATTAAATTAAAGCTAAACAATAATAATTAAAGCTATATAATTAAATTAACCAATATATAATAAAAACTATATAATTAAAGCTATAGTGAAAATTAAATTAAAGCTAAGCAATAATAATTAAAGCTATATAATTAAATTAACCAATATATTATAAAAGACAAATTAATTAAATTATTTTTGTTTTTGTTTGAGGGGTTATTATTAATTAAAGTTGTATTAAAAATGGGCTGACTGTTTAAATTATAGTGAAAATTTTGTTTTTTTCTTGAGTATGAATAACATTCATATAACTAAGTAAAAATTTCTAATTAAAATTTTTTTTTTAAATTCTTTTCAGGTTAATTTTTGAGTCATATTCTTAAAACTAAAAGAATTATGAGCAAACGAAAAACAATTGATGCATTCTTTAAGAAAAAAGATGCTAGCAATTCAGAAATTAGGACACCTGTGGCTGTAGAAACAAATCTTAATACTTCAATACCTGATGAACACCCCTCCAAATGTCCAAAACTTCAATTTGAAGAGATAGATCGTGATCCAGGATCACATAAACAAATATGTGAATTTCCTATCAACCAACAAGATGAAATCCGACGAGCTTATCTCAAAGAAGGTCCATATCAACCTGAAAATATAGACTATCCATACAATGATGATACTCATCGTCGTCGATTTCAACCTTCATGGTTTAATTCACATAAGGATTGGTTGGAATACTCACCTTCAATGGATGCGATATATTGTCTACCTTGCTACCTTTTTAGTAAGAAACCAATAGGTCGTCCCGGATCAGATGTATTCATTTCACGAGGTTTTAATAATTGGAAAAAGGTGAAAGATGGAGTGAATTGTGCTTTAATTCGTCATGAAGGGAAAGAACCAAACTCCCCACATAAAATTGCTATGAACTGTTGCGAGAATTTAAAGAATCATTCACGGCATATTGACAAGCTGATTGAGAAACAAACGTCAAAAGAATTAGAGAATAATCGGTTGCGGCTCAAAACCTCAGTAGAGTGTGCTCGATGGCTAGCATTCCAAGCTTGTGCTTTTAGAGGTCATGATGAAAGCCTTGATTCAAAAAATAGAGGTAATTTTATTGAATTGATAAAATTGACATCAACTTTCAATGACAAAGTAGCTAGTGTTGTCTTAGAAAATGCACCAGGAAATGCCAAATATACATCACCCACAATTCAAAAGGAGATTTTGCATATTCTTGCTAGTAATGTGCGAAATGCTATTCGTGAAGAAATTGGGGATGCAAAATTTTGTATTCTTGTTGATGAAGCTCGGGATGAGTCAAAGAGAGAGCAAATGGCCATCATTTTGAGGTTTGTTGATAAAGAAGGTTTCATTAAAGAGCGTTTCTTTCATGTTGTGCATGTTAGAGACACTACTGCATTGACTTTAAAGAATGAGATATGTGCTGTCCTTTCTCATTACAACCTCCACATTGAAAATATTCGAGGTCAAGGATATGATGGGGCTAGTAACATGCGTGGTGAATGGAATGGATTACAAGCTCTTTTTCTTAAAGAGTGCCCATATGCTTATTATGTACACTGTATGGCTCATAGGTTGCAATTAGCTCTAGTTACAGCATCTAGAGAAGTAAAAGATGTTCATCAGTTCTTTGATCATTTGGTTAATATTATCAATATTGTTGTTGCTTCTAGTAAGCGTAATGATGAATTGCAATATGCTCAAGCAGAACAAGTTGAGAATATGATTGCTTCTAATGAAATTGAGACTGGAAGAGGTGCAAACCAGATTGGTACTTTGCAACGAGCTGGAGATACTAGGTGGGGATCTCATTTTCAATCTATTTGTAGTTTGATTAACATGTTTGATGCTACTTGCAAAGTTATCAACAATATCTCTGAGGAAGGGGCTAACTATAAACAACGCGGTGATGCCGATGGAGCTTATCAGGTATTAACATCATTTGAATTTATTTTAATCTTGCATTTGATGAAAGAGATAATGGGAATTACTAATGTTCTTTGTCAAGCTTTGCAACAACGTTCTCAAGACCTTTTAAATGCCATGCATTTAGTTTCAACTACAAAATCACTTATTCAAAAGTTGAGAGATGATGGATGGGAGCCTTTACTTGCTAGTGTTATAGCATTTTGTGAGCAACATGAAATTGATATTCCTGATATGAATGCTCGTTACACTAAAGGTCGAGGTAGATATCGTCGTCAAGATGAAGATTTAACAATGGAACATCATTTTAGAATTTGCATATTTACAGTTGCAATAGACTTTCAATTGCAAGAATTGAAAAGTAGATTTTGTGAGCTAACAACGGAACTTGTCATTCTTAGTTCAGCTTTAAATCCCAAGGATGCTTTTAAATTATTCAAAATTGTTCATATATGCAATTTAGTTAAGAAATATTATCCTCAAGATTTTACTGAACATGAACAAGAACTTTTGGAGTCTCAATTGCAACATTATGAGCTTGATGTGATAAAACATCCAGATTTTCAGAATATGAGTACAATTTCCGAGCTATGTAGGGGATTAAAAACTTCAGGAAAGTCTAATATCTATTTTTTGATTGATAGACTTATTCGTCTTGTGTTGACCCTTCCAGTTTCTACAGCAACTACAGAACGAGCTTTCTCAGCTATGAAGTTGTTAAAAACAAGACTTCGCAATAGAATGGAGGATGAGTTTTTGGCAGATAATATGATAGTTTATATAGAGAAGGAAATTGCAGGGAATTTCACTATGGAGATGATAATGGATGAATTTTATTCCATGAAAAATCGTCGTCAGGCATGATTTGATCCGGTTGATGACCCGACCTGACTTGAATAATGTTGTGTGGATTTTAATGGGAGAATTACTGAGGCTTAGTCCATGGAGCAGAGGCTTGGGCAGACAAAATTTTTTTGGCCCGTTTTGTAGCCCATTGTGAATCCTGTGCGCAGGATATAAAAGCCTTTTTTTTGTGATTAGGGTTTTGTCTTGTTGTTGTTTTTGAGAAAGCAAAACACTGTAGCCGGACATTGTAATTTTTTTTGATAATAGTGAAATCCCTGCAACTCCGTGGACGTAGGCAAATTGCCGAACCACGTAAATACTGTCTTGTGCGTGTGATTGTTTTTCTTTTGGCTTTTTGTTTTCGCTATTTGAAAGTTGATAATTTTGTATCCAATACACTTAAGAATTATATTTAGTATATTTATGTTACAACCCGGCCCCCCCATGTATTTATTCCTGGCTACGCCCCTGGTGGTCAGGTTCATGGTCCATCTGCCAAGTCCAAGCAAGCCACTTGGGGTAGCTCCATGAGACCCATCTACACCTTCTCTACCGTCAAGGAGTTCTGGAGGTTTTGCTTTCTTTCTTTTGCTTTTTTCTATCTGGGTTTTTGTTTGGCTGCTTAGAAAATCATAAAGTTTGGATCTTTATGTTTATTGAATAACGGGAAAAAAATGTGATTTTGCTTAGAATTGTTTTTTTTTTTTTTTTAAATTTTGTTGGCTTTTGATGTGTTTGATGGGAATGAATTAGCTGAAGATTTGTGGATCTTGAATTTATACTATGATCTTGAATTCTTGATTGATAATGTGTTGTGGGTTGAAAAAAGAATGTGAAAATCGGCTCAATGGAGTGAAATGCTTGACATGTGACCCATTTTGGTGGAAAATTTTTGTTGGTTAAATACGTATAGCTTTCGCTTAGGAGAAATTGGAGCATTCTTGATTCTTTCATGCGAACAAACAGGTTCTTGCCTCTTGGGTTTTGCTGAATGTGTAAGTGAATTGGTTGTATTTTCTGTAGATTATTGTTTGGACCTTGCATTCAAGCTCTGATTTTAACTTGTTCAATCTTGTATTTATCTATCTCGTACTTAAAATTTATGATTTTGAGTAAATTCTCTTTTACTCATTTTATGGGAAAACCAATATAAATACCAATTGAATCATGTAAACCCCTTTGACCCTTTTTTTTTCCTTTTGGTTTTGGAATGAGGATTCCATTTTTCTGCATATGTATAAAACATAAACTGGCCGAGAGAATAATAGAGAATACCTCATTAGTATGTAGGGAGTTTTAGACCCATGAAGGGGAGGGAGTAGAAGTTCAATAATAAAATGGACACGCTTGATACTGTCTTCAGTTGCCCCTTCTGCAATCATGGAACTAGTGTTGAATGCTATATGTTAGTATTTTTATTAAAATTCATTTCCCTCTGGTACATGATGTTTTGAAGACAGTTTCCATCTTATTGAGTTTTTGTCTCTCTTGTTATGCACCTTTTGCTAAGATTGTTCACGACACATGCAAATTTTAAGAAGTTGTATTTCCTGTGTACTTGAGTTGTGCTTTACGCTTATTGAATGGTTCATTTACCTATAAAAAAAAATTGAGAAGTTACGAAAATGGGGTAGCGCAAACACAAACAGACAAATCTAGTTATTTAGCCAAGTGATTAACTTAGGTAAATTATTCAGATCTAGATTAACACAAGCAAATCATATCATTGAAACAATACGGAAAAATAAATAACACAACGATATGATAACCCAGGAAAACTAAACCGGTAAAAACCTGGGGAGGATTTAACTTAGATATCCTCAAGGTAAAACAGATCCACTATGAAAGATTTGAAGTTTTACAATAGTGATTTAGACCACTAATATCCTATCGCTACCTCGAGTAGAAAACTTTCTACCACAACCATATGACAGCTCCGGGTCCACAGGCTACTTCTTTCTTGGATTCACAGCAACCACAAGTACTCCCACTTGTGTTTTTCTTTTAGCTCTTTATGCAGCAACTGAAGCGATCATCAAGCTCTCGACATCAATCTTAATCTTGATAGCCCTAAGTATGTATGAAGGCAAACACCTCTAGATCTCACAAAGATTCATACACACAGCCTAAGCAACAACAGTAAAACGTGGCTAGGGTTCTTTCTTTTATACTTAATGCAAAACATAAAACCCTACACGTCATAAAGGCTTGGGCTGAGTTGGAAATTTTGCATAAAAACAATTTGTATGAGCTTCGATCGATCGAGCCTTGCAGATTTACATAATAAATCCTACAGTACACTCGATTTCAACTTTACACATAAACACACTTTGAGTAGCCTAATTCTAGACTCTAAGTTTTGACAATGGTTTGCCAACTTTACACATTGAAGTTCTAATACATTTAGATCCTAAATCCTTAGAACCTAACATAGATGTCCATATTTTACATCTACTAAATTGCTGTATCATACCCAACTGAAATTAATGAAATCATTGTGTTATTTTTGGAGGGAAAAATAATTCTTCTAGCTTTTTTTTTCATGGTATAATTTTCATTAATTAGATAATGTGTTATTTTTGTATGCAACTTATACCAAGTTTTTAACTTTTGTTATCAACTTTAGTTTTTTTTGTTGTTTTGATTTTCCACGTGATTTTTATTTATGCGTAGGAAAAAATGGATGCCATAAAAGGCCAAAGCTGTTTTTGAAGGTACTAAGACAAATTGATAGGCCAAGAATGTATTGACCCCTTGTGATAGATTAACCAATTAATTAGCCAAGTTGATTAATTAATCAGATTAACATACAATATGCGTGACAGCACAAACAAATCACCAATTAAACTAAATATGTAGCGGAAATTAAATTGACACGGTGATTTGTTTTCGAATAGGGAAAACCTACACAGCAAAAACCTTATCGGATGATTTTAAGATCACCACTCCCAAGAATTTACTATTATCATAATAAGCGGTTACAAGTAATGGAATCCTAGTACCTTATACCAACCTACAGTTGAACCCTTATCCCAATAACCAATTGGACTTGTTCTGTAGTGACAATCTCTCATTTTCAATGCACAGCTCCCAGTACGTGACTAACCAATAGATGCGTGGATCCTAGTACATGACTTGATCACCAACTTGAGAAAGATGTTGGCTGCAAAGTTCTTCAGTTCATCATACGATGGAGATCACGAAGCTCCTTGGCCACAAAACCCTAAGGTGTACAAATACAGCAGCTTCTTCAAGAGAAAGATGAACTAGGACAAATTCTGTCTCCGGTCACAATTTGTATGAACACAACTTTGCTTCACACTCGTGCAACTGTGCCACCTTTGACAGCCCTTAAAATAATCTTTATATATGTTTAGGGTTGTGAGAAAAGAAAGCCTAAACACATACTCACGGATTGGATGAAAATCAGCTCTGAAAAACTGAGTTTCGTAAACCTCGATAGATAGCATCTATCGAGCTAGCTGTCGAGCCACGGGCTGAAACAACTTTTAAACCTCGATAGATGCTAGCTGTCGAGTTTTAAAATGCAACACTTTCTCACTTGTTTCTTGGACAGACTTGCATGGCTTTAACACTTAAACTTGAAACCTTGTTCCTTGAAGTATTAAACACATCCTATATCTACCCAATTACAAGTGAAGTGCGTTTTGTCAAAGGATTAGCCAATTATATAAAATATTGACACATGTTCCTAACATTGAATCACATATGTCTTGACGATTATCAGATCTTTCGTGAAGTGGTTGGTGAACCAAGTCAAGGTCGTATTCTTGGCATGGGAATAGGTATTAAGGCTAAGGATGTGTACGGCTTAACTTCATCTGGTAAAGGTTGTGGCAAACACTGTAGAGAAGATTTTACAAAAGAAAAATAAGATTTGGAGGCATGTCTTAGAGAAGAAATGGATTCCAAACTTGTAAAACTTGTGGAGAAGCTTGAGGAGAAGTTTGCACAAAAGTTACAGTTGATGGGCATACCACAACAATCTAACATAGATCCAGCTACCACGGTACAATCTCAAACTTATGCTTTTGCCTCTTGGATCTTCTACAACTTTCCATTTGTTTGTTGTGGTTTACCGCTTGCATCTATTATAATATTATATTATTTTATATTTAGTTTTGATAAATGATAATAGGACTATGATACTATCTATTGTTTTGACAGCCATGTATAGGTTTTGTATTTAATTTTGTATATCATATGTGTTTTGTGGTTTACAATTTTCACAATTGTTATATTATTTTAATTTATATTTAATTTTGATAGTGGTTTAAGTAATCAAATTAAGTTAATTAATATTATTGCTAAACTAGTCCATACATTTTTATTGGTTTTATTGCTTTAAGTACTTCTTGTTTTTTTGGGTGCAAAACAATAGTAACATTTCTGGGAACATGCAAACCATATTGTCTTTTTTATTTGGGGGTTGAGTCTTATTGTAAGTATGTGGGTTGCCGTTTAGGAAAAATTATATGTGTAGTACAAATAATTGTTTTTGTTTTCTGGGTACAAAACAATTAACATTTATAAGAACCAAACAAAACTTTGTGATTTCTTCCATGTATGGTTTCATTGAAGCTCATGTTTTGCCTGGACCATATATGTTTACATTGATTGCTTCTTGTTTTGTTTCTACTAGTAAAACCACAGCTCTGAACCCTTGTCTTCATGCACTGTTAAGGGTCTCTCCCTGATGTTCATGAAGTGCCTTGGTGTTTTTTTTCTCTTGTAAGACCATCATAGAAGCATCCTTGTTTGATGGTTTGGCCTATCCTATCTTTTAGTTTAGAACAAAATTACTGCTGACAATAATTAATAGTGTTGGCCAAGGTTTGCATTGGGTCAACCTATTGTAACCAGTGGCTAGGTTTGGACTTGAAGTTTCACTTTTGTTAACTTCAAGGGCCAAGATATATTTTTCCTGACTTCAAGCTTTGGATTGTGTAGGGGGCCTTGTTGGTTGTTGCACATAAATCTGGAATTGTTATATTATTTTAATTTATATTTAATTTTTATAGTGGTTTAAGTAATCAAATTAAGTTATTATCGTTGTTAAATTTAAAAAAAAAAAATGTTGCTACTGTTGTTTATGATATATTATTATATAATTAGATTTGATATAGTAATATGTGTACTTATTTATTAAAGCATTGATACAAATACAAATTCACTTTAATTGTTTCATTTTAACTTATGTTTAATGCTTTTATTTTTTATTATTTTTTTATTTTAAGGATGGTACTAGCAGAGATGAAGAGTTCAATTCAAACAACGACAAGGAGGTCGAAAACAGCTTGGAGGGTGACTCAGAAGAAGATTAATATAGATCTTGTCATAATTCTTGTTGTTTAAGTTTAAAACAAGGTTTAATTTTAAGATTTCTTTGTATATTCTTTATTTTAAAGTTTGAACTTATATGAATTTTTATCTTTTGATGGGTCAATTTTTAGTAATTATTGTACTATTGTATCAATTTTTAGTAATTATTGTACTATTGTAATATGATAGTTAAACAAAAATGATATAAAATAAATTAAAAATAAATAAATAATAAAATATTTCAAAAATTATATAAAATATTATAACTAATGACATAAAAATTTGGTCATAAATAACTTTATAGTGACAACAAAGTCTCTCTCAATTTATAGAACAGCAACGCCCCTTAACCCCTTACAAAAACGTTTTAAGTGACAGCTTAATGTCATCATTATTATTCCTAACTAATTGCGAGGGGTTAAAATTCATCACAAATAAATTTTAGCGATGACATTATTTGTCTCATCATTAATTTGAAATTCGCAAATAACTAATTGCAAGGGTATAAAGGTTCTCACAAATAGTAATTAACGACGACTGCTTTCTCTCGCTAAAAATAAGTTGCGAGGGGTTAAAAGCCCTAACAAATAAATTTTAGCGATGCCATTATTTGTCGTTAAAAAGTATGCCGTCAATTTGGAATTCGCAAATAACTAATTGCGAGGATATAAAAGTCCTTACAAATAGTTGTTGACGACGACTGCTTCCTCTCGCTAAAAATAAGTCGTCGACTTTTCTCGTTGTTTGGTAATATATTTGTGAGGGCGGATTTGTTCAGTAACAATGGTGGATTGCCCTCGTAAACTATCTATTTGCAAAGGTATGGTCGCAAAACCTCTTTTAGCAACAAGAGCAAATACAACGGCCTTCAAGGGCCATATGCCCTTGCTAATAACCTTTTGCGACGATATTTGAATTTTTGCGAGGGCATTTTACTCTCGCTAGTAGATTCTTTTCTTGTAATGAGAGTTTCTCTTCTTCTTGATTATTTTGTGTACTTTTAAAACAAACTCAAGGGGGTTTGAGGGTTTTAGATTGATCATCTCTTTGACTGATTTGTAGCCCATAACTGTCCTTGTACTGAGAAACACTATTGCTGTGGAATCCGCTTTGCTTGATTTCTGGCTAATCTCTTGCATATGTAACCGGGTGCCAAAGAAGATTATACCAGGTTTGCTTGATTCAAGTTTGATCATCTCTTTGACTGACTTGTATCCCCTAACTGTCCTTGTACTGAGAAACACTATTGCTGTGGAATCCGCTTTGCTTGATTTTTGGCTAATCTCTTGCATATATAACCAGGTGCCAAAGAAGATTATACCAGAAATTACATCATTTATGGTCTGCACTTGAGAATATATTATTCAATTGAGTAAAAATAAACTAATTCTCACCAAAAAACCAAATGAAAACAAGCTTTTCAAATTTTAGTCCAATCATCTAACATTATTGAATGAATGGAAAAATATGAAGAAAGGAAGAAGAAAATTAAGTGTTTTCTAGGTGAGCAAGAGCAATAAAAATTTGATATAACCATCGGAAATCTGATAACTTAGAGCAAAGGCATAAGTCTCTATAAAATAGAGTAAGGGAAGAAAACCCATAGAGCACCCCACGTTAGCTTTCCCATCCTTAATTTCTATATTTTGGGGTTTTGCTACAATTGCTCCCTATATTTAGGGAGCAATGTTCATTCTCCCAATCAATATTTTAGTAGTTTTTGTATTATGGTAATTGTGATAAAGAAAATTTTCATTCTCCAAATCAATATTTTAGTAGTTTTTGTCTTGTGGCAACTTTGATAAAGTAAAATTTGTGTTTTGAAAAAAGAAAAAGAAAAAAAAGAATGATGAAATAATATTTAAATGAAATAGGGTTTAGAATAGGAAATTTGATGTAGGTGTTTTAAAAAGTGATTAATTAAAATAGTAAAAATAAATTTTTATTCTAAAATAAGGAGAAAATTAATTTTAAGTAAACTGATGTCATTGCTCTTACTTGTAGATAACCCGAGTTCCATTAGTTAACAGCGGGTTTGGAATTCTAAGACCTTATTGTGGGGGATATTGGGCTTTTGTCCTTATTTTGTAAAAAATCTAACACAATATCTTTATTTTGAAACTATTTAGGTCTGTGTCACTGTTTTAGTACTCGATTTTAACAAAATCGAGTTACAAGTGGAACTCGACATTCTCGAGTTTTATGCATATTTTGCCACTTAATTTAAAAAAAAAAAAAAAAGTGTGTAGAGAGGGAAAATTCCCGACCTATCACAAGCTGACACATCATACTACAAAGTCCACAAAATACAGCCAATTACAAAGCGCCACGTATTACTGTTAGGTTTTGCTATCACTGCTCAGAAACCAACAGAAATTTGCCAAGTGTCATGCAAAAACCAATCACGCATCAGCGCACTTGTAAGTGATGACATAATCAACCTCGCATATGTAAGCGATGACATAATCAGTCTCGCACGTGTAAGTGATGACATAAGCGGACCAATCAGATTGTGACATGTGTCACCAATCAGACTCCGCCACGTGTCGCTCATCCACCTCCAAACTCCTATAAATAGAAGCCTTCCTAAGGCATTTCAAGGAGAGTTGGGAGAAAGGAAACCAAGCCATCTGAAGCACTCAGAAGTCCAGAAGCTCTGCTGGAATCAAGCCCTGAAGCCTCCAGCAACTTCAAGAACTTCAACCTTCAAATACGAAGAACATTCAAAGCAGAATCATCCAAACTACCTGCCTAGATCTCAAAGGTCACTGGAATCAAGCTCAAAAGCCTCCAGAAACCTTACAAACCACAAATCAGTGAAGCTCTACGGATTCAAGCCTCTAAAGCACTGAAGAACTTCCACTACAAAACCTTCAAATACGAAGAACATTCGAAGAGGAATCATCCAAATCATATTCCTAAATCTCAAAGTTCACTGGAATCAAGCTCAAAAGCCTCCAGAAACCTCAACAAATCACAAATCAGCGAAGCTTTACGGATTCAAGCCTCTAAAGCACCGAAGAACTTCCACCACAAACCTTCGAAGACGAAGAACGTGAAGAACAAAGGATTTCTAACAAGCTCATGGCCAAAGATTCATTGTAATTCCGTTTCAACAATCTTCGATCCATCCCTCAACCAAATTGAAGGATATCTTGTGTTCAAATCAAAATCACATTACCACAACTCCAATCAACAAATCTTTTAAGGAGATCGAATCAGAGGATCACACTTTTGTAATCACAGAGAATTGCACCACACATTCATCAATACAAATTCGCACTTGTGAAACTATTTTACTTGTTTGACTCATTCCGAACCGAGAAATTTAGTCGTCCACAAAGTGAAACTCGACTTTGTTAAAATCGAGTTTCAATTAAAAATTTATATGTAACTCGATTTTGAGGATATTGAGTTTTATACCGAACTCAATTTTGTTAAAATCGAGTTTCAAAAAGAGAGACACGGACCTAAATAGTTTTAAAACAGAGATATATTGCTGTTATTTTTGCAAAATAAGGGCAAAAGCCCAATATCCCCTACAGTTGTGCAATAAAACCTGATCAGTGGACACTCCTAGATGAGGAATAAATAAACCTCTTAGTATAGCAAACCACCTTTTACCCACCGGCTGATCTCTTGGGTAAATCGATTGGATGTAGACAGTACATACCAAGATTGATATGCCAATGAAATTAATTCATATTTCAATATTTAATATTAAAAAAAAAAAAAAAAAAAAAAAAAACTCTGTTGTAAAAATGAACGAACGTGTGCCCTGGAATTGTTGAACAAACAATAAAATGCAAGTAGGGTTTCGTTCACCGCTACTAGCGTACCAGATCCCATCATAGCATGTTAATATGGCATATGTGAAATGAAGTGTATAATTATTGCAAACGTGTGTGTGTGTGTATATGTTGATCTTACCACTCCAAGCTTGTCCTTAATAAATTTGATATGATCGAGAGAGAATGTCATAGTTGATATTGTAATGGTCGAAACTCCACTCCTTTTTCCCCAGACCTTATCGGAGTTCGATCATCTTCAATCAAATTGCTCTTTAACATGCTCCATCCAAAATCATATATAGTATTAAAGATTAAGGAAAAGAGTTGGGACACCCCTCTGCTTAATCTATCACTTTTTGACGCTGAGCGTTGGCTAAAAGGAAATGTTAAGGGAAGAGAAGGATTATCAGGTCTTTGCAGACTAGAGAGAAGTGCACCCATGTGGGAGTAACCATCGCCAAGAGCATGGTGAAGATTGAATATGATAGTACCAGCTGCATTGCTTGTTGGATATTTAACAATGTGAATTTCCCATGGTGGTTTGTTTTGTGGAAACTGGTTCGTCGCTATCTCTGAAATGTAGTCATCAAAATATTTGTCATATGAATCAGGTGACAATCCAATAGGGAAAATGGGAACGTTAATGTGGTCTTCAAGCTTCACTTCTACTCTTTTCCATTGTTTCTCACCTTTTTTACCTGTAACCTGTTTTCAAATTCTCACTACTAATTAGTGCCATTTTTGAAATAGGCTAAAATAACTTCTTCTTTTTGCTTAAATACTATTGAAATTAAAGAACATAGTATTCTGGAAGAAAGGTAATTAATTAGAAAATAATGATTAAAACAACTTCGAAAATATGCTATAGGCTTAATACTTTCTCATAGCTAGTTAACCATATATTGCTTTTGCACGCGTATAACAACTTCATTTTATTAAACTGAGAAATTAAGAAATTTATAAGTGTAATATAAAAGGAGAGAGAGAGAGAGAGAGAGAGAGAGAGATGAGCACCATAATGGAGGAGAACTCAAATTCCATAACAGCAATAATCGATACTGATGGCACAGAGCTGTTGAAGTACTGTGCAGTAGGACTTACTGGCTCCAATCGTTCCTCGAACTCCATTATTTATAATGCGATCACTCAGCACAAAAGAAAACTATTTTGCTTCACAAGTTCCTTTTTTTCTTTTATGAGTTTTTAGCTTCACAAGTTGTTGCATATATTCCCCCTGCTTGAGAAAACACAAACAAAAAAAGAAAAGAAAAAAGTATTAAACTGTTAATGACATTAAACCGTACTATGATAGGAAAAAGGATTTTACTAATGTGTGCTCTAAGGGCACACATTAACCAAACCCTAGGAAAAAAGCATTCAAGACATTGACGGGTACAAAGACAGGCCTTGACCATCAAAGATTTCGGCTATTGTAATTTACCTAGTATATAATAAATAAATAAATAATCTAGAATCATATAAAAAAATCACAATTTTTGTCACAATTATTATGTACCAAATAATGGGTGGTAGAAAAAAAATGGTGATTAGCACTATCTTGAAGAAAGAATCGGTGAAATAGACATTTCTATGAAGATGATCTGAAAGTGGCAAGCATTTATGACATACATAGGTACAAAGATGGGCCCTTATGACCATCTGTAAGGTTGAATTTTATCAACCATCTTGTTGGCTTTAATCTGTGCCAATTTATTTGTATTTCAGCACTTAGAAACCCTGTATTTAGGTGGGATTCATGTAAGGGTAGTGTGTGAGAGAGTGTGAAGAAATGTTCCTCATTGTGCAAAGAAGCAGGGACTCGCGACTGGAACTCGCGGGTGGCAAGCCGCCAGAAGAGGGTCACGTGTCAAGCATGTGGGAAGCTGAAGCGTTATGTTAGCTGGTGCACTACAAGACAAAATATCCAGACTGGCAATGCAGTTAACTCGCGGTTTGAACTCGCGACTTAGTCGAGTCACGAGGCCAAGCCGCCAACTTGCCTTATTTGGGAAAAACTGTCTCTTCGTATTCCAAACACACACCACTATATATAGACCCTTATACCCACAAAATGTAGAGAGTTTCCAGAGAGAATTTTGAGAGAAAAACCCTAGAGAAAAACAAGATTGATTCATCCACAATCTTCATCTAAGAGACTCTTCAAATTCTTCTACTCTCTTCCTCTCCATTGATTATACATCCTTGAGAGGTTCTTGACCAAATCATTTTCTCACCACACCCACGTCTGTGAGAAGGTCTTTTGGTACTAAGGGAAGCAGTTTGGAAGGGACCAATGGTTATTGGTTGATGCTATGGGCTATAGCGGAATCCGGTAAGCTAGAAAAGAAAAAGGTTCGGCGCAATCTCGTTGGAGCAAGAAGCTCAATCTCGTTGGAACAAGAAGCTTGGAGGGCTTAGGTACCTGGGTAGATTAGGCTTAGAGGGTCTATTGCTGTTCATGTATTCCAACTACATTTTCTAGTGAATTATTTACCGCTTGGAGGGTGGCGGAGAGGTTTTACGCCGAGGGCTTCAATTTCCTCTTCGATAACACATCGCGTGTTGTCCTTGTATTTGCATCTCTCTTCCCTTAATCTTTGCTATTTAATTTCTGCTGTGAATGTGATTTTATTTGGTTTCGATTGGTTATCAATTCTGTCATTAGCTTATGTTCATGTTCCGCACATTTATTGTTTGATAGTAAGCTTGAATTGGTAATTTGTAATTGGGGGTCAAAACGTTCATAGTGTTTTCAACGCTAATTGAACATTCACCATCAAAGATTTCGGCTATCGTAATTTACCTAGTACATAATAAAAATTTTTAGAATAATGTAAAAAATTATAACTTTTGTCACAACTGTTACGTACTAAATAATAAGTGGTGGAGAAAAAGTGATGATCAGCACTATCTAGAAGAAAGAATTGGTGAAATAGACATTTCTGTGAGGATCGGGAGAAAAAATACCTTTAGTTTTTTTTTAGGGAGAAAAAATACCTTTAGTTATTAAATACCCTTGCCTAATTTTTGTTTTTGGGTTTGTTAAACGCCACTTTATTTCTTTGGTCTTGAAAAAGAGCATAACTTCTAAATGAATTATTGAGGAACCTTAAGTCCTCCACTATATGCCTTGCACTAAAAATTTTTTAGTTTGTCTCTACCATATTATAATTTGAACATTTTATGGGAACACATTAACCAAAATAATAGAAATTCACATATATTGCACTCAGTATCTATCTAACTACTAATAGTTTCATTCATAACTTGAATTTTGGCTCTAAAAAAATAGATCACTCTTGTTAGAAATATCTCAATAGGTAAATACAATATTATGAATAAGCCTTTTTTTTTTGTATAATTACATTAAATATCACTTAGTATTTAAATGAATAGCATTAAATTTTCAAATTGGTCTCAAATATTATATATTCACAAAAATTTGTGTAAGTGCGTATATTATATATAAATTTTGCCTCCCCTCAACTCAAATCCTGACTTCGCCACTGATGAGGATTATGTAAAAGTGATAAGTAGTCAATCATAATTTGTCACATAAGATAATTGTGGCAAAAATTGTAACTTTTTATGTGGTACTAGAATTTCTTGACCTAATTTGCATTACTGTCCACATTGAATGGTTAGACAGGACAGAGAGGGATAATGCATGCGTGGTGGAAATTCAAACAATTACATTTATTTATTTATTTTTGCTAATAAGAAGAAACAATTACATTTTAAATAAAAAGGTATTCTCTTTTCATAAGAAAAAAAATACAATTGATATACAAGGACAAATAAAGATATCAAATAAATAGCAAAGCAATAACAACTTTGTTTTATTAAGAAGCTCGGTTTATTAGCAAAAAAAAAAAAAGGAAGAAGAAGAAGAAAATAAAGCAGAGCAATAAAAATTACAGGACATGCACTTATATAGCTGTAAATAGACAATAATTAAAATCCCAAACATCAATGAGCAAATAGTAAAAATTCGTACTGAAAATTATTGAAGAGGAAGTGTAGGTTGGATCAACATCAACCAACTTGAGCGAGGGAGCTATTCCTAACAGAGGAGTATGTAAGAGTTCTCTGATGCTTTGCATCTAAGGAAAAAAAAAAATTCACATGCATATACCACAGTATGTAGAATAGCCCCTTGCCGTTTCTTCATTTGAGGCTTGTTTAAGTCCATACAAGGACTTTACTAGTTTGCATACCAAAGGGTTAGCAGAAGTAGAATTAGGAAACTCCCCCTTACTGTGAAAACCAGGAGGCAAGTCCATGTATACCTCCTCATCAAGATCACCATGGAGAAAGGCATTATTTATGTCTAGTTGGTGCAAAGGCCACCCTTTGGCTGAAGCAAGAGCAATCAAAACCCTCACTGACACAGTCTTGGCAACAGGACTAAAAGTTTCCAAGAAGTCAAGCCCTTCTCTTTGAGTGTATCCTTTAGCAACCAACCTTGCTTTGTATCTTTCTATAGAGCCATCAGGATTGAGCTTCACTCTATAGACCCATTTACACCCAATAGGTCGTTTACCTGGTGGCAAAGGAGTAATCACCCAAGTATGAGTCTGCTCTAATGCTTGGATCTCCTTATCCATGGCCTTCCTCCAAAGAGGATCAGTAACAGCTTGATGAAAGTACTGAGGTGCCTGATGACTATGACTGACTGCCATAAGATAGGATTGATAGGTTGGATCCAAATGACAGTAAGTAAGACAGTCCTTAATGTCATAAGGAGTTCCTGAGGCATGAGAAACAACTGAAGGTGATACGGCAGCTGAATGACAAGCATAGTCCTGTAAGTATACTGGAGTTTTGTGAGCTCTGGTGGACTTTCTGGTAGGTGGAGGATCTGCATTATGGTTAGTAGGAATGGAAACAGCAGTATCAAGGGAATCAGAGGTAACCAAAGGCACACATGGAGGAGTAGGACTGGGTGAAGAAGTTGAAGAAGAATGAGAAGGTGAAATCAAAGAAGTACAAGGGAAAGAAGACTCAATAGGAGCATCTGGTATGCTGACAGGAGTAACAAAAGAATCAATAGCAGGAACAGAAGCATCAACCTCAGTAATAAAAGGATCAGAAAACTCTTGTGCAGCAGTGGCAAAAGGATAAATGTTTTCATGAAAATATACATCTCTTGAAATAAAAACAGTTTTGGTGGATAGATTCATGACTTTATAACCTTTAACCCCAATAGGATAACCCAAAAAGACACATTTGGATGCTCTTGGATCAAATTTTGTTCTATTTCTAGAAAGGGTGGAAGCATAGCATAGACATCCAAAAACCCTCAAGTGAGAGTAAGTTGGGACTTGACCAAAAAGGACCTCAAAAGGAGTTTTCTGAGCTAAAACTGAAGCTGGGGTTCTATTTATTAAGTAAGTGGCAGTAAGAATGCAATGTCCCCACAGATACAAAGGTAAATTTGATTGAAATCGAAGTGCTCTTGCAACATTTAAGAGGTGTTGATGTTTCCTCTCAACTATTGCATTTTGTTGAGGGGTTTCAACACAACTCAATTGATGCAAGATACCCTTTTGAGAAAAGAAGGTGGACATGGTGAATTCAGTCCCATTGTCTGTCCTAATGCATTTAACCTTTCTTGAGAATTGAGTCTCTACCATGATGCAGAATTGTTCTAAGATGAATTGGGTTTGTGATTTATGTTTAAGGAGATAAACCCAAGTGCATCTTGAACAGTCATCTACAATGGTTAAAAAGAATTTGCAGCCATCAATGGTAGAGGTTGAAAAGGGTCCCCATAAGTCACAGTGAATTAAATCAAAGCAATGACTAGAAATATGAGAACTAGAAGTAAAAGGCAATCTCTTTTGCTTAGCTAAAGGGCAGATATCACAATCAAAAGTTTTATTTGCATTGAAAAGGGGTACATCATTATGTTTTAACAATGCCAATTTAGCATTTGACAAATGTCCTAATCTGAAGTGCCAAATATGTGGCTGGACATTGACATTATTGACAGCATGAACATCATTTTCAGAATGAAAAACAGAAGAGTAAACAGATGAGGTTGAGATGCTCTTTTCCAGCAGATATAATCCTTTGCATTCCTTACCCAGACCAATTGTGCTCCAATGAGCCAGGTCCTGGATGAAACAAAGAGTTCCAAAGAACATGAGGCAGCAAGAAATAGACTTAGCTAATTTGCTGACAGAAAGAAGATTAAAAGTGAATGAAGGAACACACAAAACATTGTGAAGAACAAGTTTTGTTGAGATTTCAACAGTTCCTATATGTGTAACTAAAGCTGACTCTCCATTAGGAAGATTAACAAAAGTATTCAAAACAGCAGTAATGGAAGTGAAACAAGATATAGAATGCACCATGTGATCTGTGGCTCCTGTATCAATTACCCAATCAGAGCCATCAAAGGCAGTCCTATTGACTTTTCTAGCAGAAAAAATTGAGTGCTGAAAAGAAGGATTGAAGAGATGATTGGAATGATTACCTGACATGAGTGTAGGATTGAAAGCAGGATAGGTATTGACCTGTGATTGTGAAGAAGATCCTACCAGTCCAGAGCCTTCACCAGAGATTCCTCCTACACCAGTAGCCATACAAGAAATGCTTGCATTTGCTGCATGATGTGCATCACCAAGAGCTGTTCCAGTGGTTCCTGAGTTGAGAAAAGCCAATAATTTCTCACATTGTGCCTTAGAAATAGGACATTGATTTCCAGGAATCAGAGCACCATCTCCAGAATTGAAAGATGCTTGATTTGCATTGGCTATTGGCTTGCCTTTGGATTTGTAACCAGGCGGATAACCATGCAATTTGTAGCATTTTTCAATGGTGTGCCCTGCCATATTGCAGTGAGTACAGAAAGGTCTTTCCTTTTTTCCCATTTCCTTTGAAGTTTCCTTTGGTATTAACATACATCGCCATTGTATCAGTCTGTGAAGAACCAGAACCTCCATGACCAATATTTTTGTGAGATTCCTCTTGCAAAATCAATGAATAAACCTTACTCATTGAAGGAAAAGGATCCATCATAAGGATTTGACTTCGCACAGTATCAAAAACCTCATTTAGTCCCATCAGAAATCTCATCACATAAGCCTTATTGTGAGAATTGATTAGAGTCTTCATAGCTCCACAAGAGCACTCAGGCATTGGTTCGTAGTTCAGCAATTGATCCCACAATCGCTTGAATTTGCTATAAAATTCAGTTACAGACATTTGATTTTGGCGAATTTGAGAAATCTCAGTTTGTAAGTTGTAGATCTTAGGTCCATTTCCTTGTGAAAACACATTCTGGAGTTCAATCCACATTTCCCTTGCTGTTTCACAGTACATTATATTGCTCGAGACATCCACATGCATGGAGTTAATCATCCATGAAAGCACCATGGTATTGCAACTCTCCCAATCGTCATACAGAGGCGAATCAAGATCAGGTTTCGTTATTTTTCCATTCACAAAACCGATCTTCTTCTTCGCAGTGAGGGCAAGTACCATAGCTCTTGACCAGGATTGATAATTCTTCATTCCTAACAGAGGCTGTGTAACAAGAACATTCCCTGGATTCTCATTGGAATTATAGAAATAGGGATTAGGAGTAACGGAGGCTGAATTGTTTGGTGAATTTGAAGTCGTGTGTGTGGATTGATTGTTGACAGGCTCAGGGGATGTGTGAGTTGATTGATTGTTCGCTTCAGTGGACGCCATTGTAGGACCTTGAAGCTCTGATACCATATAAAAGGATGTGCTCTCACTCTAAATAGAAATGAACCTTTATTGATCAATGATTATGAAAGAATACAATGAATACATAAGCTCTGAATCTATATTTATATACAGAGATTGAAGCAAGTAAAAGAAACTAACAAAATAACTAACTCCCAAAAAGGGGGGGAAAATCTGTTACAGCAATGGTACAGCTCAGGCACACGTGTCCAATCATCTTCCACTATTCTTGCACATGTGGCGATATTTACTGCATTGAGTATAGCACCTGATCATAGTAAGGCATTGCTTCAATCATAGCCGTTGCTACTGTTTGATCAATGCCTTGATAATCTTGAGGTTCCAAACTAATTTGATTAGCTAAATGAACTTCTTCCTGATGCGAGGATACATTCTGCTGTAATGTTTTAACAGATTCCTTTCTTCTTCCTTAATCCTTTATGTTTCCCAAAAGCTTAGAATGACTTAGATTACAAGTCATCTCTAGTGGGCTAAGCAACAAGATGAACCCAAAAGGATTAAAGGAGTTATCAATACCTGGTAAAGTTATACGTTCACCTTATTATGGGTCTGGTTGAAATACTGTTCTTAAAAATAAAAATAACAAATGATCTCAACTTAAACAATTCCAAATTTAGGACTTTAGATTACACCAAATTGTAAAAAGACCCTTAAAGTTTGGATCAAAAACAAATAGACTCTCTATGTTATCAGGTTTGTATTATTGACTCATAATACTGTTTGACTACATTGACCACTCTGTCAAATTTCCATCCATAATGAGTAACGGAAGGGGATCATGTGGACTACACATGACCACTATACAATAAAAAAAAAATTTATTTTTATTAAATCTTACTAAACAATTGTTTTATATGTTTTGTCAGTTCCTCTATCCTTAGAATTTCTAATGCCCTCACTCTCTCAAAATAATTTAATCATTAAGGGTTGGATCTCTTACTCCTTCTCTAACCGAGCATAGTCATTCAATACATTTATTTGATTACAAGCATCAATATCCATAATGAAGACATTACCTAAATGTAGAACAAATACAAATCTAACATATTCAAAAAAAAAAAAAAATTTACACATGAAATTGGGAGAAAAAGACTAAAAATCTGTAGTTCGAATGTAGAATATTTAAATACATTTTTTTGGAGAGAGAAAGAGTGGAATTTAGATGCTCAACATTTGGATTAATTTCTGCACAAAACATTGGAATCCATGTATGTATAAATTGTTTCATGCAACCCCAAATGTGTAATTTATCTGGCTATTAGTATTAAATTTCCAATCCTCCTCCAAATAGGGCAATGCCTAGAGAAAACGTACCCTATTGTGGTATTAAAGAATCCACTCACATATCAAGTCACCATAGTTAGAATTGGTTTTAGAATTTCGTGAGGGTGTGGGTCAATTGGTCAAGGTAGCAGAAAATTTTCACTCTAGCTAGAGGGGCAAAATAGCCAAATACTACTATTGGCCAAAATTATTAGTATTTTACCACTGTTTGAGAAATATTTAGTAACATACCACTTTTTTGAAACTCGAGTTCTGTGTGACATTTTTTTAATTAAAATAATCCATGTCAACAACATTTTTTTTTATGAAACTCGAGTTTTTGAAACTCGAGTTCCATGTGTTAGGTCACAATCTGAATGACCCCTTGTGATAAACCCTAATTAATTAATTAGTCAAGTTGTTAATTAATCAATTAAGCATGCAATTGCGTGGAAGCACAAACAAATCACCAAATACTAAATATGCAGCGGAAAATAAATAACACGGTGATTTGTTTACGAATGGGGAAAACCCTAACGGCAAAAACCCCACCGGGTGATTTTCAGGTCACCACTCCCGAAACTCCACTATTATCAAATCAAGCGGTTACAAGAAAGGAATCCCAAGTACCTTACCAACCTACAGTTGAACCCTTACCCCAATACCCAATTGGACTTGATCTGTAGTGACAATTTCCACCTTTGATGCACGGCTCCCAAGTACGTGACTAACCAATGCGCGGATCCCAGTACGCGACTTCAGAACACCAACTTGAGGAAGAATGGTTGGCTGCAAAGTTCTTCAGTTCATCCACGTGATGAATAGCAGGAAGATACTTGGTTACAAAACCCTATGGTGCAAAGACACAGCAACTTCTTGATGAAGGATGAACTAGGTCAAGAACTTCGTCTGTTGAGCACAATTTGCATAAACAGAGATTGCTCAATGATAATACAACTTGTGTCACCCAAAACGGCTCTTAAAATAATCCTTTTATATGTTTAGGGTTAGAAGAAAAGAAGTCCCAAAAACATATTCACGGATCCCAAGAAAATCAGATTTGGAATTCTGACTTTTTAAATCTCGACAGATAGCAGGTGTCGAGGTAGCTATCGAGAGGTGTCGAGCTTTAAAAATTCTGCATTTCAACTTGCTTTCTCTTGGACAGACTTGATGACTTCAACACTTGACCTTGAAACATTGTTTCTTAAAGTATTAAAAACACCTAGATCTACCCAATTACAAGTAAAGTGCGTTTTGTCAAAGGATTAGCCAATTTACATAAATAAGTAAGACATATGTTCTTAGCATGTGAAACACATATGTCCTAACACCATGTCAAACTCAAGTTTCACAAATTCAAGGTTTAAAAAGGTAGTAGATTACTAAATATTTCTCAAACAGTAGTAAAATACTAATAATTTTGGCCAATAGTGGTATTTGGCCATTTTAGCCTATTTATGGAAGCAATCACACAAAGAACACAATTTACGAGAGAATAGAGAAGCCTATTCTAATATTGCGGCACTTATCTAATTGACAATAACCGTATTATATATATATATATATATATATACATGCTTTGGGTCTTGCCGTAGTACAAGTATTACACGAATAAGGAATAGTATTCTTAATAAGTAGGTTAAAGACTTGATAACCATTCAATTGGAGTCCTTTTTATTAGGTGCCCAACACAAAAGTATAAGTTGTGAAGGAATAAAACATCCAAGTATGATCCTATATGGCACACGTTGATGCACCTCAAGTTATAACACAGAATTTTAGTGTTACATGATATGATGATAGGCCGGCCCAAGGCCAACACATGGCACCGACAAAGTCTTCCGGAGGATATTTACTTGGCCAATTTCTCAGGACTCTCACTAAAGTGCATCCAATGTGCTACATTCTCAAATTTTACGTCTAATATATCAGTTACACCATTTTTTTTTTTGTATAAGTATCGGTTACTCCATTATTATAATCCTAATGAGTAGGACACCTAGAAAAACATTAGGAATCAATATAGTTAGGAAAAGTTGGAAAATAGAGATGACAGACCGAAAGTTCTTCGCGTTTCCATGGAGTAAGGATAAAATAGAGATGATAGACCGAAAATAGTTGAATACATTGTGAAGTTCGCACCTTCATATATTGTAATGGTAACACATAATAAAAGTGGTATGTGAACATTCTGTATTTAAACAAAGAGGTTTAGGATTCAAATTTCCCATCTCTAACTATTAAATTATTAAAACAAAAAATAGTATGTAAAAGTGATGTTACTTTAATCATAATGAACAATGTTAGTAATTTTCAGAAATCTCCCTCCCCTCTAAAGAAAACCTAGGGGCTAAAAATAAAAAAATTGCCTAGGTTGATGTATTTGTTGCTAAAGAGGGGGGTAAGATCTTTTAATAATTTGTTGCTTGAAAAAATTGGTAATGCTTGAAGGATTTAATATTTATCCTTACTCCATGGAAACGCGAAGAACTTGCAGTCTATCATCTCTATTTTCCAACTTTTCCTAACTATATTGATTCCTAATGGGTGTCCTACTCATTAGGATTTGTAATAACTTAATATGGGAGTAACTGATATATTAGATGTAAAATTTGAGAATGTAGCACATTGGAGAGTTAGAAATTGGCCAAGTAATTTGTCCAAACTTTTTTTTTTCTCTAGAAACAAACACACTGAATATAAATATCCTACGGAAGACTTTGTCCGTGCCATGTGTTGGCCTTAGGCCTATCATCATAATATTATGCATGTGCGATGCATGGCTTAATGAAGAATCATATGTAAATTAATGAAAATAATAAATAATAATTTTTATATTAATTAAAATTAAATAGATAATAAAAACAAAATAATCTTTTACTCTATTTTTTTTTAAACGAAGTAACCTTTTACTTTAAGTTATATAATGAATGCATAGTGTGTAAGACTAAGTTTTTATAATAAAAAAATCATATATAAGTCCAAAATTAATTAAATGGAATATGGTAGATAATTATGCAATTAATATAAAAGGAGATGCCTTAAAAATATAAAGGGAGTTTGCATAATTAAAACTCAAGTGCATATTCTTCCTCAAAAAAAAAAAAAAAAAAACTGAAGTGCATATTTAAATGAAAAACCTTGAATTCAATAATTAAAAAAAAAATAATTAAAAGCATATTTAAACTGTACCTCAATGTAATGAACAACCCAAATTACTAAACATTAAAAAATAAAAGTAGATAAACTTACGTAAGAATTGAATTTTAATCTTCGAAAGTGAGGGGGGAGGCACTGAATTTCACCTATCAAAACAAAATGTGTAAATATAAACTTCAAGAAATTTTTTTGAGAAAAACTTTTGAAAAAAAAAATAAACAACATGAATAATAATAAAATTCCCTAAAAAAATAAAAAACAACATGAATAATAATAATAATAATAATAATAAAACAAAATTGGGAAGTTATTTTTTGAAGCGAAGATTGAGAGAAAAACAAATAATAAATAACCCTAAAACATTATAGATACTTGGATGTTCAAAATATTAATGAAATAAATCATGAATCTGGCCTTATTATTTATAGTGACATGAAAATCTAAAGATGAGAGTCATGGTATAATAAACTATTATCCATAATCATTCCTATATTTATCCAACAAACAAGATTTCAACCATGGTAAACTTCAACCCAAAAAAAAAAAAAAAATGTTAAGAAGTAGTTTTTATTTAAAAAAATAATTTTAAGTTGTGAAGAATTCGAAGTTGTTATAAGCAAAAGATAAAAAAATAAAAAAATTATTTAAAATCAAATACCATAAAAATCAAGTTGTTAATGTTAATTACAATTTTTTTTTCCCTAATATACGGTAAAGATCAAGTTGTTAATGTTATTTTTTTTTATACAAAAATTTGATATTTATCCAAAAAATAAATGAATTAAAACAAAATATATTTGAAAAAAAGTAGATAAGAAATTTATCATTAATTCCTCCCCGTGTGTATATCCTCCCAATGAAAGTGGATTTTTTTTTTTTTTTTTTTTTTTCATGGGATTAGCTATACTTCTACATACACAACTACACATTTTAATATTTTATGCTTTGGATTTTTTTTTTTTCCTTTCTTTCCTATTATTTTAGGCTTTGTTGATAATATTTAGATAGACACAATTGTAGGTTGTAGTTGTATGGCACCAACCAACTAAATTTACTTCTCAAAGAAGAAAACCAACCAAATTTAAACTCTTTTTAAAATTTTACATTTTGTTGAATGTAGGTTGTATGTTTTGTTAAAACACTTATTTTTTGAATGTAGGTTGCATGTTTTGTTAAAACATTTATTTTTTGAATGTAAGTTGCATGTTTTGTTAAACTGCTTTTTTTATATAATACACTACACATAAAAATAAGAATTAAATGGATTAGATGAAGAATTTGGATTATAATACACTACACTTAAAAAATAAGGATTAGGTCAATTAGATGAAGAATTTGGATTGTGATCAAATTAAGATTTTTATCAACTTAGAAATTATAGGAGAAGAAAAATTAAATATATTTTTAAAATCTAAAAATCTAAAAAAATTTCTGCAATTTTGGTGAAACCACTTGGCGTAACCACAGTTTCTAAGCTCAACTTTTATTATATAGTATAGGGAGATGCTATGTCCACAACATTTTTACAACATTTTCACAACAAATCATAGGTGGTTTGTTGTTATAGGTTTAAATTTGAACCTAACACTAAGATTACTTTTTTGCCCCAACAATAACAACCAGTAACAACCTGCCACTTAGGTATAGTTGTAAAAATATTGTGAAAATATTGAGAACGTATCATTTCTCATATAGTATATGATATCTACTATATATCGTAATTGTTATAATTGATAGCTTAAATTTGAGGTGCATCAACTTGTGCCACGTAGGATTATAGCCTTGGATGTCTTATTCCTTCCCAAGTCAACCTACTTAAGAATACCATTCCTTATTCATGTAGGACTTCTACTGCGGCAAGACCTAAAGCTTAAGGATCAGGGCCGCAATATTAGAATAGGTTTCTCTATCCTCTCGCATTGCTTACATAAATATGGCCAAGTTTCAGGTTAAAGAAAAAAGAAGAGCAGCGATGGAAGGAGGCAGCAGAAGTTTTGTTTTGTTTTTTGTTTTTTGTTTTTGTTTTTGTTTTTTTTTTTTTTTTTTTTTAATTCCATCCCACACAGTGGCCACTCCAAGAATTTTGTCCAAGGTGTTCCTATTCCACTTTGAAAAAATTTCGGGTCATTTCGGTCTATTTTGGGTGTTTCGGGACGTTTCGGTAAATACAGGCCGAAATTCAAAATTTGGCCAGCATGAAGTTTGTGCTTAAAAAAAAAAAAAAAGGTATCTATACAATAAATTATAAGTTCATTTGACATATTAATAAAATTATTAATTATTGTTGTTTAGTTGTTTCATTAATTTGTTTGTCTTTTGTAAACTATAATTTGTTGTATTGTTATTTCATTAATTATTAAATTATTAATTATTTTTTAGCCTAACATAATTTAATTTATTTGTCTTTTATAATGTATTGGTTAGTTACTTTTCCCAATTAATTATTGGTTAATTAAATTATTGTTTATTAGTTACACTAGCACACATCTATGCGCACATTACACTAAAAGAGCTAGCCATGTGCACATTACACATCCCATGGGCTGATGTGCACATTACACTGCTTTAATTATTGTTTACCCGGCCCCATGTGTTCATCCACCCCCACCCCCACCCCACTCCACTCAACAGACAAGCTAGTCAAGCCTCAAGAAAATTTCCCCAATCACAAGAGCCAGCTGCCAATCAGAAAATTTCACAATCACAAATCACAATACACATTACACTAAAAGACAATTAATAATTTAATATCTCACCGACACAAACACACACACCAACAGCAACAGCAACACCCACCAACACCAACGGATAAGATATTAAGATAAAGCCAAATTCAAAAAGTCAAAAAAAACAGCCAAATATTAATAAAGATAAAGTTAAAACTTCAGCAATTTAGTGGCCCAATCACAGAATCAGATAAAGACAAAATATTAAAATTAGTCTGAAAGAATAAAGAGAGAGAGAAAGAGAGACTCATAATTTTCATTTTAGTGATTCAAATAGAGAGAGAGAGTGAGAGACTAAGAGAGAGTCAAAGAGAAAAAGAGAGAGAAGTTAGTTTAGTAAAATGAAATACCTTAATTGAGGGAGCACCGGAGCAGCCGAGCAGGGAGGCCTGAAGGCTGAGGCCGCTGAGGCAATGACAAGGCGACGAGCGATCTCCGATGAGGGTAGTGGCGAGCGACGACGACGATTTGGACTGGACTGATCTCCGACGATGAGCGAGCTGCAAGCAACGTGACCGATCAGATCTTCGTGACTCCGGCTGTTGGCAGTTAGCTTGAGCCTGAGGCGTTGCTCTGAGGGACTGAGGCATTGCTTGCTCTGTCTTTACTCTTTAGGTTTGCTTTAGGCCTTTAGGGATTTCTGATTTAGAAGTGATTTCTGATTTGATTTGCTCTGCAGCTCTGAATTGGGGGTTTTTTTTTTTTTTTTTTTGAATCTGTGGGTTTGCTACCTCTGTAATCTTTTGGGCTTGCCGAGTTGCCGTGGGCTTGCTGTGGGCTTGGCTTTGTTACAATTTTTTTTTTTTTTTTTTTTTTTGCTTGAAAGTAGAACAAATAATTTTTTTTTTTTTTTTTTTTTAATTTGAGGGTGTTCCTAATTTTGTGATTGAGGGTGTTCCTAAAACAAAGCAAATATAAAAAATTTTGTAATTTTTTTTTTTTTTTTTTTCAGGTTAGGGTGTTCCTGGGAACACCCTGAGTTACACGTGGCGTCGCCACTGATCCCACATCAAATCATCCTCAATATTTTCTTAAAGCTTCAACTGTGTTGCGTCCTCAGATTGAAGTCTGTGTGTAAGGCCTGATATGTATTAATCCATAATGACTTCACGTACTTATACTTCAAGCGTTCAAGGGAAAACTTTTTTGGGATTAGTACCGGTCCCCATGCCCATAACTATAATTCTAAAGCTATGATTCCCTATGAAATATCTTCTTTACATATTTGCCATCATCAATTTTTGAAAGTTAAATATTCAATTAATGATGATGATTTTCATGTTTATTACTCTCTCCATACTTATTCATCATTCTTGTCTTGATACTGATACGGAAAAGAATAATGCGAAAGAAGAGTATTAATAAAACTGGATTCGGATATTCTCCTGTCAAGGCAATATAAAGTGATCATCTTTCAAGATATTTGTGAAAATAAGCCCGTTTAAAAAGGTTGCAGTAATAAGCCAGTTTGTTTGAATACAATTATATACTTGTTGGGTTATCATCAATAGCTGGAGTAATCTCTCTCAGAAAGAGAGAACTCGGGATTTATCTTTAGCAAGGATCAAAGATTGGGGAATTCATTTTAGCTACAAAATTCCTGATATCTTCATTTTTGAATATGGAGGCCGTGGCAAGAACCTTTAAACAGCTTGGACGGTCTACAAATGGTTTCAAGATTTGAAACCTTGGTGAACATAAAGTTTTGTTTGTGTTCGATAATCTGGCTGATGTTGACAGAATCATTCAAGGCCAACCTTGGAGCTTTGATAAACATCTTGTAGTCGTTCAAAGTTATGATTCTAATACCCTTATACAGAATGTGCTTTTCGATAAAGTCTTGTTTTGGGTGCAGGTCCATAATCTTCCCATTAGATATATGACAATATGTGTAATTATTGGAGAGGTGCGAATGTCTACGGGGATTGTTGATGAAGGAGGACACTTTATAAGGGTCAGTGAATATTGATATATCTCTATTCTCTACCCCTATGTTGGGGGCGAGTTGTTACTGTCTTGGGTTTACTTTCAAGTACGAAAGGTTTCCAAATATTTGCTATTAAATATTTGCTATTGGTGTGGTCGTATGACTCACGACAATAAAAGCTGCGAGTTATGGATTTGGAGTAAAGGATCTCTCTCGAGTGATCAACAACAATATGGCCCATGGCTAAGGGCTGCTCTCTATCAATTAGCGGGTAAGGATGTCATCTTTGTTCCAAAATACTTTGAGAATTGCATTTCAACTGGAGGTGTGTAGAGAACAACAACAATAATAAACGACAACCAAAAACCCAAAGATTTTATATTAAACAACAACAGAAAGCCCAAAGATTTTATATTAAACAACAACAATAATTATATAAATCTATCCTCACTTCAAAAGATTTTATATTCAACAACAATAATAATAATCTACACCATGATGTCGTTTTGTATAAATATTTTCCAATATTAACTTTAATTGTAACAAATTTATGGTTTAATTTGAAACATATTTTATAAGTATATAATTTCATTTGAAACTTTTACGTTCAATTTGAAATCACCTTTAAACTACAAATTAAGAAGGTGATTCATCACACACTTGAGGTTCATTACGAAAGACTTACAATGAAATTCGCATATATTTCACAAAAATAGTGGGAAGAGCTTGTGAATTGACAACAAACAACACTCATGGCAGCTCCATTAATATTAGTCTACTCTCAATTTAAATTTAACTACTGTGCTGAGAATCAGAGAAAGGCTATTTTCAGTTTCTATCAAAGTGTTATTCATTTTTGGAGAAGCACTCTAGCAAAATTTTATTTTAGCTAATGGTTGTTAATCCAATATAGGGGTGTTTTTTTTAGTTTATTAGGTATATTTGGTTGAAATCCTATTTGAGCTAATCTAATTTGAATGCTTTAGTAATTTAAAATACTTGAAAGTGATTGGTTAATACTTAAAACAAACTCGTTAGATATGGAGACTGACTTGACTAATACTTCCAAGTGTTCTGGGTAGGGTAAGATTTATGAGATTAGTAGCCTAGACAAATTCATACTATTTGGGGTTGTAGATACTGTATTTCGTCCGACTTCAAATCTGGTTGGGAACCTGAGCTTTAAATCAAGGATTTCGTGAGCTTATTTTAACAAGACATCAAACATATTGGAATTCTCTTCATTTTAATATTCAAAGACAAAAATCAAGCTTGAGTTGATCGAATTGTTGTGAAAGTGAGAAATTTTCCTGTAGCAGATTTGCAATTAAAATGTGCTTTTTTTCTTAAATTGACAATTATTCCCCCTTTGAGATGCATTAAAGATCATATCTTGACATATTACTGAAGTTTTCAAGTTTGCTCTGGTGAGCTTCATTTGAGATGGAAATTATTCTTAGAACGTGCTCAAAATTACCATGTAGGATTTTAGCTAGATTTATCAAGAAATGTTTGTCCCTAGTTTAATTGGGTCTGATAATTTCACATTTATTTTAATTTGATCCCATGATGTTTATCTCTGGATGAATTTATCTATCTATCCTAATATTTTATTGAGTGTGTTTAAGGTCCGTTGATTATTGATGAGTGTCAAAAGTGTACGATGGATTAACGAGAAAGCACCGTACCTTACTTCAGTTTCCTTTCTAAGTTTTGGGCTCGTTGTCCCTTCATTTCTCAGACGTTTCTCTTTTCCTCCTCCACCGCCACAAAGAGAAACAGAGAAATAGAGAGAGAGGCGGCTCTCTGGATCGTCGGCCGAACAACGAAAAACGACGTCGCTAAAAGGCATGGCCGCTCCCGAAGCCCTTCTCTGCTATGTCGGCGTCGCCAAACAAATGGTACTCCCTCTCTCTCTCTCTCTCTCTTGAGAATTTGAATTCAACGGTTTTTGATTTAACTCTCTGTTTTTTCTCCTTTATATAGGGCTGGGAAGAAGGAGAAGGGCTAGGTAAAGACAAGCAAGGCATCAAAGGACACGTTCGAGTAAAAAACAAACAGGACACTTCTGGTTCGTTCCTTCTTCTTCTTTTTGATTTTGTGTTAAAATTTAATCTAGTTTAGTAAGTGCTGATTTGTCAGAATTTTGAATTCTTAATCTCCAATTATTAAGGACTTGGCGTTACTTTGTTGTTGTTGTTGTTTTTGGTGGAATTTATGATAGGTATTGGGCATTTGACACTAGTCAATTTGATAATATACTCAAACGATTGAAAGTGGCATGTTTCGCATCAAATCTCCGAATAAGCTTTACTATGTTGTACATTTTAATTTCGCTGCGAATCCATAATGTGTGTTTTTTTGTTATGTTTTTATTTTACAGCAAGGGCCAAGTAGCCAATTTTGGACCTATTTGCCAGCCATGCTTGGGCAGCTCGCAGGACTCACCTCTACAGAGCTCACTCATTGAAAATATCCCCTCGAGAACCACGGGCAGAGAGAGAAATCTCTCTAGCCCTCCCTCATTCTCTCCCTTTTTCCTCCAAAAATCCCAGAGAAGCAGCAAGCATAGGGCTTCCATGGCATCTACAGAGAACCAAATCACAATCATGAGCTTTCTATTTCTGTATTCCTTTACTCATTTATTTGTTTTGTGTTGATTTGAATCTTCACCCATTTCTGTGTTTTCTCTTCAGCCAAACATCAACAAGGACAAGTAGATTCAAGGTTACCACAGACACAAAACCAAAGCCAGAATCAACAACAAAAAGAACAACAACCATCAAGCATCAAAGCAAAGAGAAAAAAATAATAATAATAATAAAAGCAGAGAGAGTACATCAACTAGGTAAACCCTAAACCCTCTTCCTTTTTCCTGTTTCTCTCCTTCCATAATACCTCTGTGTCTCCCACACACACTCTGTGTTTCTAACTTCTACAATAGACTGTTTCTTTTCTCTGTTACATGTTTACAAAGCCTCACAACACTGAGCACACAAACACATAAATCAAGCTCTTACCCTCTGTTTTGCACACACACTTGGATCCCCCACATCGCCTCTTTGTGGTTCATGCGCCGTCTAGTGCCCTTGTAGGTTACAAGGGCACTAGACAGCGTTGTAGGTGGTGGATCGAAGGTGGGCTTTGAGGTCGAGAGTGAGAGGGAGGGATTAGAGATAGAGAGACTCGGTGATCTGGGTTAGGGTTTAGACCTAGAGAAGGTCGAAGTGATGATGCGAAAGCCATCCTCGTGGAGGTGGTGTTTGAGTTCCGTGGCGGAACAGGGAGGCCGTGCCTCGTTTTGGATCAAAGAAAGAAGAGCTCAATGGTCAGAGAGAGAGCAGAGTTTCAGAGATTAAAGAGTGCTTGGGTTTAGTTAGAGCTCGGTGAGGGTTCTTGATGAGGAGCAATCCGCCGCCTGTGGTGGTGGCGCTGATTCGAATAGGCGAGCTCAAGTAGCTCAAGCCATGGAGGTCCGATGGAGAAGCTCAGAGCAGAAGTTAGGGAGAGGAAGATTTTAAGAAGCGGGTCAGGCTTTGTGACCCGATCCGTGTGCCCTGGTTCCTACCTGGTCCGGTGCTAAGTTTAGGCTTCAAGCCTGATTCGTGGATGGCCTTAGGGCCATTTCACTAGCCCACCAGCCTTGTAGCTTTTTGGAGCCTTGAGCCTTTCTTTTGTTCACATGTTTCGACTTCGGTCCACGTGTCCTTTTTAAACCCATCTCATATTTTATAAATTATCAGCCCACTTTGGTTTTAATCCCTTTTACATGTTTTAAACACTTTCAACCCATCTTTATAATAAAAGGGCCCATGCATGTTTTCTATTGTTTAATAAAAGGCTAGCTGTTTTCTTCATTTGCCTTTTAACCTTTTTTCCCCATATTTGCATTTTAATCCAAAATTCCCAAAATTACATTTTGGCCCAATTCCTTTCTAAAAATTGCAATAAAGCCCTCAATCTTTTCAAAAATTACGAAGAAGCTCCCAAACCCTTTGGAAATTGTTTGAAGTCATTCAAACAACTCCCAAGGTCTTTTAATCATCTTTAAATCCACACTTTTTTCTTGTCTTCATCTTAAGATAATTGCTTTGCAACTTGTGTGATGTTTATGCTTGTGGCTTCATGCCTACCTTTTGACAAGTTAATCATGTGCTATGCTTGGGTGCTTTATAGTTTTTAGTATATTTGTTTGTGCTTTTTGCCATGTCCATATGCTTAATGCTTTGCTTGGATACTATGCCTCGTGCTTGTTATAGCTTTATGTCTCTTGCTTGTGCCTTTTTCTTGTGCTTTGGCCCTTTAGGTAGGGTGTAGATCTAGATCTTATGGTTAGGCCTACATCCATACGCTTAGGCCTATATCAAAGGTTTGGATCATTTCCTTTATGTATGTGTATACTTGTTTGCTTCTATGCTTTATATCCGTGTTTGTCTATTTAGATCTAGGCTTTGCCATGCTTTTTGTCCTCCGTGGCCTTGTACTCGTCAGTCTTTAGGGACACTTGCTTGTGTGGTTGCATTCGTCCTTCTTGTGACTTGTTTGGATGTAACCACTTGTGAGACACATCTTCGTGATGTTGGTGTTCTTGATACACCTTTCTCAGCTCCGTGCGATGATTTTATGCTTGTCTTGCTTCTTTGCATTTTTGCATGCTTGCCTACATGTTCATGCATGAGTCCTTGCTTGCTTGTCTCAAGACTTTTTATCCATCCACATTAGATTAGAAAAAGCGACATTTTTCTTAGCCTCGGATTGGTAATAAAATCAAATAGAGTCAAGTAACCAATCACACCTTAGAAAAACCCAATGATTGGTAGCAACTTCACTTACCTTTGGTAACTCAATTAAAATTGACTCATTTTCCAGTCACACACCAGAGATACAACCCTCCTCCACATCCCCCGAGCTTGTACTTGCTTAAACATGTGTTGTGCCACCTGTTTGGCTTTCTTTGCTTCTTTGCATTTTTGCATGCTTGCCTACATGTTCATGCATGAGTCCTTGCTTGCTTGTCTCAAGATTTTTTACCCATCCACATTAGATTAGAAAAAGTGACATTTTTCTTAGCCTAAGATTGGTAATAAAATCAAATAGAGTCAGGTAACCAATCACACCTTAGAAAAACCCAATGATTGGTAGTAATAGGCCAAAAACGTATTGACCCATTGTGATGAATTAATTGATTAATTAGCCAAGTTTATTAATTAATCAAATTAACATGCAAATGCGTGGTAGCACAAACAAATCACCAATAACTAAATATGCAGCGGAAAATAAATTGACACGGTGATTTGTTTACGAATGGGAAAAACCTACACGGCAAAAACCCTACTGGGTGATTTTAAGGTCACAACTCACGAGAATTCACTATTATCATAACAAGCAGTTACAAGTAAAGGAATCTCAGTACCTTATACTAACCTACAGTTGAACCCTTATCCCAATATACAATTGGACTTGTTCTGTAATGACAATCTCTCCTTTTCAATGCACGGCTCCCTATACATGACTAACCAATTGCGTGGATCTCAGTACATGACTTCAATCACCAACTAGAGAAGGTTGTTGGCTGCAAAATTCTTCAGGTCATCACACGATGAAGATTGAGAAGCTCATTGGTTACAAAACCCTACGGTGCACAAACACATCAGCTTCTTCACATGAAAGATGAACTAGGGCAAATTCTGTCTCCGGTCACAATTTGCTTGAACAAACTTTGCTCAACACTTGTGCAACTTGTGTCACCTTTGACGGCCCTTAAAATAATCATTTTATATGTGTAGGGTTGTGAGAAAAGAAAACTCAAACATACAATCACGGATTGGAGTCAAAACAGAACTAAAACTCTGTTTTTCATAAACCTCAATAGATACCCTATCTGTCGAGCTGCTGTCGAGCCACGGGCTTCAACAGCTCTACAGGTCTCGATAGATAGCTAGCTGTTGAGCTTTAATGAACAACATTTTCTGCACTTGAATCTTGGACAGACTTGTATGGCTTTAACACTTGAATTTGAACCAAGTTTCTTGAAATATTAAACACATCCTAGATCTACCCAAATACAAGTAAAATGCGTTTTGTCAAAGGATTAGCCAATTACATAAAATAGAGACATATGTTCCTAACAAGTGAATTACATATGTCCTAACAGGTAGCAACTTCACTTACCTTTGGTAACTCAATTAAAATTGACTCACTTTCCAGTCACACACCAGAGATACAACCCTCCACAACACCCGAGCTACTACTTGCTTAAAAACGTGCGAGCGTTGCCGTGATGGGTGGTCGAACTGCTGCGAGGCATCAGTAGGGGTGAATTTTGATTAGATTGAAGAAATGTCCAGTAACCTTAATAAATAAGAATGAATGTAAATTGATTTAATTCAAGATATTTGCCTTGAGGAGTGAGAAAAGTTTTTTATTTTATTTTATTTTTTTTAAGTTGTGATAAGATCATAAATTCATAAAGAATACTATGTGTTGTAAGTATTTATACAAGTTAATTATTTGCAAGTCCAAAGTAACCAACTATCTAACTTGTAATTAATTTGGACCCATTTGATAGGTCAAATGTTAGGCTTCAATCCAATCCAACGAGCTAGCATACCTATCTAGCATATTTGGTTTTCGAGAACTTAATAGATTGCATGTTATAATATTTATCTTTTTTTAAATAAGTAGTAGATAGAGATCGTAATAATTATTCTACAATCAGTGTCTCATAATTTATAGGTCATATAAAAATGTAGATTTTACAAACTATACGTAACACATTTGTTGCATAAGATATAAAATGATAGAATAAAACTAATAGTGAATTTTTTTCCTTATCATCCTTATAGATGCTTGAAAGAATTGTTCATGTTATAAGTAGGGAACAGCTTGTGTTTGCAACTTTGTGCAAAAACTAAAGCACAAATCCTTTGGGACCCACTAACTAATTAGGTGAGAAACCCACTAACTAATTAGAGGGAGAGAAAGTTGCATAACTACCATATATACATGCAATCATTACATCTAGGTACTTACACCAAGTTACATTTCCAAGTTTTTTCTTTTCTTGGGAGAGAAGTGAGAAAAGAAAAGAAAAAAAAAAAAAAAAAACTAACGTGAAAGTTGAGAGAGATATGGCAGAACCAGTAGTAGTCTCTGTATTGATTTTCCATAAGAAATGCTTTGTTATTTTCCGATTCTTAGGGTTTTCTGAGTAACCTCCTAGTGCAGATGCTAAGACTTTGAGAAGAATTTTCTGTAAAATTGATGATTACACTACAAGTTTCAAATGCTGAAAGCCCAAACCAAAGTGCCACATCTTATTCCTTCCGTTATAAAATAGCAGAGTAGAAGGTATGTAGATTGGGTTTTTTTTTTTTTTTTTTTTTTTTCATTTCTTGAATAAAGTTCTTAGGGTTCTTTTGTATTCATTATTTGGTTAATTTGTGTGAATAGTTGGAAATTATATTAGGAATTTTATGTGTTTTTTCTTCTTTCATTTCTTAAATAAAGTTGTTTAGGGTTCATTCATTTTCATTGTTTGGTTAATTATTGTGTGTGTATTGTTGAAAATGAACTTAGGGAATTTTTTGTGCAAAATTAGCAATTCTATACCGGTGATATGTTTGGTGTCTTTGATTCAAGAGTTATAGAGATGTGAAGTGAAATTGAAGGTCCTTAATTGAATTTTACAAATACAGTTAAACTCTTTTATAAAATTTTCCAACAAAATGTAGAAGGAATTGTGAAACCAATAATGGTAAATATTTCACTTATTAAATTATCAACCATTAATGTTTTTAATTAATATATACCATGCATATATAGGGAAGAAGAAGAGAATTAATGATGGTAAATATTTCTTCTTCTTCTTTTTTTTTGAAATTCGGAACACTTTCTTTCTTAATTAGTGGGAGAATTTTATTTTGCAAGGTGAGTTACGTTGGTGGCAGCAAGGTGGACGATTTTAGTATGAGATTTTATTAGTAGACAATTTTGAAAATTATATAGTTACTTGAGATGATGTTGTTTTGAGTTGTGTGGTTTTAGTTTAGGAATTGAATTGAATGTCATTTCTTTGAGATGTTGTTTTGGATATGAATATTGTTATTTTGGATATGAATATTGTTGGTTTAGGGATTTCATTTCTTTTCTTTGAGATGTTGGTTTGGATATGAATATTGTTGGCTTAGGGATTTAGTCAAAGAACTAAATCCCTAAGCCAACAATATTCATATCCAAACCAACATCTCAAAGAAATGAAATAAAATTCCTAAACCAAAATCACACCACTTATAAAATCTCATATATGATTTTCAAAATCATCCACAAATAAAATCTCATAATAAAATCGTCCACCTTGCTATCACCAACATAACTCACCCTGCAAAATAAAATTCATCCACTAATTAGGAAAGAAAGTGTTCCAAAGTTCAAAAAAGAAAAGAAAAGAAATATATACCATCATTAATTCTCTTTTTCTTCCTTATATATGCATGGTGTATATGGGATTTTTCTTAATTTAATTTTGGCGTAAATACACTTTTGGTCCCTACATTTTGGGTTGATTCTCAATTTGGTCCCTAAATTGATTTTGCTCATAGGTCAGTCCCTGATTTTAGAAAATCGATTCTATTTTGGTCCCTACCGTCAACCCAGTAACAGAAAAATCTGACGTGGCAGACGGAGTGCATAGTTGGCATGTTATATGCTGACGTGGCTAATAAAATAATAATAAAAAAGCCACATCAGCATGCCACGTCAGCATCTGATTTTTTTTTTTAAAAAAATTATCAATTTTAACAAAATTAAAATAAAAAAAAAACATAAAAACAAAATTAAAAACATAAAAATACATAGATTCATATTTGAAAATGAATACACAAAAATATAAACCCAAGTCACAAGAACTCAAGAACACAAAAAATATCTGGGCATTTAACATCTTTCCCAGAAATTTTTTTTTCAAACCAAACACTGTTAAATTCACATCTAAAAAGATGATGCCTAAGATTTTCATCACAACATTTTCTTTCCACCCAAAACCAAAATTTTTTTATGAAACAAACATACACACACAAACCCAGTCCATTCAGCTCACAATAACAACAAACCCAACCAACCTCGTAAATTTTCCTTCAACAATCATCAACATTTTCCCCAGAAAATCAAGATTTTCTTTCAAACCAAACACTAAAATAACTCACATTTAACAAACAAACATAAACACAAACCCAGCCACCTCTTCCACCGATCAAACCCAGAAATTCAAACCCAAACCCAGAAATTTTCTTATGAAACAAATGTAAACACAAAACCAATGAACGACCAACCCCCACGGAAACACAGAAAAATCCAACCACCACCTCCACTGATCAAACAATCAAATCCACCACCACACCACTTATCAAACAATCAAGAGAGAGAGTCGGGTTTAGAGAGAGAGAAAGTTAGAGATTAAGAGAAAAACTACCCATCACCAGCGATTGAAGTCGAACCCATTAAACTCGCTGGAAGACTTGTCCGATCCCAAATGAGTTGCCTCACTTCGACTCGGTCTCCAAGCCCGTTGGCTTCAACGTTGTTTATGAGCCCAGGAAGGAGAGTGTCAATGTTGATCCGCCGCTACTCCTTCATCTCCTCATCGTGGGATGACTCCACCACCACCAGTAAGAGAGGAAAAGAGAGTGGGTGAGTTAGAGAGAGAGAGATCTGAACTTGCTTTTGAAGAGAGAGAGAGAGCTTGAGAGAGTTATGAATCATTTGTGAGTCTAGATTTTGTTTTCGGTTTGTGAGGGGTTTTCAATTTTTTTTTTTTTAACTATAATTTTGTCTAAAAATTGATATATTTAAAATTTTGTGATGTGTTTGTTTGCCAAGAGAGTTCAAGAATATTTGAGAAAGTTGCTATAAATTTTTTTCTCAATCTTTAAAACTGAAATTTTTTTTTTTGTTTTTTTTTTAAATTAAATTAACATTGAAAAATAAAAATTATTTTTATTTTTTTAATTTAGAAAATACTGATGTGGCTTTTTAAAAAAAAAATCAGATGCTGACGTGGCATGCTGATGTGGCTTTTTTATTATTATTTTATTAGCCACGTCAGCATATAACACGCCAACCGTGCACTCCGTCTGCCACGTCAGATTTTTCTGTTAATGGGTTGACGGCAGGGACCAAAATAAAATCAATTTTCTAAAATTAGGGACTGACCTAGAAGCAAAATCAATTTAGTGACCAAATCGAGAATCAGCCCAAAATGTAGGGACCAAAAGTGTATTTACGCCTTTAATTTTCAAGTTCCTAGCCCAGCAATCTAAATCTTCTTATTCTCCTCAGACAACTCCAAAGCAGTGGCTATGTCTTGATCTATAACCATGTTGGCTTATATAAATTAAATGTTTTTAATTAAAAACATTAATGGTTGATAATTTAATTAGGGAAATACAAATTAAAATAAGTGAAATATTTACCATTATTGGTTTCACAATTCCTTCTACATATTGTTGGAAAATTTTACGAAAGAGTTTAACTCTTTATAAAATTCAATTGGGTACCTTCAATTTCACTTCACATCTCTAAATACTTTCTACTCTGCTACATTGCATGGAGATATTGATTATAGTGGAAGGAATAAGATGTGGCACTTCGGTTTGGGCTTTCAGCATTTGAAACCTTGGAGTGGAATCATCAATTTTATAGTAGATCCTTCTCAAAGTCCTAGCATATGTATTAGGAGGTTGCTCAAAAAACCTTGAGAATCAGAAAATAACAAAGCCTTCTTATGAAGAATCAATACAGAAATTGCTACTGATTCTACCATATCTCTCTCAACTTTCACGCTAGTTTTTTTCTTTTCTTTTCTTACTTCTCTCCCAAGAAAAGAAAAAAGTTGTAAGTGTAACTTGGGTGTAATTACCTAGATTTAATGATTGCGTGTATATATAGAAATTATGTAGAAATTATGTAACTTGGGTGTAATATATATATATATATATATATATGTATGTATGTATGTATGTATATATTACACCAAATAGTAAATCAAAGAGAAATAGGCTTGGCATCATGATAATAAATATTAAGCCCAATAATGCAGGATGCATTAAAACTAAAAGTATAAAACACATCTACCTACATACAGTTTTACATGGAGAATGAAAGAAAAGATGAACAATCATATATAAATTGTACTGATTTATTTATCGATAGAAAATCAATATTAGGAATGAACAATTCAATTTGTTGATTAAAAAAAAAAACATCTTTGTTTAAATAGGAATTTCATCATCAGCAGCTTTGAGAATTTTCTCGAAGGCATTTTCCACACATGACTTGAATCTTTGGGGATCCATGAATCCTTTCTCCATTACGGCGCTAATCCTCAGGTTTCCCATATAACTTACTATTGTTATAATAAGGCTCTGCAAATCCATTTAAAAAAAAAAAAACATGTTACAGTGGGTCATAAAATATGATGAATCTAATTGAAAGCAAGGTGTTCTATAATTATTCGTAAAGGTGATTGAATTTGAGGAATTTTTTCACATTAAATCATAAATCATGCTTGTTAATTTGTTCTATACTTTCCGCTGTAAAGGCCAAAAAAAAAAAAAAAAAAAAGTGAGTACCAAAGATCGTAGAATAAGTGTAACAAAATCATTATGTGATTGCTTCTAATAAGTGGGAAGTTACAAATATCACTCTGTGACTTCGAAAAATAGAATCATTTTTATGACTTGAAAAAAAAAAAAAAAAAAACCAATGAAAGAAAAGCACATGCTCTCTCTGTTTTATGAGGCAAACATGTCACATCTATACTTCGGTATCTACGAGATGGATTATAAAAATTATATAAAAAAAAATTAAAAAAAAAAACTACAGGAAGGTGGAATTTGGAATTTTATTTTTATCGAATAATCTTTATAAAAGATATTTATTTGTTTAAGGCAAACTAGGTGGTATATACAATAGATGAGTGTTATTTCCATATTATTTTTACAAAAAATTATAGGTGGTAAGCTGTTATTAGTTCTAATTTAAATTTACAACTTAAATTACTTTTTTTCTCACTCATAACAACTAATAGCAACTTACCACCTAAAATTTGTTGTGAAAATATTGTGAAAATATTATAGAAGCATTTCTCTATATAATAACAATTTTAATTTTACATTTTTACCTGAGGTACACCTAACACCATGAAGTATAGACCTTTAATCAGATGATTATCCAAAGACACCTGTTCCACTGGCCCGATCACATTTGAAATTGACAAACTGGAGTTCCTTAGTGTCCCATGGACGAATCTAGCGGCTGCCTGCAGTAATACAAGAATGCCGAAAAGATCTTATAGAGTACGTATTCAAAAATAAATTCAACTACTTTAGAATCGTGTATATGCAAATGTAAGATTAAAAAAAAAGCAAAAATGCAAAACTGACCCTCTGACTTTCAGTCTTTTTTATTTCAATCCTTTAACTTTCAGTTTTGTCATTTCAGTCTTCTAACTTTCAATTGTTGTCAATTTGGTACTCTGTTAAACCCCAGTTATGTCCTACCGTTAATTGAGCCAAAATGACACCGTTTTGGCTTTTTTTTTTTTTATAATAAATTTCGAAAAAAAAAAAAAAAAAACAATTACTCGGTCAAAACTGAGGAATCATTCCTCACCCAAATCCCTAACTTAGAGAAATTGGGGAAACGATTACATTGGGACTCTTTTTCATTTCTCTCATTCCCAAAAAAAACTCCTTCGTCTTCTTCTCTACTGTTTCAAAACACTTAAAAAATTATCTAATCAATCTGAACACCGCTGAGGAGAACGAAACGCCATCGTTGGGCTCGTCTTCAACATCTTCATCGTCGTTCTCTGTAGCCGGGTTGAATACCAGTGGTGGGTCAGGTTCGAATTTGGTGGTGGGTGCATCAGCATCAGCTTCGGCTTTGGCTTCGGTGTGCTTGGAGCTATGTGGCCCACTAATATCTCTGCCGAAGAAAGGTAGTGAATTTGAGAAAATGGATAGGAATTTGAGAAAAACACAGAACCTGAATCGGCGACGAAACGAAATGGAAAAATAATCTAGGTGATTATTACAACGGCAATAAAAACCCGTGTTTTTTTGGGGACGAACGCAATTGACGGGGGAGAAAGAAGTTTGTGTTTTGCTTTTGGTATCGAATTCTTGCAAAAAAGGAAAAAAGCTTTTGTGGGTTTTTTTTGTTTTTTTTTTATAAATTTTTTTTGGGTTTGGGAGGAATTGAAATTGGAGAGAGATGGAGAGATTTAAGGGTTTTGTTTCTCTGGTCAGAATTCGATCCAAGCGTTGTCGATCGTGTTGTCAAGGAGAGAGAGAGAGAGAGAGAGAGAGAGAGAGAGAGAGAGAAATATAATAAAAGAAATTTTTTTAATATCAGTTTTTTTTTTTAATTTTTTTTAATTCCGATATTTATTTTTTAAAAAAAAGAGTTAAAACGACGTCGTTTTGGCTCAATTAACGGCAGGACATAACTGGGGTTTAACGGAATATCAAATTGACAACAATTGAAAGTTAGAGCACTGAAATGACAAAACTGAAAGTTAGAGTACTGAAATGAAAAAGACTAAAAGTTAGAGGGTCAGTTTTGTATTTTTGCCAAAAAAAAAAAACACACTCTCTCTCTCTCTCTCACACACACACATATATATAACAGTTGTTTATAGTATTATGTAAAAAGTTGATTAATTTGAATTATTTTTAACTAGACAAACAAATGAAATTGGAAAGCATAATTTTTCAAATTCTCTCTTTTTCTAATATTAGATATGTGATTGAGTTTCTTAAAGTTCATTTATATTGAACTTATTGTATTCTGCACTAAATAATTAAATTACTTGACATAAAAATTCAAAACTTTAGATGAGACACATGACACAAAATTAAATTCTAATTGGATTTTCTCTTAATTTTGGCTATATGTATATAAGATTTTTTTTTCAATATTTTTTAAGACAAAAAATTGTATAACATTAAAATAAAATTACACTTTACTAATATAAACTATACCCCTATTTACATTTATGACTCTAAACTTTCAAAATGCATGATTACCATCCTAAACGGTTAAATTTGAACCCTATCGTCTATTGGACTATTAAATCAGACCGAAAAACATGTCTAGTGCGACTCACGTGAACTCTGCATACATGGCATCACATGAACATACCAAATTTCCCCTCTTTAATCCTTTAAAATAAAACTATTTAACAAATTTAACTCTTATTTTTCCATGTAACTTTTGTTTTAAGGGGATTAAAGAGGGTCAATTCAATTTGTTCACGTGGTGCCACGTATGCAGGAGTTACATGAGTTGCACGTGACATATTTATCAATCCAAGCTAATAGCCTAATTAATTAACGATAAAGTGCAAAACGAAACACAAGTTATAGTTTAAGATATAGTCATGTATTCTGAAAGTTCATGGTGATAAATTGTAATTACCCTAATAATGATTAATATTATGCGGCTTTGCAATGTGAAGAAATTGCTTAAAAAAAATTAAATAACTTTTGGATATCAAAATAGAGGCACCAATCCAAGAATATGTGGCTTGCTTATAAGGTATATACTATATACCGAATACAATCCCCTTTCACCCCTCCCACCCTTTTTCTACCCATTTTTATTCAAGAAAAGAAAAACTAATTGACATTTTTAGTAATGTGGTAGAAAAGTATGATATAAATATCAAATGTTATAAGCAGCTAGTATTAACTATTAACTATTAAACTAAGTATGCCAAGAATTTTGTTGCTCTCTCTCTCTCTATATATATAGATAAAAGTAGGATTTTTTAAATTTAAAAAAAAAAAAAAAAAAAAAACCAACATAATTGATTTGAAAATTATCAAATGATTGAAGGTAGAAATAGCAAAAAAGAAAAGAAAAAAGAACCAACATAATTGTTTTGAAAATTATCAAATGATTGAAGGTTGAAATAGTGAATTATTGGTGATGAATAAGATCATTAATATACCTCAGGACCTCTAAGTTTATTCACAATCTCCAAAACCCTACCAGTGAGATAAACACCCAATGAGCTTTTCTTCTTCTTGATTATCTTTCTTGCTGCCAAAACAAAGTCAAGTGGGTTTGGAGATTTATGGTCCTTAAGCTCTGGCATTGGTACATGCAAGAAGGCGAATTGGTTCCCCCATGGCACCTTTGAGTTAGGTTTAAGCATCTCCTCAATTGACTTGTAGCCACTCATTATTCTAGTGTTGAGCAATACCAATGCTGTGGAATGTGATTTAGTTGATTTATTGCTAATCTCTTGCATGTATAACCGGGTGCCAAGGAAAATTATTCCAGTAATTACATCATTTACTGTCTGCACTAGAGAAAATAAAATTTGGTTGAACAATAATTTTACTATAATTTTGAAAATTAATTGTGCATTTTCTATAGATTTTTATAACAAATTAATCTTCATACTTATTAAAAAATATAATAAAAATTAACAAAATTCATTGTATCACAAAAAAATAATTACATTAAAAAACTAAGTCTATAAATATTTCAACAAACTATATGAAGATCAAGAATAATAAATTTGCACGATATATACAAAATGATATCTGCATAAGGTTTGTTTGTTTGTTTTTTTTTTTTTTTTTTTTTTTTCTTTTCTTTTCTTTTCTTGAGTCAACTAAATTCATAAGGGAACAAAGTAATATCAAAATTTTGCACCTAATGATGCAAATGATCACAAGGTTGACACCAATCTGCAGGCACCTAAGAAATAAAGTATAAAGACCTTGAAGGCTACCAAAAGTAAACTGGTGAAAGACGTATATTTTGATTAGGCTTACTAGTAGTTATCATACCTTTCTTTCATAGTTTGCCTTCTATTTAATCTCTTGGTGTGTAAGATTTTCTCCATGATTTACTTAGGATTTGAAATTTGAACATTGGCATGTTATTTGGCTTAAGGGATGATATAGCATTGTGATGATTTGATATGAGAATTTTGGCAATCATGATACCTATCAGTTGCCTCTAATTCCTAGACCTAACACAACATAAATTCACAATGCCCTAATTTGTCTATGATCTCATAGTTGGCCCATTATAATCTGCAATTTTTTTTTTTTAATAACCCATGTGTGAGGTGGTAGGAAAATTTAAGAGTGTTGTAAAATTTTTGTGACCCTAGAAGGACTCTTAAATTTATATTAAATTTTTTTTTTTTTATAATGAGAGGCCTTTAAATGATGTTGTAGCATTGCCAAACTGAATAATGTTTTGCTTTTTAAGTTATATGTGGTAGAATTTTAGATGAACAGTTTTCTATGTGGCAGTACAACCTTAATTATAAGAAAAAGCTTCTACTATTATATGTAGTGTATTAAATACTTTGTTAACTGATCAGGTCAAAATTGGGTACAAAGTTAGAATTAGATCTAACTAAAACAGTTTATTGTTCCTATTATCCATACCTATCTATTCTTTATGTGTGGGTGAAGATGGGTAGGTCTAATTTTCCCAGTCAACCCGTATCTTGCTTCTGATTTAAAGGCGTCATTGTCAACATATTGTCATGAAGGTGAAGATGGCATGGTGGCTAAGAGGGTAATTAGTATTTTCAATATTTTGGATGCTAAAACTAGGGTTGTAGGAGAACTAAACCTAGGAATTTTGGATAAGTCTACTTTTGGGGCAATGCCACCTTCGAACTTTGTCCCTTGCTCACATAATTTATTAGACATGGAAAAATTGGACCCAACTCAAAGTTGAAATTTTTTTACCTAAAGTAAAAACAAGTTGACTCGTGATCTTTTTTATGGATTGGTTTGGGTCAACCCGTTTCACCTATGGCCTGACCCATTTTTAAAACAAATTTTATTATTATTTTTTTTTTTTGAGAGAGAGTTTAAACCTATGGCGTCCGCTCCTGATAATTGCTCTTTATTATCAGACCAAGACACCAATCAGTTTTTGGTGTAGACGGGGATTGAACTCCAGATCTCTTATACAACCATCAGAGACTTTACCAGTTGAGCTAACTGGAACCCACTTATTATTATTATTATTTTTAATATCATGTGACCTCAAACATCTAGTGTTTAAAACCATTGGCCCTTGAATACACATGCATGGTAGAGCAAAAATGGGTGCTTATTAGCTGATAATGTTTAATGCTACTGCAAGTGTATGTGCATATAATATATGTTATATGTAGACTATAAATAGTGATAGAGGGCAAGGTACATATATTGAAATAAAAGGATTAGTGATGCAATCTTGATTGATAAATTTGGTACATATAAAAAAAGGAAAATTATTAAATACTTCGGGAGTACCAGAAATGCGTACTCCCCACTCTCACATTAATTGTGGGTCCCACCATAAATTTAATTAGTGGGATCTATAGTTATGTGAGAATGAGAGTACGCATTTATGATACTCCGGAAATACTTAATAATTACCCATGAAAGAAGCAGAAAGGTAATGAATTTTTTTTCCCAATTTTGTAATATCTAACTCATAACATGTGCGATCTTCCAAATGAGACATCATTAATTAGTAATGAGACACGCATCATGAAATAAGAGGATTATTGATGCTATCTTAATTGATAAATTTGGTGCATATTAAAGAAGTAGAAAGGTAATGAAAAATTTCTGCAATTTTGTAATATCTAATTCATAACATGTGTGATTTTCCAAATGAGACATCATTTATAAGTAATGGATAATTACAGTAAACCCACCAGTTGTATGACCCGTTTTTACTTTGCCTACCCGCGGTTTAATCATTTACACTTTGCCCACCTAAACTTCAATCCGTTACCCACCTCACCATCAGACGTTAGAAAAACACATTTTTATTCAAAATTAGAACATAACACGGATCAAAAACACGAACCCACTCTTCTTTTTCTCATGAGCCCTAGAAACATGAAAATCCCTTGTATTGAGCTAGGGTTTTGATTTTTTTGATCGTGCTTTCATGTGAGGGTCAAGTTCTAACTTTGGGTTGTCTTGAGGCATTGAATATTCGAAGATAAATCATCACCAGGTACGACATTTCTACTTTATGTGGGTTTTGGGGTTTAAAGTTTTGATGGTAGCTTTGATTCACAGGAAGAGAGCAACACAAGAGCTAGAGAGAAATTGAATTGGAGGCGCAATATAATCGGCACAAATCTTCAGCCACCCAACGTAGATCATGTTAAACCATCCTTGTATCTCCGAAGTTTGTGGGATGTGCAAATTATGGTTCTGGAAATAATGCCAACCTTTCAAGTGGGCAACCACTTCAACGGCTAGAAATGTCAGGGCCATCACTAAGAATGCTAAAATGATTCTAAACAAGAATCTTCCTTTATTCGATTTCTCATTCTCCGTTGTAACTCCCTAGCCAAATATCAATTTATTCTTAATGACACCAAGCAATGTCCAAAGACCATTTCCGAGCCACGCAATGGAACCGACAGCTCAATGTGCCTTTAGAAGCAAAACCCATGTAAATTTTTTTGCATTCTTTCCCCTATCCTTATTAACCCGTTGGAATGCAGCCTCAGAACTATTCATATCTAGTACAGAGTAATTGTGGTTCTCCATGGCTACTACTTACTACTACTGGTAATTGTGGTTCTCCATGGCTACTACTTACTACTACTGGATTAACCTTCCTTTTACTCTATTTTGGCTAACTAACTACAAAAATCTATTAATGGAGCCATATTTACCTCTCAAGTGTACAGAATTCAGACACAAGTACACAAACAACTCCATTAAAACAAAGCACACAAAGTCCACTATACAAGAACCAATCCCTTAAAACCTTAACATTTTTAACAATTTTACAAAACCCAGATCCAATATTAAGAAACTCAAGTACAAAGTTCCCAGCCTAACTACAAAGAAACAGAATTTCCATTCAAAATCTTAACTTTTCAAAACCCAGAAGCCAAAATGGGAGAACTCACAAAACTCATATGAGGACCGGCCACAAAGAATCAGATCCACCACTCAACTAATGAAGAGAAACCCAGTTCAAGCCTCAGCATTCCACACCAAATGATCAATGCCTAAATCAAAACCCCAGCTCAATACAAGAGATTTTCGTGCTTCTAGGGCTCATGAGGAAAAGAAGAGTAGGTTCATGTTTTTGATTCGTGTTATGTTCTGATTTTGAATAAAAATGTGTTTTTCTAACGTCTGACGGTGAGGTGGGTAACGGATGGATAACGGATTGAAGTTCAGGTAGGCAAAGTGTAAATGATTAAACCACGGGTAGGCAAAGTGGAAACGAGCCATACCACAGGTGGGTTTACTGTAATTATCCCTATTAGTAATGAGAGATGCATCATGAAATTAATTTTTTATTTTAATTTTTTATGGTGATGACATCATGATATCATTAGTGAATGGTGAACTTCGAATTGTTTAAATTGAAGAATCATTTTATTTTATAAATTTTTTAAAATTTTTTAATTATTTTTGTTCATTTATTTATTTTTTCTATAAAAAAATAAGGGTCAACCCAACCCAACCCAACCCGTTTACAACACATTAAGGATAACCTGTTTTGACCTGAATCTAATTAACCTGACTCATTTGCCTTGACTATAATTTATTAGGGTGGACAATAAGGGGATTTTATTTAATGAAAGAGTACTATTGTTTTCGGACCAACAAATGAGAATAACCTAGGGAGCCAAAATAATCTCTTTCTAAACCTTGGGCCACAGGGAGTGGAAGACTAGAGATGGGTACCGATCCAGTCAAATGAAAAAACAGACCAATGGGTCACAAGATTGGCAGGAACATCAAATTCTTTAATAAAAGGAAAAAGAGAAGTTATCAAAAGTATCAACAGAGTTTAAGGTGAGTTCAATATTAGCAATTTAAGCTTTATAATATGTTAAGATTTGGTAATTCTTGAATAAGTTTGAATTTTTTATGAGCTATTTGGTTAATTTTTTTTTTCAAATCATTATACGCAAAAATAAGAATTATGATTAAATTTTTTTACCTATTCATTAATATTCATACAAATGCTTAGTTATTAAGTTACATGTAAACCGCTATGCACCCTTAGTATGATAATCACTCTACAAGTACAAAGTTTTTTTGGGCTGGAGGGGTAAAGGCCGAGGTTCATGTCTTATATGTAATTTATCACATATTATGTAATAAATCACATGTGTGATTTTTTCCCTTAAAATAATCATATATGTGATTTGTTTTTAACTAAAGGAATAATATAAAAGCAGTAGGTTTAGTCACATATGTAATAAATCACATATGTGATTTTTTTTTTCCTTAAAATAATCATATATGTGATTTATTTTTATCATGCTGACAAATTTAAACAAACATTTCTTTTATATATATACTAGTCTCATCACACGCGTGTGAAGTTTTTTTTTTTTTTGGTTTAGTGTCATAATTTTCCATGTATAACCGAATTTTCTATAATACTTTTCATATAGTTCACACATCACAGAATGTCATAGAGTTACCAATTCACAATATATGTAGTTGATAAAATACAATACATAATATAATTCAATTGCGAATGTAGTGTATAAATTTTGTTTATAGGCTTACCAAATTTGAGAAAAATGTTTGACCATTGAGAAGAATTCAGTATATTAAACAGAGAGTGCAGAACAAGATAGTGTCTATTAGAAATAGGATGAAAGAATAAAGAAGAAACTAAAGAAATATTGTGAGTTTTCAGTTAGAGGGATTTAATATTATTAGAATTTTTCCTATGCATTCCAATATGTTGAGAAAGGGAAGAGAGGAACAAATGAAAAAGAAAGTTTTTTTAAGAAGTTGCAATTGGTTTCTCCGTGGGTTATTTTTTTGAAGTGATGCGGGTAGTTTTCTTTTTATAGAATGTGAGATAGTTGTTATTTTTGATAGGAGCATGGGGTCTTTTTTTATAGGACATGGGGTAGGGTTTTTTTTTTTTTGATTGATAGGAGTGTGGGATAGTTTTTATTTTTTATGTTTTTATGGAACATGGGGTAGCTTTTTTTTAGGAATTTGGGATAGTTATCTAGTGGGGAGCTTTTACTCTGTAAGTTTTTTATTTTTAATTTTGGGTTTGGCTTACTTTCAGTACTTTTTTAACTAGACATGTTATTTTGTTTTAAATATACAATGGCAAGTGGTAGTGAGTTTTAATTTCCATATTTTATTTAGTTAATAGATGATGTGACAGTCTCTTTTATAAGACTCCTTTTAAAAAAAGTACTGGGGGTAAACCAAACCCTTTAATTTTTGTTTATTTACAATTTTAATCTCATTTCTTATATTTTAGGAATAATGATAAATTAATTAAATTAAAGATATTTTTAGAAGTCAAAAAGGTAATACCTAACCTTCCAAATCTTTTTAATATATAGAGATATACCCACGTCACTAGTAAAAAGAGAAAGCTTTTTTTAATTATTTAAATATTAAATAAAATTTCAGATGAAAAGTATAGAATACATTCAACAAACATATCAATGATGTTTTAGCAAAAATGCTTTCATCATAGATCACATTTAATAGGCATATTAGGTCATTAGTTATGAAATTGAAATCATTAGCTAATTTGTAATAAAATATGCTGATCATACCACTCCAAGCTTGGCCTTGATGTGTTTGATACAATCCATAGAGAATATCATGTTTGATACCATGATTGGCTGATATTCGACTCCTTCAGCCCCAGACCTTATCGGTGTTCGATCATCTTCGACCAATGTACTCTTTAACATGCTCCAACCAAAATCAGATACAGAGTTAAAGATGAAGGAACAAAGTTGAGACACTCTTCCACAAACACTTTCTCTGCCACTTTCTGGCTCTGAGCGTTGGTGAGAAGGAAATGTTAAGGGAAGAGAAGGATTATCAGCCCTTTGAAGACAAGAAAGAAGTGCACCCATGAGAGAGTAGCCATCACCAAGCGCATGGTGAAGCTTGAATATGATAGTACCAGCTGCATTGCTTGTTGGATATTTAACTATGTGAATTTCCCATAGTGGTTTGTTTTGTGAAAAATGCTCCATTGCAATGTTTGATATATAATCTTCAAGATATTCATCATATGATGTGGGTAACAAGCCAGTAGGGAAAATAGGAAAATTAACGTGCTCTTCAAGCTTCACCTCAACCCTTTTCCATTGTTTCTCACCTTTTCTATCCTTAACCTGTTCACAAATTCTCACTACTTAGTGCCAGTTTTAAAGGGATTAATGTAAGAACCTTAAAAAGCAGCATCTGAATACCCATTTAACCTTCCATGCATTTATGTTTGTGTATTTCATAAAAGAGGAAAAAGAAGACAGAATCATATTATTTTCCAAGAAAAACAATATTGAGAAAAGTAGATAACATCACCATGATGGAGGAGAAGCGTGTATTGATGGGCAGGAACACATCATTGAGCAATGATATGGCACGCGCTTCGTTGGTTTCAATTGGTACCTCACTTTGCATGACACCAATAATAGATACTGACAGCACAGAGCTGTTGAAGTATTGTGCATTAGGACTCGCAGGCTCTAATCCTTCCTCTAGCTCCATTTTAAATTGACAACAGTTTAGTCGCAGATTTGTGGCGTTAAAAGATTAGCTAGAATGTTATATTTATATTAGAAATTTAGAGCACTGACAATAAGTTCCTACAGAAAATAATTGCTATAAGAAGCCGATTAGCTAGAATGTTATATTCAGTACTCTTGAAGGACAACATCATTAATGTTCAGCGGTGCTCCATTCCAATAATAGCGGTGCTCCATTCCAATAATATTATGCCATGTGCCAAAATTAATTTACTAAGCATCCATTGCAGTTCGCCTACAGCAAACCATTGCAGTTCTGAATTCTGATTGACAAAATGATATTCCTTAATCATTTTTTGATCAAGGCCTTCTGTTAACAGTAGCAGAGACATCAAGAATGAACAGCCCTGATTAATTTGTTCAGTAGGAATATCGCAGTCATCCAAGAGGGAAAAGTAGTACACAACAATGCTCAAAAGATTCACGAGAGAAAGCACTGGACCCAATTCAGATTTCTCATATTTGGGCATGACCGAGAAGGACCTGTTCAGAATGTTGAATTTTTAGCAATTGGGATTTTTGGATTGGGTAGCATGGGTAAACCACACTTAACAGCCAAAGAGCGCAGAGGCGTTTCTGATACTGGTATGGATTTTCAATAGGAAGATAAAGATCTAATAGGTAAGATTATGAGTTGCATCATTGATGAGTTTGGTCACATAGATGTGTTGCCCAATAATTTTGACATCTTAAAGTTTCTACAAAATCTTAAAAGTTTTATTTTAATCTTTACAGAGTACTTCATATTATTAGATCTGCCACAGTCACTGAAGTTCGAATAAAATTTCAGGCTTCAATGGACATCACCGGTGATGGAGTTTTCTTTTTTTTCAAATGACTAGGATGCTTTGTCAATTACTGTTGGCACATGGCAGAATATTAGTTAGAATGGAGGACCACTGGATATTCATGACATGGTCCTTCAAGAGGACTGAATAACACCAAAATTTCAGCTTTTATTTTTTATTTTTGCTGAATACACTGAAATTTCAATTTGGACAATAATAATGAAGATAAATGAGAAAAGAGAGAAATAGCTTTACAGTTATAGAAGTGGTCTTATATAATGATTTAAGGAAAAGTGCTAATCAAATTTGTGTTTATAATCCAAAAGAACTAGTCAAATTGCAATTAGGGTTCCTTGTAATCATTTATAAATTCAAGATCCACCTAATAAATATTATCCATATAGAACTCAGAGTATACCCACACAACAAACTCAAATTCAAATAATCCAATCCATACAATTTAAGATATCACATCTTAAATGTCTTTATTTTTTGCCAAGATTACTATAACTCAACTAGCGCTTCCTAGTGTTTTGCTGAAGATGTAAATGGTTCAAATCTTTCCACCCTAACTATCGAATTAACTTTTTAAATATTTTTTAATTGCATTGGCTGAAACATCAATATCAACCAAAACATTTGAAAAATCCTTAGTACAGTTGGTATAGGAACTGTATAGCCCTGTGTTTTATCTAGTACATTTAAGAAGAGTATTGATATTGGCTTAATTGTTAGTATGGTATATACCGCTATTACAGTATTGACTTCTTTGATACGATGATCACAACAATTAGTGGGAAGAACACAATTGAAATATTTGCTTTGATATATTTCAACCCATTAATCACCACACTTTAAAAATTAAGGAGCCTCTCTCATTTTTAATATGTAAAACCCATGAATATATAAACTCATAAAATTTTAAATTCATTTCCCATGTGGGACACAAGGATTTCACCCCTAAAATCATTTTTTTTTACTTGATATAGAATTTTACTCTAACTTAATCTAAATGTGTGTGTGTGAAACTCTTTCCTAAATACTTAAACCACGACCCTTGCTCCCCCTCACACACCACGAGCACTTATACTTGTGGAGTGCTTATTCACTACATAATGGTCTTTCACAAATGACCATATAACATTAATATCCTCAAAAAATAAAATAGGTTCCAACTTAGACCCATCACACTGGACATATAGGCCCTACTTTAAATTTGGCTGAAAAATAGCCACCCAAACACTTTATAACAACCATTTTTTTGAACTAGCCTTAATTAGGGCTGACCACGGATTGGTTTGGGTCGGGCTTGTGCCTAACCCTCAACTGACTCGACTAGATTGGGTGGGAAGATCACGAACACGCAGTTGACTAGTAAGACTATCAAGTTGGGCAGTTCAGGTGAATATTGGGTGGTGGTTGGTTTTGGGTGAAGCCGAAAATCGTGAAAAATTGGCGAAATCTCTTTAGATTCGACGAGTTCCCACTGGATCCATCCAAGATCCTATGAGATCTAGCCAGATCTGGCAGAGATCTCGTCGAATCCAGAGAGATTTCTATCAAATCGTATGGAGAACTCATCGGATCTAGTTGGAAAAGTCGCTGGATCTAGCCGAAAAAAGTCACCGGACTTGATGTTTTTCGGTCAATTCGGGTTTCATGGGTTTTGGAGTATGAGAGCCACAACCAACCCGTTGGCATTGGGTTTTTGAATTTCGAGACCCGCAATTGACCACAGGAGCAGTCAGATCGGGTGGTGGCAAGTTGTGTACGGTCGAGTTGGGTGGGTTGGACACCCCAAGCCTTAAGCATCACAACCATCATGCAACCTGGATTATTTCTACCATTCTTGACATTATTGTCACCATTGTCATCACCACCTTCAATGTTGTCACCATTGTGTCACAATAACTAATGACATCTTGATCAATATCATTTTTATAAAACAATATATATAATTATATGAATGAACTTAAAAGTAACAAAAATAAAAAAATAAAAAAAATTGTGTGTTTGGCTAATATATTTGCACCTAACCTATTTGTTTAATTAATGTTGAGAGCTGAGATAAATAAATAAATAAATCTAAACAAATAAGTTAGTTTATTTTAAAATTGCTAATTTATTTATTTAAATTTGTTTTTTTTATTCCTTAATAAAATAAACTAAAAACACAAAATTGCTGAACACACAAATTTGAGAGAATAATTCATTTTCTAAAAAATATCAATGTAGGAATAAAACAAAGCATAAAATATAAAGGATAGAAATAGTGATATTTTATATTTTCGACTATATAAGTTTTGTTTGAGTTCCTTTGTGGTTACTTAATTTGCTTTGGTAGAGATATGATGATAAGCAATTACTTTAAAATGCATATATTATAAAATATTGTTTTTTCTTTTAGCATCCACTAGGCAAAAATTCTTTAAAATTAATTTTTTTGGGAATAAATTATTGGTCTTATTTTTTCTTTTAACCCATCTTAATTTTAAATGATATATAGAAAATTAATTTTAAATTAAAGGAGGATGTAATATAGTCGTAATATTTTTGTAATAATTTTTTTCTAATTATGATTTATATGTCTTGCACATACTTTAAAACTAATAATAATAAAAAGTTGAGAATTCATCCTAAAAAAGGTTGAGGAAGTAATGTGGTTTTTTTTTTTTTTTTTTTTTTTTTTTTTTTTTATACCAAGCAAAATAGTTCATAGCATTAAGATAGGTTGTTATGCCAACTCTTTAATTTATAGAAAAGTGCCACAACCACAACTTTTTTTTTTGTTGTTGATACAACCACAACCACAACTTAGTACTTGGTAGATAAAATGTCTTTTACCATTCAATGGATATTGGGGAGACATCTCTTTAATGAGTAGGGACCCATGTTTTAAATTTTTAATTAAAGCAGGATGGTACACATGGCATAGGACTCACTTGTTAAGAACAAATGTAGCGTGAGCTTGTAACCTATGCAGGGGGCACTAAAGTGATGGGACTGTGGAACAACTTAGGTGCACAACTAATTTTGTAATTAAACTGAGCAAGTTGTAAGTTACAACCAATTTTATAACTAAACTTTATCCATTTTTTATTATGCACAAATTATAAATTTTTGTATTAATAATTATAAAAAAATTCTCTAAATCAATTTTGAAGAAAATTCAACTAATTCACTACATGACAATTGATAAAGGCATAAACCATTTACATATACTTTTAATCACATGATACATTTACATACACTTTATAATTTAATGTACATGGTTTTTTTCTTTTCTTTTCTTTTCGAAAAGTTGTTAAGTATAATAGAAAAAAAAAAAGTTTCTAACGTTAAAATATATAAGGATTTAAAAAGAAAAAGTTATGTAAATTAAACAAAAATGGACAAATTTTGGAAATAAAGTCAGCTTAGTAGGTGTGGCCAGCCGAAATCCCAACCGCCGAAGTCATCCTTTTCCTTAATAGTACTAAAGTTTATGCTGCCTTTTATTGCAGCATTAAATAACCGTTTGAAATTAATTAACTTAGGTCAAATCATTTAAACTAAGCCGCTGATGTGTGGCCAGATCTACGACAAGGCCGGTGATTTAGTAGGTGTGGCCAGCCGAAATCCCAACCGCCGAAGTCATCCTTTTCCTTAATAGTACTAAAGTTTATGCTGCCTTTTATTGCAGCATTAAATAACCGTTTGAAATTAATTAACTTAGGTCAAATCATTTAAACTAAGCCGCTGATGTGTGGCCAGATCTACGACAAGGCCGGTGATTTTCGTACAAACTTTAGCTTTCTTTCGTTCATATTGAAAAGACAGAATCCCGCCACCAACTTGTTCCTCTATTTCGTTCAAAAGAAAAAAAAAACTTAATGGAAGGTTGAATAATCGAAACACTTTGAAATGCATATCATTTATGTTAATGGTGTGAGACCACTTCATAAACATTTTCATGCATAATAGCTTAATGATTGACTTTGTGTGGATGGTAGAAAAGATTCATGTCTAAAATAGATGTGAAAGCATTTTTTTTAACTCTTTGCTTTCTCTTTGCCCATTAAATAATAAGTTTAGGGATATGATTTAAAAATATATATATATATATATTAAATTCCTATTTTGCAGATTTTAATATTGAAGTTAGATAAAAGAGTTGCACTTATCAAGTTAAAAAAGGGCCAGGCTTTTACATTCCATGTTAAGTGTGTGCTCAATGCTTGATTTTTTTTTTTTTTTCTTATTTGACATGGCAATGCTTTAGATGATGATTTTCAAACCACATGCTCATATCTTTTGATTTTCATGATGGAAATGATGGACTGTATGTAATTTAAAGTCTTTGGTGTTATTTTTAATGTGAGTTACTAAATTCAATTGTGGATTAGTGAAACTAAATAATATGATTCTTATTCTATTAAGTGGACATTTTCATGTGGTGGTCTTTGTTATTATCAAGGAAGTTAATAAGTTATTTTCTTTTTTAAGGCATATAAGCTGCACTTTTGGGAGATCTAGGGTACCATGGAAAAGAAAGAACACTGCCAGGGGCCTGAAAACAGCTTTATGTTGCTCTTTGGGACCATGATTTAACTTTGCCTTGAGGTTAAAAATGAGATTACATCATACAAAGATACAATTGTATACAGTAATGAAGATTTCCAACCATGAGAAGTGGAAGCATATAAGCATAAACAAATTATTTTTGTATTTATTTGTATGTAAGTTTTTGATGTTATATTATTGCAATTTTAATGTGGAAATTGTTACTATAAACCTTGATTTATTTGTTCAAATATACAAATTTTATTTATTAGTGCTTAATAAAGAAAAATATATATAATATATTAAAATAAATTTCCTGAACTTTCTTGTGCATAGCATGGGTTAGCGACTAGTTTTAACTAAGCCGCTGATGTGTGGCCAGATCTACGACAAGGTCGGTCATTTTCATACAAACTTTAGCTTTCTTTCGTTCATATTGAAAAGACAAAATCCTACCACCAACTTGTTCCTCTATTTCGTATAAAAAAAAAAAAAACTTGTTCCTCTATTTTAAATTTTTTTTTAGGTATTGAGCATTAAATGCTTAACTTTTTATTTTTATTTTTATTTTTTAATGAGATTTGTGGTAAGAGCATTCTCATCAAAGAATGCAAATATTTTAGCATTTAACATCTCAAAACTCTACTTTATTTATTTTAGCATAGCACTTTACAATACACACAATATCAATAGTTTTATATTTTCTACTACTTCATTAAAATATTATTTCTTTATTATTTTTTAATTCTTTTTTATTCTCAATCTATCTCTTCCTCTCTCTTCCTCTGTGTATCTATCTTCTCTCAAACCCACTGCAAAACCCACCCCATAGCCACCACTGCCCACAACCTCAACCCCCAACCACCAAAATCACAACAAAAAAAAAAAAAAAAAAAAAAACCAAAATCAAATCACAAATCACAAACCCAAAATCAAACCATAAAACTCATACCCACCCACCATCAACCACCACTGGTCCACCACAAAAACCCATCAAACAAATACCCACCACCACCGGTCCACCACAAACCATACCCATCGAAAACCAAATCACAAACCCACCACCCAAAACCAAATCACAAATCCACCAAAATATGCCCAAATCAGAACCCAAGACGTGAGAGAAGGTTGAGCAGTGTGGGAGAAGGCTTGGCGGCGTGGGTCTGGTGTGGGTTAGGTGTGGGAAGAAGGCTTGGCGGCGTGGGAGAAGGTTTGGTGGCATGGGTTGGCTGGGTCAAGCGTGGGAAGAAGGTAGAGGCAGTAGAGGGAAGCAACGGCTTGGGTTGAGGGAGAACGAAGAAAAAAAAAAAAAAAACTAGAGAGGAGGTAGAGGCGTAGGCGTGGGAGAAGAGAGAACCAAAAAAAAAAAAAAGAGGGAAAACAAGAAACAGTTACGCGCGAAAAGGCAGAAAAGGTGGAGTGTGTGAGGAAAAGTGGCACACGTGTTTCATTAAACAAACATTTTTTTTTTTTTTTAACATCTTGCTACAGTGGGCTGCTAGAGATAGCAACCCACTGTAGCTATATGTCAAAATTAATAGCATCTAGCACCTTTGATGGAGGGTGCTTTTTTAAAATTTGAGGTTAAAAAATAGCATTTATAGCATTTGACACCCTTGATAAGAATGCTCTAATAAGAGTAATGGTATTAGCCTATTATTAGATGTTGTAAACAAATGTTATTTTGTCACGATAAAAAGTTACTCTCTTTTTATATAAACATATTATTTTATAATACACTTTGTATCATAAGTTTTATTCTTTTACTACTTTATTTAATTTTTTTTATTCTTTCATTGTAATTTGTTCCCAATGCAGTCATATTTTTAAATATTCATTTTATTCTAACAATCACATTTTAAAATAATCATCTTATTCTAAAGGTTATATTTTTAAAAATATGAATTTTCTTAACAAGCATTTTTTCTTTAAAAAATATTATTCTTATAGTCATATTTTTGGAAATTCATTTTTTTAACAACCATATTTTTGGATTTTTTCCCCTTAACAATCACATAGAGTTTTTGAAGAATATGATAGATACAATGGAAACTCATATCCACTTTAATTGAACTAAACAATCAATCTGTCAAAAACTATATACATAAAACATAAACTAAATTATGAACCTATCGAAACTCATATCAAAAGCCGAAAACATTTTTATAGATGCAATATAAATATCAACCAGTCAATTTGAAGTTGTTTTAATTGAACTAAACTACCAATGAAGTCCACAGAAAACTTACATACATAACTCATTTCCAATAACATTAACTAACACAACAAACCCATGGAATTCAACAACCATTAAGCTTGCAACTTCCTTTGATAACAAATGGTACTTAAAGTTATTGCAACAACACAGAATTCAATAACCATTAAGCTTGCCACTTCCTTTGAGGCAAATGGAACTTAAAGTTAACACAGTAACACAGAATTCAACAACCATAATGCTTGCAACTTCCTTTGATGACAAATGGTACTTAAAGTTAACACAACAACACTATCAATGACAGCTTCATAAAGAAAAGGAAACAAACAAACCAAACCAAAAGTTTTCACGACTCAACTTGTAATCAGGGGCAGCTTCACATTGAGTCCAGAGTGGTCACAGGACCATCTTGGCCTGGAAAAAAAAATTATAATATGTAAATTAGAAAAATTTATGATTTTTTTTTATCTAAATTTTTTAAGGCCCAACATAATTTAAATTTGGAAAAAGTTTGGTAACAAACTTGGTTGTAGACTAAGATTACAACTCCATTCAATATTTTTATTATTTGATGTGAATTTTGACAAATCCACCACTGGATTACATTTTCTTCTTACATCCTCCATACTTGTAAACTTTTAAGAAGATCAAAAATCGATAGCTATGTCATCAATCAAATGTTTAAATTTCTAGTTTTTGTAGTCTAAAATTATACATAAAAAAATAAGTTTATGGATCGAATAGTAAATAGTTGTAAGGTTGAATTTAATCAACCATCTTGTTGGCTTTATTTCGTGCCAAATTTGCTGGTAATTTAGCAATTAGTAACCCTGTATTTAGGTGGGAATCATGTAAGGGTAGTGAGTGAGAGAGTGTGAAGAAATGCTCAAGATTGTGTAAGGATGCAGAGATTCACGGCTGGGACTCGCGGGTGACTCGCGACTGGCAAGCCGCCAATTGCAACACACGAGTGAAGCGTGCGAGAAGATGAACAGTCACGCCAGCTAGAGCACTACAGGACAAAAAGTCCAGCCTGGCCGTTTTGTTATCTCGCGGCTTGAACTCGCGACTCAGTCAAGTCGCGAGGCCAAGCCGCCAACCAGCTCTGTTTTGAAAAACCTGACTCTTCGCATTCCATTCTCACCCTAGTATAAATACCCCTTATACCCACGAAATGTAGAGAGCTTCCAGAGAGAATTTTGAGAGAGAAACCTTAGAGAAAAACAAGATTGATTCATCCACAATCTTCACATAGAGACTCTTCAAATTCCTCTACTCTCACCATCTCCATTGTTACATCCTTGAAAGATTCTTACCCAAATCTTTTTCTCACCATACCCATATCTATGAGAAGGCTTTTTGGTGCTTTGGGAAGCAGTTAGGAAGGGACCAATGACTATTGGTTGATGCTATGGGCTATAGCGGAATCCGGTAAGTTAAAGAAGAAATAGGTTTGGCGTAACCTCGTTGGAGCAAGAAGCTTGGAGGGCTTAGGTACACTGGGTGGATTAGGCTTGGAGGGTCTTCTGCTGTTCATGTATCCCAACTACATTCTTTAGTGGATTATTTACCGCTTGGAGGGCGGCGGAGAGGTTTTACGCCAAGGGCTTCGGTTTCCTCTTCGATTACACATCGTTGTGTTGTCCTTGTGTTTGCATCTCTCTCTTCCCTTAATCTTTGTCATTTAATTTCTGTTGTGGATGTGATTTTATTTGGTTTAAATTGTTTATCAATTTTGTTATTAACTTATATTCATATTCCGCACATTTATTATTTGATAATAAGCTTGAATTGGTATTTTGTAAATTGGGGGTCCAAACGTTCATAGTGTTTTCAACGCTATTTGAACATTCAATAGTAAATAACATCCAAATAGCATGAAATTTGACATGTACATGTCAAATTTAAGAAAATAAAGAACATGCAATTCATCAGTTAGATTTTCAAAATATGTAGTCATGTTAATTTGTTTAGTGAAAGTTGTAGCCTTAGGCTAAGTTTGTAGCTAAATTTCCTTCTAAGATAATTCGTAGAAGGAAATTGTATGACTTTATGTATCTTTGTGTGTATGTGCTTTTTTTTTTTTTTTTTTTTTTTTGTCTTCAATATATGAAGTTCACTTTTTATTAGATTTTGTATAATTTAAATTTCTTAATGACCACCTTGAAAAATTTTTTTGGAGCCGCCACTGCTTGCAACTGCTATAAATGTTCAACGAGGTCTAGTTGGAGTTGAGAATGAACTTCTTGGTCCCTAATGTGTTGATGAACTTGATTGAACTCCATAAATTCATTTGTCTACTCGTGCGACACTGGTGTACACAGAATCTCATCAATTTTTTCATAATCTACTTCTATTGCTTCAACTTCATCTCACTCATCTTCAATAATCATGTTATGGAGAATTATGCATGCTTTCATGATGTCTTGAAACGTTTCATGATAGAAAAATCGAGTAGGTCCACGTACAATTGCAAATCATGCTTAAAGCACTCCAAATGATGCTCTACATCCTTCCTATGTGCCTTTTGAGCTTTTGCAAATAATTTTCTTTTTTCTTCAAGTGGAGCTAGTATTTTCTTCACAAATGCTGACCACTTTGGACATATACTATCGACAAGGTAGTTTCCCATTGTGTAGTTATTATCATGGTTTTAAAAATTTGACCAATCAAACAACCGAAAAAGGTAGTGGTTCTCGATTTTATGGTTGGATCGATGATCAAACCGGTGATGTCATAATTAATTAATTAATAATTAATAATTATAAAATATAAATAATAGAATATGTAATAAGTTTAAAACTAAGAATATTTAATTTTAAATACATAAATTTTTTTTATAAAAAAATGTGAGTTTAATTATCACATATTATATTTAGAAAATTAAATTAACAAATCCACAACTTATATATAGTATTAAAACTATTTAGTATGAAATTAACAATACATAATAAATTAGTAATTCTGTCAAAAAAATGAAAATAAAAATTGTACTATTACTTATTATTTAATTTATATAAATTATTATTGTACATTTTTTACATTTATTATATATTATTACTGTAGGGACCGGGTTTGAACACTTCTACTGTTTAGAGAGTGGACTCAAGCCCAGTTAGCCCATAACAATGAATTTGTAGAGGGCGGGTGCAAGAACTAGGCCCTAGCGAGGGATGCAACGGCCAAGCATAGTTGCATGTGGATTGGATAGCATGAACATGGGTTAAAATGCGCAATGGTGCTCCTCGGCCCTTCCTTAGGAGCTTCCGGTTCTTATTACTTCCTTCCTGGTTGGTTACAAGAGTTTCTGGGAGAATCCCGTTTGCTACAATATTCCTCCCTCTTTCTTATTTCCAGAGGGATTCTTTACATTATATATTCCCCCTCAATTGATCTTAGCCCTACATTTGTTGATCAGCCAGGCCGCTACTTGAGTGCTTGTCCCATCAGTCGCCTTTCCATTCTTCCTGTGGGTTGCAGCGACCAAGGCAGCGCTGTTTAGGGGTCATCTCCTCATTAATGCGGCCAGGACGTTAGTTGTGGGCATTTAATGTGGAGGTGACAGTTCATCCTGGACTTGCCCCTCCACCATGTTTCCATGGCTGACACGTTGTACTTGCCCTTTCTCTTTGGATGCTCAGGAAGGATGCTCCTGGTGGCTCATTACTTCTCCTTTCGGCGGTCTCGGCTGGCCGAGGACAACATCGTCCTCGGCGACGTTTCCTGGCAGCTTGGGTTACCTGTGCTCCTTCTCGGACGTTTCTTGATCCTCGGCATGGGCCTTGGGCTGGACATAAGATGGGCCGGGGTTGTCAGATTATCAGGCCCCACAATTACTATTATTTAGGACACGTTTAGTAAACTGTAATGATGATTACATAGGAATAAGAATAGATATTACAAGGAATGCAAGATGTTGTAATGTAATAATTGTTCCTATTCAGTTGTTTGGTAACCCTATAGTAATAGAACCTTGAATCTGTATCCCACATTATGTTTGGTACAACATCTTAAAATGGTGTAATGAAAGCTTTTTAAATCAAATTGCCTAAAATGCCCTTATTATAATAAATACATTTTTGATAAGGATTCCTTTAATGAATCCAATCTTGAATGGAGACCTCTAATGAAAATCTTTTTTTTTTTTTTGGTTTAATAATAAAGTGTTACTTTCATTTCATTGCATTAAAATTAACTTGTCCTCTTCTCTCTTAAACAAGTTTTGCTTCTCTATGTGTCCAGGGGTTGGAAATTGGTAAAATTTTCAATGGTCATGCTCATGTCTCCCACCTGTAAAATTTGCCCAACAAACACTTGTGGCTAAACTCAAACAAGCCATAATTGCAAACAATAGCATTGAACAAATTCACAATACCATTAATAAAATTTGTACACAATTTAAATAATTGAACAAGATGATAATTAAAATAAAATATTAAATATGAATGACCACAGTACCAAGTGCGTGGGTAACCCACCACCAAATTCCTTGAGACTAATGTTCACACTTCAATAGATAACTTTGACACAGACCCATACTTCAATATATAACTTTCAATTCTCTGCCTCCTAATATTAATTAATTGATTTTGAATTTCTGAATTTTGATTATTTAAAGTCATCCTCACAGATTACATTTTACTATATATCAAACACGTTAATATATATATATATATATATCATTGATATGCTTTGTCGCTAGATTGGCTAGCTGATCAAGGTCACTGTTTCCAATCTCAGTATCATAGGGCAGTGCTTGTAGAAATTGCAAATCTACAGGTAGGAAAAAAAAAATCCTGAGAAGAGAGAGCAACAATTGAGGGTGAGAAAAAGGAAGTACCCATACAAATAGATCTCTAGTAGTAGAAAACAATAGAGAAAAGAAGAGAGAAATGGTGCAATACCTGTGACAATTGGTCGGTGTTGCTTCTAAAAGGATTTTATGGTATTGCTGTGGCACTAAAATACTTCCTTGAAACATTAAAAGTAGTATACTACTCTCAAGAAGTTCCACGACTCCCTAACACCAAATTCAAAAAAAACCCATATATCAAAACACAACATCTCCACCTCCTTCCCAAAAGGATAAACCAGCATAGCAATAGACCCATTCAACGCGGTGAGAGTTGTCTTCCAACTGGAGTAATCCCCAATAACACTAGCGTCTGGAAATGAAGTAGACTTGAATACCTCACTGGCAAAGTCGAAGCATACAATCTTCTCATCCTCATTATTATCTAATGGGAGCGGCGTCGCGCACCAGAAAAAGTCCCCATTCAAGTACATTGTGGCCCTTGACTGTCGAAGGTATATCTCTGTCTTGGGTTAAAATAATTAATTAAGACTCTTATTATTAGAAACCAGCTTTCCTTTTAGCCTTTTGGGTAAATTTTAGAGTACGTTCAAGCTAAGCTACTCATGTTAACTGCCATATTTCTTTCTTCCAAATGTTTTACTAAGCAGCTTAAATTGTTAGCCATTCTGCAAACTCATTTCAGCTCTCAAATGTTTTTGCTTGGCACCCAAAAAAAAAAAAAATCCTAAATGTTTTGAAATTGTTAATGTATATTATGTTATGGGCTTTAAGCCCAGCTAGTTTACTTGTATAGCACACTTGTACTTGTACTACACTTTACTTGTACCGCACACATATGCCTCCTATATAAAGGCATCGCATGTATATTCCTTCATTATGAAATACTGTACAATCATTCAGTATTTCTAACATGGTATCAGAGCCACTGCTCTGACCTTTCTCTTAGCAGTCTTGTCTCTTCTGGTGTTACTCCACCCTTATCGCTTCCGTCGTCACAACAGCCGCTGCAGCCACTCACCGTTGAACCTCCGACATCTCTCAGCCGTTGTCCTTGGGTTCCGGGCCTGCAGCCGCCGTCATTGAGGAGTCCCGCACCACACAGACCACTGCAGTCACCGTCTCCGCCGTGCATCTTGCTCCGATAACCTTTTTGCAGGTACCACAGTGATCGGCTCGCCTCGATCTACACAATCGTGGAAGTCTCGCAAGCATCGGAGCCTGCATGTGCCCTCACACGCCGCCCAAAGAAGCCGCGCCTCAGCCACACGCCTCACGTGCCACCCTCAGGTCCTGCTGACGTCATCAGTGACGTCATACTGCCACATCACCTAGGGCTGACGTCATCATCCACCCTTCTGCTGACATCACCCACCACGTGTAGCTGACGTCATCGTTGACCATCGTTGACCTTGACCGTTGACCTTGACCAGAGTTGACTGTGATCGAGGGTTGACTTTGACCGTTGACTTTTCTACAGGGTTGACTTTTGCAGTCTAGGTTCTCCTTACCCAATTTTTCGCGTAGATTTCGTTTTTGCAGTCTGTTTTTGCATATTGTGTTTCTAAATGGATAAAAAGGATATTTTTCTTCCTCGCCCCATCAATACTGTATTGGAGGGGAACAAGAATTACTTATCTTGATCTCAAGCTATGCGCAGTTTTCTTAAGGGTCGCATGCTCTGGCATTACTGTACTGGTGCAATTACCATTCCTGTCAAGGGAGCAAGTGAAGAAGATGTTGCCTTCCTTGGTCGCATGATTGAATGGGATAGTCACAACCACATGATCCTCACATGGATTCGGAATACTTCCATTCCCTCCATCTTCAATCTGTTGGGCAGCTTTGATGATGCAAAATCAGCATGGGATATGTTGGCCAAAAGGTACTCCACTACTCACGGATCCTTGAAATATCAGTTAGTAGTTGAATTGCATCAACTTCGACAAGAACCAGGGCAATCCATCAATGACTACTATGATCAGCTTCGCTTCATTTGGGACCAAATTGACCTTTCTGATCCAATTTGGGCATACTCAAAGGATGCTCAGCAATATGCTACAGTTAGAGATGAATTTCGTCTCTATGAATTCCTGATGTCACTTCACAAGGACTTTGAGCCCATCCGAGGTCAGCTTCTTAGTCGCAGTCCTGCTTCCTCCCTTGATACTGCTGTAAACGAGTTGGTTAGAGAAGAAGCTCGGCTTGCAACCCTTCAAGCCCAGAATAAGTTCAATGTTTTGGCTATTACTCCTTCTGCTCCTGCCATTGAGCAACCTCAGCAATCAGGTGATTCCTCTGGCTTTAGCAATCGTCGCAAGCAGACCAACAAGAAATTCTGCAATTATTGCAAGCGTCCTGGCCACACTATTGAGACTTGTTACCGTCGCAACAAATCTACTGCTGATGTTGCTAATACTGAGCCTACTTCGCCGATGCCTTCCATTTCAGCTGAGTCCCAGTCTTCTGGATCCACTATCAACCTCTCCCCCACTGAACTACAGGAGATCATAGCTCAGGCTATTCGTATGGCTGGTAATACATCTCTTTCCACTGCTCTCTCAGTTCTGCCCGGTAAGTCTCAAACTTGGCATTTTGATTCTGCCTGTTGCAATCACATGACACCTCACTCATCCTTATTCTCCAAACTTGACCCTGCACCACATCCTCTTAATATTCATATAGCTGATGGTTCCACCATGCATGGGAATAGTCTAGGTTTTGTTTCGACCTCTAACCTCTCTGTTCCTAGGGTCTTCCATGTACCTGACCTATTCTATAATTTGTGCTCTGTGGGACAATTAGCTGAACTAGGATATCGCCTTATTTTTTACTATTCTGGGTGTATTGTGCAGGATTCGAGGACGGGGCAAGAGCTTGGGACCGGTCCTAGGGTTGGGCGTATGTTTCCCATGGACAATCTTCATCTTCCACCTGTTGCTCCTGTCTCTGTTGCTGCTGCAGCTGCTGCAATTTCTTCCTTACCTTCTCTCGCACTTTGGCATTCTCGTCTTGGTCATGCCTCATCTACTCGGGTACAACAGTTAGCTTCTAAAGGTCTGTTGGGTTCTGTGTCCAAAGACAATTTTGATTGTACTTCATGCCAGTTAGGAAAACAGCCAGCTTTACCTTTCAATAATAGTGAATCTATCTCTAATAGTATTTTTGAGTTAATTCATTCTGATGTTTGGAGACCTTCTCCTGTTACTAGTATTGGTGGATCTCGTTATTTTGTTGTTTTTATTGATGATTATTCTCGTTATAGTTGGATCTTTCCTATGAAATCTCGTTCTGAAATCTTACCAATATACAGTAACTTTGCAAAAATGGTTGAAACACAATTCTCCAAACATATCAAAACTTTTCGTTCTGATAATGCTCTTGAATATACTCAATATGCTTTTCAAGTTCTGTTACATTCCTATGGCACTGTACATCATCTAACCTGTCCAGGCACCTCTCAACAAAATGGTCAAGCCGAAAGAAAACTTCGTCATATTCTTGACACTGTCCGTGCTCTTCTTCTTTCTGCCAAAGTTCCTGCCCCATTTTGGGGTGAAGCCGCTCTTCATGCTGTTCATGCCATTAATCGCATTCCAAGCACTGTCATCCATAATCAGACTCCGTATGAGCGCCTTTTTGGGTCACCCCCTGACTATCATTACCTTCGCTCCTTCAGATCTGCTTGTTTCGTTCTTCTTCAGCCTCATGAACACAACAAACTTGAGCCTCGATCTAGACTTTGTTATTTCCTTGGTTATGGTGAAACTCAAAAAGGGTATCAGTGCTATGATCCTGTCTCTCATCGTCTTCGTGTTTCCCGTAATGTTGTCTTTTGGGAACACCGCTTGTTTGTTGAACTCTCTCACTTTCGTTCTTCCCTAACTAACTCTTCTGTTTTAGAAATCTTTCCAGATGAGTCTCCTGTTCCTTCTACAAATACTCTTAATCCTCCTTTGGACTTCTCTATTCAATCTCCAGATATTTTTGATGATTCTCCTAGACAGGTTGTAGATGAACAGGTTGATGACGAGCTACCCCACCTTGAGCCTAGGTCCCCTACTCCTGCTCCGCCTGAAGATCCTCCACAAGACATTCCACCTCGCCACTCAACCCAGGTAAGATCCATTCCTGCACATTTACTTGACTATCATTGTTACACTGCCCTTGCTACACTCCATGAGCCTCAAACCTATCGTGAGGCCTCTACTGACTCTTTATGGCAAATTGTAATGAAAGAGGAAATTGATGCATTAACCAAAAACCATACTTGGGATCTGGTTACTCTCCCTCCTAGTCAGTCTGTGGTTGGTTGTAAGTGGATCTATAAGATCAAGACTCGCTCTGATGGGTCCATCGAGCGCTACAAGGCTCGTCTTGTTGCAAAAGGTTTTACACAGAAGTATGGGATTGATTATGAAGAGACTTTTGCTCCAATTGCCCGTATCTTCTCTGTTCGTGCCCTCTTAGCTGTTGCCGCTGCTAGTAAATGGGACCTTTTTCAAATGGATGTTAAAAATGTCTTCCTTAATGGGGATCTGTATGAAGAAGTCTATATGCAACCTCCTTCTGGTCTTTCTGTTGAAACAAACAAGGTTTGTCGCCTTCGACGTGCACTTTATGGCCTTAAACAAGCTCCACGAGCTTGGTTTGCCAAGTTCAGCTCCACCATCTTTCGCTTGGGTTACACTGCCAGTCCTTATGATTCTGCCTTATTTCTTCGTCGCAATGATAAAGGCACCATTTTGCTTCTCCTATATGTGGATGATATGATCATAACTGGTGATGACCTCAGTGGCATTCAAGAACTCAAAGATTTTCTTAGTCAGCAGTTTGAGATGAAAGACCTTGGACATCTCAGCTATTTCTTGGGTCTTGAGATCACTCGTTCCACAAATGGTCTTTATATTACTCAAGCCAAGTATGCATCTGACCTTTTATCTCGAGCTGGACTCACTGACAGCAAGACTGTTGACACTCCAGTTGAACTTAATGCGCATCTGACACCCTCGGGGGGGAAACCATTATCTAATCCCTCTCTTTACAGACGATTGGTTGGCAGCCTAGTTTATCTCACAGTTACTCGTCCAGACATTTCTTATGTTGTTCATCAGGTGAGCCAGTATCTGTCTGCTCCACGATCGACTCACTATGCTGCTGTTCTGCGCATTCTGCGCATTCTACGATACTTGAAGGGCACTCTCTTCCATGGTCTTTTCTACTCAGCTCAGTCTCCTCTTGTACTCCGTGCATTCTCTGATGCTGATTGGGCAGGAGATCCCACTGATCGCAGGTCCACTACAGGTTATTGCTTTCTCCTTAGTTCTTCTTTGATTTCTTGGCGAAGTAAGAAACAAACTTTCATGGCCCGCTCCAGTACTAAAGCAGAATATCGTGCTCTTGCTGACACCACATCTGAGCTCCTTTGACTACGATGGCTTCTTAAGGATTTGGGTGTGTCCACATCCTCTGCTACTCCCCTTTATTGTGACAACCAGAGTGCCATTCATATTGCTCACAATGATGTCTTCCATGAACGGACTAAACACATCGAGATTGATTGTCATTTTATCTGTTCTCATCTTGTCCATGGTGCTCTCAAGCTTTTCTCCGTCTCCTCCAAAGATCAACTTGCAGATATTTTCACCAAGGCACTTCCTAAGGGACGCACTCGTGATTTGGTTGACAACCTCAAGCTGGTCTCACATCCACCTTGAGTTTGAGGGGGGCTGTTAATGTATATTATGTTATGGGCTTTAGGCCCAGCTAGTTTACTTGTATAGCACACTTGTACTTGTACTACACTTTACTTGTACCGCACACATATGCTTACTTGTACCACACACATATGCCTCCTATATAAAGGCATCGCATGTATATTCCTTCATTATGAAATACTATACAATCATTCAGTATTTCTAACAGAAACTAAGATATCTGTATTCTATTATTGAATCAGAGAGTAAAGAACCAGAAATGAAGATGCAAAGCCTCACAATACTATGCCCGGGGCGACCAGATCTCATTTTGCCAATTCCATTTGGTAACAATTCTAAAAGGATTATCTTCACCCTCAAGGAAGGAAGTCAGTACCGCCTCAAATTTAGCTTCACCATCTCCAACAACATTGTCTTGGGCCTCAAATACACTAACGTTGTGTGGAAGACAGGTATGAAAGGTATAGAAGCAAAGTTTTTCATTAATTACCATTCATATCATTTAATACTAAAACTTTTGCATTCATTCTCTTACATATGTTAGTCATGAAATTCATTTACAGTGGACAATTCAAAGAGAATGTTGGGAACTTTTAGTCCTCAGCAGGAGCCTTATACGTGTGAAATGGAAGAAGAAACCACCCCTTCTAGCATGTTTGCAAGAGGCACTTATTCTGCAAGAACCAAGGTACAAACTAATTTCAGAATTAAAAATTAAGAACAAATAAAAAAAATACTCTGCATTAATTTAGCTCTGTTGATTTTGTCTCAGTTTGTTGATGATGATGAAAAATGCTATTTGGACGTGTGTTACTACTTCGAAATTCAAAAGAATTGGCCAAAACCCTCTTAAGGTCTTATCTGATATTTTACTGGCATTGGCTTGGTAGTGCTTCAAGAGATCACTTTAGTTTAGAGTGATTTTCTTCGTCCGGTATGTTGTATCTTGTACAAATGGCAAATGGGGCATCCATGTCTTAATTCCATTGAACTATACCACTGTACATGTCATGCTTCCTCCTCCTGCTCATCATTATCGTCATGTTCTGCTTATCTTTTCCTCTCTATTATTTTAATATTTTGTTTTTGGATTTTGGAATGTTTCTATTTTATTTTATAATACAATTATCACTTTCCCAAGTTATATTTAATGGATCATTTGATCACATGAATATTGATGCTACCAGGTACCATCCCTTTCTTTCTTAATAAGTTAATATATTTATATACTAAGATACTTATTCCCTGTCCCACATATATTACTGCACCTTTAAATAGTGGTACTTTCTATTGAAATAAATATTTGGTTGATGTAGGTAATGATCTAGTCTATTTTATAAACTATTGTCAAGAAATTTTAAAGTTGAAATTCGATTGCAGTGTCCAAAATTTGGAAATTATTGAGCCATTTCATTCAAACCTCATTTGGAAGCTGTGTTAATGCAATTGCATTGTTTTTCTTCTAGGTATTGAAGAAAGACATGGATGTATATCAACTCTAGTGGTATGGTTATTGTCTATTTAGGGCCCTTGCATGTTTGCATAAGCAGGTAAGATACTCCTACAATTGTACATTTAGAGAAGTCTCAAAAAATGCCTAGCTGTAAAGGTATTTATTTTCTAATTGCATTGAGTGGTTCACAGAGATGTAAGCCTCGGAACTTCATCTTCTCTTGGAAGCTAAATAAAGGCTATCTCATTGATTTCAATCTTGCCATGGTTGAGTTGCTTATCCTGCTAGTGCTGCCATACTAATGTGAATTTTTAAAGCAATCATTTCACTGAATTAAAAGTTAAAACATCAAAATAGCTGATGGTGTTTCTATCTTCATTTTTCTTTTTCACAGGATTTGCAAAGCAAGTACACTATTGGAAGTAAGCTCTGCATGAATCTTTGTCCACTGTATGAGTAATTTCTCTTGTTGGCTACTTAGTTATGTTCTTGGGTTCCACTGTATGAGTCAGCTTATATCTTCTTAAATGACTATATTTTATTGCTGTTTTGTTCCTTGGTTAACTGTGCTGTTAGTTACACTCAGTTATCATAAATATTTAGTTTCTTCAAAATTTCTCTCCTTAATTGGCCAATTCATGCATGTGTGCAGATAAATCAAAATCAAGTCATAATGTTTCTATTAATCAAGTCATAATGGTTGAGGGCAAAGCTTGGTCTAGAACAGCAATTCTGAACAAGCCTTTGGTTCTTAATTGTCTTAGTACTGCAATGGTGTGTGTCTCTTACTAGATATTCTTTGTTACTCTGTGTGCGTGTTTGTGTTTTTGGCTATTGGGTTGGCACCCAATTTGTAAAGATTGGCTCAGTTGAAAGATTTGTTTTCTGGGTCTTTGTTTTTATGGTGTTTGGTTGAGAATCATTATGTTTAATTGGGTTTACTCCAATTGTGTAATATCCCGTATCTGTGTATATACCCTCCATTCGGTTCAATTGAAAACATTACTTGGGTTATTGTTTTTATGGTGTTTAAATTGACAACTATTATCTTGCATAGTTATATGGCTTGAGTTTGCTCCGAGTAAACCTAGAGACACAACCAATTCACAACTGGTTGAGGTGGCAAATTATGATTTGTACATTACAACTTGCAAACTCAATTGTTGTGAACAAAGTTGTGGACTTTATTGTGCAAGTAGACTTATTGTTTCTCTCTCTACTCTCTAGTGTTAATTTGTAGTAATTTGTGTGTGTGTGTGTGTGTGTGTGTGTATTTGGTGCATGATTATGGTTTTTTTTTTTTAAACAAAATAAAATTTTATTTTGAGGGTCAAGAGACCCCTTAAATAACATTTTTTTTTATCAATGGTTGTAAATTTCAAACTTTTAAACCTTGGTAAAAGGTTATTTAATGGGTCTCTTGACCCTCAAAATAAGATAGAGCACTTGTTTTGAGGGCCACGAAGGCCTTCCAAATTTCATTTTCGACGGTACAAGTTTCGAAAGTTATCAAGGGTCAATTGGACTCTTAAAATAATTTTTCTCAAGGTTTTTTAATACCTTTTTCAAGGGTTTTGACCCTTGAAAAAAGTCAGATTTGGTATAGTGATCTAGGGTACCATGGAAAAGAAAGAACACTGCCAAGGGCCTGAAAACAACTTTATGTTGCTCTTTGGGACTATGATTTAACTTTGCCTTGAGGTTAAAAATGAGATTACATCATACAAAGATACAATTGTATACAGTAATCAAGATTTCCAACCATGAGAAGTGGAAGCATATAAGCATAAACAAATTATTTTTGTATTTATTTGTATGTAAGTTTTTGATGTTACATTATTGCAATTTTAATGTGGAAATTGTTACTATAAACCTTGATTTATTTGTTCAAATATACAAATTTTATATATTAGTGCTTAATAAGAAAAAAAAAACATATAATATATTAAAATAAATTTCCTGAATTTTCTCGTGCATAGCACAGGTTCGCAATCACAACATGTATCATTCATTTTCCTCTCTCACTTTCTCCATTTTTTTTCTCTATCATCATTTCAAGCTCTTTCTCTTAATCTATATACATATATATATATACACACACACACACACATATACATATATATATATAACCGAAACCTTTGAAGCTCTCACAATTTTCCACGTCAGCACAATATTTAAATAAAATTATCATTTTATTTAAATAAAATTATTTTTGTTTAGTCCAAACTTAACAAAGAGTAAAACTCTATCTCTCTAACAAGTCCAACTTAAACTCAAACTCATCATTATCATTTTTTTAAAACAAAATTATTTTTATTTAATCCAAACTTAATAAGGAATGAAACTCTATCTCTCTAACAAGTCTAACTTGAATTCAAACTCAAACGTTGATAATTTATTTAACATTTAATAAAAAAAATTTATATAAAAATAATATCAACAACCAAAATCTAAACTTAACAAGAAGTGAAATTTTATCTTTCTAATAATTTTATTGACGTGGCCAATAAAATAATATTAAAAAAATTTATTTGACATTTAATGAAAAAAATTTATCTAACAAGTGATTTACACATGTGAAAAAGAACTAAATTGTGAGTACATGTACTCTGCGTCTCTACCTAATCTAACCAAGAAAAACAAGAATCCTTATTCTACTAGAACAAGGTATAATAATGGCCATATATAATATGGGTTATAGTTCTAAACTGAGTCAATAGTGTTTTGAAAGAAACCCTACGTTATATTATATTATATATATATATATATATATATAACCAAAATCTTTGATTTTTTATTGACCTTTCCGGAGTTTGCCACATCATTATTATTTTTTTAAAACAATATCAACAGCCAAAGTTCAAACTTAACTATGAGTGAAACTCTATCTCTCTAACAAGTCCAACTTAAACTCAAACTCAAACGTTGATAATTTATCTCCAAATTTGCGAGGTTAATCATGAACACTATAAAAGCAGTGCAAACACCAATATTTTTTTTTTAAGCCGAGTAGAGGTATGAGCTATTCTTCTATTATTTTTCTTCTCCTCTACTTTGTTAATATATATATATATATATATATATATATATATATATATATATATATATATATATATATATATATATGTTTATCAAAAAAAATATATATATATATATATATTACGGTTTTTCATGTATTTTTTAAAAAGTGATTTTCGTACTTGAACCACCAAACCATACGCTTGTGATTGTATATGATTTTTTTTTCATCGTTTAAAGTTTAGACTTGTTAAAATTTAAAACTTATTGCTTTATGGGTTCGTACACTTTTTTCTTTTTCTTATATTTCTCTTTTGAATAGTCATATATATTGAATGTAACCTATATATCTTTTTCTTATATTTCTTTACTGTTTAATCATATATATTTTGTTTTCGTTTAAAGTTTAGACCCATTAAAATTTAAAACTTATTGCTTTATGAGTTCGTGTACTTTTTTCTTTTCTTATATTTCTCTTTTGAATAGTCATATATATTGAATGTAACCCATCTTTCTCTCATATTTCTCTATTGTTTAGTCATATATATTTTATTTTTTTTCTCAATAATTTATAAGCAATAAATTATCTGACTCCTTAATATTTTTTGGTCTTTTAGAAGTTTTAATATCTGAATTTTTGAGTTATTTTTTTGCAGTATCTGAAACTAACAAATTTTTTGTAAGCCATTGCATGTTCAAGCAATGGCTTCTTCATCAAATTGTAACACAAATTGAAATCATACAAAAGCATATCATACAATGGTATAGTTTCTTAATCAATTTAAAATTTTATAAAATTATTTTAGTCAACCTCACAAATAAATAGGTTCCCATGTATAGGCCTAGGTAGCAACCAGTGGGTGTAAATTTGGTCCAGACGAAGTGTAAAACATGGATTTTAGGACCCTTCAATAAGGAACCTCCGCTTCAGCATTTTCCTAATAATTTCTCTTATTCCCAAATTTTACACGTCTCTCTCTCTCACGTGGTTAATGTCTTCTCTTTCTCAGCTGACTCTTTCTTTCATTCTCATTTCTATTTCTTTTTCTTTGGATCTAATCTCACGCTTGAATCTCTCTCTTTCTTTCAGTATATATTTTTTTCTCTTATCTTATTTCTCCCATCTCTTCCTTGATCATCTTTCTATTTTGGTGATGAAGTTCTTGTGGTCGTGGGTCAGCAATTTTCTATGAGTTAATGGCAATTGGGTTGATTGGATTTTGGGTTTGGGTTTGGCTGACATGAGTATTTGGAGTTTGATGTGGTGGTTCATGGCAATTAATTTTGTGGTGGAGGTTAGGTCCTTGGCCAATGTGGTTGAATCAAGGCCATTGGGTTTTATTTTGGGATTCTTTGTGAAGAAGACGAGCATTTTCCTTTTGGTTTTCTTGGCTATTGGCTACCAAACAATGAACGGAGATGAGACTTTGTTTAGATTTTCATTGAAGTGTGGACTGTGGAAGTTGAAATTTTTTAACCCACAAATCAATAAATGTTAACACACACTACCACTCCCTCAAAAATACCAAATTTAATTTTAAAAAAAAAAAATTAAACCCAAAATTTGCAGAAAAACAGGAGCTCCAAGTCCAAGAAGTTGTTGGAGATTTGTAAATAGGAACTCCAAGTAACTGAGACTTAGAAAAATGGCCAACATCAACAAGGAGAAGGATGGCTTAAGCATTAGCAGGACAAAAAATGAAATAGAATGGCTTTTGTTTCACTTTCACACTAGCCATGCGAATCCATCTAATCCATCCTAGAGAATTTTTATTTTTATTTTAAAATAACATTTAAACACGCTAAAAATAAAAGCAACAAAAATCCAGAGATAACGGAAAGTGGGTTTGATGAAGAATTATATATCAGACAATGTTTTGGTTGCCATTTGCTAAGGAAAAGAAAGTGGCAGACAACCAGAGGCGGAGGGAGGGGATTTAGGTTTGTGCTTTCAGGTGAGGCACTGAATACAATTACCGGTTTTGTCTGGTTTCTCGGTGGTACTTTCAGATTATGGCAGTTATTTCTCTCTGATGATTTTCACGGTGAAACTGGGTTTTGATTTTTGAAGATTTGGGGTCTGTTTTAGCTGTAACATAACATGTATTTCCATATATTTTTTAATTCCTACTGTTAGGACATATATGTTTTAACTTGTTTAAGAACATATGTCACTTAGTTATGTAAATTGGCTAATCCTTTGACAAAACGCACTCTGCTTGTAATTGGGTAGATCTAGGTGTTTTTAATACTTCAAGAAACAATGTTTCAAGATCAAGTGTTGAAATCATCAAGTCTGTCCAAGAAAAAGCAAGCTGAAGTGCAAAGTTTTTAAAACTCGACACCTCTCGATAGCTACCTCGACACCTGCTATCTGTCGAGATTTAAAAAGTCAGAATTCCAAATCTGATTTTCTTGGGATCCGTGAATATGTTTTTGGAACTTCTTTTCTTCTAACCCTAAACATATAAAAGGATTATTTTAAGAGCCGTTTTGGGTGACACAAGTTGTATTATCATTGAGCAATCTCTGTTTATGCAAATTGTGCTCAACAGACGAAGTTCTTGACCTAGTTCATCCTTCATCAAGAAGTTGCTGTGTCTTTGCACCATAGGGTTTTGTAACCAAGCATCTTCCTGCTATTCATCACGTGGATGAACTGAAGAACTTTGCAGCCAACCATTCTTCCTCAAGTTGGTGTTCTGAAGTCGCGTACTGGGATCCGCGCATTGGTTAGTCACGTACTTGGGAGCCGTGCATCAAAGATGGAAATTGTCACTACAGATCAAGTCCAATTGGGTATTGGGGTAAGGGTTCAACTGTAGGTTGGTAAGGTACTTGGGATTCCTTTCTTGTAACCGCTTGATTTGATAATAGTGGAGTTTCGGGAGTGGTGACCTGAAAATCACCCGGTGGGGTTTTTGCCGTTAGGGTTTTCCCCATTCGTAAACAAATCACCGTGTTATTTATTTTCCGCTGCATATTTAGTATTTGGTGATTTGTTTGTGCTTCCACGCAATTGCATGCTTAATTGATTAATTAACAACTTGGCTAATTAATTAATTAATTAGGGTTTATCACAAGGGGTCATTCAGATTGTGACCTAACACCTACATATTTTCATAATATTTAAACAACGTTGTCACGTTACCTGCTCTTGGTTTGATATTTTTGAGGGAGTGATTGTGTTGGTTAAGTTTATGGTTTTAATGTGTAAAATATGAGGTGGCATCATGTCATTGGAGGGTGATATATTACACCAAATAATAAATCAAAGAGAAATAGACTTGGCATCGTGATAATAAATATTAAGCCCAATAATGCAGGATGCATTAAAAGTATAAAACCCATTTACCTACATACAGTTTTACATGGAGAATGAAAGAAAAGATGAACAATCATATATAAATTGTATTGACTTATTTATCGATAGAAAATCAGTATTATGAATGAACAATTCAATTTGTTGATTAAAAAAAAATCTTTGTTTAAATAGGAATTTCATCATCAGCAGCTTTGAGAATTATCTCGAAGGCATTTTCCACGCATGACTTGAATCTTTGGGGATCCAAGAATCCTTTCTCCATCACGGCGCTAACCCTCAGGTTTCCCATATAACTTACTATTGTTATAAGAAGGTTCTGCAAATCCATTTTAAATAATAAAAAAAACATGTTACAGTGGCTCATAAAATATGATGAACCTAATTGAAAGCAAGGTGTTCTATAATTATTCGTAAAGGTGATTGAATTTGAGGAATTTTTTCACATTAAATTATAAATCATGCTTGTTAATTTGTTCTATACTTTCCGCTGTAAAGACCAAAAAAAAAAAAAAAGAGTGAACACCAAAGATCTGAGAATAAGTGTAAGAAAACATTATCTGATTGCTTGTAATAAGTAGAAAGTTAAAAAATATCATTCTATGACTTCGAAAAACAAAATCATTTTTATGACTTGAAAAAAAAAAAAAAAAAAAAACGAATGAAAGAAAAGCACATGCTCTCTCTGTTTTATGAGGCAAACATGTCACATCTATACTTCGATATCAAAAAAAAAACTACAAGAAGGTGAAATTTGGAATTTTATATTTATCGAAAAATCTTTATAAAAGATATTTATTTGTTTAAGGCAAACCAAGGTTTTCAGACCCGGACCAGACCGGGAGGTCGAACTGAGAAAACCGAAAACCGGATTGAAATTCAGTTTTTTAAGCATAAAGAACCGAGCATATGTGGCAATTTCGTGAACTCCTAAAACCGAGGTTGGACTGCACGAACTGGTGGCAAGAACCGTGCGGTCCAACCCCTTAGCAATTTTTTTTATTTTTTTATTTTTATTTTATAAAAACAACTTAATACAATTTTATTCTACTTAATTAAATTATCCATCTTTTACAAGGAATAAAAAAAAAATTGTAATTAAAATCCTTCAAAGATATTCAACTTTACTTCAAAAATTAATCATAAATTTTAATGTTTTCATGGTTATTATTTTATTTTATTTTATTAACTTTCTTATTTAATTATTAAATATATGTTTGAAAATCATTAAATTTCCCTCACATATATAGATATATTAGTCAATTTTGCTAGTTTTATAAATTTAATATCTATATTTAGGCTTTAATTAATTATTAAATTAATTATGGTGTCATCACGGTTCGACTCTGGTTTGACCTCGGTTCGACCTCAAAAACCTTGAACCTCTACCTTTTATGGTTCAATGAATGGTCCGGGTCTGAAAACCTCGAGGCAAACTAGGTGGCATATATAATAGAGGAGTGCTATCTCCATAATATTTTTACAAAAAATCATAGGTGGCAAGTTGTTATTAGTTCTAATTTAAATTTACAACTTAAATTACTTTTTTTCCCACTCATAACAACTAATAGTAACACACCACCTAAAATTTGTTGTGAAAATGTTATAGAAATAACATTTCTCTATATAATAACAATTTTACATTTTACATTTTTACCTGAGGTACACCTAACACCATGAAGTATAGACCTTTAATCGGATGATTATCCAAAGACACCTGTTCCACTGGCCCGATCAGATTCGAAATTGACAAACTGGAGTTCCTTAGTGTCTCATGGACGAATCTAGCGGTTGCCTGCAGTAGTACAAGAATGCCGAAAAGATCTTATAAAGTATGTAGTCAAAGATAAATTTAACTATCACCGCGCACTCTTGGTACGATGATTGCTCCACATATACACTTAGATTAGACTAGAGTAGAATTTCTATCTTGTATATAAAAAAATTAAAAAAATAAATAAATTCAACTACCTTAGAATCGTGTATATGCAAATGTATGATTAAAAAAAAAAACACTTTCTCACACACACCACACATATATATATAACGGTTGTTTATAATATTATGTAAAAAGTTGATTAATTTGAATTATTTTTAACTAGACAAACAAATGAAATTGGAAAGCATAATTTTTCAAATTCTCTCTTTTTCTAATTTTAGATATGTGATTGAGTTTCTTAAAGTTCATTTATATTGAACTTATTGTATTCTGCACTAAATAATTAATTTACTTGACATAAAAATTAAAAAGTTTAGATGAGACACATGACACAAAATTAAATTCTAATTGGATTTTCTCTTAATTTTGTCTATATGTATATAAGATTTTTTTTTTCAATATTTTTTTAAGACAAAAATTGTATAACATTAAAATAAAATTACACTTTACTAATATAAACTATACCACTATTTACATTTATGACTCTAAACTTTCAAAATGCATGATTACCATCCTAAACGGTTAAATTTGAACCCTATCATCTATTGGACTATTAAATTAGACCGAAAAACATGTCAAGTGTGACTCACGTGAACTTTGCATACATGGCATCAAATGAACATACCAAATTTCCGCTCTTTAATCCTTTAAAATAAAATTATTTAACAAATTTAACTCTTATTTTGCCATGTAACTTTTGTTTTAAAGGGATTAAAGTGGGTCAATTTGATTTGTTCATGTGGTGTCACGTATGCAGGAGTTACATGAGTTGCACGTGACATATTTATCAATTCAAGCTAATAGCCTAATTAATTAATGATAAAGTGCAAAGCAAAACACAAGTTATAGTTTAAGATATAATCATATATTCTGAAAATTCATTGTGATAAATTGTAATTACCCTAATATTGATTAATATTAGGCGGCTTTGCAATGTGAAGAAATTGCTTCAAAAAAATTAAATAACTTTTGGATATCAAAATAAAGGCACAAATCCAAGATTATGTGGCTTGCTTATAAGGTATATACTATATACCAAATACAATCCCCTTTCACCCCTCCCACCCTTTTTCTACCCATTTTTATTCAAGAAAAGAAAAACTAATTGACATTTTTAAAAATGTGATAGAAAAGTATGATATTAATATCAAATGTTAATAGCAGCAAGTATTAACTATTAAACTAAGAATGCCAAGAATTCTGTTGCTCAATATATATATATATATATATATATATATATATATATAAGTAGGGTTTTTAAAAAAGAAAAAAAAGAGAAAAGAAAAAAAAAGAACCAACATAATTGATTTGAAAATTATCAAATGATTGAAGGTAGAAATAGTGAATTATTGGTGATGAATAAGATCATGAATATACCTCAGGACCTTTAAGTTTCTTCACAATCTCCAAAACCCTACCAGTGAGATAAACACCCAATGAACTTTTCTTCTTCTTGATTATCTTGCTTGTTGCCAAAACAAAGTCAAGTGGGTTTGCAGATTTATGGTCCTTAAGCTCTGGCATTGGTACATGCAAGAAGGTGAATTGGTTCCCCCATGGCACCTTTGAGTTAGGTTTAAGCATGTCCTCAATTGACTTGTAGCCACTCATTGTTCTAGTGTTGAGCAATACCAATGCTGTGGAATGTGATTTAGTTGATTTATTGCTAATCTCTTGCATGTACAACCGGGTGCCGAGGAAAATTATTCCAGTTATTACATCATTTACTGTCTGCACTTGAGAAAATAAAATTTGGTTGAACAATAATTTTACTATAATTTTGAAAATTAATTGTGCATTTTCTATAGATTTTTATAACAAATTAATCTTCATACTTATTAAAAAATATAATAAAAATTAACAAAATTCATTGTATCACAAAAAAATAATTACATTAAAAAACTAAGTCTATAAATATTTCAACAAACTATATGAAGATCAAGAATAATAAATTTGCACGATATATATACAAAATGATATCCGCATCAGGTTTTTTTTTTTTTTTTTTTTTGAGTCAACTAAATTCATAAGGGAAAAAAGTAATATCAAACTGCCTAATGATGCAAATGATCACAAGGTTGACACCAATCTGCGGACTCCTAAGAAATAAAGTATAAAGACCTTGAAGGCTACCAAAAGTAAACTGGTGAAAGACGTGTATATTTTGATTAGGCTTACTAGTAGTTATCATACCTTTCTTTCATAGATTGCCTTCTATTTAATCTCTTCGTGTGAAAGATTTTCTCCATGATTTACTTAGGATTTGAAATTTGAACATTGGCATGTTATTTGGCTTAATGGATGATATAGCATTGTGATGATTTGAAATGAGAATTTTGGCAATCATGATACCTATCAGTTGCCTCTAATTCCTAGACCTAACACAACATAAATTCACAATGCCCTAATTTGTCTATGATCTCATAGTTGGCCCATTATAATCTGCATTTTTTTTTTAATAACCCATGTGTGAGGTGGTAGGAAAATTTAAGAGTGTTGTAAAATTGTTGTGACCCTAGGACTCTTAAATTTATATTAAATTTTTTTATTTATAATGAGAGGCTTTTAAACGGTGTTGTAGCATTGCCAAACAGAATAATGTTTCGTTTTTTAAGTTACGTGGCAGAATTTTAGATAGACAATTTTTCTATGTGGCAGCATGACCTTAATTGTAAGAAAAAACTTCTACTATTATATATAGTAAATTAAATACTTTGTTAACAGATTGGGTCAAACTTGGGTACAAAGTTAGAATTAGATCTGACTAAAACAGTTTATTGTTCATATTATCCATACCTATCTATTCTTTGTGTGCAAGTGAAGATGAGTTAATAGGTCTAATTTTCCCAATCAACCCTTATCTTGATTCCGATTTAAAGGCGTCAACGTATTGTCATGAAGGTGAAGATGGCATGGTGGCTAAGAGGGCAATTACTATTTTCAATATTTTGGATGCTAAAACTAGGGTTGTAGGAGAACTAAACCTAGGAATTTTGGATAAGTCTACTTTTGGGGTAATGCCACCTTCGAACTTTCTCCCTTGGTCACATAATTTATTAGACATGGAAAAATTGGACCCAACTCAAAGTTGAAATTTTTTGACCTAAAGGAAAAACAGGTTGACTCGTGACCCAACCTTTTTTATGGATTGGTTTAGGTCAACTCGTTTCACCTGTGGCTCAACCCATTTTTAAAACAAATTTTTTTTTTTTTTTTTAATATCACGTGACCTCAAACATCTAGTGTTTAAAACCATTGGCCCTTGAATACACATGCATGGTAGAGCAAAAAGGGGGTGCTTATTAGCTGATAATGTTTAATGCTACTGCAAGTGTGTGTGCATATAATACATGTTATACGTAGACTATAAATAGTAATATAGGGCAAGATACATATATGAAATAAGAGGATTAGTGATGCTATCTTGATTGATAAATTTGGTACATATGAAAAAAGGAAAATTATTAAATATTTTGGGAGTACCATAAATGCGTACTCCTCCCTCTTACATTAATTGTGGGTCCCATCAATAAATTTAATTAGTGGGACCTACAGTTATGTGAAAGGAGGAGTACGTATTTATGGTACTCCAGGAATACTTAATAATTACCCATGAAAGAAGTAGAAAGGTAATGAGTTTTTTTCCAATTTTGTAATATCTAACTCATAACATGTGGGATCTTCCAAATGAGACATCGTTTATTAGTAATGAGACCCGTACCATGAAATAAGAGGATTAGTGATGCTATCTTAATTGATAAATTTGGTGCATATTAAAGAAGCAAAAAGGTAATGAAAAATTTCTCCAATTTTGTAATATTTAACTCATAACATGTGCGATCTTCCAAATGAGACATCATTTATTAGTAATGAGAGATGCATCATGAAATTAATTTTTTAGTTTAATATTTTATGTTGTTGACATCATGATATCATTATTGAATGGTGAACTTCGAATTGTTTAAATTCAAGAATCATTTTATTTTTAAATTTTTTTAAAGTATTTTATTATTTTTGTTCATTTATTTATTTTTTCTATGAAAAAAATAAGGGTCAACCCAACCCACATACAACCCATTAAGGATAACTTGTTTTGACCTGAATCTAATTTACTTGACTCATTTGCCTTGACTCTTAATTATTAGGGTGGACAATAAGGGGATTTTATTTAATGAAAGAGTACTATTGTTTTTGGACCAACAAATGAGAATAAGCTAGGGGGCCGAAATAATCTCTTTCTAAACCTTGGGCCACAGTGCGTGGAAGACTAGAGATGGGTACCGATCCAGTCAAATTAAAAAACAGACCAATGGGTCACAAGATGGGCAGGAACATCAAATTCTTTAATAACAGGAAAAAGAGAAGTTATCAAAAGTATCAAAAAAGTTTAAGGTGAGTTCAATATTAGCATTTTAAGCTTTGTTAAGATTTGGTAATTCTTGAATAAGTTTGAATTGTTTATGAGCTATTTGGTTAATTTTTTTTCTTTCAAATCTTTATGCGCAAAAATAAGAATTACGATTAAATTTTTTTTACCTATTCATTTATATTCATACAAATGTTTAGTTATTAAGTTACATGTAAACCACTACGCACCCTTAGTATGATAATCACTTTACAAGTACAAAGTTCCTGTGGGATGGAGAGGCAAAGGCCGAGGCTCATGTTTCATATGTAATTTATCACATATTATGTAATAAATCACATATGTGATTTTTTTCCCGTAAAATAATCATATATGTGATTTGTTTGTTAGGTTCTAAGGTCTTAGGATTTTATGTATTTAGAACTCTAATTTGTAATGTTGGCAAACCATGATCAAAACATTGTATTTAGTCTTGTTTAGGCTTGCTCAAAGTTGGTTTATTATTGTACAGTTGGAATCGAGTGGCTGCAGAAGTACTTGGGACTTTTGGCCTGGCTCGATCGATCGAAGAATAGACTCGATCGATCGAAAATCGCACAGGTTGATTATTCTGCAGAATTTCCAACTCAGCCCTACTTCATTAAACGTTTAGGGTTTTATGTTTTTACCCTAGGTATATAAACAAAACCCTAGCCACGTTTTTGAAGGTTGTCCATATTGTTATGTTGCTCATATTTGCTGTTTGTGTGAATCTCTTGTGAGATCTTCGAGGAGCTTTCCTTCACATAAACTTAGGGTTGTCAATCTCTTGATGATCAACATAGTTGCAACCATTGGAACTTAAAAGAAAAGCAAGCGGGGAGCTTGTAGCTGATTGAAGAATTCAAGAAAAAAGTAGTCCGTGGATTTGGAGCCTGCGCATGGTCGTGTCAGGAAGTTCGTACTGGTGGGTAGCATTAGGAAGTCGAGCGGGGAGCTTGTAGTCCTTCTGTAAGAACTTCAATTCTTTCATAGTGAATTCTGTTATGCCTTGAGGATCGGTGGGTCAAATCCTCCCCAGGTTTTTACCGTGTGGTTTCCTGGGTGATCATATCTTGTGTTATTTATTTTCCGCTGCATTATTATTCTTGATATGATTGTTGAATTGTTTTAACCTAGAATTGCTTAATTTGACTAAGTAACAACTTGGCTAATTAATCTAGGCTACGCAATTTGGTTGTTTTAGGGGTCTAAATCTCTATCAAGTGGTATCAGAGCAGGTAGCTCTTTGTGTTTGAGATTTTTAATCTCTGAGCTGATCCTTGACCCCTGTTGTCATGGAGCATGGACACTCTTTGTTTGTTCCTCCTCATTTTGATGGGAACAACTATGCTTATTGGAAAGTAAGGATGAAAGCATTCCTGAAATCCATTGATGAAAGGGTTTGGAATTCCGTTGAATACGGATGGGTGAAACCCGCTACTCCTGTGAGTGAGTGGCAAACTTCTGAAAAAGAAGCAGCAAGTTTCAATAGCAAAGCTATGAATGCCATCTTTAATGCTGTTTCTATGGAGGAATTTAAGAGGATCTCTAATGTTGAGGTTGCTCATATTGCCTGGAAAATCCTCCAAACTGTGCATGAAGGCACAAAGGCAGTTAAGATTAATAAATTGCAACAATTGACTTCTAGATTTGAAAGCATTAGAATGTCTGATGATGAATCTTTTGATGAATTCTATGCTAAATTAAATGATATTGTCAATTCTGCTTTTAATTTGGGTGAGATCTATGATCAACCTAAAATTGTTAGGAAGATTCTTAGATCTTTAACTGAAGATTTTAGACCCAAAGTGACTGCCATCACTGAAAGCAAGGATGTGGACTCCATCCCTGTTGATGAGCTTGTAGGATCTCTTCAATCCTATGAGTCTGACCTACCTAAAGTGAACAAATCCAAATCAATGGCTCTTAAGTCAGTTGATGATGTTGAGGGTGGTGGATTTGATGATGAGCTCTCTGCTACAGAGATTGCCTATCTTGCCAAAAACTTTAAGAACTTTCTAAGGAATACAAATAGAAAGGCAAGAGGTACTTACACTGCTGAACCTAGAAATTTTAGGAAGAATGATCCCATTAAGGTTAACAATTTTGAAAAACCTAGAGAAAATTTTGGTCAATCTTCTAATAACTCTTTGGGTCCTCAGTGTTTTGGCTGTCAAGGGTATGGTCATGTGAAATCTGAATGTCCTACATTCTTGAGGAATAAGGGTAAAGCTATGGCTGTAACCCTTAGTGATAATGAGGTTTCTGATGATGAGTCCGGTGGTGACGAGGATGGAAACTTCATTGCTTTCACGGCTACTGCTATAGTCAATGAAAGCATATCTGCTGAGGAGAACCCTTCTGATGGGGAACTCTCTGAAGATGCAGATCTTCAAGAGGCCTATAACAAACTTTGCAAAGTTGCTGCAAAGGATGCTATGAAAGTTGAACTTGGCCTAAAGAAAATTGATTCTCTTGAGCTTGAAAAGAGAAATTTGCTTGTTAAACTGTTTGATGCTAATGAGCTTTTGAATAATGTTAAATCTGAGAACATGCTTTTGCTTGATAAAGTTAGAACTTTGGAACATGATTTATCTGTTGCTAGATCTGCTAGTTCTAAACTTGATCACATGCTGAATGTTCAAAAGTCTCCTGCTGATAAAACTGGGTTAGGATATGTTGAAAGCATTTTTGATTCTGGACCACATTCCACTACTTTTGTTCCTTCCTCTTCATCTGAACCTTCTGTGAGTGAGGTTGTGAGTGAAACTGTCAAACCACCTGTGAGTGAGATAGTTAAACCCGTAGAAGTTTCACCACCTAAGAAGATTAGGGTAGATTTAAGAGAATCTAAACCTAAGGAGCCTACCAAATCTAAGGACAAGATGCATGGTAAACCTGCTTGGGTTTGTCATTATTGTGGTAAGTCTGGACACATTCGTCCTAACTGTTACAAGCTTCAAGCTGATAAGAGAGCAACTAAACCAAAAGTGCCTGTGCCTCAAGCACATGATCCTATGGCACTAATTGGTGAATTGGTAAAGGTGTTAAACCTTTATTCCAATCCTGGAGTTGGGAATCACTCGAATGTGAATAAGAACTCCAATGCTCGTGGTGCATCTAAAAAGTTTTGGATGCAAAAGACTCGAACTAACTGAGTCTTTCTGACATGGTCCTTGTGCTTAATTGCTCTATTCTTTGGTGACCATTGTTCTTTGGTTTGTGTCTTTTTATTGTTTTTGTTCTAGGACTTGCATTGCATTACATTCATGCATTTCATTCTAGGATTTATTTGTTTTCTCTTTAAAAAAAAAAAAAAAAAAAAAAAAAAAAAAAAAAGGGAAAGGAGAAAGCAAAAATTGTGTTAGACACTATTTTTCTTGATTTTTGAAAAACAAGGTTGGTCTATCTTTTGACACATGTCATGTTTTGTGTACCTTGTTTAACTTTGATGAGCTTAAATATTGCACTTGACTAGTTAAAGCTTTGTAGTGCATGTTGTGTGGGAAAGATGTTTGTGGTTATTAATCACTTTGTCTTGATCTTGAAGTCACATGTTATTTGACTGTCGAACTTGATTCTTTTGAGAAAGGCATAAATAACCATCTCACCACTGTTCACTAGTCAATCATGAACACCTTAGTGCATATCATAAGATTTTGTGCTCGAGAAAGTGTAGCACATGCACAAAAAGAACATAAGGTGTAGCCTCTTTAAATGCTTAAATGCTTAATGCTTAAAACTGGTGTGTACTATTAGGCTTGATGCCATTTCACATAATTCAAACTGGTGTGTACTATTAGGCTTTATGCCAAATTTCACCTAAATAATGGAGCAAAAATACAAGAAACTTACATGATTGCAAGCTTTTGTTCTAGGAGATGTGGGAGTTATAGGATGTAACTCTTTAGGTGATAGTCTCTTTTAAATTCTATGTGATGAATTGTGTAGACTTTGTGTTTGATTGCTATTCACATATCACCTCACATGTATCTCAAGTTTTTGCTAGTATCACACACTACACAAGTTACTCTTTGTTAAACACTGTACATGCTAGTGTGTGTTTTTGGTCTGACCAACCAAGTTTGAAATTATCTTGAGATTTGTGCACAACATATTTGTTGCTTGAGAATATTCAAAGGAAGAATGATTGAAACTTGTTTTTGAGAAAATTGGGTTTAAAATTTTGGGTTTTTGAAAAAGCATTCCATTTCATACTCATGCATTTTATTTCTGTAATTTAATGCTTTGAGGAGTTGTTTTCCAAAATTTGGTTTGTCTTTCAAAACTGTGATTTTTCTCAAAATTTAGTGAGCCTCTGCCCATTTCGATCGATCCAGCCTGATTTTCGATCAATCGAAAAAGTGCTTTCATTTGTCTCAAAATGACTGTGTGTTTCGATCGATCGAATCTGATTTTCGATCAATCGAAAAAGTGCTTTCATTTGTCTCAAAATGACTGTGTGTTTCGATCAATCGAATCTGATTTTCGATCGATCGAACATCGTGAAAAAGCTTTTTAAAAGGTACTTTTCTGACTTTTTCAAAGTTCCTATTTCAAAATCTTTTCAAACCTTTTTTCCTCTCTCCGCGTTGGCAAGCTCAAATCAGAGATTTTTGTCGTTTTCCTCCGTTCTTTTTGCAAAATCTCTCTCTCCTCAAAGTGGTAAGACACTTGTGCCCTTCCTTTTGAATTTATTTTCATGTTTTCATGCATATATTCATGCATTTGAGGGTAATTTTCGGAATTTTAATAATTGGGATTTTCTGTTGATTCAAGCCTTATTTTATGAAATTGATCATTGGGTTTTTGTGGGGACACTTCATAAACATGATTATTACCTGTTAATTTGATCAAATTTGAGTTTGGTGAAAAATTGAAAAATCTAGGGCTTGTTCTTGATCCGAATTGGGGCTTTTGTTAAATTGGGATGATTTTGATGAAATTGACTTGTTGTGTAGTTGTAATTAAGCATTATAATCTATGAAATGTGTTTTGTAATGCTCAATTCATCTTTTTGGTAAAAAAAAATTTCAACAAGTGGTTTTCAATTTTTGGGTTTTTTGATAAAAATTCCATGTTCAAGCCAATTTTGTCAATTCAATCTCAATTGAACTTATTTGTTTACTGCATTAGATCATGCATCACAACATTATTAATGTTCATGCATCATATAGATTTTTGTTCTATATTTTTTATTGTGCTAATTTGCAGTCTGCCCTTGGTTCTGTTTTCTCTTGTTCTTTTGGTTTTTCACTTTGTGTCTCTGTCCTTTCCTTAGCACTATGCCTAGGAAAACTAGAGCCCGTAGGAATGTTCCCTCGCCTTCTCCTTCACCCCCTCCATCCTATGATCGTGAGAAGTTTTCGAGTGAGAAAAACCAAGAGATTTATAAGAAGCTGAATGTTAGGAGAAAAATTTGGGCTGAGCGTTCTGTTCACTTAGATGAACTTGATCCTGCCATTAGGGCAAACTTTGAGCGTAGGGGCTGGTTACCCTTGGTGGATGTTTCTGATCCTCCTCCACCTTCTGCCTTGATTAGAGAGTTCTATTCGAACATCTCTATCCGCATCTATGATTCCAACACTCTAGTCAAGAGTTGGATACGAGGCGTAGAGTACTCCCTTACTCCTGAGGTAGTGGCTGATGCTCTAGGGGTACCATTGGTTCGACATCCTGTCTATCCATATGATGTGTCTCCCGAGATTAGTGATGTCTTGTCTTACATCACTGGGACTACTGTCCAGTGGGGTTCTGATCCTCGGATCACTTCTGCTGAGCTCTCCGGGTTACACTATCTTTTCTTTAGGATAGCGTGTCATTCTATCTGGCCCATTTCCCATGTTCACACCATTCCTCTTGAGAGGTGTGTATTTTTGTACGCTCTGGTTACTGATGCTCCTATTAGTTTTCCCCATCTTTTTCTTCGTTCTTTGAACGATGTTTATAGGAGTTCATCTTCTGCTCATGCTCTTGTACATCCTATTTTCATTCATAGGATTCTCCTTCATCTTGATCTTGGTGGCTTCCCTTCCTCTGAGCCCGTTCATGTTATTGCTCCTATAGGTGCGTCTTTTCTTAGACAAAGGGCTGCTCATCTTCGAGCTGGTTCTAAACACCCTAGGTCTGAGTCCTCTAGTAGCGCACCTCCTCCTTCTTCTTCTGCAGGTCTTGCTGGTGAGGATGTTACTGATCCAGTTGGTGATGATGCTGCTGCTGCTGATGTTCCTCCACCTCCTTCGGCTGACTTCGATGTTCGTCGTACTTTGGAGACTGTCATGACCGTTCAGGCGGCTCATGGACAGATTTTGGTGGACTTGCTAGATGAGTTTCGTGCTCTACGAGCTGACTTGGCGCGTCTTCATTCACCCTCACCACCTCCTTTTGATGGCGACTTGTGATTGCTCTTTGGCATTCTGTCACAAAAAGGGGGAGTGGTATTTTTGACTTGTAGAGGGGTTTTTGTAGTTAGGGGGAGAACTTTTTGTTTTGAGGAGCTTGTGGAGTTTTTTAGATTGTATCTAGGTGCTTCACTTTGTATATCTTTTTTGGGAATATTCATGTTAGGGGGAGTAACATTGATTGATATACATGTTATTTTTGTTGATTCTTGTTGCTTTATGATTCACTGCTTATTGATTTATATTTATGAGTTGATCATTCATATATGTCTTTATTTTGTATTGTGTGAATCTTACAAGAATGTTATACCTGTTGTTTTACTCTTTTCTGTCACACATGCGTTTATGCGTTTGTTGAGTATTTCAGGAATATACAGGTTGATTCAACTAAAGCTGCTGTCTACACTTGCAACTGATGGATAGTAGTTAGGCTGAATTTGATTTTATGAGCATTACTTTTGTAAAGAGCTTTTACTTGTAAAACTTTGAGCTTTTAATTATGGTTTTGTCACGGATTGCCAAAGGGGGAGTTTGTTAGGTTCTAAGGTCTTAGGATTTTATGTATTTAGAACTCTAATTTGTAATGTTGGCAAACCATGATCAAAACATTGTATTTAGTCTTGTTTAGGCTTGCTCAAAGTTGGTTTATTATTGTACAGTTGGAATCGAGTGGCTGCAGAAGTACTTGGGACTTTTGGCCTGGCTCGATCGATCGAAGAATAGACTCGATCGATCGAAAATCGCACAGGTTGATTATTCTGCAGAATTTCCAACTCAGCCCTACTTCATTAAACGTTTAGGGTTTTATGTTTTTACCCTAGGTATATAAACAAAACCCTAGCCACGTTTTTGAAGGTTGTCCATATTGTTATGTTGCTCATATTTGTTGTTTGTGTGAATCTCTTGTGAGATCTTCGAGGAGCTTCCCTTCACATAAACTTAGGGTTGTCAATCTCTTGATGATCAACATAGTTGCAACCATTGGAACTTAAAAGAAAAGCAAGCGGGGAGCTTGTAGCTGATTGAAGAATTCAAGAAAGAAGTAGTTCGTGGATTCGGAGCCTGCGCGTGGTCGTGTCAGGAAGTTCGTACTGGTGGGTAGCATTAGGAAGTCGAGCGGGGAGCTTGTAGTCCTTCTGTAAGAACTTCAATTCTTTCATAGTGAATTCTGTTATGCCTTGAGGATCGGTGGGTCAAATCCTCCCCAGGTTTTTACCGTGTGGTTTCTTGGGTGATCATATCTTGTGTTATTTATTTTCCGCTGCATTATTATTCTTGATATGATTGTTGAATTGCTTTAACCTAAAATTGCTTAATTTGACTAAGTAACAACTTGGCTAATTAATCTAGGTTACGCAATTTGGTTGTTTTAGGGGTCTAAATCTCTATCAGTTTTTAACTAAAAGAATAATATAAAAGCATTAGGTTTAGTCACATATGTAATAAATCACATATGTGATTTTTTTTTTCCTTAAAATAATCATATATGTGATTTATTTTTAACTAAAGGAATAAAAAAAAAAAAAAAAAAAGCAAGATTATCCATATTATTATCATGCTGACAAATTTAAATAAACATTTCTTTTATATATATACTAGTCTCATCACACGCGTGTGAGGTTTTTTTTTTTTTTTTTGGGTTTAGTGTCATAATTTTCCATGTATAACCAAATTTTCTATAATACTTTTCATATAGTTCACACATCACAAAATCTCATAGAGTTAGCAATTCACAATATGTGTAGTTGATAAAGTATGATACACAATATAATTCAAATGTGAACGTAGTATATAAATTTTGTTTATAGGCTTACCAAATTTGAGAAAAACGTTTGACCATTGAGAAGAATTCAGTATATTAAACAAAGAGTGCAGAATAAGATAGTGTCAATTAGAAATAGGATGAAAGAATAAAGAAGAAATTGAAGAAATATTGTGAGTTTTCAGTTAGAGGGATTTAATGTTATTAGAATTTTTCCTTATGCATTCCACTATGTTGAGAAAGGGAAGAGAGGAACAAATGAAATAGGAAGTTGCAATTGGTTTCTCCGTGGGTTATTTTTTTATTTTTTTGAAGTGATGCGGGTAGTTTTCTTTTTATAGAATGTGAGATAGTTGTTATTTTTTATAGGAGCATGGGGTCTTTTTTATAGGATATGGGGTAGGGTTTATATATATATATATATATATATATATATATATATATATATATATATATATATATATATATATATTTTTTTTTTTTTTTCTTTTTCTTTTCTTTTTTTTCTTTTTTTTCTTTTTTTTCTTTTTTTGGATAGGCGTGTGGGGTAGTTTTTTATTTTTTATTTTTATTTTTTACGGAACATGGGATAGCTTTTTTTTAGGAATTTGGGGTAGTTATCTAGTGGGGAGTTTTTACTCTAAAGTTTTTTATTTTTAATTTAGCGTTTGACTTACCTTCAGTACTTTTTTAACTGAACATGTTATTTTGTTTTAAATATACAATGATAAATGGTAGTGGGTTTTAATTTCCATATTTTATTTAGTTAGTGGATGATAAGGAGACTCATTTTTTTAAAAGTACTAGAGGTAAATCAAACCCTTTAATTTTGTCCATTTACAATTTTAATCTCATTGCTTATGTTTTAAGAATAATGATAAATTAATTAAATTAAGGATATTTTTGAAAGTCAAAAAGGTAATACCTAACTTTCCAACATATGCACACGTCACTAATAAAAAGAGAAAGCTTTTTTTAATTATTTAAATATTAAATAAAATTTCGGATGAAAAGTATATATAGAATACATTCAACAAACATATCAATGATGTTTTAGCAAAAGTGCTTTCATCCTACGATCACATTTAATAGGCATATTAGGTCATTAGTTACCAGAAAAACGATATGAAATTGAAATCATTAGCTAATTTGTATTAAAATATGCTGATCATACCACTCCAAGCTTGGCCTTAATGTGTTTGATACAATCCATAGAGAATATCATGTTTGAAACCATGATTGGCTGATATTCGACTCCTTCAGCCCCAGACCTTATCGGTGTTCGATCATCTTCGACCAATGTACTCTTTAACATGCTCCAACCAAAATCAGATACAGAGTTAAAGATGAAGGAACAAAGTTGAGAGACTCTTCCACGAACACTTTCTCTGCCACTTTTTGGCTCTGAGTGTTGGTGAGAAGGAAATGTTAGGGGAAGAGAAGGATTATCAGCCCTTTGAAGACAAGAAAGAAGTGCACCCATGAGAGAGTAGCCATCACCAAGCGCATGGTGAAGCTTGAATATGATAGTACCAGCTGCATTGCTTGTTGGATATTTAACCATGTGAATTTCCCATAGTGGTTTGTTTTGTGAAAAATGCTCCATTGCAATGTTTGATATATAATCTTCAAGATATTCATCATATGATGTGGGTAACAGGCCAGTAGGGAAAATGGGAAAATTAACGTGCTCTTCAAGCTTCACCTCAACCCTTTTCCATTGTTTCTCACCTTTTCTATCCTTAACCTGTTCACAAATTCTCACTACTTAGTGCCAGCTTTAAAGGGATTAATGTAAGAACCTTAAAAAGCAGCATCTGAATACCCATTTAACCTTCCATGCATTTATGTTTGTGTATTTCATAAAAGAGGAAAAAGAAGACAGAATCATATTATTTTCCAAGAAAAACAATATTGAGGAAAGTAGATAACATCACCATGATGGAGGAGAAGCGTGTATTGATGGGCAGGAACACATCATTGAGCAATGATATGGCACGCGCTTCGTTGATTTCAATTGGTACCTCACTTTGCATGACACCAATAATAGATACTGACAGAACAGAGCTGTTGAAGTATTGTGCATTAGGACTCGCAGGCTCTAATCCTTCCTTTAGCTCCATTTTAAATTGACAACAGTTTAGTCGCAGATTTGTGGCGTTAAAAGATTAGCTAGAATGTTATATTTATATTAGAAATTTAGAGCACTGACGATAAGTTCCTACAAAAAATAATTTGAAAAAGTGTTTGGCTAAATTACAATTTAATCCTTATATTTCAGTAGTGATTTGAAATTAGGAAAATTCTTATTTTACATTGTGTAAACTTATACGGTAGACCTACCACTTTTTCTACACTACTCACAATTTGCCACATGAACATCTATAATTAATAAAAGTTGTGATTTTTTATATGATCCTAAATTTTTTAAGAAATATAACAAAGAACAGAAGAAATTTATATTGAAGTTACATCCAACCACCGGATAGGGTTATTGGTGATAATATTATTGAGGTGGATCTCCCCTTCATATTATTAGACCCTCCTCCCTCCTTGTAGCTAAAAGAAGCTGATAGATAGAAATTGTTCCGTACTTTTGAAGGACCACATCATTAGTGTTCAGCGGTGCTCCATTCCAATAATGTTATGCCATGTTTCAAAATTAATTTACTAAGCATCCTACTCACCTAAGAAAAAGAATAATGCTTGTGTCCATGTGAGCGAGTTGTGGCACAAGTTGTGCCACTTTATGTGGCACTAGTACAGCTCTAAGAAAAATAGAAACAAGTACTTGCTCGCGGTACGCCTATAGTAAACCGTTGCAGTTCTGAGTTCTGATTGAAAAAACGTTGTCTTCACCGGCGATATTCCTCAATCGTTTTTTGATCAAGGCCTTCTGTTAACAGTAGCAGAGTCATCAAGAATGAACAGCCCTGATTAATTTTTTCAGTAGGAATATCGCAGTCATCCAAGAGGGAAAAGTAGTAGACGACAATGCTCAAAAGATTCACGAGAGATAGCACTGGATCCAATTCAGATTTCTCATTTCTGGACATGACCGAGAACGACCTGTTCAGAAGGTTGGATTTTTAGCAATTGGGATTTTTGGATTGGGTAGCATGGGTAAAGCCACACTTAACAGCCAAAGAGCGCAGAGGCGTTTCTGATACTGGTATGGATTTTCAATAGGAAGATAAAGATCTACTAGGTAAGATTATGAGTTGCATCATTGATGAGTTTGGTCACATAGATGTGTTGCCCAATAATTTTGACATCTTAAAGTTTCTACAAAATCTTAAAAGTTTTATTTTAATCTTTACAGAGTACTTCATATTATTAGATCTGCCACAGTCACTGAAGTTCGAATAAAATTTCAGGCTTCAATGGACATCACCGGTGATGGAGTTTTCTTTTTTTTTTTCTTTTTTTTCAAATGACTAGGATGCTTTGTCAATTACTGTTGGCACATGGCAGAATATTAGTTAGAATGGAGGACCACTGGATATTCATGACATGGTCCTTCAAGAGGACTGAATAACACCAAAATTTCAGCTTTTATTTTTTATTTTTGCTGAATACACTGAAATTTCAATTTGGACAATAATAATGAAGATAAATGAGAAAAGAGAGAAATAGCTTTACAGTTATAGAAGTGGTCTTATATAATGATTTTAGGAAAAGTGCTAATCAAATTTGTGTTTATAATCCAAAAGAACTAGTCAAATTGCAATTAGGGTTCCTTGTAATCATTTATAAATCCAAGATCCACCTAATAAATATTACCCATATAGAACTCAGTATATACCCACACAACAAACTCAAATTCAAATAATCCAATCCATACAATTTAAGATATCACATCTTAAATGTCTTTATTTTTTGCCAAGATTACTATTACTCAACTAGCGCTTCCTAGTGTTTTGCATGAAGATGTAAATGGTTCAAATCTTTCCACCCTAACTATTGAATTAAAAAAACAGTCTTTGTTTTTATATAAAAAACAAATTTTATTTATTTAAGAATTATTATTTAAAAACAAAACTAAGTACATATCAAAGCTACAATACAATGTCTAACTATTTTAGAAAAATAAATAGTTTGTTTGTTTTTTTAAGAAAATTATTTTCCTTTGTTATTCACTTTTCTTTTCCTTTCTTCACATATTTTCTCTCTTTACAACTTTTTTTTTTCTCTTTTTCTTCTATATCATTATATATTAGTGGTAATTTTATCTAGCAATGTGCGCTTGGACATGAATTAAAGCATAGTTATGCCTAAAAAAAATAAAATAATTTTTTTTTTACATAAGCATATAAGATAAAATATTATTCATAAAAAATGTTTTAAAAAAAAAAACAAAAAAAAACTATTCCCAAACATACATAATTGTGATATTTTATATTTTCGACTATATAAGTTTTGTTTGAGTTCCTTTGTGGTTACTTAATTTGCTTTGGTAGAGATATGATGATAAGCAATTACTTTAAAATTCATATATTATAAAATATTGTTTTTTCTTTTAGCATCCACTCAGCAAAAATTCTTTAAAATTAATTTTGTTGTGAAGAAATTATTGGTCTTATTTTTTCTTTTAATCCATCTTAATTTTAAATGATATATAGAAAATTAATTTTAAATTAAAGGAGGATGTAATATAGTCGTAATATTTTTTGTAATAATTTTTTTCTAGTTATGATTTATGTGTCTTGCACATACTTTAAAACTAATAATAATAATAAAAAGTTGAGAATTCATCCTAAAAAAGGTTGAGGAAGTAATGTGGTTTTTTTTCTTTTTCGTTTTTGATACCAAGCAAAATAGTTCATAGCATTAAGATAGGTTGTTATGCCAACTCTTTATTTTATAGAAAAGTGCCACAACCACAACTTGGTACTTGGTATCTAAAATGTCTTTTACCATTCAATGGATATTGGGGAGACATCTCTTTAATGAGTAGGGACCCATGTATTAAATTTTTAATTAAAGTAGGATGGTACACATGGCCTAGGACTCACCACTTCCAACCTCCCGAAAGGGATATTAGTTTAACAATATTAAATATACTTTGATGTTATAATTTTTTTCACAATATATTATGTAGCAAGTTGTGATTAATGCATCGTCATATTTATATGGATTATGATTGACATGATTTATAAGTTCCACATAGTTCAACTAGTAAAATCTCTCATTGCCATAAGTTGAATTTCATCATATCTATTGAAAAAACTAGTTGACATAATTTTTATTAGACAAAGTTTAGTTACAAAATTGATTGCAGTTTAATACTACAACCTTATTCAATATCTTTTTATTGAATGTGAAATTTTGACAAATCCACCATTAGATTACATCTTCTTCTTATATCCTCCATGCTTACAAAATTTCTAGAAAATTAAAGATCAATAGTTATGTTATCAATAAATTGTTTAAATTACTAGTTTTTGTAATTTAAAATTATGCATAAAATATAAACTTATAGATCACATAGTAAATAACATCTGATTGACACAAAATTTGACATATGTAATAAAAGCATAAAGAACATGCAATACATGACTGAATCTTAAGAAGAGAACTTAAAAAATAGCACTTAAGTATTGTGCATAAGTTTTGTCCATATATATATATATATATATAACCAAAACGTATTGCTCAAATATTTTATTTTTGTGATTATGTAAAACATGAACAACAAATAGTTCAATTTTCCAGGTTATGGTTTTTGAGTTTATACGTGCCTTGCATATGCTTTAAAGTTAATTATAAACAAAAAGGATAAAAGTTAAAAATAATACTAATAAATAAATAAAAGTTGAGCAAGTAACGTGGTTGTATTATGGCACAATCACAACTTGTTCAGTACTTATGAACTTCAGAAAATTTAGTATTTATTAAGTATCTGTTGGGAACTTGCTTTGTATTTCTTCATGCAAATTCGGGCAGGAATTTGAGATTTAACAAGGGAAAAAATGTTTATAGCCGCGTTTTTATAAACGCAGCTATAGACAAAACCATATCAGAGGCTTTAGCCGGGTTTGGGAAATGCAGCTAGAGGGCAGCCTATAGCTGCGTTTTATAAAACGCAACTACAGGTCTGAGCCTACAGCTGCTTTTTAAACGCAGCCTAAAGTGAGTCTGTAGCTGCGTTTTATAAAAAAACGCAGCTATAGGTCTCAGCTTATAGGGGGTGGAAAAATGCAGCTATAGGGTGTAGAAAACGCAGCTATAGACTCGGTTTGGGCTGCGTTTTTAAAAACGCAGCTCTAAGGTCCCGCAGGGGGCTATAGTCACACAAGATAGGCTGTGTTTGGAAACGCGGCTATGGAAACGTAGCTATAGCCTATAACTGCGTTTTTAGGGTCTATAGCTGCGTTTTTAAAATGCAGCTATAGCCCTATTTTTTTGTAGTGAGTTAACGGGTGTTCTTAGGCATTTATTAATTAATTATTACAGTTTTGATATTATTTTTATGATAATAAATAGAAGAAGTTGTCAAAAATCAGTTGCTTTTAAGTTTTATTATTTTTCCATAAAGACTTTCTTAAAATGATTTATTAACAAATGCTTTGTGTTAACAAAATCCTAATATGAATATCAATAAATGAAGGTTGACAATACATTTGTTGTTATAAAATAAAATAACTGATGAAAAATAAAGTGAAATAGTATTAATTTCTCTAGGATCATTTATTAGTTGAATACTGAAACAAAACTCCCTACTTATATTGAAACATCACCGGCTTAGCTAAAAAGATTTGACAAAGCAATCAATTTCTAATGGTTACTAAGGGCAATAAAAGGCTGCATAACTTTACTGTAAATACATGCTACTGGGGAAAAAGGATGGCTGTTAGTTGAATTATGAAGGGTTGGGATTGGCTTATCAAAAAAATCAAGGGTTGGGATTGTGTCCAGTGCACTAAGGCACTGGACACCTGCAGCCATGTCCCTAAATGAATGGAAAGAACATTTATTCCTAGAATATCAACCCCACCAACTGGACACCAGCCATGTCCCTAAATGAATGTAAACAACATTTATTCCTAGAATATCAAACCCACCAGCCATGTCCCTAAATGAATGGAAACAACATTTATTCCTAGAATATCAAACCCACCAACTGGACACCAGCCATGTCCCTAAATGAATGGAAACAACATTTATTCCAAGAATATCAAACCCACCAACTCATGCAGCGCAGCACATCACTAGTTTACTGTTGTTGGGTTGGTTAGGGAGACAATTGCTGCCCCATTCCCCCCAATATATAAATCAACCAACCTATTTATAAATAGCTCAAGTTCAACTTGAGAAAAAGCTTATGTATGTTCGTTTTAAATAAGCCAAGTTCAAATATGATAGTGTATTTGTGAGTAAGCTCATAAACATGAGACTTGATTTAATTATATATAATACTAGATTTTTCATTGCATACTTGTCTCAATATATGCTAATATAGACTTGAGATTAAATTGTATGCATGTATAAGTTTTTAATAGGTTCATATGACATCAAATTATTATTTTGTAATTATTGATAATATAAATAGTCTTTTCACAGGAAAATTTCATAGATTTTTGAGGTGGTAAACAACTTTAGTCGTGGTTTTACTATTTGTACAAAAGGAATAAATTAATCAAGTAGTTTATTCAACAAGAAAATAAATCAAGTTTAAACACACAATCTTGTTTGGTATTGAATTTGAGCTTGGCTCGTGTTTAAAATAAAATTAAATGAACAAGCTTATACTTTTAATACTAAGCTCGGGTCGACTTTTTTACAGCCCGATCAATTTATTTTTCACATTTTGTTTTATTTTGTTCTTTCTTTTGAGACAAGAGGATGTACACTATTAAGTGCCTATTCAATATACTAAAAAAAAAATTTAATATATGGCAAAATTTGGCTACAAACTTAATTATAACCTAATTTCACTATAAAAATTAGAATGGCTACGTATTTTTAAAATCTAATTGTTGAATTATATGTTTTTCATGTTTTTAACACACATCCAATTTTATGTCAATCGAATGAAATTTGCTCTTCGATCTATAAACTTATTTTTTATGCATAATTTTAGACTACAAAAAATTCAAATTTAAACATTTGATTGATAACATAGCTATTGATCTTTGATCTTCTAAAAATTTTTCAAGTATGAAGGATATAAAAAGAAAATGTAATCCAATTGTGAATTTGTCAAAATTCATAGCCAATAAAAATATATTGAATGAAGTTATAACCTTAGGTTACAATCAAGTTTGTTGTCAAACTTTGTCATTCAAGATATACCTATAAGAAGTTTTTGGAGGAGTTTCCTCGACCTTGGCTTTGCTTTTGTATGTATATAAATTTATTAGTCACATGACATTAAAAAAATTATAATATCTATAATCTCAAATGACAAATTTATATATTTTTACTATTTTTTTTTTAACTTCTCAATAGTTGGGGAGGGGAGAATTTGGGTTCTAAACATTTTTGTTATAAATGCTAGGAAGTGCCAGTGAAGTTACAAGACTCTTGGTCTAATAACAAATTATTAACTATTAGATTTAAAACTTAAAAGAGATCTGAAAAATACAATGCTGCCCCTAACCTCCCTCCCTTCGCCTTTAACTAATACTTTCACAAGAGACTGGGATACATATTTATACTTTCTTATGAAATTTTTTACAACAAACATACGTATAGAATCCAAAACCAAATTCAACTTTATTTGCTCCAATAATTATATAATTTGACACTTCAAATTATATATTTTCATGTGGGAATGTCATGTGCCGCTTGAAGTGTCATCTCAAAGGCATTGATCACACACGACTTGAACTTGTGGGGATCTAAGAACCCTTTCTCTGAGCCAACGGCAACCCTCAGATTTCCCATGTAGCTTACCATTGTAATTGTAAGACTCTGCAAAACCATCAAAATTAGCATATGCTATAGTGGCTAGAAAATATATGAAATTAACTAAAACTATGAACAGTGGAAGCCATTATTTTGACACTACCGTATTGTATATCTTCAATTTCTTGACTATACAGATAGCATCTTTTTCCCCAATATTAGATGTGATGTCACGGAAGCTTGAAAAAAGCACACACGATATTCTCTTAATAGAACAGAAACTAAACTATTAGTTTCTAGTAGTAAACCTCGAATCTGCGAGGGATTTCCCTGAATCCACAAGGAGGATAAAACTAAAATCCACCAGAAAAAAATTTGACAAAACGTATGTGTTTATTGATAATAGTCTGATTTGCCTTTGATAGCTACAAAACATATAAATACTGAGAAAAAGGTCTAAAACCCTAATTTGCACTAATTACGCGATTATGTGACAAAATACCGAAATTTACCAAAAATGGCAAAATTGAGTTAAATGCAAAATCATAAACTACTGATTTTAAGGGTTGTCCTAAAACATACGGAACCTTATTCTAACTTTTAAACTAAAAGTTATTAAGGAAAAACAAATATTACTATAAATAGCAAAAACACTGTTTTCGGGGCCTCAGTGAAGGAATTCGCCTAAATTTTGGCGACATTCAAGGCATTTGAATCTGGATCAGAACGCCATTTTCCTTCAACCTGCCAATTTCATGCAATTCCGACATTGTTACCCTTATGGCCTCTACTGGCACCCCCCTTTGATCTTGCGTTGTGACATCCTACGCCCCTGCTATTCCAAGAAGGCATGTGTTGTCTATTCTACATCAAGATGAATCTCCAATCCTTACCAATCCTATATTCATGGTAAGTCACAATTAGGAAACCTGATCAAGTTGTACATAATTATCAACAAAGCTATAAGCATTTTTTTTTCTTTAACTTTTTAAGCTTTTCTGTTTATGTACATCTTTTTAAAGTCTTCGGTCTTCCTCTCTCTTTTTGTTTGTTTGTTTTTGTTTTGTTTTGGTTTTTGTTTTTGCTTTGTTGTGTGTGTGTCTATATGTGTGTATGTATATATATATTTTTTTGCCTTTACTTTTTGGGGGAGGAGATTGGGTTGGGTTAAATAAGACAGTTTTAAGTACTTCGTTCAAAATTAACTGTTAAGTTTTTAGATCCCTATAAACTAGGTTGTTTAACCTAATTAATTAACCAAGTGAATACTTAGATTTATTATTCAAATCTAGGTTAAAACAATAAAGTCATATCATGTAAAGCAGTGGAAAGTAAAGAACACAATGATATGATCACCCTGAAAAACCAAACCGGTAAAAAACCTGGGAAGGATTTAACCTAGCTATCCTCAAGGTAAAAAGCAAATTTACTAGAAAGAATTGAAGTTTACAATAAGACTTAGACCACTAACATCCTATTACTACTAAACGTAGAATTTACTACCACGACCCCATGATAGTTTCAAATCCACGGACTACTTCTTTCCTTGGCCTTTGCAACACAAGCACCCACACTTGTGACTTTGAGACTCCACTCAAAGGTTTATCAACACAAACACTCTTGTTTGTGACTCCAAGACCACCCTTGAAGGTTTAGATCATCAGCACCTTTGATGACTAAAGAAGGCAGCAACTTTTATAACACCGGATCTTGAGAATCTTTAAGGAATAACATTGGTAGAAGACATGAGAAAGCTTTTTGGGTACAAAACTTTAGATACAAAAGAGGCACACTCTTCTTTCTCTAAAAAGCCTTATAAAAACGTGGTTAGGGTTTCCTTTATATACTAGAAGAAGTAGATCTGAAACCCTAATCCTTTTTAGGCTTGAATTGCTGTTTGGGCTTAATTAAAATTCTGTAGATACTTGTTTCGATCGGTCGAACTAGGCAAATTTCAAATTCTTCTTTCTGCAGCTTGTATGTTCTTGAATCTTGACTTGTATCACCTTGAGCATTGTCTAATAATATCTATAGACTCTAGGATCTATATCTAGACAAGTTCGTGTTCACGGTTTGCCAATTGTTCTAAACTTTTAGAACCTAACAATCTCCCCCTTTGGCAATTCATGACAAAGCTTATGTACAATATGAAATGCTTAAATATAAGAATAACCCAATACAATAAAATGCCCAATTTCATCACAAATCCTAATCTAAGACTCCTAACCTAGACATTGCAATAAGAGGTAGAATGTCTTGATCAGAATGTACCTGTCTTCCTGAAAACACTCCAAAGAACACATCAACGCATGTGTGGAAAGAAAGACATATAAATAATATGAAACACAATATAAAAACAAAAGTAAACTAACTCTCCCCCTAAGTTAGATACATCAAAAACTTTTATTGTCTCCCCCTTTCAAAAACAATTTCATCTTCCCCTAAACAAAACATTTTAAAAACCTTTTCCAAATTTCATCTATTTCTCCCCCTTTTTGTCACGTATTGACAAAGACAACCTAATCAAAGAGTAAATAGAAAACATACGCAACAAAGGATAAGAGGAAATAGAGAATCAAGAAAACAACTCCCCCTATGATCAACATAGCTTTTAAAAAACACCTTTCTCCCCCTATAAAAATAGGAAAAACAAAACATGTTTTAGGAAAAATAGTTTTGGGAAAAAATTAGGAGGTGGGGAAAACTAAAGACACACATAAGTTGAGGATACACTTGAAGAAAAAAAAATGTTCTTTCTTTCAAAATATGCAAACTTGACACTATGTGACCCATAAACAGTTGCATGAGTAGAGAAAATATTTGCACATTATTATCCATCATATCTCTTTTTCTTTTTTTTCTTAATATTCTCAATTTTTAGCAGTTCACACATCAAAAATAGCATATACTAAACTGTACAAAACTCAAAAAATTAATCAATCAATTTTTAAATCAAGTTGAATATCCAATTGAGCAAAGTGTATGCGTGTTGTGTGAAAACAACGAGAGATATGATTGCAAAAATGCAAGATGGATACATAAAACAATGCTATGCATGTGAATCCCATCATAAATGATGCATGAAAAAAAAATTGGTCAAAAATCTAAAAATTAAAATTTTTTTAGTTTCAATCAATCAAGCATTGATCAAACATCAATCGAAGCAGCCCAAGAGCAAACTTCAAAAACATGGAAAATTTCGTTTAATCGAAAAACAGATTCGATCAATCAAAAATTTTAAAAATCAGATTCGACTGATTGAAAAACACATTCGATCGATCGAGACTCTGAAAACAAAATTTTTTTGAAAAACCAGAAATTTTTCTACAAAATCATTTTTCAAAAGATTTTTCATGATATGAAATGCATGTAAATGATTCCAAAAGCTTTTCAAAACACATAATCTTCAACTTAAGTTTTCAAAAACAAAGTTTTAGATTTTTCTTCTCAAAATTTAAACCAACCCTCAAAAAATTTTGCATCAAACATCACAAAGTGTATAATCTTGGATGACCACACTAGTTTACACACAATTTCATGTACAAAGCTTAGCAAAGAATTACTTGTGATGTGTGTGCAACTTGTAAGAGCATGAGATACATATAAGGTGATATGTAGATAGTAATTAACCAAAATTTCTACATTATTCATCACATAAATTTGAAAGTGACTATCACCTAAAGAGTTACATCATATAACTCTCACATCTCCTAGAAAACAAGCTTGCAATCATGTTTTTTTTTTTTTTGCCTTATCATATTTATATGCATATTTTTCTTTTTCTACTTTTTATTTTCATTTAAAGGCAACACCTTATGATTTTTTATGTGCAAGTGCTACACTTTCTCGCGTACAAAATCTTAAAATATACACTAAGGTGTTCATGAATGGCATGTAAACAGTGGTGAGATGGTTATTTTTGCCTTTCTCTTAAGATTTTTTAGTCCTTACAATCAAAAGAATGTAATTTCAAAATCAAGATCATTTGAACAACCACTATAAACACTCATACAAATAGGCACTACATAGCACAAACTAGCAAAGTGCATAAAAATAAGTTCATCCAAGATAAACAAGGTACATAGTCGTAAAGTGCAAATTTCATAGGCCAACCTCAAATACACATTTATGATGTGTAATAAAAAATAAAAAATAAAAAAAAAAATCTTTTTGGATTTCCAAAAAATATTATGACCAAAACTAAAAGCACACATTATGCTAAATGATCAATGCAAAAGCAATGCATGATAGTGCTTAGCTAAACTATAGAGGGTACACAAACAAGAAATATCAATTTCTTAATTAACTCTTGTAGTGGGCCTTTTTGTTAGATTGGGCTGGGCTGCCTTCTGCAGTACTAAACCCAAATGTTCTGAGTAAGGGAGTTGAGACTGGTCCAATTGCAACTCAATTTGGTCTGGTTGGTGTGCAAATTATGCCTTATTTGCCAGGAGCATGCTTGCGGTAAGCAGAGCTATTCCAGATGAGTCGTGGCAAGCAGATATGACAATAACAAAACAACAAAGAGAATACTTTGACTTCTTAATCAAAGTGAATAGATAATCCCTAATTAAGAAAGATAATCATAGTTTAACAACAATTACTTTTATAAAGAAAGCAAGAGGAATAAATGAGTAGTATGGGTTAGTTAAAAGAAAAAAAGAAATCAGATCAAATCTGATCCGCAGGACCAAAGCCAGACAAGGAAGAATGTCCCTTCTCAATGTGAATAATCTCCCAGGGAAAACCTGTCGTGGAAATTAATCACTTTGAGGGGAACGGACTTGAATGGTTGATGCCCAAAGGAACCCTTTTGCTCTTGGCAAAGAGCATGACTTTGAGAGGGAGAGAGGGAATCAACCTATTGGTGTATGTCTGCTGATCTAACTCTCTATTTTTTCTTTTTTATTTAATTTTTCTCTTATCTTTCTTTTCTTTCCTCCACACTTGTTTTCTATTTCCTGGTTTTCCTTAGAGATGCTTGTTACCATGATTCTGCCCTCCCTTTTTGTGGGCACAACAAGGGTCTCCCTTTATAGTGCCTGCCATGACCGGATTTTACTATTTTAGTCCTTAACCACCTTTTTCTAGTCTGGGTGTACCTGCCGACCACCGCTGGTCTGTTTGTGTGCCACTCCCCTATTACCAGACAAAGAAAACTATTTTATTTGTTAATCTGCCATAACACCCTTTCTTGCTACGAAGTGGGTGTTCCCTCTCCCTACCCCTCATGGCATGCACCTAGTGGTTCCAACTCAGCCTTGCTTCTTTTGGGTGGTATGTCATCCCAGCAGGGCGTATCCCCTAAAAGAGCTTGAGCAGGAACCCCAGAATAGGTTCTCCCCTCTCCCCACCGCCAAACCATGCCCTCTTACCTCTGACCTATGACCTCACCATATCCCATATTGGCTGGGTACAGGCTGGTGATGTCTGGGCCTTGCATGTGCCTCCCTTCCATATGTGTCCAAAATCTGTCTGCTGCTCATGCGTCCGCCATGGTCTGGAGGCTTGCCTGCCCAGTCTGCCGTCCGTCCTTGACCTTTTACATGAGCTGCTTTCTGATTTCCCTTTCCTCTTAGGGGCTTGGGCTTTATTTGATATTGGGCTTTGCCTTTCTTTCATCTTGCTCCTTGACTGCCGTCATTTCCTACCATATCACTCTGTCATTCCTGCTGTGACATTTATTTGATCCAATCCTACTGGACCTCTTTGGGCCTACCGTTTATTCTTTTCCTAGTGGCTTATCATGGCCATCGGTTCTTTATTGCGTTTACTTGCGGGCTCTTTTGTCCCATTTGTTTTCTCTTGGGCATCCTTGGCCCATTTGCTTTTCTTGGACTTCCTTGGCCCTTTTCCTAACTCTGTGTTCTCATGTGCTTTTACTAACTTCGTTAGGCTTCCCCGGCTCAATTATCTTGTTCTCATCCTTGGGGTTCATAGGCTTGCCACCAACCCCTTACTTTCTTTACATGCATTACTTCGGGTCTGCCCTTACCCATTCTCATTTTTCTACATCATATACTACCCATGAGTTTGCTATTTCTCTCTTTTCGGGCTCCTTTTGAGCCTGTTTGCTTCTTCAAGGCCCATTTGTTTATTTTATGGACCTGTGACCCATTATTCCTGATGCTTGGGCTTAATGGTTTTTTTTCTATCTGTTTCCCAACTCCTTCATGCTCGTGTTGTTAGGCTCCTTTCTCTTTTGATTTCCAAAATGACCACCAACAACTCTTGAGTACATGTACAAACTAGTACATACTAATACAAAATCATATTTATCTTAAAATAATCAGGCACTTAGTTGAGTAATACATACTATTCAAGTTTCTCCACAATATCAAGCATGTTCTAAATCAAGAGAGAGATATCATAATTCATGTAATCCTCAAGAAAAATAAAACTAGACACAAAATAAAATATTTTTGTCTTTTTGAAAATTTTCAATGTTTTTGGATTTTTGAATAATCAAAACAACCTAAGAAAATAAAACAATCAAAAACTAAAAGTAAACATATCCACAAATAATTGAAGGAATTAAATCAGGGACAAGTCAACAACACTCACCTTAGAGAATCTTTTCTCACCCATATAGCATGAGTCTTCGGTTTTGTAAATGAAAATCCATGTGAAGCAATGTGTATTTGAGGGATTATACCAATCTTCTAAGGACTGAAATCCTACAAATTCCTTTCACAAGCCTCAAAAAGATCAACTGAAACAATAGTGTCCTTTTTATTCAAAACATCACAATAAAAAACAGTAAGACACTTAAAATTATCCATGATAACAGGGATCAATGATCAACTCTAGGTATAATAACCTAAATCAAGAGCTAAGCCGCTCTGATACCACTTGTTAAGTTTTTAGATCCCTATAAATTAGATTGTTTAACCTAATTAATTAACCAAGTGAATACTTAAGTTTATTATTCAGGTCTAGGTTAAAATAATAAAGTCATACCATGTAAAACAACGAAAAATAAAGAACAGAATGATATGATTGTTAAGATTAGTGCCCTTAAATCCTATTGTATGATGCTATGTATGATATTATGCATGATTTAATGTTGTGATTAATAAAGTTGTTTTATTATTATCTAAAATAATGGTAACATGAATATTTGGACATTATCATATAGTCCATGAGATGTATAGTATGTGATTTATGTAATTTAGTCACAGAAGATATAGATTACAAGTTCTTTGTAAACTCAGAATTTTAGTTCGTAGTCGGTGATGAAATTAGACATTTCATCTGCGAAAATTATAACATATCAACTAAGATAATTTGTCTTGATCATGGAAGTTGAGACTTCTAGTTGATGTGTTGATATGTTTTAAGAGTTAAGACATATTGAACTTGACCACTGTGAGATTTATTACTCTCCTAACGACTGTCAAATGAATAATAAATCTCACGAATTCTATTTACATGAACTCTTAATCCTGAGAGAATAATGGACTTGATCATAAGGTGTAGGTTGCTTTAATATATCTGTAGTGAAATCTAAAGTTACGTTCAAAACCTCAGTATGTTCGGCAGCCACATTTAGTGTTGATGGAACATATATTCTCAAGATGGAATTCATAATCTCTTAACAAAGATATAAAATTGTAAGGTTGAATTTATTCAACCATTTTGTTGGCTTTATTTCGTACCAAATTTGCTTGTAATTTAGTATTTAGAAACCCTGTATTTAGGTGGGAATCATGTAAGGGTAGTGTGTGAGAGAGTGAAGAAAAACTCAAGAGCGTGCACTTAAGACGAGCCTCACGACTGGATCTCATGATTGGCTCGTGACTGGCAAGTCGCTAGAATGGCACACGTGTGAAGCATGCAGAGGGAGTTGAAAGGTCACGCCAACTGTTGCACTACAGGACAAAACCTCCAGCTGGCCAAGTAATTAGCTCGCGACTCAAACTCGCGACTCGTTCCAGTCGCGAGCTCGAGTTGCCAGAACGCCCTGTTTGGTTGTAACTGACTCTTCGCATTCCTTATACACCCTATTATAAATACCCTTATACCCACAAAATGTAGAAAGTGTCTAGAGAGAATTTTAAGAGAGAAACCCTAGAGAAAAAAAGATTGACTCATCCACAATTTTCATCCTTTGATTCTCCAAATTCCTCTACTCTCACCCTCTCCATTGATATATCCTTGAGAGGTACATTAGCCAAATCCTTATCTCACCATACCCATATCTGTGAGAAGGTATTTTGGTGCTTGGGAAGCAGTTCAGAAGGGACCAATTCATTTTGGTTGATGCAATGGGCGATTACGGGATCCGGTAAGCTAGAGAAGACAAAGTTTGGCGTAACCCTGTTGAATCAAGAAGTTTGGAGGGCTTAGGTGCACTAGGTAGATTAGGCTTGGAGGATCTTCTGCTATTCATGTATCCCAACTTTATTCTCTAGTGGATTATTGATTGTTTGGAGGGTGACGGAGAGGTTTTTCGCTGAGGACTTCGGTTTCCTTTTCGATAACACATCGCTATGTTGTCTTTGTGTTTGCATCTCTCTTCCCTCAATCCTTGTCTTTTAATTACTGCTGTGGTTGTGATTAATTTCAATTTAGATTGTTTTACCAACTCTGTTTTAGCTTATTTTCATATTCCGCTCGTATATTGTTTTATTATAAACTTGTGTTGGTAATTTATAAATTGGGGGTCTAAACGTTCATAGGTGTTTTACACACTATTCGAACATTCAAAAATATTCCCTTGATCATGAGGTGTAGATTGCTTTCATATATTAGGAGTGAGATCTAAAGTCACGATTAAAACCTCAATATGTTGGGCAGCCACATTTAGTGTTGATGGAACATATATTTTCAAGATAGAATTCATAATCTCTTAACGGAGATATAAAATATTCCCTTGAGATAAGTTTAATAGGTTTGGTTATTCAGAGTGTTAGGTCTAACCACTTTAGTAAGGAGTTACTAAAGTATATATTTATGAAATTGGATTTCATAAATATATGATGAATAATTTTAAGGATTAAACCGGGTACTCAAGGATTATGATGTAGTAATCTTCAAAGTGGCAGTCTACATTCATGACTTTGTATTACTATAAATATTTTATGAAGAGGTTGCATGTATAATAAAGTCTTGGGATATAATTTATTAATAAGGCCTAGAGTGCAATTATATTTATATAGTGGTATTAAGTATAATTAATGGTAACTTTGAATTTGTCAAGAGTTTACAGAAAAGCCCAAGGCCCATTGGAGTTAGAGTCTTGTTTGTTCCATTTTTGGTCCCACTCTAAGCCACACACTAAAGCCTAATTGGAAAGACCCAAAAGGCCAGCCCCATTAGATAATCAGTTGGATACAAAGGAAGAAACATACAGAATTTTATGTAAGAGAGACATTGTATGTGTGAGTGTAAGTCACTCTCTTATTCTCTCTTGGAAACTGATTGAGAGACCACACCTTTTAGGCGTAAAGTGGAATTTGGAGTGAAGATTAAAAGTGTTTCCAAGTACTTCTAATCTTTTGTTTTTGAATTTCACCGCACCAAGATATGCTCTCTTGTTCTTGAATTCTGAAATTTACATAGTACAAGTTAACAATTGCGAATGAAATAAATCCGTTAAATTTTTTTGCTGCGTATGTTTTATATGCGATACAAACATGTATTTATCCAACAATGATCACCCGGGAAAACCAAACCGATAAAAAAAATCTGTGGAGGATTTAACTTAGCTATCCTCAAGATAAAAAGCAAATTCACTGGAAAGAATTGAAGTTTACAATAAGACTTAGACTACATAATCCTATTGCTACTACTCGTAGAACTTACTACCACGACCCCATGATAGCTTCGAGTCCACAGACTACTTCTTTCCATGGCCTTTGCAACATAAGCAACCACACTTGTGACAGCAAGACTCCACTCAAAGGTTTATCAAAACAAACTCTCATGTTTGTGACTCCATGACCACACTTGAAGGTTTAGATCATCAGCACCTTTGATGACTAGAGAAGGCAGCAACTTCTACAACACCGGATATTGAGATTCTTCAAGGAATAACACTGATAGAAGATACGAGAGAGCTTTTTGGGTATAAAACCCTAGGTACAAAAGAGGCGCACTCTTCTCTCTCTAAAAAGCCTTATAAAAACGTACTTAGGGTTTTCTTTATATACTAGAAGAAGTAGATTTAAAACTCTAATCCTTTTTGGGCTTGAACTGCTATTTGGGCTTAATTAAAATTCTGCAGATACGTGTTTCAATTGGTCAAGCCTGTCTTTCGATCGGTCGAACTACGCAGATTTCGAATTTTTTTTTTTTTTTGCAGCTTGTATGTTCTTGAATCTTGACTTGTATTACTTTGAGTATTATCTAATAATACCTATAGACTCTATGATCTATATCTAGATAAGTTTGTGTTTACGATTTGCCAATTATTCTAAACTTTTAGAATCTAACATTAACAACAAAATATAAAAACATCAATGTGAGATCTCAAAAAGAAATAAACAAAGCACTGTGATAAAATGGTAGCTAACTTTGAAAACCCGAATGTAGCTAATTTACGAGAACTTTTATATACCTGAGGTACTTCAACGGTCATAATGTATAAGCCTTTAACTGGATGTTTAACCAAAGCCACTCGTTCCACTGGCCCTATCATATTTGAGATCGACATGCTCGAGTAATTTTATGCTCTATGGATGTATTTAGATGCTGCTTGCCACCATCGCATGCCCATTGCCCATAGCAAAGAAAAATTCAGAATGGTTCTTCAAAATATATATATATATATAGCTTGGTATATATTTTAAACATTCTCTGTTTTTTATAAGACAAAAAGTTAACTAATAATTACTCCTTGTTTAAGTACTTTTCCCCCTCTAAGATAAAGGATATATATACTGAAAACCAGAAACATTACACTATCCATGAAAGGACTGAAGCCCGTAGTACAACCAGCAAGGAGCTAAAGAAGCAAACTTCTTTAAGTACTTTTTATGTTGCTTTCATGATACAACCAGCTAGGATCTAAAGATATTTTCAAAAAAAAAAAAAAAATGCTAGGAGCTAAAGCAGCAAACTTAAACTTCTTTAAGTACTTATGTTGCTTTCATAATAAAACCAGCAAGGAGCTAATAAAGAGGCAAACAATAGCACCCCACATAAACAAAAGCCAAAAAACAAGGAGCCAAAGAAGCAAAACTTCTTAAGTACTTTTTATTTTGCTTTAAGAGAAATTTTATATGAATTTTGAATGTAATGTTAGAATCACTGAATTTAATTATGTGCTTGTTTAACTATTTATAAACCATCCTCAAGGTTTAAAAGTGTTGACTTCTTTGGGGGAAAACAATTACAATTTAAAAACCTTAGTCATGGTAGACAAGTATTAGACTTTCAAATCAAGCAACTTCATATTAAACTATGTAGGGTCTTTTTTAATTTAAAAAATCTAGAGATGTCAAGAATAAAATTGTGTATGTACCTCAGGGCCTTTTAGTTTCTTCATAATTGACAATAGGCAACCAGTGAAGTATACAGACGAAGAGTTTCTCTTCTTCTTGATTATTTTGTGTACTTTTAAAACAAACTCAAGGGGGTTTGAGGATTTTAGATTTGTAAACTTTGGTATTGATACATGTAAGAGACCAATCTGGTTTCACCATGGTGTATCGGATTCAGGTTTGATCATCTCTTTGATTGACTTGTAGCCCTAAACTGTCCTTGTACTGAGAAACACTATCGTTGTGGTATTGATACAAGTTTTTCTGAAAATATCTTAAATAATTTGATAATTTTTAAATAATCTTATCATTTTGGCCCTCCATACCTAATAATATACATACATATTTAAGAAAGTATAAAAATAAACATAATTTTCATTTAAATAAAATACAATCTATAAATATATATATATATATATATATATATGTCAACAAATTACAATAATTAAACATTCATTATCTTTAAAATGAACACAAGTATTTTAACAATTATTTCAACAAATAAAAGGGAAAGAAATCGAGTTATGAAGTATTGTATATTACTATTTTACATTTCATACAAAAAAAAAAAAATTGTATATAGTCCCCCAAAGATAAATTTCTGGCTCCACCACTGTGGGAATTAGTCATGTTCTGTTATATATTGTTCTAGTGGTGGGTAAATAAATTAAGAATGGGGTGGAGTTTGTTAAAGAAGGGGCTTGTGGGGTCTGTTATATATTCATCATTACTGTGTGAATCGACGGATTTTGTAATTTTAAATTTTGGAATGCCAGTTGGCATGATCTGTTTGTGAACCTTGTTGCTGCAAACTGGATGTTCTTAACTTTAGTATAAAAAGAAAAACCAAAAAAAAAAAAAAAAAAAACTGGTTTTCTGGTGTGAGATTTAAAATATATATATATATTTAAAATTTTAGTTTATCCCTCATTTCCTTATCAATCTCTGTATAGGTGGATAGGGATGAGTTTTGATTTCTTGAAAGTGTGTGGTTCAAATTTGGCCTAATTCGTGTGTTAATGAATCCTATAAGAATGGTGTAACAAGGTTTCTCATGAGTTACTTTTTTTATTTTATGTTTTATGTATCAAAAGTGTTTTTTCTAACCGAAATAGTGAGGTGGGTTATGACTATCTAATGGAAGGGGTTAAGTGACATTTTTCAAACCATGAGTATGTAATATTAAAATGGCCCTATTATAGGTGGTAAACTACAATTACCTCTTTTAGAAATATCATATTAAAGTATATAATTTCAAAGGTAACAAATTATACCTTGATATTTTAAAAAGTAAAAAATTAAAACTCATAAATTCATTTAGGTAAAACAACATTGTGTTTGGGGTTATATATATTAATTATTTTTGAAATAGTAGGGTTTAAATTGTTACTTTTAGATTATATGGTTTTTTTTTTTTTGGGTTGAAATAATAGGATATAAATGGTTATATATTTATATAAACCTTAAATGATTAAATTTGTTGATTTACATTATATTACTTAACTTTAGGATTTACCCTTCAAAAAAATGTTTTAGAATTTAAAATATAATTTATAAAAAAAATAAAAAGATTTGTGTCTCCCACATAAATTAATGTAGGGGTCCAAGATTTCAAATTTCTGACCAACAAACTCGTTTTTGTGTCGCTGAAAAAAATATTGTAGAACGTCTTGAACTGGACATACAAAGTTACAAACCCAAACACATTAGTGATATGAAGGAACCCAGTTATAATATAACCTCCATTTTTACATTCTTAAAGGAACTTCTTGCATAAATGAAAAAATCCAATCTTGATCTAACAAACCTTCTTTGTTGTTCATTTTCATGGAAATATTCATGATCGCTGAGGGAATAACGTGTGACACTTCAATCTAATTTCGTAGCACTTGAAAGTTTGCACTATAATCTCCAACCCGATTGACGATTGTACATCATTTTCAAATTCTTGAAACTGAGGTATTTTATTAGTTTCTTCCAATATCTCAACAATAGTAGTTGTTGAACATCTCTTTGCAAAACCATCAATTTGATATATATATATATATATATATATATATATCTATATATATTAATAACTTTAGCCTTTAATGAATTGGTTTCTTTGTACTAATACCAATATGATCATGCCAAAATCATGAAATATTAACTATGATATTGACATGTTAAACGTATTTCATGCAAAATATGGTCACATTGGTATGAAGTATTCATATACGTAGAGTATTTTAAATATAAAATAAATGGTTTAAAAAATAAGTAGATTCTAAATGGTGTCATTTCTATTGAATACCTCAATTCAATTTCAAACATATTATTTGCAAACCTCGCTTAAATTCACTGTTCACAGAAATAAGGCCTAGTCTAGGGTAGACTCAACACATTTTGGGGCTAGACGCAAATATAAAATGTATCATTACTTAATATTTTATAGCGATACATAAATTAGAAAAAATAATTCAACATGTTTTTATATAATTTAATACATTAATCGGACTATTTTCATATATTTATAAAATCATATTTTAAAACTTTTAATTCTTTTTTTTTTTGTTGATACAAGATAGAATTTTACTCTAGCCTAATCTAAGTGTATATGTGTGAGAAGCTCCCTCCTGAAAACTTGAATCTCAGCCCTTACCCCCCACACTCCACAAGTATTTATACCTATGGAGTGACCATCGCTCCAAGGGTGTACGGCGGTTAAAAATTTTAATTCTAAAAATATTGAAACAATTAGTATCAAAACAAATATCATGTTTTAGATGCTCACTATCTCTTTTAGCAATATTGGACTTTAGTTATTGAATAATAAATTTTAGTAATAAATTTGTCTCTAAAACTATTAATATTAATTTTAATTTTGAGAGAGAGAGAGAGAGAGAGAGAGAGAAAGGAAGAGTAAATTTTTTGGGAGATTGAAAATTTTACACTTTTAAGCTACTGCAAACATTGGCGGAGCTAGAAGGCCCCCTGAGTTTTTAAATTTTCCATTAAGGGTGCTAATAAAATGCTATATTATCAGTAAATATGCTGTAAATATTCTACTGCCCCCGTCCCTAAGATTTTGAGTAAGAGAAAAAAAAAATACTACTAGTTTTGCTAATCCTCTCTTAAACCATATTTTGGATTCCCTAAAATTATAGAATTGTTTTAAAAAAAGCCAAATAATAATAATAATAGAAAGACCAAAACAAAATATCTAGTCCATTCCTGATCCCATGAACCCTCCAAATTCAAATAATAATTCACAAGCCAAATCAGTTTGAAATAATGTGTTTTTTTTTTTTTTTTTTTTTTCATACATATGTAAAATAATAGGATATAATTACTTAGCTATTTTTAAAACCTTAACTGATTTGGTTTCAAAAAAAAAAAAAAACCTTAACTGATTTGATTCGTTGCTTTACATTACATGACATCATTTAAGTTTTCGAATTTAAAATAAATTCATAAAAATAAGTGAGTCCCACATATTAAATGAATTTTGGTGCAAATTGAGTAATGCTTGGCCAATGTCCCATAAATGATATGAATATAATTACGTTGAATTTTGCATGAAATACGTTCATGCGTGGTTCACGTGCAAACCGCTAACTAGCGCATGTAAATAGAAAATCCCCTGTTTTAAGTGGAGTAAGTGAAATACGGGCATGCTTGTAGAGTGTGGGAGGGAAGGACTGGCGTTCAAGTCTCTAAAAGAGAGTTTCATACACATATACACTAAGATTAAGCTAGAGTAGAAATTTTATCTTGTATAAAAATTAAAAAAAAAAAAAGTGAAATACGGGCATACGAATCCAATTGTGTTTGACTTCGAGGGAATCAAACATGAGCCCCTCGCGCCTTGCATGTAAGAAAGTAAAGTATATCTTGTATTGGATATATGTATCTTATCTCTCACAGCAAGTAGGCTCCATAAATATATACGATACTGGTTATAGATTTCCCTCTCATGTTATGTACTCTTACATGTATTGTTAAGGATAAGAACAAAAAGGTAAAACAAAACAACACAATTTTCGTCCCTTAAGTTGGGAAAGAGGATATTTATGGGTTCTAACTACACGAAAATTTATATTTTTACATTCACCTTCAAGTGGGATGTTGAATAGTGAAGTTACCAAGAAAAATAAAAAGTACTAAAAACCCTTCTACGTAATTGTTTCATGTAGAAATTGAAAGGCTATGTAACACTAAAAAGTACTGTTAACACTTAGCTGAAAGATTGTAATAAATGCATAAGAAGTTAGTTCCAAGATTGCAGGAAGAGGACCTCACTTTAGGTTGCAAGAAATGGAGCCAAAATAATTACAACTTACAAGTTGCTAGTTTGGTTACTCTGGACTTGCAAATAATTAACTAGTATAAATACTTGTAGACTTGCAGTACATAGAATTTTTATGATCTTATCATTGAAGAAATGATGATATACATGATGTGTAAACTCACTCTCTCTCTCTCTCTCTCTATATATATATATATAAAAAATAAAAAATAAAAAAATGAATTGTCAGTTTAACCCAAAATTTTGAAAAAAAAAAAATTGGACCAATTTCTTTAAGCACAGGGACCCTAGCCTTGACGGCAACAACTGATACGAATAAGCCATGGGCAACACATTAGGACCTTACTATAGTCCTTGACTCCAAATCTAAAAAGGAAGTAATCCTCGACCAAGTCCAATTTCTAATCAAGATAAACTGCTGCAATTCTCTCCCTCGATTCACTTTAACCTTTAATATATGCTTAGAACTCTCACTATCCATTTGTTCAAATACATCCTCGTTTCACAAAAATAAGCATCCAAATGTGCTACATCCTCAACTTTACGTTTAATATATCAGATACTCCATGATAGTACAACATCCTCAAAAACATTAGGAGTCTGATAAGAGTTTGGGTAAATTTACATGTTTGGTTTCTTACGTTTTAAATGTGTCAATTTAGCCCATAACATTTTGGTGTTGTGTCAAAAGTCAATTTAGTCACTAACATTTTAAATGTGTCAATTTAGTCCATAATACTTTGGTGTTATGTCAAAATGATCTTTACTGTTAAGTTACGGATAAAAAATGCCGACATGGCTAACGGCTCAAATAAAAAATTATTCTAATGCAACCTTGGTTGCCATGTGGACTACCACAGTGTCTTAAAAAAAAAAAAATCACATGTAATCAACACATATCTTCTTTTCTCTATTCTTTTTTTTTTTTTTTTTTTTTTTTTTTTTTTTTTTTTAAAGATTCAATCAACACATATCTTCAATCTCATTTTCTCTTGCTACTTTTTCATTTTCCAATCAAATTTATCTAGAAACGATCACTTAACAAAACAATTCAGAATAAAAAATTAAACTCCAGCCACCAAGAAAAAATCTCATTTTCTTGACATCCAAATAAAAGCTAAGAACCCAAAATATGCCATTTTATTTTATTTTATTTTTCAAAGAGTATAGTGCCTAACAATAAAACACACTATAATATACTAGTATAATTCAATCTTTATGAAGAAAAAAAACAAATGAAAAAACAAAATAGAAGCTTTGCTGATTTTGAGTTCATAAAAAAAAAAAAAAGCTTTGTTGTCTAAAGTCTGAACACATTGCCATACAATGGAGATTTCAGAGCTACAGTGGAGATTTCAGATTCATTCATATTAGATGAGAACATAAATGGGCAAACACTTTTTCAGTCTTTCATGAGAAAGGATTTTCGTCATTGAGTTGAGGGAGCACTTCATGCTAAGGCGGTTGAGAACGTGGTGGATCTCATCAATGGAAATGAGGACATTCCAAATTGGGTCGTAGAGCCAGAACGCATTGAGGAGCTTAGAGGCTCCGTTGTATCTGGAGCTAGCAGTTTAGGAGGACTTCTCTCCTCTCTGGCGAGGTTTCACACAAATGACAATACAAAGAGAAGTGTTAGTGCTTTTGGTTTGTTTGTCTTCTGTATAAATGCCAAGAAATTGAGATGTCTTCTTGGTGGCTGGCGCTTTAATTTTTGGTCGAGTTTCTTTTTGCAAGTGTTTGTTTTCAAAGAAAGTGCAAAGAAAAAAGTGTAAAAGAGAAGTTCTTTGAGATGTAAGCCAGTCAGTATTTTCCATTCGTCATTTATCAGGGACCCTTTTGACACAACATCAAAAGGTTAGGAACTAAATAGACACATCTAAAATATTAGGGACCAAATTGATATATGATAAAAAGACTAAAGACCAAACATATAGTTTACCCTAAGAGTTTTCATAGGAAAAGTTGGAAAATAGAGATGATTGACTGCAAGTTCTTAACGTTTCCACTATGTGAACACAATTTTTTTAGCACCTACGTTTTCTATAGAAGGAGTGGGAGACTCTAAAAAACTACTAAAATGACTTCTTGTGATTGGAGTAACATCTCCTTTAAATATGGAAGGTTCACATACCACTTTTATTATGTTGTACCATTACAATAGGCCATGTCAACATCTGAGAAAATGATATGTACCTAGACTTATTGGGAAGAGAAACAGGTAGAGGGTGGGGGTAAGTTTATACCACGTAGAATATAGATACTGCAACGATCAATATAATATAGTAATAGACACCATTTGCTCCACTGGGACCATAATCCACAACTAAAAACTCAAATTAAATTCCAACAAACAAAATTTGGAATATAAAGATTCAAAATAAAAATATAAATATAAATAACATTAGCCATGCATAAAGGTCTTCAATCCCTGCAAAGACTGCAACATCTCCAGCACCAACGCATACAAATCCAATTCTGCAACAAGAATCAGACGTGCAAAATAAGACATCAATATTCCAAAATGAGCAATTAAGCATACAATATTTCTGTGGTCAAAAGCAGGCAGTGCATACAATGATAGGCTGATCACAAAATAACCCAACAAGTGGCACAAGCATAAATTCATTGGTATAGAAATAATTTTTTTTTTTTTTGGTTTCCCACAGTGTTTCCTCAAAGTTTTCAACCAGAGACTAATCACTGTTCATGCCGGGTGGGCCCACGAAGGGGTAAAGCACTGGCCCAGGAAATTCTTTTCAAAGTGCAGGTAACAGGACTTGAACTAGGGAGCACACCCAGTCAAGCCCAGTACAAGCACCTTGAGACCGAGAGCCCAACCAACTCGGCCAACCTCCTAGGTATAGAAATAATTATTATAACAATACTTACATATTTTGTTGAAGGCTACAATGTCACAGCTCTGGACATATTCATTAATTGGTTCGACTGTAAGTTGTTCCTCAATGAGAGTGTCAACAGACACCAAGTCATCCACAATGGTAAGCATTATCGTCATTTTCTTGATACCATACCCAACTGGTACAAGTTTAGCTGTCACAATCAATAAATCAAAGTCAGAACAGAAACAAAAGATATAATTGGTTAGCTACAGTGACAAGACATCAAGGAACAATAACAAAATCAAGAGAAATAGTGGACCACCTTAGCTACAGTGACCTTTCCTTGGGAATGTATATGGCGTACTAAGGTGCCTAAACGGGTGTCTTTTTTCTTATGGACAGCAACTAATGATGGAATACTCACCATTGACAACCTTATTAAGAAAGGTCAGTTTTTGGTTAATCGGTGTTGCTTGTGTTGTTGTGATGGGGAATCAGTGGACCACCTTCTTCTTCATTGTAAGTTCTCTCATGCCTTATGGTGTGAAGTTTTTGCAGTGTTTGGGATCCAATGGGTCATGCCAAGGTCAGTGAAATCTTTTTTCTTTATTTGGAGAAACTGGTTTGGAAAGCATCTTTCAATCATTTGGAACATGGTCCCGGCATGTTTAATGTGGTTAGTTTGGCAGGAACGTAATGCTCGCATTTTTGAAGACAAGGCGAGAAATTTGGAACACATAAAATGTTTACTTTTTCGTACTTTGTTTCTTTGGGCTCGTATTTGGGGGTGTACGAATTGTACTGCTGTAGCTGATTTTTTAGTTTCTATCTCTTTTAGCTCTTGATCTTCTTGTATTTGTTTCTTTGTTCAAAGTGTTCACCATCGTGAACATGATGTTCAATTTTTTAATAAAAGTCTTATTACCTATCAAAAAAAAAAGAATGTGTTGCTTCACTGTCAAGATCACAAACGAATAACATAAATAATAAGAGAAATGTGAGGGGGGGGGGGAAAAAACTATTTCACTATTTCATCATAAACATAAAAACAGGGAAACTTGTAATAAAATTAAAGGTAAGAATGACGTGATTATGGAAAGTGAAGTTTCTATCAACCATCAGTAAAAAGTTTGATAATTAATCCTCCCATTAAGATAATTTTTGTAAGAAATGGGAGCAAGACAAAGCCTTTTGCTCGATTACTTTTTAATGTTCAAAATTAACACAAGGAATCACAGATAAAAAACATACATGCTCCCCAAAGCAACCCTTCCATCTGAACACTTCTTACTGCTTCCTCAAGCTTTTTCATATCAGTTTCATCATCCCATGGCTTCACATCCAAAAGAACTGATGACTTGCCAGCTGATAATGAAAATCATAATTAAAAAATAGCTCAAGTTAGTGCCAGCGGGAATGAAGATAGGGAGGAAGACACTTCAACATATTTAAAAGCAACATAAGCATCATGAAAATAAGCCAGAAAACTCACACTCTTTCTTTTTGCCAGATGCCTTGACAGCAGCAGCACGTTCCTCAGCAGCCTTCTTCTCCTCTTCAGTCTCTTCACCGAAAAGGTCCACATCATCATCATCATCCTCAGCAGCAGCGGCCTGAAAAATAATATTTTGACAAGTATGAGATCAAACTACTTTAGACAAATCTCGGAAGATGAAAAGAAGATGATTAAGGACAACAAGCACTGGTACAATTGCAAGAAAGCATAAAGGAATAGGATATAAGTATTGACCAAATTGACTCAAAAGAGAATATGATTGAGAGGACGGAAATGTGTGAGTATTAACAGCCAAAAGATGATAGAAGGTACTTGCCTTTGTGTCCCCAACAGGAGGGGTTGCAATCGCCTCCTCTTCGATGGGGGCAGCTCCCTCAATAATGACACCACACCCTTCTTCAGAAACACCACTAGAATGGAAAATCAATTGAATGAGAAACAGACATTATGGAAATTACTGCATAAATTAGCCCAGAAAATCCAAGTATTTCAAGACGAATGCAAGGAAACAAGGGACAGGGCAAATACAATGCTGATTTTTTTTTTTTTTTTTTATAAGTGGTAAATACAATGCTGATTTTGAGACAACAATAAACTTATTAATTAACTTACGAGATCCTCAAGAGTGCATCGATGTGATTGTACCACCGAGACACATTAACAAATTCAGCTGACGGAGCCTCGGAGAGTGCTGCATGAACAGTGATATCATCCTTCGAAGCTTGATAGCTGAAAAGAGCAATAGACATTTTAGAAACTACAAAATAAATCCATAAACCAACCGTAATCATCGTCTTTAATTAATCATTCTCAATTAAGAATTGAGAAAACAAGTACAGGAAAAACAATGCCAAAAACAAAAGGAAACAAAAGAAAAATGATAGGATGAAATTTACCCTGTAATGTAACTGCGTGTAAGCAGGTAATTGTCAAGCTTCTTCAGGCCAGATGGTGATTTGACATCATAGAATGTGACTGCCATTCTAGCTAAGTATTTGGTTCTACAAGAATATTAGAGGCAGACGACAAAATAAGGGTAAGTGCATATTCACCCTAATGCATCAAACCAAACTTACAGACCAAAAACTGGAAAGTCAAATAAACTAATCCTCCCCACAAAACCAAACCATCTAACAGAATTCCATAACATATCATAACTCTGAGCAATTGAAGTGTTTATTAACAAGAAAATTTGACAGCCACAAGCTCACATGCTCCACACAACAAAAATTAGTTAACTGATTATATATAATATAGTTTTATTATAAGTTAGCTCCGTTGCCAATAAAGATCCATTTAAACTAAAAGCACATTGGCAATATTTGCACACACAACGATAAAACTTAGGTATAGTTCCTTAAGTGTACCTAAGAATCGGTACCGAAGTTTTGTTATAGATCACATAGTTTTTTATTTGTAAGTTACACATGCCAAGTAAGACCCTTTTGAGCTAAAAGCTTATTGGCTATATATATATAGAGAGACAAGGATAAATCTTAGGTACAGTTCCTAAGGTATTGTGCCTCAGATTACCCAATTGAATTAATATAAAATTGTTTTTTTTTCCTCCAATGACATTGACCATGTAGTTGAATTTGTTTAATTGCAACACTACAGAATCAAAGAACTGTACCTGAATTTCACCACATTTATATAAAAATCATTAACCCAAAAAATTTTGAATCTCCAAAACTAAATTGAAAGCTAAATTTTGAAACTTTATATCCCATATGGGCTTTAAAAGTGAGCATTGATGAACACATACAAAAAAAAAAAACCCATAAGCTTACAGATCAAAAAATTTCAAACAAAAACAGCATTTTGATCCCAAAAAAAAGCTGACCCATCAATGTTTAGAGATAGCATATCAGATTTTCAATCAACATTAAACACAAACACATACATGGGATCTGAAATTACCGGAGATGGAGGAGCTTGGTGCTATGTGAGAGAGGCGCTGAGAAGATTGAAGAATTTCTAGGGTTTGTGAAGTGCTAAAGGAGGGGATGATTTATAGAGTGATGTGTTCGACCCGACCCACAATCTACGAATCGTTTTAAGGACCTTCGAATATTCCCTTGATTATTTGCGGTTACCCGACCCGACACTAATGGTTGTATGGATTCGAAGTCTTTTTAATGGAGTTGGGCTTGGGGAGGGTTAAGTACTCAAACGGTCAAACCCGACCCAATTATATATTTAAATTACTCAAATATTTGTAATAATTTGAGTAATGCTACTATATACACACACCAAAAAAAAAAAATTTGATAATATTTTTCACGCTAGTTGATTTTATAAGCTTTTTGGGTTCATCACATATATCAATTTTTTACTTACTAGCTACTACCGATAATCTACCATATTAGCATGTGTCAAAATTTTGTTTGTCTTAATTTTATGTAATAAATTTATCTTTAAAAAAAAACTAATATTTTTTATAATAACTAAAAAATAATAATGTGTCTCTCATTCACTCTCTAGTAAAGATTAGGTTTTCTATATAGTGATTCTCATATAATTTCGGATCATTTCTTGATTATGTTGTGTTGTTAGAAGACTTAGAAGAAAGGGAGTGGAAGTGATACAATGTTCAACGAGGACAAAGTTTATATTTTGAAATTTCATTTATCCTATAATTTCTATTACGCATTCAAATGATTATTCACATATACTTTTATTAGTAGATGACATAATTGTCCTTTATATTGTGATTCATTTGAATCAAGTATTCACTTGTTATTTAGGAGTGATATAGCCTGAGCCATTCGGTTTGGCTATAAATGTGGGCTCATAAGTCATAATAGATACGCTTCCCTTCACTAGTAGTCACAGTATATTATGAACACACCTTAATTATATAAATTAAGAAGTTTTCAAAGCGACAAATTGCTCTCACAAAATAAGTCCATAATATTCTCATTGAAGGAAAATCTCAATTTTGCATTCAAGCCAACAACAATTATGATAATCTTGTACGCTGGCTTTTGATTATCTACTACATATAGAGCTAAAATCCTTTTTCTCTAGATGTTCCTTCTATTGGGTAAAAGGATAACTCAACCTTGTGGCTCATAATCTGTGTTAATGTGATATTAACAATTATTTTTTGTTGTAATAATTCCACACATAAAAGAGGGAATAGGGTTCTAAAAGCACTATATTATAAAAAAAAGCCATGCTTGATAAGAAAAACACAAAAACAAAAATAAAAGAATTATTAAACAACATTTCTCTTCTCACATAGAGACGACGTCGTATTTCTGTGAGTGAACACTGCTGCGAGTGCGAGACAGTAAAAGAAATAAATTGTACACTACTACACAGTGCACAGAGAGAAGGAAGAAGAATTCAGATTGGAAAGAATGCCAAAGAGAACAACCCACACGTACTCAAGCGAGGACGCAGCACCAGATGGACCTGACTCCGATCTCTTCGTCTATTACTGCAAGCACTGTGCCTCTCATGTCCTCATCACAGGTTCTCCTCTCTCTCTCTCTCTTTCTCTAAAACCCTCTTTTTAGAGTTCTAAATTTCATCAATTTACCATGTAATACTTCTTCACACACTTCAATATGTGCTCAAAATCAATAAAGAAAGAAGCTTTTACTCTTAATATTGTTGCTGAAGTGTGTTTTTTATAAGATACCCAGTTGCAGAAAATGCCCAAAAGGAAGACAGACAAAGCGTATGTGTTGGACAAGACAAAGCATCTTGCTAGGTTGAACATTAATGATGCCGGAAAAGTTCTTTTGAAGCGGTAATTGAATCATCTATATAGGATTTTAGTGTACCCTTTAAGTTGTTTTGAACATATCAAGTATTAGTCCTAAACTTTAATGTTAGTTAAACTTTGTTCCTGGGGTGAATGCCACTGGATTACCCGGCTATTGGATATGGCGGGTGGGGTCAGTTGCTTGTAGGTTTTAATGGCTAGAGGCGAGTCCAAAGGACTCTTCTTTAGCACCTCTTGACGTTTCCAACAGAGACGCTTAGGTTCAAATCCCCCTTCCCTTATTGTAACCATTGATTTATCTACACAAAAAAAGTTATTGACACTATAAAAAAAAAAAAAAAGGGGGTTAATTTTTGGCCAAATGTTCCTTTAGACTGAGATACCTGATCACTATCTTATAATTAGAAACGCTATTTATAAATTAAATAGGATTGACTTGCAGTTATTGTACAACTGCCCATTGGTATGGTCTCTTACAATATGTGCCAAACCATAAGGTTGGAATGGAAATGAGTGTGTATAGGATTTTCTTTTCATTTAACTCATGTTGCTAAAGTTTCTTATGATAGTTCTTTTTGTCTTGAGCTTGTCTATTGAACATGTTGTGTTATTGAATCAATTGAGCATATATAATTAGCGGTTTTTTGGAGTTGTAAGTATATGTCCATTAGAACATATGTCATTGTGGATCTTTCTAATCCAGGGGTGAAGGGAAATTGGAGAAGCAATTCCGTATGAACTGTATGGGTTGTGGGCTCTTTGTCTGCTACCGTTCGGAAGAAGATCTGGAAGTTGCTTCTTTCATCTATGTTGTTGATGGTGCCCTTAGCACGGTTGCTGCTGAAACTAACCCACAGGTATAAGAAATAGTAGTATAAAGGCTTTTTGTCAGCCATCATCTATAGGCTCAAATGTATAAAATAATTGAACTCTAGACCATTTCTTTGAGAATATGTAATCATGCCAAGAAAAGGGATCTTCCTCTCTCTCTCTTTTGAGTTTTAACTCTAAAAGTTTAACATTTACTTTTTGGTATTTGCTGTAGGATGCTCCTGTTCCACCTTGTATATCACAGTTAGAAGGAGGACTCGTTCAAGTTGCTATAGAAGTTGAAGATCGTGCCCAACGCTCAGCAATCACAAGTAACATGAATTTATATTATTTAACATGCATTGCTTCTGCAGCACAAAGTTAAATAGAGTTATTTATTATAATAATAAAAAAAAAGAGTTGATCTGTTTTGAAGCAAAAACTCGTTCATACTTCTTGCATACAATTGTACAATCAAATCATCTAGTTGCTGATAAATAAGAACTAATATTGTGCATGCAGTTTCTAAATTTTTAATTTTTTCAGTCAAGTCATGAGAATTATATTTCAATGAGTGCCTTCTGGTATGGACACACCTTGGGTTTAATACCTTAATAATATTTCTCACAAAATCAACTTGCAAGAATGATCTTTTATTGAAGTTGAAACTGAAGAAAAGAGAGTGATCTAGAGACTCTTGTTGGACACTTGTCTGCACCAAGCATCATGGCTGGGCTTTTATCTGAAACTTCAAGGCTTTGATAAACATTTTTGACTGTTTGGTGCAACAACTTATCAACAGATGTGTTTTGCCTAATCAGGCACAAACTATACATACCTCCATTTGAGTGTTTCTGTGTTAAGTATGCTTGTACATGTACATGTTTATGTTTTACCTTTGTTCTACATTCACATATATATATATATACACATACATACAAGTAATAGAAAGAACACCATAATTGTCTTTTCTGTCAGCAAGTGTATCAACAACTTAGTCTTGTGTTACCTCTTGCATATCTTGCCCACTGACGTCTGCAATAAATCTGAAGGATTTGCCTAATTTATGAAAGAAATAACGTATTGCTCTAACCTGTAATTCTCATTCTTCATGCCAGGAGTGAATGCTGATGATGTTCGTGTTACTGTAGCTGCACCTGCAGCCCGTGGGGAAGCAAATAATGAACTTTTGGAATTCATGGGCAAAGTATGAGCTGTTTTCAACTTAGGCAGTTGAACTTGATCCTTATTTTAATACCCTTTTAAATGTCATGTTAATCCTAAACACGTTTGCTTTTGACCTAGGTGTTGGGTCTGAGATTAAGCCAGATGACTCTCCAACGAGGGTGGAATAACAAATCTAAACTTCTTGTGGTGAGTTAAATCATTTTTCTCTATTGTTTAGGGTGTGGGTCTGTATGCTCGTGTTAATGTGCTCATATGCTGTTTTGGGTTTCTAGAGGCCGAATTATTTATTTATCTTATTTTACTTTCACATGGCAATATGTTAACATCTTCATACTAAATTAATGTCCTACTTTTCAAGATAACCCTGGTCCACAAGCACCCCTATCCTACATACAGTTTGTGCCCCCACCCCAGCCCACCCCCACTCTCCTGAATTTGTATTTCAAGTTTTTCTGCTTCTAATTCAAGTAGTAAATTCTAATATTCAAGGAAAAATGTGAAAGATTGGCCTTTTTAACCTCCTCTTTTTTTTCTTTTTTCTTTTTTTCGGTTTGTTTTTCCCATACCAAATTAACCGAATGTTTTATAATTAACTGAAGTGCATATTTAGAAAGCATCATAGGTGACAATGACGTGCAGTAGATGTTTATAAGAGACTTCTTAAGTACTTGCATGGTTGTACGACGTAGACATATCACAAGTAAAACTGTCTTATTCTGGGATGTATGCCCTTAATGACCATTTCATGCCAGTACTAGTTTAGAAAAGGCTGCAATAGTTGATTTGGTTTAAGTTCTGTATCTTAACACCTCCCGGCCCCCCACTTTTGTTGTATATCTTGCAATAGGTCACATTTCAAGTAAAACCATATGTTTAAGGTTCTTATCTCAGATGTTGAACCAAGTTCATTAACTTATTAAAAATTGTATCAGGTGGAAGATTTGTCTGCTAGACAGGTGTATGAAAAACTTCTGGAAGCTGTGCAACCTTGAAGCTCCTTTTGGATGCATATTGGGTTTGAGTCTTGCAACATTCTTTGTTGCATAGGCTAGTTTTGAGCCTGTGTTGTAATTCAACTATACAACGTTGTTATTCAGCTTCATTCAGTTTTAATGATTTTCACTATCCATGTAGGCTTACGGTCAAATTAAGTTTTTATGTTTCTTTTTCCCCCAAAATGGTGTAGATTTATGAAGGTAACTATCCCACTAAAATTCAACATCACCCAATTATAATTTATAAATAAGATGGTCAAATACTACGTTAAAAAGGAAAATACCAAAGACGTCTATATTTAAAGTTCATTGATTTATAAGCGATATGATCTATATATTGACACATTGCTATGCAAAAATGGATGAAACCATCAAGCCGTATTTTCTCCCAGATGATCAGCCATCTTTATTCATTATATCAGGACACTAAATCTGTTTTGCAACTTGAATTTTTGAAATCGATTCTATTGAGTAATGTTAACCAAAGGTTTTTGATTAAATTCATTTCTTGCAATTGCTTGGGACAATGAACTAAGGTTGAATATTGCAGGACTTGCCTTCACAAGTTTCCACATTTAGCTTTTGTAAAGAATCTAAAGCTCCCTTCTTGAATGGGTAGTTTGTATGGAGAGATTTAAAGTTCATTGATTTATAAGTGATTTGATCTATATATTGTCACATTGCTATGCAAAACTGGATGAAACTATCAAACCGTATTTTCTCTACCAGATGATTAGCCATCTTTATTCATTATATAAGCACACTGAATCTGTTTGGCAACTTAAATTTTTGAAGTCAATTCTATTGAGTAATGTTAACCAAAGGTTTTTGATTAAATTAATTTCTTGCAGCTGTTTGGGACAATGAACTAAGGTTCAATATTGCAGGACTTGCCTTCTTGAATGGGTAGTTTGTATGAAGACATTGATCTTGCCAAACAGCTACCTTATCTTTACAACCAACTATTGGTCAAAAGCCCCAACATTTTAACACCAAAGGATATCTAGAATAACAATAATTATCTCATGCATTAGATGCATGCAGTGTGTGGGTTCTACGATTATGAGACCCAAAGGCTTTGAAATAGCTTCTGCTGGCACTACCAAATGAACCTTACTAATTTGGCTTGAATTTGAACACTAAAAACATTCAGACAGCTCAGCTAGTAACCAGTAGAGGATCAAAACAGTTCAAGCATTCATGATAAACAGGACAAAGACAATTTCAACTGGTTTGAAATAAGCTCCAACAACACAATACAAATATCTCCGAAAAGACTCAGAAAATTTAACACTTTATGAAAGAAGGCAGACAAAAAGGACAAAAACGTTCTAATGTTACTGTAGTCAACCAAGAAAAAGACTGCTGACAGACTACAACTCTGCATCTCAAGAAGAAGCGCCACTTCGTAATGCTCTAGCCTTTGGTTTCTTAGGAGCCAACTGAGTGTCAGGCTGCAAAATCATTGCAATAAAGAAAATTATGTCATACAGATGCAACACAATATTAAAAAATAAATAAATAAAAACTACACAAGCAAGTTTTCACACATACAAAAAGAACAAGCACATTAAATTGGTTTCATTCATCAAGAACTGAAGGAAAAAAGAAAGGAACATATCATATAGAATTACCTCCTTCTTGACAGGTTCTTCCTTTTCAGATAAAGTCAACTCAATATGGCACGGAGATGACATGTAAGCTGCCAGCCAGATTTAGAAGTAATTATCAAGTTGACACACTATAATAGAGAAAAGATACACAACTCAGCAGTGGACAAAAAATACTCACGGTTGATTCGTCCATGAGCACGGTATGTGCGACGCCTTTGCTTCTGGGCTTGATTTACCTGGATGTGAGATATGAAAAGCGAATCCACATCCAAACCTTTCACCTAGAGAATAGTTGATAATATGCAAATGACATTAGCCAACAGAAACAGAACCAGGATAGGAAAATTTACAGCTAAAAAATACAAACCTCAGCATTACTCTCAGCATTCTTAAGTAAATCCAGAATAAACTGTGCAGATTTAACAGGCCAGCGTCCTTGTCCATTTGAATGGCGATTCTTAGCTTGTGCAGTTCGCCCAACTCCTCTACAAAACCGCCGGAAGGGAATGGCTTGCTTGTGGGCCAAAACATCCTCCAAATATCTTTTGGCCTTGGTCAAATGCAACTTTCTAATTGCAAAGGCAGTCTCCCTCGTATTCTGAACATCAAGAGAGGAAATGAATCCAATTACATAAACATTAAAAAAAACACTAATGAACCACAAAGAAAACAGAATATTATGCAAAGAGGGTACCCAAAAATGGAATTATATGAATTATATTTTGCACATAAAAACATGTTGATGTTAGAACTTCTAAAGGTAATAGATGCATTACAATGAAGAACATACATTGATACACTTTATCTCAACTTCAGAGTCAACTACATTAATGACTACCTATCATGTCTGAAAGTTAAGGCCTGTATCATGTACCAAAACCATTGACACAACAGTTTCTTTGTGTGAGCATAATTAAGAAAACAGTCAAGAATTGAAAAGGAAAGGTATGACAATGGTGCTTAAAAATTATAAACAAGTGTTATGCTAGACATTTTTCTATAATGTCTCAAAGAGGAAGGAAGATAACCATTCACAAAACCTTTGAGAAAATGAATGAACAAGATTCTAGATAGGTTATGGAGAGTTGCTCATCTCATCAACAAAAAGAAGAAATCAAAGGGACCTAAGAGTGCCATTTTACCTTTCCATATCATCAAAATGAATACTTAAGAGATAAATAACAGCATTAGCAAAAAAGGTTCTAATGAAAAACGCTATTTCTGGTCCATGATGCTATGTCAGTTTTCACATTTACATCTCCTTTTCTCATTTGGCTCTCCCCTTTGTGTCTTAGTTTTTAAAATGAACAGATGCCACCTCCCCTTCTTTTCCTGGATGTTACTCCGTTTTATTATGAAAATATTCTTTTTTGCATAGGAGGAAAAGCCAGACATATTTGAGCTAAGATTCACAGAAACATTTCTCACCACTTTTTTCCACTGGACGAGAGAATGGAATGAGAGCCTCTAAAATTAACTCAAAGAATTTAGTATTTTGGCTAACTACAGAATTGGAATGAGTATAACATATATTACTAAACTTTTTAGAAAACTCAAGACTTTTACCAACAACCATGCAAGTAGGTTTCCTAAAGTTTAGGAAGAACCCTTAATAAAGGCCAATAGGTCCCAGTCTTTTCCCAGCAGGTTAAACAAAGAAAACAGATAAAAATGATGTTAGGCCACAGCTTATAAATGTTAGGATTTTAATAAATTTTTCTATCCGAACAATGCTAGTGACTTGTGCTAAAAAATACATGATGATTTATTTTGAATGAAGGTCACAAGGCAAAGCGATTATGATAATACCATCTAACCTACTTCAAATAACCTATGGGTTAAGCCAAATGGCACCACAGCCTATGGGGCAACAGGTTCAAGTTCCACAGCAAAAATGATTATAAATTGAAATAATAAATCAAGCAAAGGTATAATTAAACAAACATATACATCACAAGCACTTAAAACAGACTCCACACAATCAAAAGAGAGATTTAACAAAGTTGACAAAAGGGTACCTTGAAATGAACTCGGAGATCAGAACCCCTGGCCTTGCAGGCTGAAAAAAGGCCAGACAAATAACAATATCAAATTTCTATTATATTAAGATTAGTTGCAGAGATTCATCACCCCAAAAAATTTGAATCTCATATTTTATATTTATGTTTAGCAAACACACTTTTTATCTAGTACAAGATAAAAATGGAAAATCTATAATCAAAATATAATCTTTCTTCATCATCCTAAATTTTCTCAGCTACCAAACAAATACCGCAATAAGATCCAATGAAACTATAGTTAAAAAGTGCAAAAAAAAGCTAAAAATTCACATACACTTGGTGGGGTTGTCTGGCTCCTTCGAATACTTCACCTGAAAAGTCAAAATAACACATCCCATTAGAAACCAAAACCAAAAAATAAAACGAAACACTTAAATAGCAAAGCTTTGCAAGTCATGGTTATAAATTTTTTTTCTTTTTTTTGGAAGTATTTCCAAAATGCTTTTGAGAAGCAAAATTTGCTTCAAAACGCAAGAAAAGCACTTTCCGAATGCCAAACCAAGCAAAACCCAGATCGATTTTAGCTGAGAAACTAAACTCACCATGGTTGCTGGCTCTGTTGAATGCTGTCTGACCAAAATCCCAGCCAAAGGGAAAATGCGGTAAGGCGCTCAGAGATATAAGAGAGCATATGAAACCCTAGGGTTTACGTGTTTAGATTTTGTTTGGGCTTGAGTCAGCCCAATATTGTTTTTGGTATGGGCCTCTTTCAGTGCTATGTTAATATACCTGGGTCATGGGCTGTCTTTCTATTTATTTCGGCTTTATTTATTTATTTATTTATTATTATTATTATTATTATTATTTATTTTGGAGAGGATTTACCCGTCTAATCTTTTGCAGGAGTGGCAAAATCAACCCAAACCCATTTGCCCACCCAAATCTACCCACTTAAAATAGACCAAATTATTAGTTAGGTCAAATGGGTATTAACCCAATTAAACACAATTAACACTAATGTTTATTGGGTTTTAATTGGGTACCCAATTACCCCAATTACCCAACCCCAAAACTACTAAAATTACCAAAATACCCCCTCAACCTAAAAAATGACCAAAATAACATCTAAACCTACAAAATGACCAACATACCCCCGAAACACAAAAAATAACCAAAATACCTCTGAAACCAAAAAATGACCAAAATACCCCTGAAACCCAAAAAATGACCAAAATACCCTCGAAACCTAAAAGTGATCAAAATACCCCCGAAACCCAAAAAAATGACCAAAATACCCTCAAAACCTAAAAAAGACCAAAATACCCCCGAAACCCAAAAAATGACCAAAATACCCCCGAAACCTAAAAATTACCAAAATACCCCAAAAACCTAAAAATTACCAAAATACCTCCGAAACCTAAAAAATTGCCAAAATAACCCCGAAGTCTAAAAAATAACCCTAAAACCTAAAAAATGACCAAAATACCCTAGAAACCTTAAAAATGAGTAAAATACTCTTGGAACCTAAAAAATGGCCAAAATAACCCCAAAGCCTAAAAATTGATCAAAATAATCTAGAAACCTAAAATTGACCAAAATAACCCTGGAACCTAAAAATGACCTGTGGGGGGCATTTTTTACTTCAAGGCCAAGGGCTAGACCAATTGGAGCCTAGGCAATTTTTGCTCTTGTCCCACATTGGAAAGAAAGCCTCCCTCTTCATGCAATTTTTGTGTGTTTGATGATTACTTTGCACCATTGTATCCTGGTTTTCTGATGGGGGCATCCATGGAATCAAAGGTAGTATGTGATCTGGTGTTGTAAGGGACTATCTTGTTGGAAGAGTGGTTTTGTCTCCAAGGGAGATAAAAGAGTGTCTTACTAGGAGTCTTTAGATAATTAGTTCTTTTGAAAATAAGTATAGTAAACCTTAGCCATAGTTTTGAGAGGGTTTCTAAGTTAAACTTCACATTTTCAAAAGTTTCAATTTAAATCCCACACTTTCAAAAACGTTTTAATTCAATAATAAACTTGTTATGCTTGAAGCCATTAATAGAAAATGCATAAACAAAACAACATTGTATGACTTGGAGTGAAAGAATGTTTATATATAATAGGCACATGTGCTGAAACAACCACTTGGGGGCATAGACTAGCCTAACTTAGATTACCGTAATATTAAAAAATGAAAAAAATAAATGAACTAAACATTATAAACGTTAAATACGTTTACATTTTGTGTAATATGCATCACAATTTTAATAGGGCAAACCAAATTGCCCCCTAACTAATTTGATTCATTTGGCTTTAGATTACCTGACATGACTTGGGATTGAATTTTGGAAACTTTGTAAAAGTTTATACAACATAAGATACGGCCATGCATGGTTCAAAAATAAAAAGGTGTGTCTTATCAAAAAAAAAAAAAAAAAGGTGTGGGTCCCACATAATTGAATGAATGAGGGATTGAATTACGAATGTTGTAAAAGGTGATTTTAAATTAAATATAAAAAAGTTTTGTAAGGACTGGGTTTGAGCACTTATACTGTTGAGTGAGTGGACTCAAGCCCAGCTAGCTCAATATAATGAATTTGTAGAGAGCGGGTTTAAGAACTAGGTCCCTCGGCCCGGTCCAAGGAGCTTGGTAGTCGTCCTTCTCCCATGGGGATGGTCCCCCCTTCTTAATCTGTTTCTCCTCATTATATAGTCCTCCCCCAACGATCCCTTTCCTCCACTTGTTGATCATCCATGCCTCTCCCTGACAACCCGTCCTATCAGCCACTTTACCAAACCTCCTGTGAGTCGCAGTAACCAAGGAAGCGCTGCTTAGGGGTCATTTCCTCATTAATGCGGCCAGAATATTGGTTGTGCGCATTTAATATGGAGGTGACAATTCATCCTAGTCTTGCTCCTTGGCTATGCTTCCATGGCTGACATATTGTACTTATTCTTTCTCCTTGGATGCCCTAAAAGACTACCTTTACTGGTCCACTACTTCCTCTTCCCATGGTCTCGGTTGGCCGAGGACAGGGTCGTCCTTGGCAAGGTTCCTGGGCAATTTGGGCTTTCATACTTCGTCCTCGGGCGTTTATCCCTCCTCGGCATGAGCCTTAGGTTTGATGTGAAATGGGTCGGGGATACCAAATTCTCTGACCTCACAATAGCCCCTCAAAATCTTGCTATTCGACTCCTCATACGGGAAGGAGGATTTTGATATCCTCGGTACTTTATCGTGGCTTGTCCAGTCTGGTCCTAGGTCAGCATTTAGAGTCTTTTCACCTGTCTGATGCACGTTTCTGGCGCTTCAATATGCAATATGCACCTGTATTAAATTTTGGCGGCTCCATACTCCATACTCCCCATGTTCAACGGTGTGATGGTGATCCAACGATGAGGATCTTTCGCCATTATGGGCGAGAAGCCCTACACAGTTGTCTTTGGTGAGGGGGCACATACCCATTTGCACCGATTCGTCTCTCCACTTTCGCATTCAAGAGGTCTCATGTACACACCCCGAATCCAATCAAGTCTTCAACTCAACTCGCGTCTCTTCACAGCCTAAAAAGGCCCGTTCCGAGCGCCCTCCCTCATTTCTGTAAGTTTTCTTCTTGCCCTATCTTATGCTTTACCCTTTCTGACTTTCTTTTTCCCCTATCTCTCTCCTCCTTTCGCTCTTCCTGAGTCTCTTAGCCATTCTTCCAAATGGGTAGTTTTAAGAAGTTAGTTGAGTCTGAGGAGGCGATGGAGGAATTCATCGCCACTCATAGGATACCCAGTAACGTGGGTTTGAGGTACTACGAGGAGGGGGAGTGGTATATAAGGAGGGAGGTTGGTGAGGTAGTGATTCCTATAATCGCCTTCCTTGAAGGTGGTATGAGGATCCCTATGAGGCCAGTGATGAGGGGCTACCTTAGGAACTTCCGATTAGCCCCTACCCAGTGCGCCACTAACGTGTTCAGGATCCTGGGCTGCGTGGATGCCTTGAATGAAAAGATGGGTTTGAGGTTAACCCATCACGACGTGAATTGGTGTTACAATCTCCAGCACCTAACAGGTAAGTCCTACTACATGAAGACGAGGGATGATAGAGTTAGACTCATCCAGTGTCTTCCTGAGTCCAGCAAGGGGTTGAATAAGGATTTTTTCATCGTGCTGGGGGAGTGGCACGACGGCCTTCACTGCCCAACCGTAGAGGGGGAGCCAGGTAGGGTACTCGGAATATGGGAGGGTTGATCTGTTAGGTTTTCATAGTTCGCATTGCTTGGTTGTTAACAAGAACTAACTTTTTCTATTGCAGATCCACACGCCTTTGAACGACACTTCAATTTGGTCAACAAAGAGGACTTAGAAGCTGTACTCAGGGCAGAGGTCTTTGTGAACGAGGCTGGCAACCAAGTTAGAGCTGCTTATAAGATTCTCGGATACAAGCCGATCCAGAAGTCTTTCTCGGCTCCCAGACATGTGATCAGAGCCAAGGACCCGAGGTTTCGCCAAATCACTGTGGTGGAGCGCGGGTTCTCGTTTTTTGAGGGATCTTTCATCACAGAGGGTGTCTCGTCGGCAGCCTCTTCCTCATCCCACTAAGCCGCGAAGGCTGAAGGAGGAAGTTTAGAGAGCGAGGAAGAAGTAGTTGATCTGAGTACGTTCAAGGGCAAGTTTGGTGCATTCGACCAAGTCCATCTACTTGAGGATCCCCCTAGTGACTTGGGTGACCCCCATTTATCTGAAGCAGACCTTCTGTCATTGAGGATTGACACTCAGGCCAAGATGGGTTTCAAGAGACAACCCCAAACCAGCCTGTTCGACCTGCTTGAGGGCCAACCGGGGAAGGACACACCGGGGAAGTCACAACCCAAGCCTCCTCCTCCTCCGCCCAAGTTTCCTCCTTCTCCACCTAAGTGATTGCCTGCACAGACCAAGTCATCTTCCATTCTACCGACCTCGGACCCTCGGCTTGAGTCCGCCGATCCGAAGAAGAAGAGGTCTTCCAAGGGCAAAGACCCGGTGGACGGGGAGAGATCTCGTTCCTCCCAAGAGGAAAATGAAGCCCGCCGACCTTCCAAGCAACTGAGGATCGGTGGTCAGGGCAAGGGAAAAGAGGTCACTCGACAGCCCGAGCCCCAGGCATGGCTGCCTGCCGCCATGCTTCATGGGAAGCCTCTGATGGATGACGCCACCCTTAGGGACTTTCAAGGGGGCAAGGGCGCTCGCGTGGCCAATGCTCTGGAGAGGTCTCTGCTTCTCCCTGCTGACATGGCTGAGCTGGGGGGCCTGAGGAGGCAGGAAGTTACCCTCAACCTCAAGAGGTATCTGGGTATGGTAAGACTTTTGATACTTGTGCCTTTGTTGAATTTTATTCATTAGTTCCTAACTTACGGTGTACTTGTTTTGATTGGCAGGCTATCTAGGCTACTTTTAGGCTAAAAAAGGAGGCCAATAACCAGAGTAGAGCCCTGGATCAAGAGCCCGACAAGTACCTGGATGCCGCAAACACTCTTAAGAAATCTGAGGCTGATCTTAAGAAGGCGAAGGTGGACTTGGCAGAGATGACGAGGGCCAGAGACAGCGCAGCATCTGACCTAGCCGGTGCTAAAAAACAGGCTGAGGACCAGACATGGTGCTTGCGGGAGGTCGAGGATCAGCTGCAGGTCGCTAAGGAGCACATTACCGACTTGAAGAAGAAAATGGCTGAGGTAGAGTGGGCCAGAGGTGTTGCTGAGTACGCCAGGGACGAGGCCTTGAAGGCCAAAGAATTGGCCGAGTTTGCGAGGGCAGATGCTGAGAGCTCCAAAGAGCAAGCAGAGGAGGAGGCCTTTGCTGAGGGAGTGGCTAAGACTGAGGCTGCCTTCAAGGCTCAAGTGCCCGAGGTGTGTAGACGCTACTGCTTCCAGACTTGGAATAAGGCCCTCAACCAAGCTGAGGTTGAGGCCTCGTCTGAGCTTAGGAGGACTGAGAGGGTGTATTACCCTCCTGCTATTCGAGAGGCTGCCTTCGCTGATCCTGAAGCTGGCACCGCCTCTAAAGCGTCAGACGAAGACCCGGCCAGTGCTGCCGATGATCCAATGTCAACTGATAAGCCTGCTGAGGAGACTAGGCACCAAGGGACGTTGGGGAATGAGGAAATCGGTAACCCAGCAGCGCCCCAAGACGTGGTGAAGCCTCCCGCTGACTCCCCGACCACCCTTGCCGACAAGGAGTCCTCCGAAGTTGCACCTCCCAGCTAGGATCTCGAGGCGCCAGATGAAGCTTCTCGGCTGACCTCCAAGGACAAGCTTTCTACTAAGTTAAAGAGATAGGCAATCTCGTTGGGCCACCTTGCTTTGTTGACTTGCGCTGCCCTTGTCTTCCTTCCTCTCTGTCTTAATTTATCACTGTATATTTTGTTTTGGTTTAAAACACTGTAATGCTATTTTTAAGTTGAATGCATGAATCCTTTTTTTTTACTTAGTGTTTGTTATCATCGTAATGAGTTTTGCTACTTATACAACCTGTGCTTCAATTATAAGCTTCACAATCTCAGAGACTCAGTATGTTTTTAATTCCAAATTGGCAACCAAAAAATGTAAAGTCCATAGTGATAGTTCCCACTCGGACCTTGGTCGATAGTCGAACCACCTTAACACCATGACCTATTTTTCCCAGATTGAATACTGAGGGAACAACTTCACGATATTGGCTCTACATCTCATGGATTGGTTACTGTAAACAGTAAAAAATGCTTAAGAAAGTCGTTAGTTTCTGATTATGCTAAGGGGCTAGGTTCAATGTGCCTCAGAATGCTTTAAGTGATGCTCATGGGCTTGTGTAAGTTTATTCTTTTGCTGAACGTAGCCAGTTTCTCCAGGGATCCGAGTCTGAGGACCATGCAAAACCTTGGCTCTGTCTAACACTTAGGTTCCTCTGTGAGCAACTAGCTTCCCCGTAGGTTTGAGTTCGAGAACCATGTAAGACCTTGGTTCAGCCTAGGGCTTATGTTCTTCTGTAAGTAACTAGTTTTCCCATAAGTTTGAGTCCGAGGACCTTGCAAGACCTTGGTTCAGTCTAGTACCCAGGTTTTCCTTGAAGTGGTTAGTTTCCCCATAGGTTTGAATATGAGGACCATGCAAGACCTTGGTTCAGTCTAACGCTTATGTTCTTCTGTAAGTAACTAGTTTTCTCATAGATTTGAGTCCGTGGACCATGCAAGACCTTGGTTCAGTCTAGTACCCAGGTTTTCCTTGAAGTGGTTAGTTTCCCCATAGGTTTGAGTCCGAGGACCATGCAAGACCTTGGTTCAGTCTAACGCTTATGTTATTCTGTAAGTAACTAGTTTTCCTATAGATTTGAGTCCGAGGACCATGCAAGACCTTGGTTCAATCTAGTACCCAGGTTTTCCTTGAAGTGGTTAGTTTCCTCATAGGTTTGAGTCCGAGGACCATGCAAGACCTTGGTTCAGTCTAACGCTTATATTCTTCTGTAAGTAATTAGTTTTCCCATAGGTTTGAGTCTGAGGACCATGCAAGACCTTGGTTCAGTCTAGTACCCAGGTTTTCCTTGAAGTGGTTAGTTTCCCCATAGGTTTGAGTCCGAGGACCATGCAAGACCTTGGTTCAGTCTAACGCTTATGTTCTTCTGTAAATAACTAGTTTTCCCATAGGTTTGAGTCCGAGGACCATGCAATACCTTGGTTCAGTCTAGTACCCAGGTTTTCCTTGAAGTGGTTAGTTTCTCCATAGGTTTGAGTCCGAGGACCATGCAAGACCTTAGTTGAGTCTAACGCTTATGTTCTTCTGTAAATAACTAGTTTTCCCATAGGTTTGAGTCCGTGGACCATGCAAGACCTTGGTTCAGTTTAGTACCCAGGTTTTCCTTGAAGTGGTTAGTTTCCCCATAGGTTTGAGTCCGAGGACCATGCAAGACCTTGGTTCAGTCTAACGCTTATGTTCTTTTGTAAGTAACTAGTTTTTCCATAGGTTTGAGCCCTTGGACCATGCAAGACCTTGGTTCAGTCTAGTACCCAGGTTTTCCTTAAAGTGGTTAGTTTCCCCATAGGTTTTGAGTCCGAGGACCATGCAAAACCTTGGTTTAGTCTAACGCTTATGTTCTTCTGTAAGTAACTAGTTTTCTCATAGGTTTGAGTCCGTGGACCATGCAAGACCTTGGTTCAGTCTAGTACCCAGGTTTTCCTTGAAGTGGTTAGTTTCCCCATAAGTTTGAGTCCGAAGACCATGCAAGACCTTGGTTCAGTCTAACGCTTATGTTCTTCTGTAAGTAACTAATTTTCCCATAGGTTTGAGTCCGTGGACCATGCAAGACCTTGGTTTAATCTAGTACCCAGGTTTTCATTGAAGTGGTTAGTTTCCCCATAGCTTTGGGTCCGAGGACCACGCAAGACCTTAGTTCAATCTAACACTTAGGCTCTTTCTGCTTGGAGTGAAGGAATTTGTCCTCAGTGTTGGGAAGTTTACTTTTAGCGTGATAACGGCCTCAGCCTCGCTTCACCGAAAATGGGTTATTCCTCAGACTGGGCCCTTGGCTCCACGCTGCCGTGGACAGGGGCGGCTCGGATTTCTATCCTCATGTGTGGTAGTAGCCCCTCCTTCGCCCCAATTTTTCACCACTTTTGATTACGAGGCGTCTTTTGACTGTTCGAGTTGTGCGCCTGACGCTTCGGTGTGCGAGGCGTGCCCTCATTAATATCCTCGTGGATTAATGCAGATCCAGCGGTTGGTGGCTTCTTTGAAATTTGGTCGGGATTAATGTCGCTGTTAATTCTTCCTTCGAATTCCGTGTGGACCAATTCCCTCCAAGCTTCGCCCTCTATATAAGGCTTTCTGGGGGAGTTGTCCCTCCACATTTCACGAATCCTTCAGTTAAATAGGAACTCTGAGCCTCCAACCCTCTAAGCACCTTCGATAACCTAGCCAGGATTGTGATCAGGACTTGGGGGAATGGGACGGCCCTGGATGAGGGCAAGGGCAAGGAAGCCAAAGGTGCTCCTACCTTTCAACCGAGCAAAAAGGGAGGTCCTCATTCCTCCATTGAGAGCTGTAGCGGTTGCAGGTCGCGCCAGACTTTTTGCGCGGCAAGGCTTAGGCGTCATCCTGAGGGTAGCGTGTCTAGCAGTTTGGAAGGAGGTCCATGAAGAACATAATGCTTTTCTCCGATACGCGTCCATGCCTGCCCTTCAAGCTAGTAGTGATTCGCGCCCAGCTCACCCGCCGATGGAGGTTTGCAAGATTACGTCACGTTCGGAGCCCGGGTGTTGCCGCCTCCAATGCTTAATTATCATGAGGCTGGGGGAGCATCAAAGGAACATCATGGGATGGGGCCATCAGGCGTTTTCGCCTCTTCTCCTCCCTTCTCGCCGGCACCATCCACACCGGCCCAGGGGTTGTTGGTAGCCTTAAAATAAGTCTGCCTTAGCCTTCCTTTCTAGGGTTAGCTTTTGAATAAGCCCGTCTGGGCCTCTATTTGTATAGTGTACTTTTCCTTTATTTAATAAAAAGGCTGCAATGTTTATTCACTTTTCCTTTTCTCTGAATCTTTTATTTTTTTTGCAATAATCGTTTCTTGAGCAAATGCGTCATTATTTTTTTGTTTGTTTGTTTTTTTTTTTTTTGGATAGGATTCGGAATCGGTGTCGTTGGCAGTGGCGAAAAACTGCCTAACCTTCTGTAAGCTAGCAACCTAAGAACAATTGTCCATTGCGCTTGCTAGCACACAAGTTCTTCCCACAGACGACGCCAATTGTAGGGACTGGATTTGAGCACTTCTATTATTGAGTGAGTGGACTCAAGCCCAGCTAGCCTAATACAATGAATTTGTAGAGAGCGGGTTTAAGAACTAGACCCTAGCAAGTGGACAACGCCCAACGCAGTGTTTTCCACCATCGAACGCTGGTGAACTGAAATTGTCCTCAAAAATCTGTCCTCGGCCTGGTCCAAGGAGCTTGGTAGTCGTCCTTCTCTCATAGGGATGGTCCCCCCTTTTTAATTTGTTTCTCCCCATTATATAGTCCTCCCCCAATGATCCATTTCCTCCACTTGTTGATCATCCATGCCTCCCCCTGACAACCCATCCTATCAGCCACTTTACCAAACCTCTTGTGAGTCGCAGTAACCGAGGAAGCACTGCTCAGGGGTCATTTCCTCATTAATGTGGCCAAAATATTGGTTGTGCGCATTTAATGTGGAGGTGACAGTTCATCCTGGTCTTGCTCCTTGGCTATGCTTCCATGGCAGACATGTTGTACTTGTTCTTTATCCTTGGATGCCCTGAAAGACTACCTTTACTGGTCCACTACTTCCTCTTCCCATGGTCTCGGTTGGCCGAGGACAGGGTCGTCCTCGGCAAGGTTACTGGGCAATTTGGGCTTTCATACTTCGTCCTCGGGCGTTTATCCCTCCTCGGCATGGGCCTTGGGCTTGATGTGAAATAGGCCGGGGATACCAAATTCTCTGACAACACAAGTTTCAAATGAAATTATGTGCTAATAAAATATGTTTCAATTAAACCATAAATTTGGTAGTTGTTACAGTTAAATTGATATTTGAAAATATTAAAAAAAAAACAATATTTTGTAGTTTAACTTTAAAATAAAATAACGTTCTTCTATACTACTAATAAGAGAACTCCCCTATTTTGTTTTCAATTTTGACGTATCAAAATATCTTTATACAAATTTTAAAATAATATGCCCTTTAGTTTAATTTTTTTCTACAAAAAAGCAAAAAATGTTAAAAGATTAATATTATCTCATGTACAAAAAGGGGAAAAAAAAGGTTATTTTCACCACCCATTTGTATTCAAGTGCCACATAAGCTTACCATGCATATTTTGCTCGTCCAATAAAATGATGTCATATAATTTTTTTAGCATAAAAAATTTAAATAAAAAAAATACAATTACAAATGTTGCATCATTTTATTGGACTAACTAAACACGTGTGACAAACTTATATGACACTTAATGGGAAATATGGACAAAGAAGCTACTAATGCAAACAAAATTTAACTTTTGGAAGTAAAATCTAAAGTCTAACATTTTTCAGCGTGTAAAATCTAAAGACCCTCAAATTTTAGAGGAGCAATTTGCACTTTAACCCAATAAAAATATTGTATTAATATCAACCAATTAAAGTGGGTTTCTTCTATAAAAAAAATACTGTGATAAAGTAGGCTGATTCGCTTTAACCAAAACATATATAATCTTTAATTGAATCGTTCACGTCTACTTTATGTACAAAAGCTGTTATTACAACTAGTTTTAGAGAACTCAATCTCTAAACCTTTACTTTGTGTACAACATTATTTTTATTTTTATTTTTTGTTGAATAAAAGAAAGAGGCTTCTGGTGTGGACTTACCATATGCCATGTGACGACTATGGATAGTACCACATTTACCACCAAATCCTTGATAGTGCTATCACTCAAATCGCTCATCAAGTAGGAATGGTAACAGGGTGGGTAAGAAGTAGATTTACTATTCCCTGCCCCGCCCCACTTCCGCTTTGGGGCGGGTGTTTTTTTCCCGCCCTGTTCTAGCAAATACTTGAGGGTGCCTGCGGGTACCCATCCTGCCACCCCAATTTTTTAAGCAACCCCCCCTCCCGGGTGAAACTTGTTGGATTTGGCTTTTAATTTTTCCCTTTTATTTTTTGCCCTATAAACGGGGCCAAATTTTAGAGGCCAAACTAAATTGTTGAAATGCATCAATTTACTTGCCAAAAGTGACTTTGCTTGCCCGAATCTAATGGTGATCTTTTTCGCTAAAGCTCAAACTATCGATCAATTCATCATACACTCATATCTGTTGATTTATAGGAATAAGGAATCACGTGAGGGTTTTGCTGACCCGTGATGACCTTTGAAACAAATTTCCTTGAAATGAAAATTTCTACGGCCTATGTGACCCTTGAAACTGAAATTTCAACAGCCTAAATGACCCTCAAAACAAATATTTTATCTTTATCAAGGATTGACAACCTTTGAAAAATTTAAAAGGATAAAAGAGCAATAACCTTTTTTTGAAGGTCTCCCAACCCTCAAAATAAGAATTTTCTCTTTAAAAAAAAAAAAAAAAAAAATCACAGCCATGCACATAGACTTTAAAGAACCACATATTAAAAAATCTATATTATACCAAAACAAAATTCAATTTGCTTTCCAAGTTACTAAATTCTTCATTTTTGAAGTTTATGTAGACATTTTCACATTAACATAAAGGAACTTAGTATTTTAACTAGATAAAGGAGAAGAAAAAAATAAAAAAATAAAAAAAATAAAGGAAGAAGAAGAAGAAGAGAAATGAATCAATACAAAAACCATGCATGATCAAAATCCTAATCTTAATATTATTCTATTTCAATGCAAAAAAACCTGATGTACTAATGTTTAAAGGGTCTCACATAAAGGATTCTGCCTTCTCCTAATACTTCTCAAAGACCGATGAATAGCCACCAACTTGCCTTGCATTAAGAACTGAAAGGAAATAGACAAACCAATTAATCATGCACTTGTTAAATGGTTAAGGGATTTGATTGAAAAATTGTCATACAATGAAGTCCATATTGACATGTGATTTTCAAAATGTAACATATTTATGAAAAAGCGAATTAAGTAGCATAGTTCAGTTAATAAATTATTACCTTAATCACAAGTGTCTTAACCCTAGCATACTTGACATCCCAACTGAACTCACCCATGCTCCATCTAGTTCCCACCAAGAGAGTCACCATTTTTCCCAAGGTAGTTCAAGTAGTAGTGAATGTCAGCTTCCTAGGATGCATTCATCTGTCCATAGGATGCAAAACATAAGTTAGCACAATTAATCATTATTAGCATCATTGAGCCATAACTTTCATTATAGAGCTAGGATATCAAGAACTAAGAGAATCACACAGCTTAATTATTTTCTATTTAACTTAGCTTTTGCTAGATAAACATAAATTTACTAATTCCTTAAATAAAAAAAAGTACTCCCATCTCACAACAGCAAATCCCAACAAACAATACTTGCCTTGTGCATCTAGATATACCCAAAGAAAAAAAGTAAGAAAGTATGAGAAAACAAACCTGAAAAGAAAGCTAAGACTGATCAAAGCAGAGCTCAATAACTTAGTCATGTTTATTGTAGTGTTATATAATACAATAGAACATTAAGGACTACTTTAAATATTGACTCTTAGTGTCACATAAGGAATTATGCAATTCAAATCTATCCAAACACAAACTTAAGTTCAAAAACACTGATGAACTGCTGAAAGTAAAAGCAAATCACCCTCCTATTTGGTTCCAGTTCACAACATTTAAGCTTACTCCCATGAAAAAATAGCAAGATTTGCCAAAACACAACTAGGACATCCAACATAAACAAATTTCAAGCAATTAAACAGAATAATTGCAATAAAGAAAAATAATTTAATTAGAAAATAAATGATGCAAATAAATCACTGTACCAATTTAAACTATAGACATGAATAGTTCATTAACACACAAGTACACACACTTACCCACTCTGTTTTGAACTTAATAAGACTTGGCAACAATTGTCGCGTGACCATGATCAGTTCATTCTCTGTTTGATAATTACAAAGAATATTTATTTGTTTCAATCTGATTTTATTTATTATTGAATCCAATCTTTTCTACCCAAAAAAAGAAAAAAGAAAAAAGGAAAAAGAATCCAATCCCATTTATATATGATATGAATATCCTCAATATTTGGTCTATAGAGCATATATTCAAGAATAGTAGTCCATAGAGTGCTTTAATAATTTTTCATAAAAGAAAGGGCAAAACATTAATGAATGTACCCAATTATTATGGTTAAAAAGATTAGGGTGCGGCTGTGGAAGTTTCCACTGGACACATTGGATTATGGACACATGTCCACTCTTGGACACATGTCCGAATCCGGACGTGTCTAGTGGAAACTTCCACTGGACACAAGCCCTTCCCAAAAGGTTATGATCTTTCACCATGCCTTCCACTGGACACATTGGATTATGGACACATGTCCACTCTTGGACACATGTCCGAATCCAGACGTGTCTAGTGGAAACTTCCACTGGACACAAGCCCTTCCCAAAAGGTTATGATCTTTCACCATTCCCTTTTTGAGTAAATGATTGTATGTGTAGCCAATGCTACAAAAAAAGCAAGTACAAACCAATTTAGCTAAAGCCAAGTATGTAATTCTAACATCTTTCTTCCTACAAGTTGACAGAAAAACCATCATAATGGAACTACAATAACTGACAAATTGTCCACGCTACCTTTGTCAAATGCTGTATTTACCATGCATTCAGCCCACGAGGATGAGGGCGAGCATGAACTTGAATCATGTATAAGATCACATTCACCTTGCAGTGTCATGCTTTCAAAAATACCATCAGAAGAAACCACCAAAAATCTATCATTGGCATCTAGAGTTTGCCAACCTGTCACTTCAGGCTCAGCTATTACACCAAATCTACCAAAAAAGAATGAAAATACAAGCATCATTATAATTGCAACTCTATATAGATGTTAACATGAATTAGACAACAGAACTGAGAGCATTCACAATAATGGAGCTAAAAATTTAGCTTTTTAACTCCACCAAAAATTACTTTATCTATTTTACCTACATATATGCTGCAACAGTGGATCTATTTTAGCTTTCAACACAATAAAAAAATATAAACATCACAATAAAATAATATAACCACTACTATAAAATAATATATTCCACTACTCAAAAAAACATCCACAACACCAACCACAACCACTCTACGATCAGCCACAGCCACAACCACAGCCACCATCACCACCACCACCACCACCAGCAGTCCACAGCAGGGGAAAAAAAAAAAACCCACAGCACCACAAAACACGACACAACCATCGCCAACACAGCACCACAAAACAAACCCACAGCCACAAATCACAACCCTGATCTCAACCCCAATACCAACGCACACCAGAGCACAACCACGACCCAGTGGCGGAGTGGAGGTGAGGGAAGCCACTTCGATCCACGAGGCCGGAGGAAATTGGCGGTGTGGGTCTGAGGCGGATGGCGGCGTGGGTCTGAAGCGATCAGTGCTGGCCAAAGGCTTGGGTCAGCGGCGGTGAATAAGGGAGCTTGAGAGAGTGACGGTGAAGCTATCGGTGAGAGATTGAGAGAGTCTTGGGAGAGGATGAGAGCTGAGTGACTGAGAGAGAGAGAGAGGGGCACGGAGTGAGAGCTTGAGTTTCAGGTGAGATGGTGGGGAGGGCTAGCGGCGGTAACAGAGAGGTGAGAGCTTGAGAGAAATTTCTAATGGGAGCTTGAGAGTGACACTGAGAGAGAGCACGGTGAGATGAGAATAAAAGAAATGAAAAAAATAAACCAAGTAGTGTTATTTTAATCCGGGGTAAATAAAAAATTAATTTTTTTTAGATGTCTGCTACAGTGCACATTTATAGATAGATGTGCACTGTAGCAATTGAGCTAAAAATGATAAGAATGCCTCCATTGCTGCATGGCTGTTTTAGGTATTTTGGTGAAGCTAAAATAACATTATAGTTATTTAGCTCCACTGCTGCAAATGCTCTGACAGTAAATCATAACAAAGCAGTTAAGCCCATGATATTTAAGAACTGTTTAGTAATATTGTTCTAGTAATATTTTTTGTATTTTTTAAAAATACGTGTGAATAAAAAAGTGTATAAAAATATATATAATGTTGATTAAAAATTCCTTAAAATGCTACAAGTTGCTCCATTTTGTCTCAGCACTTTTCTTGTGCATTGGGTCACGCGTTGGAGAGGAGTCCACCTTTTTGTCATTGAGGTGACTCCCACGTACCTTGTTCTTGATGCCGAGTTCCATTGCTCGGCCAGCGGTTTTCCCTAAGGTTTTTCCCTTATGCTTGGGCCATCGCCCCATTATCCATTATAAGTCTGTGTTGGGCCGAGATTGTTCTAGTGAGTATCTGGGCCAACATGACTCAGGGAGTGGGCCCGTTATTCTCAGTCCATACAGATGATTTTAGCATTAATGAGATATAAATGAGAACAAATTTTGTATGAAAAGTATAAGGCTTTAATTCTTTTAAAATCAAATTCTCCACAAGAACTAAATTGGCACCCATATCAAAGTGCAAGAATAATATTTACAAAAACCTTTTTATTTTATATTTTTCTAAAAAAATACTCTTATTCTTTCGATTCCACTTGACTTCTCCTAATGATATTTAGGGTACAAACTATTTCACACATGGACACCCATATCAAAGTCCCTTAAGATTCCCACTTGAGTTCTTCTAATAATGTTTTAGGACACAAACATGTTCCCAAATTACTGGCATGATAAGCTTTATTGTAGTAATATAATTTTCACATAAGCCCATCGGTAAAACTACTTTTATTACGTAGTAATAACAAGAAGCTACCAAGAGGCTATAATAATTCAACTGGCATATTTATTGAATTTAATGATTTATCCCTCAAATCAATTTATCCTCCATTATCCAAGTAAGAGAATTTAGAGATTTTGAGAATTTGGGCTAGCCCAAAATTCATTTGGGTTGGGCCTCCTTTAATTACTAACTGTACAAGGCATAGCCCAAAATAGCATATTAAACGAGGGTACTTCCGTAACTTTAACTATTGAAAAAACCACACCCAGTTTGGGAGACACAGAAAAAAGAACGAACTGTAGGAACCCAGTTTGGCTTCGTTGGGAAATCTCCAAACTCTCAGAGGAAAAAAAAGAAAAAAGAAAAACGAGAAGCAAAGTGAAACGTAATGGACTAGTAAGAAACGTTTCTTTTATTCTGTTTCGTTTCTCTTACTCTAACATGAATATTTTCCATTATACTTTTATGCATATCATTCACTATTCCTTTTATTAATTAGCTTTTTTTTCTTTTCTTTTCTTTTTTTGGGTGAATTCAAAGCTGAATTTTATATTTTAGTTCTAAGAGTAAAATTTTTTTAGGGTTTATAATGGTTCAGCTTGTGATTTAATTTCTGGGTTTTGCTTCTGAAACTAGGGTTCCTGAAAATTTGTGCCAAAACGACGCCGTGTGAGAGTTTTTGTTAGCTGGTGAAAAATATTGAAGAGGGTTCAATTGGGTGAAAGAAAGTTTGGATTTTTTGGCTTTGGTGTGAATAATTAGGGCTTGTAGAGGCTTAAATTTGAAGTTTTTGTGGGTTTTTTTTTGTTTTTGTTTTTGATGGTGTAGGATTTTGGGGGTTAGTAGATAAAGATGGCAATGAATAATAGTAATAACCCAACTAAGAATATTGGGGGGCCAATCCCTTTTGGTAATTCTGGGACAGTCTCACAGCCCCCACATCTTCTCTCTCAGTCACAACCACAAACACAAGGTGGGCCTCACTTTCCAGGCCACTTTCAGTTGTCTGAGCCTCAAAGTCAGGCGTTTGCTTATGCGCAAGCACAAGCACAAGCGCAAGCTCAGGCTGTGCAGGCTCAATTCCAAGCTCAGTTACAAGCTCAAGCTCAAGCTCAAGTTCAGGCGCAGACTGTTGCCCAGTTACATGGTGGGAATACTAGTAATGTAGGCGTGTCGTCGCCTCCTGTTGTGACCCCTGTTACTGGGAGTGCCAAGAGGAGTTCCCAAAAGCCGCCTTCTAGGCCTCCAGGTTCATCCAATGCCAACACGGGGTCACCGTATAAGACTATGGAGTTGACACCGGCTGCTCGTAGAAAGAAGCGGAAGCAACCTGAGAAGCAAATACCAGATAAAGTGGCTGCACTTCTGCCGGAGTCTGCTCTCTATACTCAAATGCTTGAATTGGAGACTCGGGTTGATGCTGCTTTGGCAAGAAAGAAGACTGACATTCAGGAGTCTCTTAAAAGCCCTCCCCGTGTTCAGAAAACACTCCGGATTTATGTCTTCAACACCTTCACAAATCAGATACAAACAAGTCCTGATAGCACGAATGCAGAACCCCCTTCTTGGTCCCTTAAGATGATTGGGAGGATATTGGAAGATGGAAGGGATCCTGTGGTGGCTGGAATGATGCAGAGACCAAGCTCTTCTTACCCAAAGTTTTCAGCATTTTTCAAGAAAATTACCATATACTTGGACCAGAACCTCTATCCAGATAACCATGTAATCTTATGGGAGAGTGCTCGCTCACCTGCTCTTCATGAGGGATTTGAGGTGAAGAGAAAAGGGGATAAGGAATTCAATGCGATAATAAGACTGGAAATGAATTATGCACCAGAGAAATTCAAACTTTCACCAGCTCTGACTGAAATTCTTGGAATTGAGGTAGAGACCCGCCCAAGGATTATCGCAGCAATTTGGCACTATGTGAAGGCTAAGAAGTTGCAGAGCCCTAATGACCCTTCCTTCTTTACATGTGATCCACCTCTTCAGAAAGTGTTTGGGGAAGAGAAAATGAAATTTGCCATGGTAACACAGAAGATATCAGTGCATTTGACCCCTCCACAGCCTATACATTTGGAGCATAAAATCAAGCTTTCAGGAAATTCTCCTGCTGGCAATACTTGTTACGATGTGCTGGTTGATGTGCCTTTTCAATTGGAAAAGGAAATGTCTGCCTTCTTGGCAAACATCGAAAGGCACAAAGAGATTGATGCCTGTGATGAATTGATTTGTGCTTCTATAAAGAAGATCCATGAGCATCGTAGGAGGCGGGCTTTCTTTCTTGGGTTTAGTCAGTCTCCAGCAGAATTTATTAATTCCTTGATTGCTTCTCAGAGCAAGGATCTAAAGCTTGTTGCTGGAGATGCTAGCCGTAATGCAGAAAAAGAGCGCCGTTCTGATTTCTATAATCAACCATGGTAAGCTTCTGTTCTGTTTCTTGTTAATGCTATTTGTGTGTAAATGTGTTAGAAACTGGCTTCTTCTCCCAAAATGAAGCCTGCCAATGGAATATGGTTTTTTTTTTTTTTTTTTTTGGGTTTTGGTTTTGGTTTAATGTGTGCCTACAACTAAGAAAGTTTCAACTAAGAGAGATGAAAATTGATATATATATATATATATATATATATGCATTCAAATTCAATGACCATTGTTTTCTTACAAATCTCTTAGACAATTATTATAAAGGCTTACCTAGCTTCCCGTTGGAATCTGATCCCTATGTCAGGTGTAGCTGATACCAGCATTCTCTTTTTACAAATAAAGTTCTCCATGTGAACTTGAGAAATGATTGTAACTTAACAAAATGATAAAACCATGAGAAAGGATTGTAACCCACAATCATATCCCTTTCAGTTTTGCAGCATAAAGTATATTTGATTGAATGAATTTTAATATCATATTTGCATTTGCTCTTCCTTAAAAAGAAAAGAAATTGCAAAGTAAATGTTCTGAAAATTTCATTTTAGAGACTCTGATCAACAAGATAAAACATTGAATGAGAGGTTCCTATGAATATCAAGCCCCTGTGTCTTTTTTAACAGAAGTTGTAAATACTTATCAAAATAATTTTCTGCCTACTCTATTGTAGTTTGATGGTTGTGCTGAAAAGAATCATTTCGATTGCTGTTTAAAAAAAGTTGTACTGTTGTTTGCAGTGCCTGTAACTTGTGTAGTTCGAGTTGATAGTTCATAGGTAATAGATGCCAACTGGTCACAGTGCTTGATATTCATCAATTTATGGTCTCCACGCCTTTGGTTTTCCATGTTTACTTATTCATTCTAAATATAAAATCAACAAATGATAATGTTCTTGTGTTAGTTTACCTACAAAAACAAATCAATTCTGCTTTGACTTATGATATAGCCACAAAGAAATAAGGTTAAATAATGATAAGTAATTTTTTGTGTCTCCACTTGATATCTTCCCTTTTTTATATTTCTTCCATGAAAAGCATTATATAACAGTCTTCTGAATTTCTATTTATGTTTTTGGTGAAATCTTTAGGGTTGAAGATGCTGTTATTCGTTACCTGAACCGCAAATCTGCTGCTAGTGATGCTCCTGGTAGCACTTGAGTGAGGATTTGTTGAATTGTTAAGATCTGGTTTGCATGTCAATACATCTAACATAATAATTCATCTTATATTTTTTTTTTTTTTGTAGAATGGTAATGGATACTCTTATCTCTCACTCTCTTCCACCCCCCCCCCCCCACCCGCATTTAATTCTTTTCATTTTCTCCTAGGAATGTATTGGATGTAGTAGTCAAAACTATTCTCAGTGGTTTCTTGGCTAGATAGTATTATCAAATGTATTGGGTTTATAAGGGAGGTGATTATTTCCCATGAAAAAAAAGTTTTCTTTATACAGCTCAATATCAAAATCCTGGATTGCTTGTACATTTGGTTCTTTCGGCTGAAGGCTGCAGAAATTTGGTTGCTAGTATATTTCTCAATTCCTATTTTGGAGAGTTAGACAGTTGGGTGGTGACTTGGTTGGTTACTTTTGAATCTGTTACTTGTTTTGAAATCTAATTCAATGCCCCCACCCTAAAATCTTGTACTCTCCCATTATTTATGGGTTTAGAGTTTACTGAAACTCCAGAAAACCCTATTGCAGTACTTGCTATTGGCCAGTCAAATCGTTTCCCCCATTATGATTTAAGGTCAAATCTAACACTCATTCATCAGTTTGGAGTGAGGTTGATAATACTAGGATCTTTCTAGGACCAGAACGTTTATATGTACATCACATGGTTGAATGAGAGCATGCATGCATAGACAGGCCTGTATAAATCAGTAACTGTATGTACATGGATACATGTAGTATTTATTTACTTGCCCTGAAATCTGTGGGACATAATGGATGCGATTGAAGGTAGGTTATTTGATTTGAATTCCTGACCTGAGTACCATTTCCAACCTACAAAATAGTAGTACTTTTTTAGTATTGGTAAATCATTACATCTAGCCGCAGGCAATTCTTTGCCGAAGTTAACTTTATTTATGTCTAGAACAGAGCAGAAGAAGATGAAGGGAAGAGTGGAAGAGAGGTTACCTTCATTTATGTTTAGAACAGAACTGAAGAAGATGAAGGAAGAGTAGAAGAGAGGGAAAGGTGCTGGGAAAGATAGTAAATTGAAAGGAGATGGCAATTTTCTTAAAATGTAGTAGTATCTCCGGTACAAAGTAATATGGAAGTTAGGGGCATCTTCAGGCCAAACACATGCTTGATTGGGATAGTCTATTTTCATTGGTTTAAAAAATAAACTGAGTAAATTAAGCTGGATTGGGGTAGTTTATTTTCATTGATTGAATAAATTAAGCTGCATAAAAGTATAGTTGTACCAAAAAAAATAAAAAATAAAAAAAGAAAAAAGAGTGAAACTTTACAGAGTTGCATGGGTTGCATCAAGAACTTCTTGACCAATCTTGAGCTTTATCCATAATATGTCCAATACAAGAAAAACTGGTTAGGGCGGACATCCTGTGGCACTGTGGAGATGACAGAACCTAGGAATGCAATGCATCTCCATAAGTAGACATTACACCTCGGGTTGCATCCTTGTGAGCACAGGACACAAAACTTGTGAGCACAGGACACAAAACATAAGCCTTTCTCGGAACATTAGGTCTATATGAATGAGGGGACTTTATTATGACTCGTGCAATAATTGCATTTTATATCCTATTGTTCGAGGACTGTCGGCAATGTCTTGAGCCCACTGTCATTTGTTATTGGTCTTTTCTTTATCGTTGTAGCAATATTCGTTATGTGCTTCTCAAATAGTAGGACCTATTTCCCCTAGTCCTAAAGCAAAGGGTCTTACTTAGCTTAGGTCTAGAAACGTGGCACCTTTTGAGCTCATCTTTTATGTTTCACAGCTTAGAGGTAGTCTCTGTTAGTAGCAATCAAGTTTTACATTTGGTGTAGAATCTTACATGTGGTAGGCAAAGAAAAGAACTGTCAAGTTCCATATATAAAGAAGGGTTTACTTAGCTTAGATTTGGAAACGTGGCACCTTTTTAGCTCATCTTTTATGCTCCACAGCATGTAGTCTTTGCTAGTAGCAATCAAGTTCTACATTTGATGCCGAGTCTTACGTGTGTGCAAGGAAGGGAGGAATTGTCAAATTTCATATATAAGAAGGTTTTACAAGTATGGAAATGTGGTACCTTCCAAGCTAATCTTTCTGTACCACAACACGCTGTAGTCTCTGCTAGTAGCAATCAATTTCTACATTTGATGCAGAATCTCACATGTAGCAAGCAAAGAAAGGAATTGTCAAATTCCATATATAAGAAGGTTTTACTTAGCATAGGTATGGAAATGTGGCACATTTTGAGCTCGTCCTTTATGTTCAACAACACTTTGTGGTCTCTACTAGTAGCAATCAAGTTCTACATTTGGTAAATAATCCTATACGTGATAGACAATGAGAAGAATTGTCAAATTACATATATAACAAGGCCATTCACATCAATTATTTCATGCTTCAAGGAATTCAATTGCTTTACTCATCAAAAGTGTACAAGCACAACTCTATTATTAAGACTAACATTTGTTTTGGACAAACTTTTCTTTCAAACCGGTTTAAAAAATATCCTTTAAAATTGCAACACATCATGTGAAGGTTCATAAGACTTTTCACAAGTATTTTAATTACACGACTAATTAAGTCATCCAACTAAGTTACATACTTACCAACATACTAATAACACTGTCAAGTGATTAAAGTAGTAAATGATAATGTGAAGGTTCATAAGACTTTTCAAAAGTATTTTAATTACATAGCTAATTAAGTCATCCAGCTAAGTTACATACCTACACGACATTCTATTAACACTATCATGTGGTTAAAAGTAGTAAATGATCATTTAAGTCGTTGCTTAGTAGATTAGAGGAACTTGTTTCTAAGTTGGGGTGGAGAAAAATTATATCCAATTCTTTTTTCATATTTGAAAACTTCCTTCAAGCTGTGCATAATGGAGTTCCCAAATCAGACCCAAAAAATTTAGAATAGAACAGCTTCAATGAAGCCTCTTTTAAAGCATTATTCTGGCTTAATTTATCTATTGAGTCTGAGTGGAAAGCTCCAAATTATCCTATCCCTGTTGTCACTAAGCAATGGTCCTTTAGGATTCTACAATAGGCAAACATTGCTGTATAGCATTTTACTGCAATAATCCTTAGTAGGAAGAAAGAGAAATTTAATGCACTTTTCATAAAAGAAGCATTCTTTTAACAGGTTTACCAGGCCACCACCTCTATATACATATGTGCAAAAACGATTAACAGCCAACTTCTATACCAGCAGACTTATTAATTGACCGAATCACAGTTTTCATTTACACTGGCTGGCTAGATAGCCAGGTAGTGGGACTGCTATGTTTGTTGTTTGATATCAAGGATTCAAGATGAATGAATTTGAAAGGACTTGTCACAGGTAGCACATGTTTGTGTACATTGTCCATACAAGGAAAATCAAGCAATAATATTGCAGCCCATGGGCATGTGGGAAACTGGATCTAGTTATTTTTGCTCGCTTGGAAGGCTAATTTTGAAGCTGTAATATACTACAATTGAGGACCTATATAGCCTTCTCTTCAACTATATGGTGCGAAATTCATGTCTGGCTTTTCTTGGAATACAAGAACGTGTACGAAACCAAAACATTTATGTGTGCACATCAAGCCAAAATATGCAAGGAGACACTAATTAGCTAGCTTTTACTTCAAGATGGCAACTTCCTCCTACCCCTGTTTATTATTATTTTTGGGTCTTGGAACCTCTTTCCTTTAATGCTTTGTGAATGCAATTTGAACACGTTTGATTTTGATCTTTGTGTGGTCCATCAACAATGTTTCCAAGGCCAATTATATAAAAAGATAAAGATGCTATGCTTTGGAGGGAGAGCTTTGGCTAATTTGCTAAATTAAGAAGCCAGTTTCTGCTTTCTACTACATGTTATACTTTTTGAATGTGCACTTAGCATGGATGATGCAAAACGTGGGCCATTAAAGCTACCCATTTTATACATGTGTATAAATTAATAGGGAAATTGTTTTGTTTGTACATATAATAAGATGTGAAATTTCTCTTTGTTTGGTTTGTCTCCATGAAGAGTTGTAAAGAATGCGTAGATTATTGAAGGATTTTTACCTTTTCATAATTATCTTAAGATTTTGTTTTGTTGAAGTAATTAAAGTAGTATAATATTATTAGTTTATCATTAACTTTCAGACCAAAAATCTTTACCTTTAATTTGTAATTACGTGACTTTCACGTAATTCCACTGCTATCATCATAGTTATTGTATATTAATTAAAACATGTCATTTTAGTAGTCATCATTTCTTTGCCATTTACAACTCGCCATGTAAGCGAGTTGTTTCTGTGTTACTTTAACAAGTCCACTTTATTGTGATTGCAGGAACTTCAACTTAAACGTGACTGCTTCTTCTTCTTCTTCCTTTTTTTGTTTTTTGTTTTTTGGATATCAAACGTGACTGCTCTAAAAACTGCGGAGGATACATCATTTCAGATAAGCATGAAGGTAATATGAGTATGAAAATGAAAGGGATGTCAGTTCAACCAGCTTTAATTATCGACCACATCAAATCCAACTAATTTTTATTAACCAAATCATACTCATATTTTCTCATCTTTTTGACAACTGGTTGAACTTTGAACCACACAAACTTTGATCTGGGAGTATCTTTTGCAGCAGAAGAATGCAACTTTACAATTTCCATGTGAATGGGTGTCCCAAAAAAATGTGATTAAGAATTAGATACTGAAAGAAAAAGATTATGGCAGATTTTGCGTATCTTGGAGAACATCAAAACCAGAATATGCGCTGTGAAGATTCTAATATATGTTTTCATGTGTAACATATTGATGAGCATGTTGATAATTATATTACAACTATGGTCATGTGAGCTTTTAGGGAATGAATTTGGATTTTGAGATCTGAACCATATATTAAAGGAACAAATGTGCCAAGGTCCTAATTGTTTGGATTGTGTGGCCAAATCACAACGTACGCAATGGTTAAAAGAAATGATTTCATATGAACTTTGAACAATGTTATACATGATATAGTGTATTATTTTTTGAGATAAATGATATAGTGTATCATTAATAATGGCTTCTACCAAAAAAATTATTAATAATGGGATTGCAGGTTTAGCATTGATTGTGCAGTACAATACTTTTTGCTAGCATTCGAGAAACCCAAACATAAGAAAAGATAAGTTTAGAGTGATAATTCTACATATTCTTTTCTTTTTTTCATTGCAAAACGAATATACAAGAGAGAGGGAATGTAGTTCAAATACAAAGACACACTATAAACTTGACTAAAAAAGAGTTATATTAACACAACGCACATAGTCACTTACCCCTTCTTTAAAAAAAAAAAAAAAAAAAAAAATTATTTCAGAGGAATGGTGTCCCCAAAAATGTGATTTATAATTAGATACTGAAATAAATTGATATGAACAAGTGGCAAACATACTGTTACTTCAAAGGCTTAATAATTGATATGAACAAGTGGTTTAGTCTCCTTCAAATTAAGCATTACATAATTGTCATACTAAATAATTAAAAATTATGCTACTATTCAAGGATCCATGTTTTCAATCTGCCTTATTAAGTTGTAGAAAAGGACTATTCATCGTTTCCAGTGTTGTGTATATGAGTGGTAGATTTTTAGGGTCTGTTTGGTACGTGTGTTTAAACAACATTTTTTAATTTTTTTGAAAAAAATGTCTAGACGAAAAAATATATAAAAATACGTGTAATATTGTTTAAAAACTGAAAAGATGTATTTAAAATGGTATACCAAACAAAATCTCAATTGTAGAGTTTTCCAATTCCAATATAGAGTTTGGATAATTGAAAAGCTCTTTAGCATTTAAGTGCTTGAAAAATTACATTAAATAGTGCATTAAAAATCTATATTTACATTAAATAGTGCATTAAATATCTATATTTACATTAAATAGTGCGTTAAATATCTATATTTCAAATTTTAACTTTAGCGGTACAGCTGTTTTCAGAATTTTTTTTGTTTTTGTTTTTTTAGAGAATCAGTATGTTTCAAATTTAAAGACCCATTAAGCTAAGCGTGCGTCTGGATTGCGTTGGGATGAAATATTTTTTCGTTTTGCAAAAAAATGGTGGGTCTCACGTACTGTTTATGCATTTTTTGGTACTATTTATGAGTTTCACTACACTTTTTGGTATTATTCATAGGTTTCATTATATTATTTCAACTAACTTTTACCTTTATCTACAGTACTTTTAGTAATAAGTTTTTAATTTCAGCAAATAAACAGTATCCAAACACACCCTAAAACTCTTTAGCAAAATTATTGCATTAATGGTTAACCCCTAAAAGCATTTTTCACATGGACCCTATGTGTTTTGGTGCAAAATGACTATAAGAAAAGAAGGGAAAATAATTGAATACTCCGGGAGTACTATAAATGTGTATTCTCTTCTCTCACATGAATTGTGGGTCTCACTATAAATTTAACAGTGAGAGTCACAGTTATGTGAGAGGGGAGAGTACGCATTTATAATTACCCGAAAAGAAGAGGTGGTTATTGATGTGGAATACAATTTTAATCTGGGTTTGGATTTGCTGTGGTTATTTATAATTTTAGCAGAGAATGGTATGAAGATATGATTGAAAAGGAGCATATAATTTTCTTTCCTGGTTTCAATGTTGAAAAGTTGATAATATGGCAAGAACTCTATTTAATTATATCAAACTTCTGCGCCAATTTTGGCAGGTTGCCAAAGTTGGTAAAATTAGGTAGCAAGAATACAATTGGAAACCATGAGGAAAGTTTTGGTTGTTTGGCTATCTTTCCATACAGATTAATAAGGCTAATTTAATTTTAAAATATTCATCATGAAAGAATTATTAAGTTCAAGAATAATGTTACAGTCACAAATTATTTTACAACATTTTTACAGACTGTTAATACATAGGTTAGGATGGTATATGATACAAACTGTTGATACATAGGTTACAAATTATTTTATAACATTTTTACAAATTATATGAAAATCTCATGTCTAAAGAGATACATAGGTTAGGATGATATATCACTGTTCATCACTTAATAAACATAGAACAAAGTTTAGTTACAAACTTAGTTATAACTTTTTTTTCGAGAAGAAAGTTGTAACTTGATTATACACACACACACGCACACATACATACTTGGTTTTAACCTAAGGTTACAACTCCCAATAAAAAAAAATGATAATCTCATATCTAAAGAAATACATAGGTCAAGATGGTATATTACCGTTCATCACATAATAAACATAGAATATAGTTTGGTTACAAAGATAGTTGTGACTTTTTTTTTTTAAGAATCAAATTTAGTTGTAACTTGATTCTATAAATAAATAAATAAAACTTTAGTTATAGTCTAAGGCTACAACTCCCAATAAAAAAAAATTAACATAATTACATATTTTGGAAAATCTAACCGTTGGATTGCATGTTCTTTATAATTTAATTACACATGTCAAATTTTATGTCAATCGAATGTTATTTACTATTTAATCTATAAACTTATTTTTTATGAATAATTTTAACTATAAAACCTTGAAATTTAAACATTTGATTGATGACATAGTTATTGATCTTTGATTTTCTGGAAATTTTGCAAGTATGAAGGATATAAGAAAAAAATAGAATCCAATTAATTGTGGATTTTTCACATTCAATAAAAAAATATTGAGTAGAGTTTTAACTTTAGGCTATTAACTAAGTTTGTTGCCAAATTTTGTCCTAAAGATATTGGTTAGCTTTCTTATTAACCTAAAGGTATTTAATTTTTTTTACAAAATTTAGCAACAAACTTGGTTGTGGCCTAAGGCTACATCTCTACTTAATATTTTTTTTTATTGGAAGTGAAAATTTTGACAAATATTATATATATATATATATATATATATATTATATTTCCATGCTTGCAAAATTTTCATAAGATTAAAGATCAATAACTATATCAACAATCAAATGTTTAAATTTCGAGTTTTTATAATCCAAAATTATGCATAAAATTTGATATAGATCAAATAATAAATAATATCTGATTGACATGAAATTTGATATGTGTGTTAAGAACAAAAAGAACATGCAATTCAACGGTTAGATTTTTAAAATATATAATTATGTTAATTTTTTTAATGGGAGTTGTAGTTTTAGATTATAACCAAGTTTATAGTCAAACTTTGTCCTAAAATTATTGATTAATAAGTTATTACTAATTCTAATTTGAACTCAATACTAAAATTTAAACTCAACACTAAAATTACTTTTATACTCACAAGTAATAATAAACAGCATTTTTCTTTAAATCTTTGGTTTTAATAAAAAAACCATTAAGTTTATATATTTTAATGTTATTTTGTCTCATATATGCTATCTTTTAGGTGAAAGTCAAAGCGATTTTACCCAAGCGGATTTTGTGCATCTTAAGAAATTTACCCATTGGCCCTTGTAAAAAATTTTAAATTGAACATATTCGGATCTTTTTTTATTTGGAAGAAAATATAGCAGATCTAATAGTTTACCATTGTAGTATTTGGGATTAAGAGATAGAGCAACAAAGAAAAGTTGAGAGAAAAGAATTTAAAGTTGATCTAATTTGGTTAATTTGATGGTTTATATTTACCAAAAAAGAGTCAAATATTTTTATTAATTTCAATAGTTATATAATGGAAAATAAACAATTTGAACCATATATATCTATGTTGGAGACATAAAAAAGTACCATTTAGCTGAATTACAAAATTTTTGGTCTCATACTCTATTCATAAATAGTATATTACAATAAAATTTATATTTATAATGAAAAATATACTAATAAGTCATGGATAATTTATCATAATGAAGATTACATACAAAAATCAACCATAATAGATTACAGAACAATATGACATTTGTATTCCAACATTACTAATCATAGAAAAAGCACAAGTGAGTGGAATGTAATATCAAATTATCAATGTCATTCAAAGATAATCTATCTTAAGCTTTAGCCAAGCGGTTGAAGAGCTCTAGACACAAGCACTTGAAAAGAAAAGAACAAAAAAATCTATCTTAAGCACTAGTCATGGAATCATAACAACCACTCCTTTTCTTGATCGTCACCTTGAACCCACCAGCCATTTCTGCAGTAAACAAAGGGATATAAACCGGTTCATCCACCTCAAAAACCGGCTTGATCTCGAACCGCCTCAATATGTCAGCCACCACATACTTCATCTGTATAAAAGCCATCTCTTTTCCAATGCACACCCTTGGACCAGCTTGAAAAACCGGGTACTTATATGGACTAACGTATTTCAACTCTCCACCAATATCTGCACCGCCCGGTTCATCAAACCACCGGTCCGGTTTAAACTCAAACCGGTCCTTACCCCAAAGCTCTTCCATTTTCCCCATTCCATAAGGAAAATAAGTAACTCTATCCCCCTTCCTTACCTTAGTGCCGTCTGGCAAAATGTCATCGGTCGCTGCATGCTTAGAATCCCAAGCAACAGGTGGGTACAACCTCATGGACTCACATAAACAAGCATGTAAAAACCTCAACTCTTTCAAAGCTTCAAAATCCAATGCCTTTTGATTCTCTAATACATGATTCACTTCCTTCACAATGAGTTCCTCTTTGTTTCGATGCTTAGTGAGCAACCAAAGCAACCATGTCAAGGCTGAAGATGTTGTGTCACGTCCAGCTATGATAAAGCTTATCACCATGTCTCTTATGACTTGCTCATCGTGCCCCGCTAGTACTAACCGTGACAATAAATCACGGTTTTCACACGCGGTTTGCCTTTTGGTTTGTATAATCTCCGAGACAAGACCATGTACAGTTGCAATTGATTCTTTGAGTTTTTTCTCTGACCCAAGATTCAGTGCACGCTTTATCTTCCACACCAAATACAAGGGCTGTGTTGCACGCTTAGCACTTATCTCCGATGCAGTTTCAATGGCTTTTGCAAGGACCGGTAAAGGGCTAGATAGGTCCAAAGCACGAGGGTCTATGCCCAAAGCGACCCTGCAAATACTATCAAAAGCTAATCTTCTCAACACATCTTGCAAGTCCAAGACTTTGTTACTCTCAGCAGCTGATTCAAGAATTGGAATTAGTCTGTCTCGAACTTCATCTTCAAGAGTTTTGACAACAAAATCTCTTAAGGACTTCGTGCTAAACTCATGGCTAGCGAGTTTGCGTTGCGTAGACCACAATTCACCATCTGCGTTAAATATGCCAAAGCCAAGAAGATCACCGAGGAGTTCAGTGAAAGGCTTGCCTTTTGGGAAGTTTCTGAAGTGGGTTTTGAGTATGTACTCAACATTGTCTGGATTTGCTGTCACTATAGTGCGTCTTGCACCAAGTCTTTTGACACTGATGGTTTTTGTGGGTGAAATTGACAAGAGATCTGTGTACCAGTCTAGAATACGGTTCTGATTCTTGTAAAAAGACAGTAGGCAACCAAGAATTGGGTATGAAGGAGGGCCATAAGTGGTGGAAGATTTGCTGTAATGGTAATGAACTTGTAAAGTGATTGACAATAAGGATGAGAGAAACAAAAACCCTAGTGGGATGAAAACAAGAAGAGAGAGAAACATGGTTTGGTTTGGTTTGATTTAGATTTTTGTTGTTGTTATGAGTGATGGAATTTGTGTTGAAGAATAGGAGCTTGAAGAGGTATATATAAAAATATGGGACTTAGTGTAAGTTTATGTGAGAGAGAGAGAGGCCGACCATTAGGGTCGGTTAGGCTATAATTTTGCTGTATTAGGGTTTAGTTGAGGAGGAAAAGACTGCGACACATGGTTCTCGAGCTTTAAAAGGAAAAAAGAAAGAGAAGGAAAAACGGGCTGAAAAGCCTGAAATGAAAAAGGGGCTGAAATTTCGTCGTCACACTTGGAATCTTCTTGGTTTTTTCTTTTGTTTTTGTTTTTGTTGTGAAAAATTAATTTGGTTTTTTATTATTTTTATAAATGAAGTGAAATTTTTATTGAAAGAGCAAAAGAGATATATCTCTTTCCCAATTATTCCTCCATGACAGCGAGAGGAAGGTACGCACAATTACAAAAATATGAGATATTTGAATATAAAACATACTTGCTTAGTTCGTGAGCTACGGATCTAGCATCCCTTTTGATCCAACAAAAACAACAACCCACAAAAGAGACTGAATTTCCCGATATGTCTCCTCCAAATTTTTATTTAAATCATCAACACAAATCTTAGAATCACCCTCAACAATTATACTTTGAAAATTTTCATCTCTGGCCAACTACAAAGCCCAAACTATGGCAGTAGCTTCAGCAGGACTAAGACTACATGCCATTATGCTTCTAGCTACACCTTCAAAATATCTCCACATATTCTTTTCCTTTCTTTTTGATGAAAAATAAATTGGGTTTAGCATTTTTTTTTCTGAGAAACTAGAGATTTAACATATTCTACGTACAACATTTATGCAAATAAATTAAATTCTTTTTAGAATACAGATAAATTGATTAAGTACAAATTTTAAAGGATTCATTTATAGAAATCACAAGGTAAATTACACTAATCTTTTTTGAGATAATTTATTATTACACTTACATCCTCTCTAGTTTAGAATAATACACTCATCTCCCCTTAAAATGCAAATTAATTATACTAACCTCCGATAGATGACTAAAAAAACATTTTAAAAAAATCTTTAAATTTTCTATTTTAACATTGAGTTAAACTATCACCCACACGCCCATTAATAAGAAATTCAAAAAAAAAAAAAAAATTCAAAAGTTCTTTTTTTCAATTATTTGGAGATCGGTGTAAATAGTTTGCATTTTAGAAAAGACCAATATCTTATTTTAAACTAAAAGGAGGTGAGTGTAATAACAGTAAACGTCAGGGGAAGTTAGTGCAACTTTTTTCCACAAATCACATCACGTGACAGATTTATTAAGGGGTGTTCACATGGAAATCATTTATACATGGAAATTGGAAACTATTATGCAAATTTATTACCTTTAATGAGTAATTATTCAGTGTTAGATTACAATAAATGCATGTTTTCCATCTCACGATAAATTCATGTTTTCCAACTAATTATTTTTATGATGGGATCCACTATTTATTTGAAAAGAGGAGCATGCATTTGTTGAGCATAGAATAATTATACGAATCTAACTTACCTTATATAATGTAATAAACTTCTTTTATGTGTCAATCAAAATTCAAAATTGTCTCCCATAAGCCAAATGCCTTGTAGCTGAATTGACACCTCCCCATGCACAAAGTGTTTGAAGGTTTAGGAGGGAAAGAGTTCGAGCTGCGGAGTTAGCAGCATGTTGTAATTATCTTTAAAAAAAAAAATTGTCTCCCATAACAGAAATTCAAAATTGTCGTGGGGGTGTTTTAGATTTTTTTTTTCTTTTTTTAATACGGTAGGCATCCTCGACCACATAATTATTACCTAGCAAGGCTCTTCAACTTGAATTTGAGGGTGTCGAATACCTTCCTAAGCATTCACAACAGGGGTGTCAAACCTATTCAAAAGCTATTTTTAGCATCTTAAACCACAAAAATCATGCTCCATCAAAGATGCCATATCTAAAAAAATTTGACATCCTACTACAATGAACTCCCATAAATGAGAGCTCACTGTAGCGACTTGTTATAACTTTTTAATGATTTTGTGGTGATTGGTTTTTGTAGTGATTGTTTTTTATTATTTTAATGAATTGTATATATTATTATAAATGAAATAGCAAAAAAAAAAAAAAAAAATAGAAACTTTGATGTGAGATGAATTGTAAAGTGGGTTGTTAAAATTGATAAAATAGGTTTTTGAGGCGTTAAATGCTATATTTTTTGAGATCCTTGATATGAATACTCTAATCACTTTGGAGTTTTTAGTATTGAATAAAAACCAGAAAAATGAAAACAAAAACCTTCCATTATATTCATCATAGTAATTAGGGATTGTAGTATATATTCATACTTTAAAAATTTTAGAATTCTATAAAATTAAATAAAAAAGTATAGGATTTTACCTTTTTAAGGAATAAAAAATAAAAAGTAAAATTCTACACATATTAATTGTAAGTTGAGGATATAATTGACACTTTACATTTTTTTTTTTTTTGGTTATTTAAAAATGAAATAAAGTGAAAAGTGTTATATTAAGAAATAGAGCCTGAATTCGGTATGGATGAGGGGCGTAAAATCCATATTTTACACATTCTAATAAAAGATTACCACATTAGTCGTTTACTTAAAACTCTATATATTCTATCACACTTAATAATATCTTAATAAACTCTTAGTTGGGTTGAATTTTCATATGAGTATTAGAATTGACTGGATATGGTTTTAGCAATTCTTTAATAATGTAATATGATGATGTGGTATGTTGGAATTAGAGAGTGTAAAACTTGGGTTTTACATCACATCCTTATAGAATTTAATCTCTAAGAATTTTATACACATTATAAATTGTAACTCTAACGGGTAAGGGGTGGGGCAAATGGTTACTAAAACTCATGATTTCTTATCATGTAGCCTTGTGTAACTCTCCTACACCTAGCACCAACCAATACTAAACCATGCTACTTACCTAAAGATTAATTAGGTCATCAATACTACAAACACACCACCACTCAAATTTACAACTTATTGAGGTGTTCGATTTTAGGTGGTGGAAAAAGTTGTTGGCCAATGTAAAAAACGGTGGGTAGAAAGCTAGAAAGTGCCCACCACTTAGAGTTAACTACTTCAATATATTGTAAAATTGGGTATATGATGAATCCCTAGATTTATTCTAAGAAAAATATAAATTTGAAGAGTTTGACTTTTTGTTGACTTCATAATATTTTGTTGGTACCACCTTATAAATTTACATGTCATTATTCCAATTTATATTTTTTAATTGAATTTAAATTTATTCTTTATTTAAATTCCATTAGAATATTTCCATAATATATATATATATATAAAAGAATACAATATTTTCTGAATCAATAGTTCCTTATATAAACCAATCATAAACACCTTTAATATTTAATACAAAAAATAAAAGAATGAAAAATTTATATTTTGTTAAACAGCTTGCTCCTACATTGCATGATTTACTGATTAGTTCAACATATAATTGAACCATTTTCTATCTAGAAAGGGGGGTAAAAATCAAGTCACTTTATAATTGTAACTCAACAAGCTAGTGTAGCATTTATGATTTACCAACTAAAGATCAATGAAAGTTTTGACACAAGAACAACGACAAAAATGTTTATTTTGTGCAATACATAGTGATCAGTCACATTACGATTGTCTTTTAAGGAAGGAGTTTGTGGGGTCTGAAAAATGTAAAAGGCAAATATGGTTTTTGAGTACTTGGTGTTACCACTTACCAGCGTAGGGCAAGATTTCTACTATCAATCAAACCTAGTACTATTATTTGATTTCTGCCATAATCATTGCACGCATTTTGATTTCTCTCACAATAAATTGGCTTAATTTTAGCGTGCTTGTTTATTTTTCAAAAGCTTCAAAAGTAGCATACATGAAACAAGCAATTTGAAGATGCTTATAAGTTGGTATAGGCGCACAATTAATGTGTTCAATCGAAGATAGGGTCCTTTTTTCTTTTTCTTTTTTTTTTTTCTTTTTTTTTTTGTGCCGCTTCAGGATAATTGTTCGACAATACCAATTGGTTTATGGTGTTGGTAGGTTTTGAACTCCACATAATAGGTGTTAATTTTAAGTAAAAAATAAATAAATACAACCAAAAATTCAAGTATTAGTTTTCAAATGTCAAGTATTTGATATGAATTTAAGCTTTTTATAAGTTATGAGTAGGAATTGTGTTCCGTGTATCAGTGCATTAATGCTTACCGAACACGTTAGATGTGGATTGGACACAAGCCATGTCCATAATAATTGACCAAGCTAGAAGCTGAGAACATCACTTACATCACAATTCGACCAATTACGCATGGCTTGTCAATTTCGCCGTAAATCCAAATCGTCATGTGAAGGTTTTTATAGCACACGTTTTTCTCATCATAAAATAGAGCTAGCTCATATGGAATAACTGGACACCATTCATTAAAAAAAAATTGGATTCCATTCAACTGGACCTACCTTATCCTCTCTATATAGTTTGTTTGTCCAATTACGCAGGCTGGTTTAGATGACCAGCTCTTATATATGGTCCACTTTCTACACTGACATCTTGCTTTAGTTGGGATGTTTTTGTCTATGGAAACAATTATATATGTAAATCTGGTTTGCGATTTCTAAAGATGGATGGCACAAAGCAATTAAACATTACCTTTTTTTTTTTTTTTTTTTTGAGGAAGAATTAAATATTACCTTGTAACACATAAACTAATTTAAATTTCAACAATGAAGATACCCAGCCAAAATAGAAAAAAAGTTGAATACGAGCTATGATCCAAAGTCCTTTATTACAATTCCAGATGCTAACAGCAAAGCAATACCAATTTCAGTTCTCACTTAATTATCAGCAGCCGTTTTAGTTTTTTATGCAACTTTTATACGAACTTATCTATAAAAAATCTCAAAATTAAGTAATTATTCTTACTGTCCATAAGTAACGTTTTCTTATCTCATATAATAATAAATTCTACTAATTTAAATTTATGGTAAGACACTCATCATTCATGTGAGGGGAGAAAACATTTAACATTGCCTCTAAAATGTTAAATAATTTTTCTTATTTCTCACCATTAGGGGTGTCTTTGGGTTGAGTCAAGTTGGGTTTGTACTCAATCCATACCCGTCTTGATTAGATTGGGTGGAGGAAAATTCAACTTGTTGTTGGCTAATAAGGAATGGCGGTTCAAACGGATCGAGCTCTTCACAAGTGGCAATCAAATCAATGGACACTAGCTAACTATGGGGAGAGGCAAGGTATTATATTTATAGGTGGTTTTTCAAATAACATTTCTTTTTTATTAAAAAATAAGTTTATATTGGTTTTCTTATACTATATATAAAAAAGAAGAGTTTTCTTAATTTTTGTTTGACAAAACGACCTCAAAAGGGTTAAACGGTATGAGTGTGAAGAAACGGTGGACTGAGTTTTTGTTAAATAAATGGTTGAGAAAGGAGAGCTACTAGACACATTTTTCTTACCAAAACATGGAGCACTTTTTTTCTTTCTTAAACAAATGGGAGACCATTCCGGCCCATATATGCTTATATGGGACCATAATATCTTTTCGCTTAAAAATGAAATATATATATATATATAGTATTTATGATTTAGTGATGTAGAGTCACTTTCCAAAATCTGAGTTTGAATCTCCTTCTCGTATAAATGAAGGTGTCAAAAATATTAGGGTAAATTATTCTTGTGGTCCTTAAAATTTAGTGTAAGTTCATTTTCGGTCCCTTTCAAGTTTTAATTCCTAAAATTTTAAAAAGATAATCAAGCACATATTTAAGGAACTAAAAATGCTATATTTAAAGGAGCAAGAATGGAACCAATCCCATATTTAGGAAATCATAATAAATTTTTTCGTAAGTTTTAGTGACAGAAATTAATGATTTCTTCTTCTAAAATCTTAAGCAATACATAGGTGAATCCGAACTTTTTAAATTTACAAATTTATCCAAAATTCTAAAATCAAAGATATGATTTTCAAAAGAAAAAATAATTATGCCAAACATATTTAAATTTCCATCTTGTTTCTTTAAATATAGCATTTTTTTAAGGAGCTAAAAATGTATATTTAAAAGAGCAAGATGGAACCAATCCCTTATTTAGGAAATCAAAATAAAATTTGTTGTAAGTTTCAGTGACAGAAATGATTTCTTCTTCTAAAATTTTGAGCAATACATAGTGTGGGGATGAAAGCCCGAATTCATATATTGGGCCTTGGGCCTTATCCGACGACGTGGATAAGTCTGAGGAGGAATAAATGATTGGGGGAGGCCCCAAAACTGAGAATCACGCAAGTAAAGAACGGAGGAATATATTCCGACGGGCATCTCTTTCTCGGATATGATGAACGTCGGTCAAACATGTATTTGGACAACTTAGGTGACTTTCCAGGGAGTTCTAATGATTAGAGCGAACCTTAAGCACATACAAAGGTGATAAAAATACAAAAATATCTAAAAGAAAAGCTGCTACCACCGCATTAAATGCATTGCAGCAACTTTTCTGGTCGCATTTATGTGGAGAAGACCCCTGAACAGTGCAGTCTCAGCTACCACCACTCATAGAGAACCAAAAAAGATGTTTGATGAGACATATACTCAAGTGAAGGCTTAAATGATTAACAGGTGTACGGTCAGAATGGCCTGAAAGTGACTATATAATATAAAAGACTTCCCATAAGAGGGGGATCAGAAAACGGAGGGAAAATGGAGAGAAAAAGAATTACTGTAGCACTAAGAACTGTGTTAATATCCAGAAATATTGATTCAATTCATAATTGATCTCCTTGGACATTCATTTCATCGAGTTTTAAGTGTATTCTCATGCTTGTTCATCTTTTAAATCCTTACTAGTCGTTGTCCAGTTTGCAAAAAAGTCCAGCTCTTACACCCATTCTCTACAAATTTATTGTATTGGGCTCATTGGGCTCACATCCCAACTCTTTTGGACCTGGGCTACAAATCGCGTCCCTACACATAGATAAAGCCGAACTTTTTAAATTTACAAACTTATCCCAAATTCTGAGATCGATCAAATATATGATTTTTTTGAAAGAAAAAAATTATGCCAAATACATTTAAATTCCCATCTTGCTCCTTTACATTAGCATTTTTAAGGAGCTAAAAATGCCATATTTAAAGGAGCAAGATGGAACCAATTCCATATTTAGGAAATCAAAATAAATTTTTTTCGTAAGTTTCAATTGTAGAAATTATTTCTTCTTCTAAAATCTTAAGCAATATATAGGTAAATCCAAACTTTTTTTTTTTTTTTTGAGAGAGAGAGTTTCAACCTATGGCGTCCGCTCCTGAAAATTGCTCTTTATTATCAGACCAAGACACCAATCAGTTTTTGGTGTAGGCGGGGATTGAACCCCAGATCTCTTATACAACCATCAGAGACTTTATCAGTTGAGCTAACTGGAACCCACTAAATCCAAACTTTTTAAATTTACAAACTTATCTCAAAATTCTATGGTCAAAGATATGATTTTCCAAAAGAAAAAAATTATGCCAAACACATTTAAATTTCCATCTTGCTCCTTTACATTAGCATTTTTAACGAGCTAAAAAATGCTATATTTAGAGGAGCAAGATGGAACCAATCCCATATTTAGAAAATCAAAATAAAATTTTTTGTAAGTTTCAGCGATAGAAATTATTTCTTCTTCTAAAATCTTAAGCAATACATAGGTAAATCCGAACTTTTTAAATTTACAAACTTATCCCAAATTCTAAGATCAAAGATACGATTTTCAAAAGGAAAAAAATTATGCGAAACACTTTAAATTTCCATCTTGCTTCTTTAAATATAGCATTTTTAAGAAGCTAAAAATGCATATTTTGAGGAGCAAGATGGAACCAATCCCATATTTAGGAAATCAAAATATAAATTTTCATAACTTTAAGTGACAGAAAAGTATTTCTTCTTCTAAAATTTTAAGCAATACATAAGTAAATCCAAACTTTTTATAGTTACGAACTTACGACTTTCAGAAAAAGAAAAGTCGTGCCAAACACATAATTTTGCAATATGATACAATATGGATCCGTATCTAAACCGTGTCCGTGTCTGTATCCGTAAGAAGAAAAGTCGTGCCAATTACATTTAATTTTGCAATACGATACGATATAGATCCATATCCAAACCGTGTTCATCTCTGTATCCATATCGTGTTCAGGATAGAAGCTTATCTACCCCATGCAATGTCGGTCCCATGGTCCAAATGATCTACAGCCGGAATTACGTGCCGTGTATAAGCTAACAGTCACGTGGGACTATTTTAATGAGAAAAAATACTGCTAGTATTCAGTTCTACCAATCAAAGTCTAACACCTCCTTACCAATCATTGACTCCTCTGTCTCACTTCGGCGCCCTACTTTCGAAGCTATGGCTTATTATGACAGAGAAAGGAGAGGACTAGTGGACAACTCAAGCAAGATAACTACTAGGGACCTCAAGATGATCCCAACCCAAAAGTCCCAAAACCTTGAGGTGACTTGGGCCATAACTCTTAATTGCAATTGACTATCATATCAATCTTTCCAACCACACAAAAACAAATAAACAAATAAATATATAAAAGTCTTTTTTTTTCTTCTTCTATACTTTATCTTGATACAAACTCTTTTTGTATAATATTAATTTACAATTTACTAAGGTTGTAAATTTTTTTTTTTTTTTTTTGAAAGTACTAAGGTTGTAAATTTTAAATTGATTACTTTCATTTAATTTAGTATTGACACTTCTTTTATTAATCACTAATTATAATCTATATATAAAAATAAAAATTAAAACTTTTAAAAAAATTTTATCTCTATTATTGGTGGAATTAATAAATTAATATCAATTGCATTTCTTAGCATGCGCACAAACACACACACACACACACACATTATTTTTATGAACAAAAAAGGGTCTTGCGCATGTGGTCACTAACCCTGCTCACTTAAACTTGAAATTAACATGGTGTGAAGCATCTTTGGGTATATTAAAGTTATCCACGTCATAACACAATATTTTTTTCGTTGAAGCGTGTGACTTGAACCAACGCACCCCTGCAAGCATCACATGATGCTAGTTCGAAACTTTTTCCAACGCATCATGCTCCAACCGGACATATATTAAATCTTCATGGTAAGTGTTGTTTCAATATTAATAATAATAAGGGGAAATTGCACTTTATCCACCTATGATTTGGCCCGTTTTAACAATACCCACCTGTAGTTTGAAATTTGTCACTTAACCCACCTGAGGTGGCCTTCGTTCCCCATTACCCACCTCTCTCTTTTCACCGTTAAAAATAGGGATAAATGTGTGTTTTTCATTATATTTTATGTCTCTCTCCTCTTTTATCCCCTTCTTATTCTTCTTCACATAAAACATAAAAGAAAACCAATACACCTATAGTCACAAACAAAACCACAAATCCATGTGAACATACACCCACAGATTCACTAGCCTTCCACTGCAAAAATCCAAAAATTGACTACATAATTCTTCATAGAACAATCACAAAATAAAACTCCAACCCTCTTTCTTTTGCTGGGTTCTCTAAAAAAAACCCAGATTTGCAAGTAAAAAAAAAAAATCTGCAAAAAAAAAAAAACCTAGCAATCTGTCTCTTTCAGTTACATCAATTTTTTTCTTTTCCTTTTCTTCAGTTTCTCAGCAAACAAACAGAGAATGAAGAAATAGAATTTCAATAATCTCTTCGAAATCAACTAAAGCAAGTAAACTAATCACATTTAAATTTCACTGACACAGTAACCTTTTATTCCTTTTCCTTCATTTTCTCAGGAAACAAACATTTACCACAAGGACTTTGCAAGTAAAAAAAAAAATCTGCAAAAAAAAAAAAAAAAAAAAACCCAGCAATCTGTTCAAATTTTTTGGGTTTAATGGATTTCTCATTTCTCATTAACCACAGGGACTTTCTCGACCAATTCCTTGGCCTCCTACAACCCCAAATCCATGAACATCCTCACCTCCTTTATGATTTTGATCTTCACCGCCGCGTCGTCCTTCTCCAGCTTCAAATCGAACGCGCTCTTCTCGGTGGCTTTGGCCTCCATGCCCGACCTGGCTCCAGATCAGAAAGCCGCGGATGGGCCGAGCCCGGAGACTGCTGGGCCGTACTTGTTGAGCTCGTAGCGTTCGAGCTTGGTGAGGTCTCATCGGCGATTCGCTCGAGCTTCTGGGTGCGAGTCTCAGAGGCTGTGCGCAGAATGCAAGCGAGTGGTTTGCCATTACGAGTGAAGAGACTGGTTAGGGACTTGGTGGGGATTCAATACACCCTCCTTGCTTGCAATTGTTCAGATTTCACTTTGGCAATCTAAGTGAAGAGAGAAAGGGATTATGGGTTTGGGAATTTTTAGGGATTCTAGGGTAGAGAGAGGGAGAGAGCTCGTTCTTCCTTTTAGGGTTCTATTTGGGTTTTAATTTTGGCTTATATAGTAAATGAGATTTTCTAATGAAAATGGTAAAGGTGGGTAACAGGGGTCTAACAGAGGCCACCTTAGGTGGGTTAAGTGATAACTTTTAAACCACGGGTGGACACTGTTAAAACGAGTCAAATCACAGGTGGGTAAAGTGCAAATTTTCCTAATAATAACAATAAATTTCTTTTTGGTATTCTTGTGAACAAAATGCAAAAACACCGATGGAGAAAGAAAAAATATATCTACCTTTGTAGTTAAGAAGATATGTATTTATCTTGAGAAATATTATATCTACAACACTTTCACAATAAATTCTAAGTGGCAGGTAGTTAATGGTTGTTTCAGGTGAGAAAAAAGTAATTTAAGTGGTAGATTCAAATTAAAACTAATAACAACTAAGCACTTAAAGTTTGTTATAAAAATATTGTGAAAATGTTATGGATGCATTACTTCGAATTTATTAAAAATTTTATATTTTGAGAATGTTTTGGACTTAATCTTTTAACCGTAACAATTAACAAAAAGTAGTTTTAGGACCACAAATTATTCCATAAACTTTTTTCCACAACTCTAACATGGCAAATTGTGAGTGGCTAAATATCACTTACACACAGACTCACCATTTTTTTTTTTTTTTACCAATCACACTTTGTCACACCACAATTATAACAAAAAGTTGTGAAAAATTAAGTAGTCCTAGACTTTCCCATTCACAAAGGATTTTTTGGTTTCATAATTATTGCTTCCAATTCATTCTTACAAAATTCTAATGATGAGGTTGAGCAGACCCACCAATTTTTTTTTTAATTTAAATCATTGTTGAATCATTATAATGACAAAAGGATTGTTGAGTTTTATGACTCAATAACATTCTATACCATGACACCCATTATATCAAAATTTCCCTCTTTCATTCCATAAATTTCGTTTCTCAATCACTTTTCTCAAGATTTTTGTGTTACTTACAGCATGTGGGAAAAGGAATTTGAATCCAAGATAACCTTGAATTCAAATTCCTTGCCCACTTATTATGAGCCAAAAAAAGGAAAAAAAAAAATCATGATAAGTGATTTAAAAACGAAACAAGGAATTAAAGGGAAAATTTTGATATTTTGGGTGGTATCACATTTCCACAATGTGATAAACAGGCGAAAAGGACACAGACTCGTAATGCTGACACGAGTACCACCATCACCATGCTTGTACTATTTAGTCTATCTTGCTATCTACTTCTGTAGAATTAGCAACTTGTCCGCCATTTGGAGTCATGGGCTGCGGGCCCAAACCTAGATTCAATATCTCAAACCTTGTCTTCTCAAACATCGTATAAATAGTTTAATGCACGTTATTCTTCAATTTTAATTATTTCTTATATTCTTCCCAAAATATTTATAAAAAAAAAAAAAAAATCTTTCTTATCTATTAGGATATTTTTTTAAAAAAAAATAGAGAAAGAAGAAGAAAAAGAAAGTCTATATGTACTTATTCACAAGCAGATTAAGAACTTTATGAGTTACAAAGAAAAAAATATAAGAGTCAGTTTGATAAGAGAATTTAAATATAGTTTTTTTATTTATTTTGCAAACTATAAAATAGTGGGTCTCACGCTTGAATATATTATTTGGATGATTTTCTCTAAATACAGTTTTCAGAAAATTGTATTATATTTTCTTTGTTCAGACTGAGATAGTGTTTTCAAGATATAGAAAACATTTTTAATGGCATAATTGTAAATAAAATGAAAATAATAGACCCCACAGTTTAGCCTAAATTCTTCTATCTCTAAAATTAAGGAACTTATCTTTATCACAAAAAAAAAAAAAAAAAAAATCATGCTCCAAATTTGAAACTTATCATTATTCAAAAAAAAAAAAAAAAAACATGAGCTCTATCCCCTTATCATCATAAAAAAAATAAATAAAAAAATAAAAAAATAAAAAAGTAATCTACAGATTCTACACGTTACTTTTTGTAAACTTTCTTTTAAAAAAAATATCAATTATAGAAATGGTCTCCCAAATATCATTTTTTTTTAATATTTTGAAAATTGTTTTTAAAAGTAGGAGCCAAATACATATAATGTAAAAATTATTATTAAAAAACTAGTTTCAATTTCAATTTTTTTTAAAAAAAATTTCATATTATTTTGAAAACAAAAACAAAAATCCTCTTACCAAACAAAGCCTAAAAATATGTACTTATTCACAAGCAGTTTAAGAATTTTACGAGTTACAAAGAAAAAATTTAGACAAATAAAAAATACTCGTAACTATCACATATCTATTACCTTTTTTTTTTTCAAGGACATGTACTTAATTGCACATAATGTCAAAATTGTACTGTTGACAAAAAAAAATCTCATCGATTACTAATTAGCTATCACATGACTATAAGTATATAACATAACATTATGTCATTTTTCATATTGGAACATGCCAATGTTTGTCAGTTAATTAATCATATGTAAATGATGGGTTAGATGGTGACTTTCCGCTAGTATCATTTTGTTTTGTCACCCAAAGTCTTCATTTTTTACTTGATTGTGTGTAAAGTATGTGAAACTAAACATATTTTTGGACCTTTGGTTGAAATAAAAGCAAAATTCTATTCCATCTCTCTCTCTTTGCTCAGTCGCTCTCTTCCAAGATTTTCACCATCTCAACCATTTTCTAGGGAGGAAAACAAGTTACCATTTCAAGGGGAAAAGGACCATGATCGTGTGGTATTTTAGTGACCGACAGAATTGTAAATGGGTTCAAGCCTACCTAACGAACACATCACCTAAAACGCCACCACACATCCCCAGAGAGAGAGAGAGAGAGAGAGAGAGGACAAATTTGATTAAAAGAGTTTGAAAACTCAAGCAGCTAGGAATTGAAGGTGGTGGTTTAAGATGAAATTAGAACGGGAACTAAAGGCAATTCAAGTAACATTACAACTTATAAGGCATAACACGTATAGTTTGTGAACAAAGTCAAAGAAGGTATTTCTTAAAAGTTACATCTCATATTTGCATTATTTTTCTTGCAATGAACAAGTCTTGTACATCATGAAAATAAAATCAAGTATCAAACTTGGGTTAGGGGTGAGCAAAGCCAATCAAACCGACCCATTCATCCAAATGTGTCCCTTACCCATTTTATGTATCAAATTACCATTTCTTTATTTATTAGATTTCCTTATCAATTATCTCATTTTATAATTTCAATTCTCTCTCTCTCTCTCTCTCTCTCTAAGCTTACATTGATGCATCTCTCATCTCTCACTATCTGACGAGAAGACTCTAACACACAATGAGAGAGACGAGCAACTTGAATTTACGCAATAACGGCTCCACCTTTTGGCAATTGAGGCAATTATCTAAGTCTCCATATAGATGAGGGTCCCATAATTTTGATCTTATATTACATTATTATATTGATCTAAAAATTTGAAATAAATTATATCACATACCTATTGATCTTTTTTATCTTTTTGGAAAGTTTCAAAGCCTAGCTAAGTTGAAGAGACATTTTTACAATTTTTCCCCTTTATCTCACTTAAAATAGTATTTCATCACCTTTAGAACATGAAATTTTTACATACGTCCATCTAGCGTCTTTTCTTTCCTTATCTTTCAAAAAAATCAGTCTTGCAACCAATCATTATCAAACAACATATACTTTCAAAAAATTTCTTCGAGTGGGCCTTGAGCTTTGGAGATATGAATGTGGGCCTTGGGTTTTACCCTGGTTCCCCTTGGTCGATTATAGATAAATATTGTGGACTTTTGATTGTGTCTTTGGATATGCGAATTCGCCCCTCTTTTCTTAATTTCTTCATATTGGGGTCTTATATTTCAATGTAATTTTAACTTCCATGAGTTGAAACAAAAACATCCCGTTTTAAATGGGAAGAGGTTCTAGTTGAGCGGTCATAGGCATCAGACTTGGCGCTAGCTTGACTTATAAATAACTTGAAAACGGTATGATCTAAGTACTTGAAAATCATTAAAAGAAGGGTAAGAGTCGCACACCTTTTCTATCAATTTGTTTAGTTGTCTAGATAAGATCTCTATGTATCAAATTTCTAGTAAAAACTGAACAAAAAGTACACACATGGTAGTTTATACAAAAACATTTGGAATAAAAGCAAAAATACACCACCATTCAAAATGCAATGTCTGCTGATTTGCCTTTAGATCAGAACTAGTTCCATCATACGCTAATCCTATGTTATATCGAATAGAACAAACAAGCTACTTGCTCTGGATGTGAGAATATGGAGAGCAGATTTGTCTCCCCAATCTCATCCCTTCTCTCTCCTTCCTACTATGCGCTTATCAACTTGCCCCTTTCAGGCGCGCAATCAGCTCATCCTGCACATGTAATTTCATGCATCAATAAAGGCATGGTAGCATAACCATCAACCAGGGCATGCCATATGATGGGTTCACAGCCAATAGAACAAACACTATAAACAACCCATTCTTGCATCAAGATGAAATTTCAAGGGAGAATTCTAAGCTGGATTCAGACTAAATTGTATTAAAAATTACCTTCTTTCCTTTAGGGGAAAGACCTTTTGACTTCAGAAGGGCACGAAGCCTCTCCACTGTGAAGTTCTGGAAGTCCCTATTAGATGCTTGACTGTTCGATCCTTCTGCAAGTCCAATAGACATAAAATTTATGATAAGAATGAATAATGAGACCATTAAATTAATATGGAATTCATATAACTTGCCAATATCTAAAGCCACACTGTGTTTTTTATGGTTATAGGGGTACACATATGCAAATCCACCATACATAGATGACCCAATAAAAGAGGCACCAGAGCTTACCTTGTCGAGAACCAACTTGACTATTGGCTCTCTTAGCTGAAGGTCTGCTGTCTGAAGGTCTTTCAGCAACCCTGAAATGATAAAATGAAGACAGGTGATCACACTAAAGACGATCGAATTTGCACACCAGTAACCAGGCATGAGTAAGTGATGCATTGTGATAATCACTAATGTCATTTAATAGCAAAAGTGATTAGAAAAGTATAAAAAAATATCCTCAAAAAAATGGCACAGACATATCTGAAAATTTAAATAGGAAACACACACACAACATGAGTAACTTTTATCAAGACACAACAGATATTATTCATCTAAGAGAGGTGGTAGTAATACCTCTTTCTAGAAGCCTCACTTGAAGCTACACCCTTCACATCCTTTGAACTAGCTTCGCCCTTCTGTTTCCTAAGCATGAGTGATCTAATCAATATGTTTTGTTGGTTTGTTTTTATCTGTTGACCCTCTGTATGTCAAGAAAGAGAGTCAGAACTTTCACATCATGATAAAATCTATCTCAAAATGAAGTAAAATTATATTGACAGTCACTTTTTCAGAGAATCTAGATGTTGATGTGTCAAATGTGGATGAAAACAAGAGACAACAATCCAGAGGACCGTAATAAATTTTCAGCATATATTATTTTCTAATTCTTTCAATTTGTTTAAATAATTAAATAAATAAAAAGGCATGAAGAATATAGAAATAATATATGAGATCAAACATCATCTTGGTAACATGTCTACAATTTTCTGTAATTAGGATTTTTTATTTTATTTTTATTTTTTTTATGGTAAGTTACTAAAGCACCCTTTGGGTCTTGATCTCACAACCTCACCCTCCACCTTGCTCTTATAATGGGAGGAGTTGCTGATTGATCTAGAGTTTATTGGCATGGAGCTATTGATATAAGCAACTCTAGTTAGAGCATCCATTTCTTATTTCTCTTATCTCTAATATTGGTAGAACGAAATCTCCTCAAAATACCCTTAATGATTTCTTATTTCAAACTTCTAAAATTTCATCACACCAATGTAATGTGACATATAGAAAACATGGAGGAAGAAGAGACCTGGGGGTGCTGTGTCATGGTCACAAATATATACTCTCATCCCTCCCTGCACAAAACATAAAGACAAGTTCAATGCTCCTGAAGTAAGAATCTAATGGATTTAAGAGGAAAATTGTAGCAATGACCAAAATATGTGCACATAAAAACCATACCAGAACAACAAGAAGTTATAAATAAAAAGACATGAATAATTGCAGAAACTGAAAGTACCATCATAATGCATTAACATTCAAATTTATTTATCTTATAATTAAGCGCAGGAAGTACTAAAAAACACATGATTTTACTTGAGAAACAAGCTAGTTCAAGTTCTACTTCTGAACTAACCATCAACTCAGAAACAGGACCTAGAGAGAGAAAATAATTATAAGATGATCAGTTCTAGTGGCAAAAAGTAGACTTTAAAGACTCTACATTAAAAGGCTTTCTACTAATTCACACATTTGACGATTGGGCAAAACAAAGGCCAGATTCTTCTCCCAGCACCTCAACCATAACCTTATTTAAAATATACTCCTAATATTTAATTCCATAAAAAAAGAATACCAAATAAGCATCATCAGGTCCATGCATAACTACACCCCAGAATCCCTTAAAGATCAGCAAACTCCTTAGGCAAGTGGCAACCCCTCCAAAGCCCTGCCAAAATAAAATGCAGCCTCTCTCGTAGCTCAATCTCAAAATGAACTTAGTTGAAGGTTACCTTAATCAGTCTTCAGAACCTAGGTGGGGAGTGCATTGAGAACTGGGCAAAAGTTTGCAGATTCCTGAAGCAACTCCCCTTTAGTGCTATTGGAAATAGCTCAATTGACATGTATTGATTATACAGTATCCACTTTATAGATGTGAGAAGCTGGTCCTTAAGTCATATAACTTGTGAGCTTCACCGTTGGAATTATCAAGGGACAGGACTCTATTAGCATAGTTTACTTATTTTCATGAATTCACGGTGCTGCCACTTCTTCCCTTATTCTATTTCCCCTCTTCCTTCTAACACTGAATTTCTAAATTTTGTGATATAAAAGATTCTATAAAATTACTTCCCAACCTCTTATGACATTTGTCGCAAAATTTAATTGGAACTAAAATTATGTTTTCACATCTGGGTGCTGCAGGCCCCATCTTTTTTAAGCAGAACAACTAATAAAGCTAGAAGTATAGAACAACCAAAAATAAATAAAATTCTTACAAGTACCAAATCCAAAAAAATCCAGATAAAGAATGCATAGAAGTCTTAGGACCCAACCAATTCCCCAACTTCTTGAAAGCCTGCTCATATAGTCACACTGGGAAAGCAACTATGCAGCAAAAGAACTGTGACTGACTGCGCAAGACGCATCTCAGCAAAACATGCTTTGGGCAAAAAAAAAAAATCATATTTACACCTTTCTTGATGGAGGTTCAATCGTGCAAGAATTGCATTCTTCAATAACAATCCCAATAAAAGAAACAAAATCAACTAATTGGCCTTAAGGCCTCAAGAAACCATAAAAAGAACAAGTGGAGAAAGTAACCCTCTCTATTCTCTAATTCACCAAGAAGACTATATTCAATCTCTAACATCTCCATTACTCAAAAACCATATCCCATAGATAAAATACTTTTCAAAATCTTCAGTGAAGTTATACCAACAACAATGGCAGCAGAGTTCAATGCTTATTCTATAAAGTCCAAGCCCAATTCAATTCACAACCAGATCTTACTTAAACCAATCCCCGTCAATTCACAAATATAGGCCGTATGCTCGCTCATTCTCGCAGACCCATAACTACCCAGTTCTCACAATTTGCACAACACACATTGAAATAATTTGCATTGTTTTCAACCTTCAAGTGTCCCAAAAGATAACCACTTCACCAAACCAAATGCTAAACAAAACAAAACTAAAAAAAAAAAAACCCATTATCCCATAACTATACAAGTAACTAATTTCACACACAACCTAACCAACAAAGTTCCCAAACAGATTTTTTTCTAAAAAAGCAACAAAATAAATAAAACTAACACAACAAAATTAAATCAAAACTAAACCCTAAACCTCTAAGTAGTAAATGACTCTTTTTTTTTTAATTTCTGATGGCCCCATAGTACACACATTACAAAAATTCTAAAATTTTCTCGGTTATACTTTCTCGGCAACCAAACAGAAATTTAGACCAAAATAAAAAAAATAAAAAAATAAAAAAAATTTGAAGGGTTTAGAAGGTTTAAAGAGAGTGTTCACCGGATTGGAGGAGATGACGGTGGAGGAGAAGAGGCCACGGGAGGGAAGGCCGGCGAGGAATTTGGAAGCGCCAGGAGCCGTTGGATTCGAATCGGACGTCTGTGAGGTTGAGCCCTCCATAGGCGCCTGAAAAATGAAATTTAAGCCAAAAAAGAAAAGAAAAGAAAAAATCTAATAGCAAAGAGAGAGAGAGAGTGAGTCCAAGTTTGTCCAAAGTGCTTATTATGGGACAAAATATTTGAGCACACATCTTCTCCACTTCGCTATTTATACGGGAGTGGACTTTTTTTTCTTTTAATTCCCTCTTTAATAATTTTTTTTTTTTTTTGATATTCACAATATTTTTATAATAATTTTAAAATTTATAACAACATTTTAATTATTAAGTTAAATTATAATATATTTATTATAGATTTATTGCCAATTCTCAATCTTTTTCTTTTCCATTTCAATTGTTTAACTTTATTCTATTTTTAATTTATACATTTTATCTATTATTCCATTCAATGTCATTTTAGTATATAACTTAATCATGGAGACTGAATAGAGGTGGACGAAATGACTACATTGAAAATGAATGGAAATTAAAAATAAAAATAAAAAAGCATAAAGAACTAAATTGAAAAAATGTCAAAGTTATGGAGTATAATTATAATTTTAGTATAAATCTTATCTTGGGCAAGTTTAAATAGTCTAAATTGAAAACATGTTAAAGTTATGAATTTTCGTTTTAATTAATCATCCTATTTTATAAGATAATAGATTAATTATCTAAGAAACCTAATTATGTATTGAAATTTCCCAATGTACTCATGTACATTCTTCTATATTTTTTTTTTTTTAAGGGAAACGCATGTACATTCTTGTTTTTAAGTTTAGACCAATTGGATGTTGATAGGCAATTATGTGATGAGGCTCTTTTTTATTTTGGGGATTTTCCACTCACATGTTGACCATTTATTGCAAAAAATAATACTCTTCCATGGTTCCACTCAAATCGTAAAGGTGTATAGAGTGAGTTATTGAAAATGAAATAAATGAATACATCAAACCAACTCAGCATGAGCTTAATATGAACACAATAATATTGGTGGTAATGATTCCTCTTCAACATTTGACTTTAGAATTGTCAATGTAGAAGAGAAATGTACAATATCAAACCAATTTTTAGGAAAAAGATGTGTGTGATATATTTAAATAGATATGGAGTGTACTGATTTTTAGGGAAAAAAAAAGTGTTAAACGTGTGTAAGATATATCTAAAAAAAGATAGTATATGCTAATTTTTTGGAAAAAAGATGCGTCATCAAAATTTATTATAACTAATTATATAGAGGTGATAACTAAAAAGTACAAAATTTCCCCTCCTCTTTAAAACCCTAACGTGAGAGAAAGAGAGAGTAAAAAAAAGTAGTTTTGTTTTATTTTTATTAAAAAAAAAAAAGAATAAGAAGTTGTATTATATTTGACTAATGTGAGTGAGAAGGGGAGGGAAAAAACAAAAAAAACTGTTTGAAACAATCTAAAAAAACATTGTTATATTTTCTTTTAAAAAAAGGTTTTTATTTTTAAATTTGAATTTGACAAAGAAATGAGGGAGAAATGTGGTTAGAACCTTTTTTTTTTAGAAGAGTCTAACCCTATTATTTAACCTTTCTAAATTGGTGAATTTGGGGTATTTTGAATATTTAAATTGAGGATCACAAACAAGAAAAATCTCTTAAATAGTAGTATAGAATCAATAGATAGTCAAATATAGTTGTGGATTTCAATTAGCTCAACTAGTAAAGTATTTGATAGTTGAATAAGAGATCTGATGTTCAATCCCCACCTACATCAAAAACCGATTGGTGTTTTGGTCTAATAATAAATAACTAATATTGATAGTAGACACCATAAATTAAAATTATCTTTCAAAAAAAAGAAAAGATAATCAAATATAATTAACCTTAATTTTTAGAATTCATTTCATTCGTTAAACTTATGTGGCATTTGGTACAGGGGAATCCATATTACTCTTGGCATCCAGATGACTGGGAATGTGATGTCTTACAATCTGGATGCCTAGATATATAACTATTACTATGTTTGATTTAATTGGGAATCTAATAAGATTCATAGGAATGTGAGATTATAATATTTGGTTTATTCCTAGGAATCTTAACTGAATTATTTATTTTTCTCATTTTATCCTTAAATTTGTAAATCCAATATGAGTCATTTTAAAAAAAAATTCCTCTAAATAAATAATGAAAAACAAAATATAAACTATAAATTATGACAAATTCATTAAAACTGTAGTCTAACATTTCAAAATGCAATACAAAAATGACTATTTAAATTCTCAAATGCTTTATTCTTAATAATAATTTTTAAAAGAGCTTAATACATAAGAAAACAACCTAACAACGTTTAGGTCTATAAAACCATAGAAGTAGCAATAAAAATAAAAATAGAGTTCATCAACAATGAAACAAATGCGATCCATTACATAAATAATGTATTCACCATTGCATCTGTGAGCACTTGAATAACATAGTCATACCTAAACAAAACAAAACCAAGATCTGAGATAGGAATAGATACATTAACAAATTTTCATGAAATTAGATCCATTAATAATTTGTTGAGCAAAACACACACAATAATAAAAGTGAATACTTGGCAAAAATGGAGAAACCCCTTTCAAACTTTTTTTTTTTTCACACGTGAAACATAAATAGAACTTTGTTTATGAATATATCAACAGAGTTTTCTATCCTATTTATGTTGTTTTGGTGGGAAGAGATAATATTGTTTTGGCGGGAAGAGATAAAAACAAAAGAAAAGATATTGATGACTTGTTATATATTTGATCTCAATTGCTTAAATGATAAGGAAAAAAGGGGTTAAAATTGTCAATTTATAAAAAAATACAATTTTCTTTAAGCTTGGGAATCTGGATACCTGCCAGTTTTAAAGGAAATCCATATTCCTACTAAAAGGGGATTAAAAAGAGAATCTAGATTCCCTTGACATTTGATTCCCTAGTGTGATTTATAACTAAACATGAGAATTTTTAAACATTCCTAGGAATTCTAAAACATTACCCCCATATCAAACACCACATTAATGTGGCTTGATAGATAAGCTTTTAGATTTTTTTTTTCTATGGTACTTTTAGCTTTTAGATTTTCACACTCAAGATATCTTCTTGATTGTTACACATTATAATTTTGTTTTAATTAATATTTTGTCCATCTAATGTCAAAATGACAACTTTATCCTTAAATTATAAATTACCCATTTATCCTTAATTTTAAGTTAAACGATAGTTACAAAATAGGGTGTTTACAAAGACATATTTATAATTCTATTATCACTACAAGCACATAGATATATGTATCTAAAAGGATTCAAACACGTTGAACCTAATATATCACAAATTCACAACAACAAAATTATGATCAAATAAATATTTATAATTTTAATGCCACTATTTTGTAATGGATGAAAACACTTTCCCTATTGCGGTCCAAGGGAGCACCGTAACCAAACTCTAGGAGTTTATTGGTCGAAGTTACGAATGTACCCCTAGGGCATTTTGATTGGACATTGGAGCATGGTCAATGCCTAATTGATGAGATAACGTCGAATTAACACCCAAAAAAAAAAAAAAAGGATTTGGATTTTGGGCCAAGTGCGCTGGCCCAATGGGCTTTATGTGGTGTGATGGGCTTGGGCTTTGAGGACTTTTTCTTTACTCCTTCCATGTCATGTGTAGCGCTATCACGGGTAGAGTTAAAAGCAAATTTTACTTTAAACCTCCTACGGCTAGTCTAAATTAAACTTAAGGATAACAATTTGTGTTCGCGTGTCAAGTTCGTGTCATGTCAATTTATGAGTATTCGATAATATAAGTTAACACTAACCCGACATGTTTATTAAATGGATAAAGATTTCTCAACCCTAACACGACATATTTATTAAATGAGCTAGTCGTGTAGACCTATTTATTTTTTTGAAAAAACAAATAAATAAATATTTTTAATATAAAATTTAGAACTAATGAGTAATTGCATCACAAATAATTATTCAAAACTAAAACATATCACAATATCACAAATAATCAATCACAATATGTCAAAGAAAATAAACCACAACAACTAATAAATTTATATACCTAGAATTTGAAGGGTATATTGGTAAAATGTCATTTAATTAAACGGGTTAGATGAGTCAAACGAGTTCTATATGTTCAACACTAACCCAACTCGTTTATTAAACAGGTTAGCCGTGTCAACCCGAATATGACACGAACCCGTTAAGCCTCAACTCATAACTTGCTAATTTCATGTCATGTCATGTCGGGTTCACAGGTCGTGTCCAATTTTGCCACCCCTAATTAAACCTTATAATTTTAAAAGTACCAAATTAAACCTTGAACTTTTAAACGGAAGCAAATTAAAACTTAGTTTAAAAAAAAAAATATATATATAGCAATTAGGACAAGGATATCTCCTTACTTCCCTACTCGTAGCTTCAATTTTATGGGGAGTTGACCAAGTGTAGCACCCACTCAAAATGATAGAGCCCTTACTTCCTTTGCATTGGAAGGTTGCCACTCACCACTTGGATTTTCGTCCATAAGATTGAGCAGATTTCTATTAGGTTATTTCAAGTTTTAATATGTTATTTGTCACCTTTCAAAATTTCAACGTTTAATTTAATACTTTCAAAACTAAAGAGTTTAATTTAGGTTACCTCTAAGGCTCTAAACTATAGAGTTTAAAGTGAAATTTACCCAACAATTTTTTTTTTGAGAATGTACCCAACAATCTTTAATTCGGCATAAAAAAAAAAAAAAAATTAATGGTTTGACATTAATAAGCACAACCCATGTTATATGTCATTGCAATGGTCGAAGTGTTGCTTGTATGGGTGGATGCTTACCATTATTAAGTATCATATTTCGGGGTTTTTTGAAAAATAAATTATATATTAACCAACACCTTAGGTTGTGTTATTCCTAAGAACATAATTTAATAAATAAATTACAAGCATGAGCAAACGACAAATTGATTGGATATTGAAAAGAGTGGTTTCTTCCCTTTAAGGCAACAACTACATTTGAAAAAAAAAAAATTGCTACTAGATTAGTTAAGATAGTGAAAGTTAGAGCAAACGACAAGCATGAGCCGTCTTGATTTTAACAAGTAAGTAATCTACTATTTTTTGGAAACTTGTAATTGTTTGGTTATAACAATATATTCATATTACATTTTTTATTGTTGGATTACATTTTTTTCTTATTTATTTTTAAGAATTTTAGAGCATCTAAACTTAAAAGTGTTAACAATAATGACAAAACTCTATAATAGGAATGATATTAAGAATATATGGATTTTACTAAGTTAGTCAAACTTATGTGTAACAAATTACAAAAAAGTAATCTTGCTATTTATATATTAGGTTGTTAGAGTGACAACAATCACATTTGATTAATATGTCTGTTTATAAATTTTTCTAGTAAGAGTAAATCTCGCAAAAGTTGAATTAACATATTTGAGTTTGAATATAATAAAAATGATATTAATAGTAGATTCAATCATTCAAATAAAAATGATATAAGCACAATTCAGCCAAAAAAAAAAAAAAAATTCATCACCTCAAAAAACAAGGGTCTATTATATAGGGAAGGGCAGACACGAGTCACAAATAATAGAAGGGAAGAGAAGAGAAGAGTGCGCAAAACACGTAGCGGTGCACGTTAGAGTAGCACACCAGTGGCCAACAGTAAAAACCGGATAAGACTTGTCTTTGTTTGTTTGTTTTATAAATAATCATTAAAAAAAGCGAGAAAAGACAAATCGGATAAGCATAGCGAACAAAGCGTGACACAGTTGACCATGCCACTTCCTTTTCAAGTAATGTACCTATCCAACTCTCACAACTCCCAACGTGTACACAGAAACTCACATCGTGCAAAAAAAAAAACTTCATTCAAAGTAAACAACTTCAAAGGCCCAGATTAATAGCTGTGTTTGATACATGTCAGTTTGTTACTATATTTCGTAGTTTATTTATGTTATAAAGATCCTACGCTTGTCGGGTCTGAGTGCTGAGAGAGAGAGAGAGAGAGACAATAATTGAGACTTTGAGTTTTACAGAAGAGAGAGTTTGAGAGTGAGAGAAAGAAAGAAAGAGAGAGATTTGGATGATGGGAACGATGGAAGGGAGTCCAAGGAGTGGGTTGTCGAGTCCAGAAGCTAAGTTGGGGATGAGAGTGGAGGATTTGTGGGACATAATGGAGCCACAGCTAAGTCCTACTGAGAAACTTAATGCTTGCTTTGAGAGCATCCCTGTTTCTGCTTTCCCTCCAGCTCCTTCTAATCAAGGTATTCTATATGTTTATCGGTATATGGATGTAAAATAGAGTATGATTTTGGATAGAATAAAATGAAGGAAAATAATACATATGACCGACCCTGATTAGTTTGTTTAAAATTTTGGGACTATGGCTTGTTTGTTGTTGTTGGTGTGTAGTTGTTAATATTGAACATCATATGCTAGTTGTTTATATTGAAAATCATGTATGAGTTTGACGGTGAATGAGAATCTCACATGCGATTAATGTTTGATATAATGATTTTAGGCAGAGTTTGATGATCAGCTTAGAAAATTTTAATACCCCAGTTGATAAAAATACGGTTTTTTTTTTTTTTGGGTGAGATTTTAATTTCTCAAGGTTTCTGTTCATGAGGAAATACAAAAGAATTGGAAGAGAGGGATTGATAAAGCTAGTAAAGAAGGGTAACTGTAACTTTGATAATTCTGTGATTAGATTTTTAAAGTTTTTGGGGAAGTAAAGTGAAGAAATTTCTGAACTTTAATGTTTTATTCTTATTTAGGGAGGAAAAAATAATTGGAAAAAAAGGAAAGAAAAATGAAGAAAAATTAGACTAAAGAAATATTTTTGTTTGAATTTGAGGAGATGTGTTTTTGGGTCTTTTGGAAATTTTTTTTACATTTATTGAGCTTTTCTGGATAGTCAAACAGATCAATGTAACTAGATGAAGTAGAAGTTATAGTGTGCTTTTTTATTGTTTATCATGTTGTGTTGGCTTGATATGCATTCTTGGCCCATAACTTGTGAGGGCTGCTGCGCTTCCTAAGTTCTTTGGGACAATTGGTCCCCAATTGGCTAGTATCACCAGTTTCCATGTTTATATTTATCAATGTTAAATTATGAATGCCTTTGCATATGATGCATATAACATGCATTAATTTAATGTAGTGTTCTCTTTGTATCCATTATTTTGTACCTTTTTTTGTTTCTTGTTCTAAGTATATGATAATTTTTGTGTCTAGCTATTGAGATAAAATCAGACGCCAGTCTAGATGAAGCTGTTCAAATACTGGCCCAACACAAAATTCTTAGTGCACCAGTGGTGGATGTTGATGCCCCTGAGGATGCTAGCTGGATTGATAGATACATTGGCATTGTTGAGTTTGCGGGAATTGTTTTTTGGCTTCTGTGTCAGGTTAGCATGCCAACCAACCTACATGATTTTTTTTTTTTTTTTGGCCAAAATTGCTTGGCTTTTACAACAACTAATTGGACTGACTTTAACATTTATGTATAATTCTGAGTTGGCTATCTTCACAGTTTCAAAAATGAAAATATGACAATTTATGTTCTTGACAGTCTGAACCACCGTCTCCTAGGAGTCCATCCAGTGCAACTGCTCTTGCAGCAGCAACTAATGGAGTGAATGCTGAATTTGAGTTCCTAGGCCCTGAATCTGCTGCATCAACTAATGGAAATTTTTTTGAAGCTCTGACTTCTTCTGACTTTTATAAGAACACAAAGGTTTTAATTCTTATGACTTAAACTAGCTTTGGCCATCCCAACTTGTTTTTCCTTTTTTGCATGTTGCGCATAAAATCCTAGAACGCTTATTAACTACTTAGAATACAGGTTCGAGACATCTCTGGGTCATTCCGCTGGGCCCCATTTCTTGCTTTGCAAACATCCAACTCATTTCTGACTATGCTCTTGCTGCTTTCAAAGTACAAAATGAAAAGCGTTCCTGTGGTTGATTTGGGTGAAGGTAAAATTGAAAACATCATCACACAATCTGCTGTCATTCATATGCTAGCAGAATGTGCTGGACTTCAGTGGTTTGAAAGTTGGGGAACCAAGAGATTATCTGAGCTCGGACTTCCAGTGATGACACCAAATCATCTTATCAAGGTGTATTTCTCTTCTCAGTTTATGTTTGTAATACTAGGTTTGTTATGTTCATGCTCACTGCATAATGCTTAACCTTTGCTTGTAAAGCCATAATTATACAATTTTTTTATGCATTAAGAGATCAATCTTAAAACATTACATCTATATTTGAAATAAGGAAGTTACATTTATCTTAAGGTATTTGTTGATACATTTAAACTTTAAGTTATATAAATTGTGAGGATTTTAAAAACAGATCAATGTAACTAGATGAGATAGAAATTGCTGTGTGCTTTGTTAGTGTTTATTATGGTCTGTTAGCTCAATATGCATTCATGGGATGGTTTGTTAGCTCAATATGCTTTCTTGTCCCATAACCTGCACTTGTCATAAAATAAATAAATTGTGAGGATTTTCAATTTTATTTTTGTCCTGACTTGGTCTACAAAAATGCTCCATGGTGAAAAAGGGTTTGATTGCTAGCCTTCATTTGCTAAGAAAATGTCTTTTATGTTTTATCAATGATATTTGAGCTATTAGAAATATTCATGGTCAGGAAACTTGATAATTATTGGGATGAAGATTAGCCTAGACGCATGTTCACATCTTAATAAATTCTCTTATAAGATTAATTTTTAATGTAGGTCCATGAGGATGAACCGGTGCTCCAGGCATTTAAGCTGATGAGGAAAAAGAGGATTGGAGGGATTCCTGTTATTGAAAAGGGTAGTAGCAGGGCAGTGGGTAATATAAGCTTAAGAGATGTTCAGTTCTTGCTAACTGCTCCAGAAATCTACCATGATTATAGGTTTGTAGCTGAGCTAATTTCCAAAATTGTGTCTTTTGTTACTGTTATGTCTTACGTTTGATCCTTGAAGTTCTAAAGGAAATGATTAGTGATGGCAGTAAGATGGGTTACTTGGATAACTCTACCTGCCCTCTTGCAATCCCTAGAATTAATGACATTACAACATAATTGATTGCCAAAGTTTTGAAGGAGCTCATAAACAATAAAACTTAGTCATGTTCATGGTCATTGTGGAAGCCTCAAAACCAGCTAACCTCCATGATCCTTTGATATATGCGGCATGATTTAGTTCATTTGTTTGTGTACATGATTGGCTTATAAATTTGACTAATTGTCGATTTTGTGTATCATAAATCTTGTTCTCATTGTAAGTCCATGTTTAAATCAAACATTAATATGAAGTTGTTGATAAAAAAAAAAATTAGGCTAGGAAAGTATGCAATTTCATCAAAAAAATTTAGGCTCTTAGTTCTATGTTCCATACAGTGTTCAATCAATATGACTCTTGTTGCGCTCATTTGACATGTATAACAGATCTATCACGGCAAAGAACTTCCTGACAGCCGTTAGAAGCTACTTAGAGAAAAATCATGAGAACTGCCCATTAGTGACTGGCATGATCACGTGCAAAAGGGACCACACAATGAAAGAATTGATTCAGCTGCTTGATTCTGAGAAGATTCACCGGATATATGTAGTCGATAATGATGGGAATCTGGAGGGAGTTATCACACTGAGAGACATTATCTCAAAGCTAGTACATGAGCCCCATGGCTACTTTGGCGATTTCTTTGATGGTGTTCTGCCACTGCCCCAAAACAGCAGGGTTTAACATCAAGAATAACATCGATTGACACCTTTTTTGCTAGTTTTATTTTCTTGTAATGATCTCTCCTTGTCCTTTGGTTTCTTGTAGATGCGTTGATTATGTTGATTGTAACATAGGCAAGCACTTGTAATTGATTTTACCCCAGTGTGACTGAGTTAACTTTTCTGTATATTTTTCCAGTGTTACAATCTAATAAAGAGATCCCTTCTTCATCTAGATTTGTCCATTTAATCTCAATACTCTGTTAGACAGTGGATATGTTTTATATTAAAAAGATTATTCCACTGTGCTTTGATGGTTATCATCAATAGCCTGATCCCAATGATAAACCAAGCATTGAACCACTTGGTTGATATATTTATGTATTTAAGATTATGGGTTAATTGTGCTTTGCCCCCATAGTTAATGCAAAATTCCTCGTGCCATGAAACGATTTTTTGCCAATCCAAAATTTTAATAGAAAATTCATAAGATCATAATTCACCATTTGGACATTGCTTGATTTCAGAATTTTTCGTTTGACAGAAAGTGTTAACAACATCGAGTATTTTGCCTATTATCAATCAATTAGTGACTCATTGCTTAGTTTTATAGTTTAGCGTTGGATTAAATTTAAATCCATAATTCAGGTGGCATAGTGGAATCAACTCTGAAGATATTATTGAGGATGATCTCTTCTTTTTTTGAGCTAGATGCGATTGGAGAACGCGACACACCCACAAATCACCAAAAAAAAATTTATACCTCACTACTCGCACTGCTACAAAGTAGGAGCATTTCTGCATATTAAAATTTTTTGTTTCTTTTGTAAGGTGAAAAACACACACAATGAGTCAGGAAAAATATTACACCTAACCACTCATGCCACTACAAAGTGGGAAAAGTTCTGCATATTTAACAATTTTTTCCTTCTTAAGTAGAGGTGGAAAAGAATAGGAAACAAGACCAAGTTGAGGTGAGAAATACTTAGATAACTTGTTCTCCGTACTAAATGGTCTGTTCTCTATATAACTTGTATTGACTGCCTTCAATTTCCTCCTCCTCCTTTGACTAATTACCCATCTACATACTAGTCTATGAAACTCTTCTAATGATTTCTCACATAGACAAATGATAATATTTGACAAGTGGTTTCCATTAGAATTAAGTATTTGTCTAATACTTATTGTTGAGTTTTCTGATAATACTGCCCGACAACAAATCTATCATCAATCACCTCAAAATTTCTGAAACAGAACATAGAAAAACTTCTTCAAGATGGAATCAACCACATAAATACTACCATTTCATAATCACCTGTGCCAACTTCAAAAGCCAGTTAGATCTCAATCAACAGATTCAAAAGCAACCCAATGGTACGTGCATGTATGGTCATGATGGGTGATCATACCATAATATGGTACACCCTCATGCATATGACACTCACTTGGTAGAGATGGTGTTACTTCACATGCAAAATATTGTTTCGGTAGAGAAATGTGGCTTTTGGGTAATGTTTTAATTCTTTGATAAGAAAAATTTGTTCACTAACTGATATGCCCATTCCCAAGGGATGCATAGTTACCTATAAATACAAGATTGAACACAATTAAATCTCTCTGCAGACACAAGATCCCATCCACGTTTGGGATCAACACATGCAGCCCCAAACACAAACCCTTTAAAAAACTTAATGTTGCAGATGAAGTCCTGTCCTGACAAGTTAAAATTTTTTGATATCATTTCCTATCGACATAACCATAGTGGCACGCCCCACACCATCATTTTCAAACGATCCTTCTAGTGTCTACTGATTCTTCAAGTGTCTACCAACTATTCCAGTACCCTTCCACCCGCTTAAAATTATGCAGTTAGTCCTATGAGCTTCCTTTTTCATCAACACCCTTTGAGAAATCTTCTCAACATGCAAAAGGGCGTCATGCTCCACTTATTAGCACTTACTAATAGCAGACCCATGCGACAACATGAGAAATATATAATTATTTTGAGATGTGGTATAATGTATTATATATTCTCTAAATTTTATTATAAATAATTTGTTTTCTCTCTAAAAATTAAACAATTTATAAAAGTAATTTCTATCTATCATGCATTATAATTTTTTCTAATTTCTTTTGATAGAACTAAAATTTTTAAGTTTTAAATTTATTATTCAAATTTCTCATTCTTTTAAGGAGGTTATTATAATAATCAAAACTTATCACATAATTTCATTTAATATTACTCAAATAAGTGATATGCTCATTTAAATACATAGTCATGTAATTAAGGGCCTGATTGGTAAGAGGATTTTTATTTTTATTTTCAAAACAGTATAAAAACAATTTTCAAAAAATTCAACTTGAAACTAGTTTTCAGATAATGATTTTTATATTATACATGTTTGGCTCCCACTTTTAAGAAATTTTTTCAAAATACTAAAAGACAAAAAAAAAATACTTGTTTAGGAGACCATTTCTATTTTTGAGATTTAAAAAAAATATATTTACAAAAAGTAACGTATAGAATTTGTAAATTACAATTTTTTTTTTTTTTTTTTTGGTGGATAATGATAAGGGAATAAAGCTAATCATGTATTTTTTTTTTTTTTAATGATAAGTTCCAAATTTGAAGTGTAAGTGAGAATTCTTTCTATAATAAAGATAAGCTCCTTAATTTAAGAGATAAAAGAGTTTGGACAAATATGTGTGGTCCATTATTTTCAATTTATTTACGACTATGTCATTAAAAACATTTTCTATATCCTGAAAACACCCTCTTAGCCGTTTTCAAAATCCTGTTCTAAACTAGGAAAATAGGATACTGTTTTTTAAAAACTATATTAAAAAAATATTAACCAAATAATAAATTCAAGTGTGGGACCTACCATTTTATGGATTGCAAAACAAAAAACTATATTTAAATACTCTTACCAAATGGGCCCTAAATTGTGTTTTGATATAAATTTAAATTTTGACTTCCAAACTAACGAAGGATCAACTCAAAAAAAGATCAAACCAAATCTATAAAAGGAAGAGAGGACTTGGGATGGGGAACTTAAAAAAACATAAAAATTTTATCATAACCTAAAGTAGATTTGCAAGATATAATTAAAAATCTAGAGAGAGCGAGAGAGAGATAGCATAATCACTTTTTTTTTTTCTTTTTTTTTCCAGGAGAGAATATAAGAGAGAATAGCAAATTTATAGAATAAAATATAATGAGAAGAATATTCAAAATAAAAGGTATAGTTGTAAACACCAAATTATCCAAGTCATGCTATACAATAGAATAAAATTATATTATTATATACTATATTTATAATAAAATAGAATCATATCTAACAATCAAAGCAAAAAAGATAACTTTATATATTTTTAGTTTATATTCAACCGAAAAAAAATCATATCCCACCACTCTATTCATATTTGTATGTTAATGTAGTATTTAAGGCTAGGTTGAAGGGTCCATTTCCACTCCCACTTAAAAAGCCATATGTTATTTTCATTAACTTTGAGATAGAAAATAAAGATAAGAAATTTATTTATTTTTAGTTTATACTCACCCAAATTGGACAAAACTGGATGAAAGTGGACAATTGAACCAAATAGATAGATGTGGACCTAATTGGATTGAAATGGATCAAATTGGATTGAAGTGAGTGTTTATCATCTCTATCTCTTGAAGTTGATGAAAGTGACGTATGGTTCTCTAAGTAGGAGCGGAACTTAACCCTTCAACTTGGCCTCAAATACTACATTAGCATATGAATATTAATACAGTGGCGGAATATGATTTTTTTTCCTGGGTGAGTATAAACTAAATTAAATAAATATTGTCTCCACTCAAGTTGTTTTTTATTATATCTATTTTCTATTATAAGTTACACTTTTAGGTTCAAGAATAAATAAAGTCATGGTAAAAAGTGATGGTATTATCATGATTAGTAAATTACAATTAATTTTGAGAATGTGTAAATGCATAATGCATTATTGCACACACAAACACACACACACACACACATAATGATGGAAAGAAAATAATAATATGGTCATTGAGATGACTTAGGAGAAGTGTAACAATAATAAATTATATACTTTAGCTTTTAGATATTATATAGATAAACGAGCCTTAAGAAGTCTGGGTTAAGAAGTGTATATTTCACAAACTCTAGGACTAATTCTGCATCAGATTTTAGATGCATGGATAAAGCTTTGTAGATGTTTCTGTTGGAAATCTAATACTCTAGAAGATGGATACATTTTGATAGGTCAAAAATGTATTGACCCCTTGTGATAGATTAATTTATTAATTAGCCAAATTTATTAATTAATCAAATTAACATGCAAAGCGCGTGGTAGCACAAACAAATCACCAATTAAACTAAGTATACAGCGGAAAAATTGGCACGATGATTTGTTTACGAATGGAGAAAATCAACACAGCAAAAACCCCACCAGGTGATTTTAAGGTCACCACTCCTGAGAATCCACTATTATCACAACAAGCGGTTACAAGTAAAGGAATCTCAGTACCTTATACCAACCTACAGTTAAACCCTTACCCCAATACCCAATTGGACTTGTTCTGTAGTGACAATCTCTCTTTGTAATGCACGGCTCCCAGTACGTGACTAACCAATTGCGTGGATCCCAGTACATGACTTCAATCACCAACTAGAGAAGGTTGTTGGCTACAAAGTTCTTCAGTTCATCACACGATGAAGATCCAGAAGATGCTTGGTCACAAAACCCTACGGTGTACAAACACAGCAACTTCTACACAAGAACGATGAACTAGGGCAAAACTCTGTCTCCGGTCACAATTTGCTTAAACAAATTTTGCTTAACACTTGTGCAACTTGTGTCCACTTTGACGGTCCTTAAAATAATCATTTTATATGTCTAGGGTTGTGAAAAAAGAAAGCTCAAACACATAATCACGGATTAGAGTCAAAACAGAATTGAAAATCTATTTTTTATAAACCTCGACAGATAGCCATCTGTTGAGTAGCTGTCGAGAAGCTGTCGAGCCATGGGGTTGGAACAGCTCTTCAAGCTCAATAGATACTAGCTGTCGAGGTTTAATGACCTTGCACTTTTCAGCTTGAATCTTGGACAGATTTGCATGGATTCAACACTTGATCTTAAAACAAAGTTTCTTGAAGTATTAAACACATCATAGATCTACCCAAATACAAGTAAAATGCATTTTGTCAAAGGATTAGCCAATTACATAAAATAGTGACATATGTTCCTAACAAGTGAATCACATATATCCTAACACATTTGTCATTAATTCTAACCGGTTCAGTGTGCATGTTTAGGAAACACGATGAGTGACTATCACGGTTAAAAAAAAAATTGACCTAAATATCCTAGTGTACAACATTTTACCTTAAATAGGTGAGCCTCATCTCTAACTCTAACCTCAATCATTTTGTTCTTGGAGAGCCCTTTTATTTATTTATTTTTTATGAATGAAAAAAGGGCTTCACATGTGTAATCACTGACCCAGTCTACTTGAACCTGTAGAACTCATGGCGTGAGACACCCCTGGATGCGTTAGGGCTATTCACGTTGTGACACAACATTTTTGCAAAATGCATGACTCGAATAGGCAACTCCTAGACCCGTAGGTGTGACCCAGTTCGGGACTTCTACCACCGCATCACGCCCCTATGGGCATTCTCGGAGAGCCCTTAACTTGGGTCAAATCACTCCATATAATGGTTTAATCATGATTTCACAATATATAGAAAAATAATAAGTTAATCAAGTAACTTGTGAACAAATTCGAACTTGTTTGACAAAAGAATGAGTCAAGTTTGAATATAAAATTTTGTTTGGTGATGATGAGCACGAACTCAGCTTGTGTTTGAAAAAGAATTAAAATGAACAAGCTTGATTTTTTCTTACTCGACTAAGGTGGGCTTGTTTACAGCCTATTTTTATCCATTATTTTGTACATTCTTTGTTTCTTGCATTATTCTTGTGTCTAGTTATTAAGATAATATCAAATGTCAATCCAGTTGAAGTTGTTCAAATATTGGCCCAACACAAAATTCTTCACATTGGGTCTTGCAAATGCCATATATTGGTATGTTTTAGCATCAAAACTCAAAAAACCTCCCACAAATTTGTGATGGTACTGTAGCACAATTGTAAAACTAAATAATACTTTTTTAATGTGTAGTAAGAGAAATAGAGATTAGAGAGAGAAGTGAGAAATATTTTTATATTATTTTTATTTTACTTTATATTATTTTAATGTGTAGTATGGTAAAATAAAAGTTAAAATGTTAAGTGCATTGTAAAATAGTATAGTATAAATGATAAAATAGCTTTAAAATGGTAAAATGATTATTTATTATTATTATTTTTGGTAAAAAATCGTTGCACTAGTAATGGATGTTGAAGCACAAACATGGTAAATTGGGTGACATATTCATGTTGATCAAGTGTTTCCGACATGATTTCCTGCATCTCGTATGGATCATTGACTTGCTGTTAGCGAGATTTGAGTCATTCTCTGGATTAGGATTTGATGCAAAAAATTTTCACTTTTTTACTTTTTTAATTTTTACTTTTTACTTTTCATAAAGTTTTTCTTTACTTTTTTTAATCAATGGTTGAGATTGAAAGTTACTTTTTGCAACTATCAATCTCAACCATTAAAAGTAATTACATCAGGTGCAATACCCTAGGTATTGCACCTGATCTCAATCCTCATTATCCTTATGTACTCTTTTTTTTTTTTCTAAGTTCACACAACACTTTACTTTTTTTTATTTGTTTACATGGTTTGCTTTACTGGAAAGCTTTAGGAATTTTTATTTCATTTTCTTAATTAGGCATAGGTAGAAGAAAGAGTTGGCTCTTTTTCTAAGTTCACACAACACTTTACTTTTTTTATTTGTTTACATGGTTTGCTTTACTGGAAAGCTTTAGGAACTTTTTTTCTTTTTCCTATTTAGCCATAGGTACAAGAAAGAGTTGGATCCGATGCCATAACTAGGGTTATTGCACCGTGCCATGTGAGATTTATGATTGGGTAAAATGTTTTTTTTTAACTTTTTTATCTTATCAACTTTATATCTTATAGGGATGATTATTGCACGATAATGTCAAATTTGTATTGGAAGTCTCTAGGAACATAAGTAGCCTTGAATAGTCAAAGATTTAGGGTTCATTTGGGATCTGATTATTTTGTTGAAATTGAAAACTTTTTACTGAAAGTAGTGTAGATAAAAGTAAAAGTTAGC